>JADLZK010010767.1:0-600000 GCA_015847255.1 Hyparrhenia diplandra | reverse complement strand
ACAACAACATTTCATCGTGGGCCACAGACATGCATAATCGCAACCAATTAAATATTTGTGGCAACAAACACAGTTCTATCACAACAAATTGTTTTCTGGATGCAATAGGTACATGAGCTATCGCAACAAAAATTAGGTTTTAGACAACGACATTTCATCGTGGCCACAAGCATGCATAATCGCGACCAACTAAATATTCGTGGCAACAAACACACATCTATTGCAAACGAATTGTTTTTGGATGCAACAGGCACATGAGCTATCGCAACAAAGATTAAATTTTAGACAACGTAATTTTATCGTGGCCACAGGCATGTCTATTCGCAACCAAATAAATATTCGTGGCAACAAACATACATCTATCGCAACACTAAATCAATATTATCGCAATGCTCAAATAGATGTGGCAATAGGTACCCACAAAAGCAACCACCTTTTTCACCGTGGCATTAACACTAACCTGTTGCAACCAATGTTTCAACAGACGCAACCCGAATTTTTTGGTGGCCATAAGATCTAGATGTCGCAACCCATAAAAATGTTGGTTGCTATAAAACTAAATATTGCAACCAAATGTTTGGTGTTGCGAAAAAAAATGGTGCTCTAACAAATCAATTCCTAGTAGTGATGGTCGCCCCACCGTCGCCCTACCCCCGAGATAATCATGGAGGCACTCCGCTTAGATTCGAGGATGAATCCGCAAGGCTGCGATCTCCGACTATATCAATACAAGGTACGGCTCTAGCCTCCCGGTCCAAGACAACACCATCCTTGCAGGCCACCTCGCCCGCATGAAGGGCAACAAGGTGCTCGCCCTCATCGGCAACAACTACCGCCGGCCTTGACGACACGCTAGCAGCAACGCCGCAACTCGTGGTGATTTTATCCGAGGTGAACGCCTATGGCGCTACTCCAACGACACCGGTGCCCACATCAACGCGATCATTGGCACCTCAAGCGACAAGCACGTCAAGCTGGGCGACCACCTCGACGACGCCCTACCACGGGTGCCACGGATGACTACGGTGCTTGCCGTGGCGCCGCTAACGCCGTCCCCTCCACAACTAGCAACATGGCAAGCACCGGGCACGCCCACCCCAAGGACACCCCGTTGTCGCAGCTCAAATCAGATCAGGAGGCCACCACCGACGTCCACCAGCTGTTCGACGAAAAGCCTTGGCTTGTAGTTCAATGGTAGGACGGTCCAAGAGGGACGCTACCCACCAGGGTTCAAATCCTAGTGCTCGCGCACCTTTTCTTGGGATTTTCTCTAGGATTTACCGGCGTTATGCATTCAGTGGCATGCGATGTTTCCGTCGACGACGAGGCGCCAATGGTGACTTCGGGAATCTCCAGCCTCGCGGTGCTCAGTCCTTCGGAGGTGCTCATAGGGGTAGGGTTTGCGTACGTGTGTTCATAGGGATGAGTGCGCATGCGTGTTGTGAGTGTCTGCGTTGTACTGTGTAATTTTTTTATAAAAAATAGGCTTACGGGTCGCAGCTACTACAATGGCAAAAATAAGTTCCGCAGTCACCAACAAAATGATCTTTGACATCAGGAATACCAGGAGCAACAACGCCATTACCATCAAGAGCAACACAATGACGTCGCCCGATGTCGGCATCAACATCACTGACCTCAACCTCAATGTCCCGAACAATGCTAGTGCCATGGACACCAACGGCATCAACACCTTTGTAGATCAGAACAGCACCCGCTCCACAATCACCAGACAAGTCCATGTTACCCGACAGACAGTCGCTACCTCTATCATCAACCTTGCAACGATGTCGCCCGACGTCGCCAGGTGATGTTGCTCACCACAACATCCACGACAACAACGACGCCCCCACGGGCGCCACCGTATCAGCATGATCATCCACTCATTGAACTCCAACAGTGACATATTCGCTAAGCCTGCTGGACGTCCCTCGGATTTCCACCATGGCGGGGAACGTCAACAAGTGAGGCGCTATATGTCAAGTCGGCGTGTGGCTTGTTTAGAGATAGTATTGTTCACTCGATGTCACACCCCAACAAAGGGGGGCCAATGGGCCAGGCATGCACGCATGCTAGGGCCTGGGCGCCGCCGCCAGTGCTGCTAGCCGCATGCGCGCTGCTGCAGTCCGTCGTCATCCTTCGCTTCAGCGTTAAGTAATAATTATTTAGGGAAAAAATAGGAGATTTCTTTAAATGCAAGTCTCTCTCGGACTATAAATACAAAGGGCATGTAATCAGTTCAATCTTAATCAAAAAAATTAAAGGGGTAACACCCGAAAGCTCGTGCTCTCTGCCCTAACCCTAGCCGCCGCCGCTTGCCTCCACGCCGCCCGCCATGGTGCCGCTGGCGCCCATCGCTGCCACCCCCTCGAAGGCGGCTGTGACCCTTGCTCATACTCCCCTGCTTGCCTTCTATAGCCCAAGTACCCACCCCATTCTTCTCTCGTATTGCTTGTATTTATCAGTTGCTTTGTTTTGGGTGAATTGGGTTAGGACTGTACTTTGCATGGAGAGGCTGACCTGTTTGTTAACTGTTGTCGTGCAATCAACCATGTGCATGTTTGAGGCACTCTGCTAAATTTGCACTTGGCCCTGCTTTACTCAAAACAAGTTTCTGGGGACACCAGAATACAGGATTATAGTTCAAACAGAGTGCACCTTGGTTGTCAACTCTAGATGCATAGTGGCATATCTCGATTAGAAAAATGGTCTGAACGCTATACCAAGAGGTAGATAGAGAAATCATTTGTTCAACAAGAGTACAATTATTGCTGCTGCCAACAGATACATCGACAACGCAACAATCAGCTAGGACTTTTTATGTCTTGGGAAATCCTGCTGGGTACCTTACTGCTTGCAACTTTTATTTCACTGTTATATCTGTTCATATAGCAACATATTCTTGTTGAAGTTGTCTGAACCTTTTCATGGTAGCTTCTTTGTCATTGGGCTCAGTTTTTATGATTGGGAATATTTTTTTTGTAATACCTGTTGCCTTTGTTTGCTCTAGTAACCATATCCTAACAGGTCATACAACGTGCATCTCAATATGTCATCTTGTTATCCACAGAATGATTTAGAGAAGTTGGCCTGTTAGGATGTACCAAGGACTATCTACGGCTTTTCTTTAAGATCTCTTTCTTCACTAGGGAGTTCGGTCATCCCTTTGTTTAAGGAAGAGAAAAGCGGGTAATCCTCTGGAGCCTAAAGTTTCTTGTTGGGTATTTACCAACTGTGCACATATGAATGTTTGTAGATCGGTCACCATTTTAGATAATATAATAATATAATGGGTCTTTGTCGTTCTTGTACAAAATGTGATTCTCAACATAATTGAGTGTTACCAGCTGTCTGCACTGTTTCTTATTCCTTTTGTGTTCTGTAGCCAATTCAGAAATAGCAGCACAGTTTCAATCATGTAGCAGTTTGAGCAAAGCTCCTCAATTGTTTGTGTCAAAATGTTTTTTTTTTTTCGAAAATTAAAAAGATGCCAGACAAGAACCGTGGACACTATGGACGTCGTTGTTTCTGTCAGAACCAGAGATCGAACTCCAAACATTAGCCTAAGCGTGAGAGCCAGAACCAACCAAGGAGAGCAATTTTCTGCTGGTTGGGCGTTCGATGCCCACCACAACACACCCGACCAGCCCAGTGCCCTAGTTTGAGCAGCAGAGCTAGCTAATGGCTGCTGTCGCTGGCTGCTGCCACCTCCAAGAGCTCTCACACGTCGCAACAGCAGTGTCGACACTCTACACAGTGCCCGGATTGGCCAGCCAGCGGCCATTTGGCGCCGGCTGGGTAACCATTCTCAACCCCATTGTCTCTGAATTGTCGGTTGTTATCCTGAGAGATCTGTCGACGCCCAGGATATTGTTAAACCATAGGATCTACATTTGCAATTTCTCGGACAAGGTCCGCGCATGCCTCTTTCCAGCCTCAAATTCCCACGCCTCATGGTTTTGTCTTTTCTTCTCTTTTCCTGCTCTGTCTGTCTCATCCTCTAATATTTGTCCATGCTAATGACACTAATATAAATTCACCGGAAGGAGCAGAAGCGCTATGAAGGCCGTATGTGGCTTGTTCAGAGATAGTATTGTTTGCGTGGTGTCATATTTATACTGGCAATGATATGGCTTTTATTGACCGGTATAGTACACAACTCATTTATTATGACTAACGTGATACAGTTTTGAGAAAGAAACTAATATAAGTGGTAAAAACATAGAAGGCTCGTTAGCCTAATATATTGGGCCCAATTATTAGCCCACTTGCACCTAGTTTTACTTTGTTTTGAAAAAAATTATGGACC
Source organism: Hyparrhenia diplandra (assembly GCA_015847255.1). Taxonomy (NCBI): domain Eukaryota; kingdom Viridiplantae; phylum Streptophyta; class Magnoliopsida; order Poales; family Poaceae; genus Hyparrhenia; species Hyparrhenia diplandra. Next base: position 595,691 of record JADLZK010010767.1, on the reverse strand, counting down.
GTTTATGAGACAGTTTTGGATAAATCATTTTGTTTATTGTTCTACCGTGGTTGAGGATACTTCTCAATGCCTCCATAAAATAATTATTTTAGTTGATTTTATTCATCTAAGGATAATATGGTCATTGCAGAGCCCTCTCCCTCTCTACTAGGCCAAATATCTCGTGAATCCTTCTCTTTGTACCACTTTTCATTATTCAGTTTTCAGCCCAGCCGCCTTACTCTACCACGCTGAAACTACCCACAAATTCTCTTATGTGTCCCCACTTTCTCTCTTGGGCCAGCCCAGCTCTTGCAGCCCGACTGCCCTCCCCAATGCCGACTCAACCCGTATCTGTGTGCCCGTTCCATGACCAAACAACCCGCATCATGCCTACCCGGCCATCTCTGTTCCACCCTCATCCCGCTCACGCCGAGTCACGGCACCTACCATTGTGACCGCACGAGCTCCTCTGGATCGAGAATCCTCCCCTTACCCTCTCGTCATGTAAAACCCGCCTCGGGCCCGTATGTCCAGGCTCCACCACTACACTCTCTCGCCGTAGCGCCTCTACTTACTGCCAGCACCGCCATGGTTCGTGTTGATCGACCCGAGCTCCTAATCTCCATGCTCTAGCCAACCTCTGGCCATGGTATCTCTCAGCCAGAACAGTTATGGGCTTATAGTTGCTACCAAAAGTGACAGCAAATTGCAATTTCTATCTCACTGTTATATCAGTTTATCCAGAACCTTTAAATTTCATTGTAGTTTCTTTGTCTTGGTAGGAACATAGTAGTACAAGGTGTTTTTAACGGAAGAATCAAGCTTATTTGGGAATATTTCTTTTGTATTTCTCTTATATTTGTTGGCGCTAGTACTCAAAGTCCTTACCAGTCGTATAATGGGCATCTCAATATTGCATATGGTTGTCAACAGAACATGTCAGAGATGTTGTCCTGTCAGCTCATTTTATGATTGAGATAATTCTCTTCTGCACCATAAAACTCCTTGTCAGATATTACCAAATGGGCATAATATATGCCAAGCCAGTAAACAGATTCTGTCTGCTGCCAGTTGTTGGGAGATCAGCTTGGTATTGGGGTGCATGCATTGTGCTACCACGTTTAGTATGTGTAGGAAGTGGATATCTCTTTGGCAAAATGAAACTGCTACCACAACGTTATCGTTAACAGCAGGAAAGATGGAACTTGGAAAGAATGATATTGGTAGGATCAATGGATAAATAATACTAGTAAATTTGTATATTATGCAGTTATTGTACTCGTTTTAAGCTTTCAATATAAGCTGGGCAATAGCCTTTGGTCTAAAAAAATATTAGGCAGTTCTGTTGCCAATTCTGAAACAACAGCAATACATCAGTAAGTAGGTTTGAACACAAAGAGGTCAGAGCAGCTTATCCTTATGTTTCCAATTTCTGCAGCATTTGCACGTCCACCAAAGCATGGCACCTACGGATTGGCCAGCGTCCATATGGCGCCAACTGAATGGTGCCCTCAAGCAGTGCTACTTGTTGGTCGGCCACTGGCCGTATGGCACCGACTAGATAACCATTCTCAAACTCCTGATCATTCTAACTAGCTTCTTTTAAGGCTGATTGTGGCCCCGAGAGAGAGTGGCGGAGCTACAGGGTATGCCGGGTATGCCCTGGCATACCCTGCAATTCCGGCGTCCATGCATATATATATATACCTACCTATTATTAGAAAAAAAAGAAAAAACCAATTAAGCCTAGCATGCAAGCGATAGAGGCAAGCAAAGCCTCAGGCCCATGCAGCCATGCGTGCAAGCCTACCACACTATTTGCTACGATTGCCGATGGATACGCTTCCAAATGACCGCCGCACTACCGTCTGTCTGCCGCCCCGAGTCATACGTAGTTAGATCGAAATTTTGGAGGCCGAAGCAGCACCGCCACCGCCGCCTTGCGTGCTCATCAGTCTCAGCCATCTCGCCTTGGATGGTTCATGGTTCATCTTCAATTCTTCATCTGATCGTTCACACATCCCTGCTCTTGTGTTTAGATCGTTCGTTTGTCCTCCCGTATCGATCACGCTCAGGTGGGATTCAATGTGCACTTCAATTCAGTTGCTAATCGCCTAATTGTTTAGCGCAAGTCACTTTCATTGAGAGAGATATTTTCTTTCAAGTTGATGAAAATGATATAATTGAGATATTCATAGTCTATAGAAAGCGTCGAATAAAATCATCAGCAAATTGACATTGTAAGTCTCTAGTACTATGCATATATTTCAATTATCAGTATGACAATATGGCTTTTGAAACTATTTATATTGTATTTAGTGGATATGGTTTCCATTTCATCCATGAATTTAAGCCTTACTATCGAATTGCTAAATGGATTTGATGAATTGTGTACAAAATTTTTTATCAGGCATACCCTGAACTAAAATCCTAGATTCGCCACTGCCGAGAGACCTACGAGTGGCCAGAATGTTGATAAACTATTGGCACCAAGCGTGAAGTTTCTGCTCTGCTTGTACATGATCTGAAGTGGCAGTACTCTCTTTTAAGTCACCATGCACCTCTTTCTTGATGCCTCAAATTCCTATGCCTCATGTTTTTCTTCTTTTTCACTTCTCATCTCGTAAACTTTTTTTTTTTTTTTTTTTTTTTTTTTTTTTTTTTTTTTTTTTGCGAAACCTCATCTCATCAACTGACACTAATATGAGTTCATTAAAAGGAGTGACCCTATCAATGTCGTATGTGCCTTTTGTGCAGAGATCGATTGTATTGTATAGGCAAATGTGATTCCATATTTATAGTGGCATCCCTATAGGTATTATTGATTGGTAGGTATCTAATTTGTGTTTAATTTACGAGAAATGTTTTTATTTGTTGGAAAAGATATGGGTCGTGCATCAAGATAGATTGAATGATAAATAAAAATACAGAAGTACTGAAAATACTTTAAAAAGGTCCGTGGTTCTGGTTGGTCAGCTGTTGGCTCTAAGAAGGTATTTCTCTAAGGCGATGCTCTTAGGATAACTAAGGCATATTCCTTTTTTGGAAACCTGACGACATCAATGTAGTGAATGAGGGATTTCTCTAAATATCACAGCATTTCTTGTGGTCCAAATTGTCCAGCACATTGATACCACAATTTCCATAAATTGGTCAACATCCATTTCTCAATGAAAATCTATGTGCAAGTCTTTAACAGTTATGAAATTTTTGTGTGCTATTCTGAATTTAAATTTGGTATCATCTTTGTGGCACAGCCATCTATTTTGAATAAGTTCAAGTGCGCTTGCTCTGACCTAGTAGAATGTCACCAACTATGCACATGAAAAGGGGAAGCCTGGGTAGGACGTGAAATTCTGGTAACCCCTCAATTGAACCTCCAAATCAGCCAAGGGTTTACCGACAATACCCAATGGGTAGGCTAGCTCGTCAGCCTGGAAGTGGACCTCCCCGGAGGAGGCCCTTTTTTTATCGAACCGGTCGGGGAGCCCCTGACCTCTTTTTTTTAATTAAATGAAATAATGGTACAGAAAGTAATTACAAGGCAGCAAGGCCCAAAAAGCAAAAAATAGTGAGTCTATACATGTCTATCTCTCCAAGAACTAATAAGAGCACTCTTTGAGGGCTTGGCTTTAATACACACTAAACCAAGATCTAAATTAAAAAAAGCTTCTCCACTCTCGAAGGTTCCTCTGGCCATTGTCAAATATAACCTTATTTCTGACTTTCCAAATCGCCCAGCATCCAGATATTAAGATATCTCTAAATATAACACTTTCAAATTGTTGTCTTGCTTGTAGGAGCATATCAATATCCCCGGAGGAGGCCCTTGATGGCAAAGGAACGAACCTGAGCAAGGCAGAGACGCTAGCACTGACGGTAGCGCCTAGACAGGGGTCACACCCAAACCCAGGGCTCGACACATTTTTTTTGAAAGAACAGGAGGAGGGCTCCTACTGAAAGACTTTATTACACAACCAAGCAGGTTACAAGCAAGAGTACCCAAAAAACAAAAAGAGGAAAATACAAGGCAACGGACTTCCCCAGGCCTATATTTCGTCTTATGTTTGTAGGCATTACTCGTACTCAAATCCTAACAGCTGGTTCTTGTGACAGTACCTTTGTGATTCTCAACATAATTGAGTGTTACTAGCTGTGTGCAGCGCTTGTGATTGCTGCTGCTCTGTTCTTATCTAGATTGCGACCAAACATAACATTACCTCGTTGTTCGGAACACATGCAGCGCTGCTGCCGTGGCCATATGAAGTTTTGTGTGGTTGGAAAAGTTCCCTGACTCAAAATTTGCTAATGTCTAAACATGGGAGCTGCTGCCACATGCTGAGTGTCATCGCAGCTGCAGTATCCACACTCTATAATGGCTGGTTCGGCCACCGGATGTGTGGACTCTGAAATTATGCTCGCAGGCACAAGAACAGCATATGTGTCTTCCACGGTGTCTCAAATTCCCATGCCACATTTTTTTCTTTTACTGTTCTGTCTCATCCTCCTATATGTTCAAGCTAACACTAATATCAATTCACTAAAAGAAGAGTTGCTACGGAGGCCGTGTGTGGCTTGTTTAGAGATTGTATTGCTCATCCAAATGTGGTGCCATATTTATAAAGGCATCGATATGGTATTTAATTTTTATTGATTGGTAGGTAACTAACTTATACTTATTCTATGAGACATGATAGTTCTGCTGGAAAAAGGAACATGGACAGTCCATCGAGAGATATCAAGGGGTAGATAGAGGCTCTTTTAGCACTCTATAGTGCTGAAAAGTTTCCAACATGTTCTTCATCTAGACAATTCTATTGGGCCCAATTATGACCCAACTCACTCATAGTGCTTGCCTTCTATACCCCAAGCACCCACTCCATTCTTAGTCTCGTATTGCTTGTATTTGACACTTGCTCTGTTTTGGCTGAATTGTACAGTACTTTGCATTAGTTTAGTTTTGCTTGTTATGGTGCGATGAACCATGTGCAAGTTTGAGAGGCACTCTACTAAGTTTACACTGTCTGGTTATCTGAAGAGTAAAGGCGGAATTGACCCTGCTTTATTCAAAACAAGTTTTTGGGGACACCAGGTTACTGGATTATAGTTCAAACAGAGTGGACCTTGGCTGCCAACTCTAGATGCAGAACTAGTGCCTAGTGGGATATCTCGATTGGAAAATTGAGCCTGAACCCTACACCAACAGGTAAATAGAGAAATCATTTGTTCAACCAGAGTACAATTATGGTTGCTACCAAAAGATACATCGAAAAAGGAACAATCAGCTAGGACTATCTGTCTTGGGAAATCCTGCTGGGTATCTCACTGCTTGCAACTTGTATCTCACTGTTATATCTGTTCATATGGCAACATATTCCTGTTGAATTTTTCTGAACCTTTCATGGCAGTTTCTGTCATTTTGGTCATTTGGGGACAGTTTATAGCATTGGGAATATTTATTTTGTATTTCCTGTTGCGTTTGTTTGCACTAGTAAAAATATCCTAACAGGCAATATGTAATCTTGTTGTCCATGGAATTTCTTCAAGAAATTGGCCTCTGTTAGCTCATTTAATGATTTACATAATCCTCTACAGCCTAAACTTCGTGTCTAACTGTTTCATGATAGAGGCCCACACATTTCCACAAGCAAGACAGCAGGACCCCCGCGTCGCTCTCTCTCCAGGGGCGACACGGGCGGCGCCTTTCACCGCTGCCGCCCGGACTCCGCTCCCCGCGGCCCTCCCTGCCTTGCCGCCGCCGAGCTTGACGCCGGGTGTCCGGGCGGAGGGCGAGGATGGCGGCGGCTGGGCGTCCTCCCCTCTCTCTCTCACGGCCATAGGCCATGACGGGACCTCAAGACGGCGGCATCCGGCGGCGCGTTTCCAGCCATGTTTGGGCGGATCCGACGTCCTCCGGTCTCGATCCGTCGTCCCGCTCATGGATCTCGCCGATTGGGGGCAGTGCGGGCTCGTTTCGCCGGTAGCAGCCCGGTCGCGGCGGTTTCGGCGCGTCCATGCGGCCGGACCGGTTCTTCCGGGGTGGTCTTTGCCGCAGCATGACCGTCATGAGTGGCGGCGCTCGCGAATGGCGAGCGTGGTGAGCTGGGCGTGGGCGGGGGGCTGCTGCGTGTCGATGGCGACAACCTGCGGTCCGCCTGCCCACGGATGCGGCGACTTGGCGGTGACGAGCAGCGGGCTTGGGAGCGTGGATCCATGCCTCCGCCACCGGATCCGGCGATTTCCTGCCTTGATCCGGCGGGTGGGTGCGGCGCCGTGGCGCAAGGAGCCTCGGCTCCGCTCTGACCACCGCCCCGGTGACGACCGGCGGCCAGCATCTAGGCGGCCACCGACGGTGGCGGCGCCCTAGCCGGGGCCTGGGAGCGCGAATCCGCGCCCCGCCCCGGATCCGTCCTTGAACGGGCGACGCCGGGCGGCGGCGGCGGGTGCGGCGGGCTCATCGCAGATTTCCACCACGCGTGTGGCCTCCGTGCCGTGGCTGGGCATGACTCGGCCGACTGCCCTCTCCCCCCGTGTTGGGCGGGAAGGGACTGGGGCGAGTGGCTAACCCCCGGATCTGGACTCGGGGCAGCTGCCCTCCTCCACCGGCCGTCGGCGCCCACCCTAACGCGTTGGCCAGAGGGCCCTATTGCAGCAGCGAATGGCGGCGTCTGGGGGTCGCATTTAGACCCCTGAGCGTCGGCCACGCTGCTCCCGTGGCAGCCGCCAAGCTGGCCGGCGTCCCACATCAAAGGACGCCGTGCACGGATCACCTGCCGTCCACATCAAAGGTTGCCTCGCTGCAGCTGGTGAAGACTCTACCGATCATCTCCGGCATATCGTTGTCTGCAAGTTCGGCTTGGATGTGCTTTTGCAGGAATTTGGATTACGGGTGAAAACCCCCGCTTTGGCTGGCTCTGGGCGGGCGGCGATGACGAGATCGGCGTCATATTCCCCCCTTGAGGCGTCGCTGTAATTTCCTTCCTTGCGAAAGCCTGCCTGAGCCCTTGCAGATGCGACATTCGAGACTCAGCTGTGGTGTGAAGAGCAAGCCAAGGACGCTCTCTCGTTGATCAAAGAGAGAGTCAAAGCATTTATATCGTTTTGTTGTTTTGTCCTGGTCAATGTATAAGACTATGGCTTTTCTCTTTTTTGTTTTTTCTTTTTTTTTTGTAACTTTTGGCTGTGTACATCTCTGGATGTAGAGGCCGGATTTGATATCCATTATCTAAAAAAAAACTGTTTCATGATAGACAAGAACCGTGGAAACTATGGACGTCGATATTTGGGTGAGAGCCAGAGATCGAACTCCAAACGTCAGTCTAACCATGAGAGTGAGATCCAGCCTTATTCAAAGAAGCACCTGACCCCGAACACTGCTAGTCTGCTGCTGGCTGGGTTCGACGCCGAAGACAACACACCAGGCCTTCCCAGTGCCCTTGTTTGAGCAGCAGAGCTAGAAAATGCCTGCTGTCGCTGGCTGCTGAGCTCTCACTCGTCGCAACAGCAGTGTCCACACTACAGTGGCCGGATTGGCCTGCCAGTGGCCATATATGGCGCCGCCTTGACAACCATTCTCAACCCCACGGTCTCTGAAATGCTGGTTGTGGTTCTCAGCGACCTGGCGGCGGCCAGAACATTGTTATCCTATTGGATCTAGAGCTGCAGTCGCTGGTACGCGGTCAGCGTATGCCTCATTCCTGGTGCCTCAAATTCCCAGGCCTTATGCTTTTATCTTTTCTATTCTTTTCTTGTTGTTTTTGTCTCATCCTCCCTTATATTTGTTCAACACTGATATATATTCACTAGAAGGAGCAGAGGCGCTATCAAGGCCGTATTTATATAGTTTATATTGTTCATGGGTGTGTGGTGCCGTATTTATACTGGCATTGATATGGGTTTTATTGATTGGTACACAACTCATTTATATTTATTTTCTGAGATAGTTAATTTTGCTCCCTTTCGAGGAAACAAAATAGGTTATGCATCGAAAGTGTTATAAATAATTAATTGTAGACAAATCATGATTAGAAAGTAGGAAAGCACGCACATGTACACTTGTCAAATAGGTGGTAATATGTGCCACACCAGTAAACAGATTCTATCTGCCAGTTGTTGGGAAAGAACTGAAAAGCGCGTGCCATCTTGCTCTGTCAGACGCTTGACCGTTTAGTATTGTCCCAGACATCAACTTGGTATTGGGGTTGCAAGCGTTGTGCAACCACATTGTTATCGTTATCAGCAGGGCAGATGGAACTTGGGAAGAATCATATAGGTAGGACCAATGGATGAATAAGACTAGTAAATTTGTATATTAGGAAGTTCTGTTGCCAAATCAAAAACGACAGCAGTACATCACTATGCAGTTTAGAACATGAAGACGTTGGAGTAGCTTATCCTTATTATGTAGACAATTTTAGCATGCCAATTTCTGATGCATTTGCTGTATCGTCCACCGAAGCAGTGTAACCTGTGGATTGGCCACCATCCATATGCCATCGACTGGATGGTGCCATCAACAAAACCAATGCCACTTGTTCCATGGTCACCGGCCATATGGCGCCGACTCGATAACCATTCTCAAACTCCTGATCATTCTAAGTAGGCTCTTTTAAGGTTGATTGTGGTCCGAAGAGACCTGCCACCGGCCAGAATGTTGATAAGCTATTGGCACCAAGCGTGAAGCAACCGAACTGAATATACATGATCTGAATTGGCAACACTCCTAAATCAGCATGTGCCTCTTTGTCGATGTCTGAAATTCCTATCGCTCGTGTTTTTCTTCTTGTTCAGTTCTCTCTGACACTAAAATATTGAGGAAAAGGAGAGACCCTCCCTATCAAGGTCGTCGTATGTGGCTTTGTGCAGAGATAGTATTGTATAGGCAAATGTGATGCCCTATTTATACTGGCATCCCTATCGGTTTTATTGATTGGTAGGTAACTAAATTGTGTCTAATTTATGAAAATCTTTTGTTGGATGAAAGAAATAAGGTCTGTTCATCAACGTCAAGATAAACTGAATGGTAAATAAAAATACAGATTTACTGAAAATACTTTAAGAAGGTTTGTGGTTCTGGTTGCTGAGGTGACGGCTCTAATAAGGTTTGTGGTTGTTGCCCCGTTCAGAAATGCGAGGCTTTTGGATTTTGTTGTTGGCAGCGATGTGAACTTGGGACATATGGAACCGAAGCTCGACAAGTCGAGTTTTGAGCTAATAAGCTACATGGATGTGCCAGGAGACAGATAAGGCTCAAGGGAATCCCAATAAGCTACAACAAGCTTTTTTGAGATAAGAAACCAGAGTTAGCATTGTCGATCTAACCATGTAATCTACACAACCATGGACGTCAAATCTCAAAGCAAGAGTAATAAAGATGAACCCAGCAGTCGGCGATTTTTGTTGGCCACGCACATGAGAAACTGGTATAGAAAGGAGTATAGAACCTTTGCATGTTGGATACATATTGAGAGCACTGGATTACAGCTTTGAGTGATGCAGAGGCTTTCGGTCAAAAAAAAAGTGATGCAGAGGCGTGCGCATAATGCCATGCCAACCTTGGCTCAATCATCAAGAGAGGCGGTTCTATATGCCCATCTCTGTTAATAAAACAAACCAACAAAGAAATCACAGCCCTGGTCGTCCAACCTGGCCCAGGCCTTGATCTAGAGTCTGGAGTGTTCCTTCACAGCTTCTGCAGTGTCCTGTGCCTGCCACCTAGACCGTCCTCTTCTGCTGAGATCACCATCACCGATCCCATCATGTCTTAATTTGCCTTCGTTAGATTCGAGACAGGAAGGGGGTGCGCTAGAGAACAAAGGAAGAGGGTCCGACTAAAGGATGAATAATTTTTCTTGTCAGTCACGAAGCGGTTGGAGCATCTGATGTGGCTATTTTCAGGAGCAGTACTGCTAATGTCTGCGGCACTCACAAGACAAATCGTGACGGCACCATTGCAAAAATGATGCCTGCCCTCTACAGCATTCGATTAGGTCACTGGAACTGGATGTGTGGTACAAACTGGATGACCAGTCTCAAACACCTGATATCTCTCATAACGCACTTATGCACACCGTGATCCAGAGAGACCTGCTGGCAACCAGGATGTTCATACACCATTGGCACCATCGGCAAAATAGCTGCACTGTGGGTAAATGATCCGGAGTGGCAGCACTCTCTTTTAGTCTATGTGCCTCTTTCCTGATGTCTCGAATTCCTATGCCTCATGTTTTTCTTCTTTTCCAGCTACCTCTCCATCTCTTATTTGTTTATATGCTAACACTAATATGTTGACCAAAAGGAGCGGCGGCATCAGGTGATGTGTGGCTTGTGCAGAGATAGTATTGTACAGGCAAGTGATTGGTAGGTAACCAATTTATGAGAAACCTTTTGTGATGGAAAATATTGATATGGGCCGTCCATTGAGAGAGGTTAATTAAATGGTAAAACTCTAGAAGGTGCAGATACTACTAATAAAAAGGGGCACGGCCAGTCTTTAAAGTGACGTTGGTATAATCATATAAGTGTCCTATGGCTCTGTCTATCATATCCATTATATATTTCTAGGGGCAATTTGAGCAGGTCAGGCTGTTGAGGATCGATGTGAAAAAAAATGGGTTGGATGCCTGCACCATTCTCCTTGTCCTGCATCAATGTTGGCCCCTATCCGCCACAACTCGGTGTCGATTGATCACCAGCAAGTTGTTGAGAGAGAACTGCAAAGTGCAAAGCCCATGCTGTCTTGCTATGTGTGAGTCGGAGTGACCATCTCTGACATTCTGGGGCGTGTGCAAGAGCGTTTAGTTTACACTATGAATGTTCTGCCCATATCAATGTTTTCCCAAGTTGTTGAGAGAGAACTCCACATTATTGTTGTGCATGCATTGCACAACCACGTTTAGTTTGAGTGACAAGTGGATAGCATTATGACGGAATGAAACTGGTATCACACCATTATCCTTTACAGCAAGACACATAGAACTTGGAAAGAATTTGTATAGGTACGACCAATAGAAGAATACTAGTAATATGTATATGTAATATGTATATGTATAGTATGATGGAGAGATGGCGATGATACGCTATGAGTTTCACTTTAGAACTGGTAACTGGAGTTTACAAGCTCAGGTGGCGATGGTTGCCGCCAGCCACTCGAGCAGAACTCACCGCCAACGTGTTTCTCCGGCAACAACCAAGGCAAAGTGAATAACCGTTTCCTTGGCTACTTTAGCACGTTTACAGCACACCGCATCCGTGTGGGATCCCGATTCAATGGGCCTCTCATTTACTCCAACTTGTGCCGCTGAATTTGGTGTTGGGCTTCTTGGTCCTTTTCTCCCTGTGCTTATCTGTGGGCTCAGGCAATACCGTGACAGTATAAATCATGGTTCTATTGCCAATTCAGAAACATCAGCAGTACAACACTGTATATAGTTTGGATCACGAAACGGCCGGCGGAGCACCTTATGCTGCCAGGTTCAGCAGCAGATCAGCTAATGTCTATTGCAGGCGCAGTATCCTCCACCTTAGCAGTGCCTCTTGCCAAGAGGCGCCGTTGTAACCCTTGTGTCCGCACTCTACAGTGCGAGGATATACCATTGGCCATATGGAGCAGACTGACCAAGAGACCCAGACTGGTGCTAAACAGTTGGCACCATGGTTAACGGTGCGGATAGATGTTCTGGAATGGCAGCAACAAGACAGCCAGCATGTGCCTCTTTCCTGATGTCTCAGATTCCCAAGTCTCATGTTTTTTTCAGTTCTCTCGTCATCTTATTTGTTGATGATCACAGAATGTGTTCGCAAAAAGGAGAGGTGCTCTCAGGTCGTGTGTGGTGCCAAATTTATACTGGCATTCCTACTGGCTTCATTGATGGAAATGGTAGGTAACTATTTTGTGCCTATTTTTTGAGAAAAGTTTTATGCTGCTTGGAGAAGTTATGGGCTGTCCGTCAACAGAGATTGAATGGTAAAAATACATAAGGTTTATATGAAAGAACCCAACTATTGTCGGTATTATTATTGTAGTATTTATTAGTTTAGCTCACTGGCTGACAGACCACTCGAGCCCAAGGCAAATGTTCTGGAGGTAAAATGCGTGGGGTACAGAGAGAAGAAGCAGAGAGAGAAATATGGGAAGGAAAAAAGAAATAAAGTAGGAAAAAAAAAAACAGAAGATAATGGGTCTTTGTGGTTCTTGTGAGGATTTGTGATTCCTGATCGTAACTGGTGGTCTCTGTAGTGTTTGTGATTCATGTTGCTCTGTTCTGAATGGGCTGATTTAGACTGAGATTATACATTCTCAATTTCGCACATGCTGTTCGGAACATGTGCATGCATTGTGCAATCACGTTTAGTATGAGTGAAAGTGTGTATCATTATGACTGAATGAAACTGCTATCACATTTTTCTCCTTAACAGCATGATAGATGGAACTTGGGAAGAATCGTATAGGTACGACCAATGCATGAATAATAATAGTAATATGTATAAATGGTGATTCTGTTGCCAATTTAGAAATATCAGCAATACAACACTACATATTTTGGATCACAACGCGGTTGGAGGATCTTATGTTGCCACAGCACAGCCAATGTCCGTGGCACTTGCAGTTTCTTCTACCATACCAGTGCTCTTGCCAAGAGCCATTGTAACCATTGTATCGGCACTCTACAGCGAGCGGATTTTCCACTGGCCATACGGAGCAGAATGGATAACCAATCTCAAACTCCTGATCTCTCCAACTAGGCTTGTATAAGTTCTACCGTGATCCAGAGAGATCTGCCAGTGGCCAGGATGTTACTATACCATTGGCACCATGGTTACGAACTAACGGTACCTGATAGATGTTCTGGAGTGGCAGCAACTAGAAAACACCCAGCATGTGCCTCTTTCCTGATGCCTCAGATTCCCAATTCTCTTGTTTTTTTTTTTCTTCTTTTTCCAGTTCTCTCTCGTCATCTTATTTGTTGATGATAACACACTAGTATTATGTTCGCTAAAGGGAGAGGTGCTATCAGTCGTGTGTGGTGTGGCAGACACAGGTATAGAATCAGCAAGCATGGGGTGCCAAATTTATATTGCATTCCTACTGTTTTCATTGGTGGAAATGCTAGGTAACTTATTTATGCCTAATTTATGAGATTAGTTTGTGGTGGTTGGAGAAGATATTGGTAAAAGTACATAAGGTACTTAATAAAAGTTCCTTGGTCAAACAGGTGGGCATACTCCTAAAAAGTATGCAACTATTGCATGTATATTGTTGTATTATATATTAGTTTACCACACTAGCTGACAGACCCCTTTTTTGGGCTCAGTGGGGAAAACTCCCCACCTATTTTTTTTGTATAAATATAAAGGGATAAAAAGGATACATCAAGTATATAAAGAGTTTACAAGAGAAAGGCGTGCAGAAGGAGTGCAAGGGGGGCAGGGGGAGCAAACTAAATTTTTAGAGCTTGCAAAGCTCAAAATCAGAAATTAAAATTCTAAGCTATATTCACCAGCCACGTTTTGATAAGGCCCGCATGGCCTGGCTTTGCCTTCTTGCAAATCAAGTCAATCTCATTCTTGAAAATAGACCACAGCTGATCTGGAGGTAAATTGTGAGTGGTAGAGAGAGAAGGAGCAGAAGAAATAGAAGGAAAATGAGTAAATAAAGTATATGAAAAAAGACGAAGAGAAGGAAAAAAATAGAAGGGTGTTTTTTTTGTTTAGATAATGGGTCTTTGTGGTTCTTGTGAGGATTTATGATTCTGATCGTAACTGGCTCTCTGTAGTGTTTGTGATTCATGTTGCTCTGTTCAGAATTCTGTCAATTTCTCAATTTCTCTATTTAGATCGGGATCAAACATTCTCAATTTCTCATGTTGTTTGGATCAAGTGCATGTAGTGGCCATTGAAGTTGTACATCCCTGTAAAAGTTAACTGGCTAACAAGTTGCTAATATTTCCCATGTGAGCAAACAGATTCTGTCAGCTAGTTGTTGAGAGAGAACTGCAAGCCCATGCTGTCTTGATCTGTGAGGCCCTTGACCATTTCATCCCAGATCAGAATTGTATTGGCGTGCACACGCATTGTGCAATCACGTTTAGTATGTGTGGAAAGTGGATGAAACTGCTACCACCTCATTATAATTAACAGCGTGACAACAGGTGGACTTGGATGATTACTTCTAGTAATATGTATATCTGGTGGTACTGCTGCCAAGTCATGAAGAACAACATTACAACACTACAACATTCCCGATGTCTCGAATTCCCATGCCTCATGTTTTTCTTCGTTTCTTATTTTCTTTGAGCATATTGTTGATGCTGACACACACTAATATGTTCGATAAAAGGAGAGGTGCTATCATGTCGTGAGTGAGTGGCAGATGCAGGTATAGGCTTAGCAATTGTGTGGTGATATATTTATACTGGGACACTATAGGTTTCATCGGTGGCAATGGTAACTAATTTTTGCCTCATTTATGGAAAAGTTATGGGCTGTCCATTAAGAGAGTATGAATGGTAAAAATACGTAGGGTACTTATCAAAAGTAATTCAATCAAATAGAAGTGGGGACACTGGTAAAAAGGGTGTGACGAGTGTCCATATATTATTGTAGTATTTAATTATTAGTTTACCAATGGCTAAACCGGTTCGTTTACGGCGATGACATTGATTTACATACCAGGATTCTGCAGCTTTGTCAATCACTTATTGTCTTTCTGCTTGAGCAACTTGAGCGAGTGCTCATTTTTTTAAGATAAGGGTTAGTTTATACATGGCCTCATCTACTACCAACGGGTGAAATCTAAGCCAATTAAGAGCGAGTGCTCATAAGGATGAGGAAAAAAAATGTTGGGTTGGATCCTCTTCACCATTTATTCTCAATCTTGTCCTCCATGGAGCATGTGCCCTCCGCCAATCGACTTGATTAATTGGCAACTACCCATTCCATCAAACCTGTGCCCGATGGTGACAACCGCTTATCGTCTAGCCAGTGGCCGGCCGGGCAGCTGGTGACAGGATCCTGAGTGGCAGTCTCTTTTAAATCAGCACATTCTCGATGTCTCAAATTCCTATGCCTCATGTTTTCTTCTTTTTTCGGTTCTCTCATCCACTGACACTAATATGTCCAGCAAAAGGAGAGATCCTATCAAGGTCGTATGTGGCTTTGTCCAGAGATCGATAGTATTGTATTTGTATAGGCAAGTGTGATGCCATATTTATACTGCATCAGATAGAGTTTATTGATTGGTAGGTAACTAATTTATGTCTAATTTATGAGAAATATTTGTTGTCGTTAGAAAAGACACGAGCCACCCAACAAGATAGATTGAATGGCAAAACTATAGAACTTACTTGCTGAAATTACTTTAATCAAATAGTGGAGAAACTATCTCTGTTAAGGTGTCCAGTATTTGACTTCCTGTCACGCCTCTACTTCACAATAAAGTTGCTTTTTAATTTGTGGATCTATAATTTGCAATCTTAGATACACAACTTTAATTTTTTTGTGCTGGGTCTGACAATTGTTTAGCCTGAAATGTATTTCAGTGAAAATTATTAGGTATCAGCTAAATCCTCACACATGTTTCACGGCACCCTGTTATTAATTAGATTGGTTAAGTCAAATGAACGTCTGCCTCGACGCTCTGATCACTCCAATGATATCCAGAACTCCCCGATGCCGATTTAGCGGCGACATTCAGTGATTTTGCCTTCTTGATTTCTTCCTTCCCCTCCTGAAGTTATGCGTACTTGGAAAAGCACCCTGCCTAACAAGTTGCTAATGTCTGCGCTTGCGGTGTGCTGCCACTCGAACGCCATGGTAGGTGTAGTGTCCACACTCTACACAGGCCGGATTGAATTGGCCACCGTTTTTTTTTTTTTGACTTCTACGATGAGCAAACTTTGTTATTAGCAGCATCGAGCTGCAATGGTGGTGAATAAATCACCAGTTACAGAGTGCTAGGCTGTCGAACAAGATGTGCTAGATGAGGCAAAGGCCTGAGTAGAGAGGATGTGTGCGGTGACATTTTGCTTTGGACAGTATATTGACGTTGTTTCTTGATGTCTAGTTGATGAACCTCTTGATTTGCCAATGCGGTGGATTGTTGCCACCATTACCATAGAGCCACAGCGTCGTGGACAACTGAGCTGCCAACGCCAGAGCCAATCTAGCATCGTCGATGCGACCGTACTCGAGGCACAAGAACAGCATGTCTGTTCTGCCTCTTCCCCAGTGTCTCAAATTCCCACGCCACATGTTTTTTTTTTTCTCTTTTCATGTTTTTGTCTCACCCTCTTATGTGTTCATGCTAACACTAATATAATTTTTTTTCTCTTTTCATGTTTTGTCTCACCTTCTTATTTGTTCATGCTAACACTAATATATTCACTAAAAGAAGTGGCACTATCTAGGCGGTGTCCCATGTGTGACTTGTCTAGAGAGTATTGCTCACGCAAGTGCGTGGTGCTATATTTATACTGTCGTTGGTATGGGTTTAATGGATTGGTAAGCAAATAACTTATGCATATTCTATAAGATATGAGATAGTTTTTCTGAAAAAAAAATATGGACAGTCCATCGTGGGATATTAGGTGCTAAAAAAATAGGAGGCTCTTATACTACTCTAGTGCTGAAAGTGTCAAGCATATTCATCTAGCCCATTCGATTGGGCCCAACTATAAGCCCACTCGCTCATACCCCCTGCTCGCCTTCTGTAGCCAACCCAAGCACCCACTCCATTCTTCTCTTGTATCACTTGTATTTGTCACATGCTTTATTTTGGGTAAATTTGTTTAGAACTGTACTTTGCATGGAGACGGACTCTGCTAAATTTACACTTGGCCCTGCTTTATCGAAAATTTGAGCCTGATTATATCTTTGGAGCAAAGGCAACCTTGACCCTGCTTTATTGAAAATAAGTTTGTGGGGATACCAGATTACAAGATTATAGTACAGAGTGCACTTTGGCAACCAACTCTAGACGCAGAACTATAGTGGTATGTCTCGACTGCAAAATTGGGTCTGAACCCTACGTACACCAACAAGTAAACAGAGAAATCATTTGTTCATCCAGACTACAATTATTGCTGCTACCAAAAGATACATCGACGAAGGAACAATCAGCTAGGACTATGTCTTGGGAGATCCTGCTTGCAACTTGTCTCTCACTGTAATATCAGTCTATATGGCAACATGACCCTGTTGAAGTTGTCTGAACCTGTCAAAGCTACCTGTCTAGGAAGTTGCTGATATGTGCCATACAAGTATACAGATTGGATCATACAGTTTTTGCTACCACATCGTTATTGTTAGCAGCAGGGCAGATGGAACTTGGTTAGGGATTGTATAGGTAATGGGTAGAACAAATCAATGAATAGTACTAATAAATAACATGACATTTTGTTTGCCAATTCAGAAAATAGCAGCAGTTTGACATTATGGTTGTGGATGTTTGGGCATCAGAACCAGAGATCGATGTCTAAACTCTGTAATTCACCACGAAACCTCCAGCAGCTGCTGGTTCGTTTCGATTCGATGCCTACAACACGCCGGAGCCTAGTTTGAGCAGCAGAGCTAATGACTGCGGCCACTCGCCGAGCGCTGGCTCAAGTCGAAATTCTGGTGTGCACACTCTTCAGTGGCCGGCCTGACTGGATAACCATTCTCATCCCTACGGTATAGTGTGCACACTCTTCAGTGACTGGATACCAGCTGGCGGCCAGGATGTTGTTGAACCACTGGATCAAGGGTTGCAGCTCCTGGTGGCCATGGCATTGTGTGTATGCCTCTTTCCTGGTGTCTCAGATTCCCACGCCTCATTTTCCCCTCCTTTTTGCTGTGCGGTCTCATCCGCTTCTACGTTGGTCAATCTATGCTAACACTATTATATATTAACCGAATGGAGTGGCGCTATATATCAAGTCGATGTGTGACTTGTTCAGAGATAGTATTGTTCACTCGCATATATCCCCCTGCTTGCCTTCTACAAGCCCAAGCACCCACGCCATTCTTCTCTTGTATTGCTTGTATTTACCAGTTGCTTTGTATCGGGTGATTTGGTTTAGAACTGTATTATACTGCTATCCATGGAGAAGTCAGCTAAATTTATATCACCCAGCGTAAGTGAACGTCGACCGCACAGCCGGGTTTCCGCCTATGTCGAGCTTCATGGCAGACTTAGCGAGCTCCATGGCGGCTTGCAACAGCCAGCGCAAAGGTTGGCGACGGATGCAAACCAAGACAAGGACATGAGACATATGCTATCCAATCCATTAGCATGAGTCGACAATGAAATACACCTGAAGTCGTGTTCTAGAACAAAAAGGCCAGAACGGCAGAGCAGCATGCACAAGCATTACACTCTCGCGGTCTCAATTTTGCTTGATCCGTTCGGGCGAGTCGGCGCTAGCTCTGGGCTGCGACGAGCTTGGAGGTAGCGCTGGAGGTCTGCGGCGGCGGCCGGCCACCTCGGCCTGATGGCCATCGTTGGCGGCCGCGCCCATGCCATGCCTGCCTCATGGGTCGCCGCGGCGTCTGGCCCAGGAAGGGGTCTGGAGACACCACGAAGAAACGATGGTGCCCTGTGAGACAGATCAGCTTGCTATTGGGGTGCATGGATTGTGCAACAACGTTTGTTTTGAGTGATAAATGAATAGCATTATGACTGAATCAAACTGCTACGTACCACATCATTATCCTTAACAGCACGACAGATAGAACTTGGGAAGAATCGTAGAATGGTGGAACGTGCTTGTTATGGTGCAATCAACCATGTGCAAGTTTGAGGAACTGCTAAATTTACACTTGGTCCTGATTTATTGAAAAATTGATCCTCATTACATCCGTAGAATGTTGGATGCAATATCGGCTAATTCCGAGATAATGATGAAATTAATGAGAAATTAAGATAATGATGAGATTAATTAGTGATCAAGTAACTGCTCCACCTGTCAAGTCATATCTATCCAACATATAAGTTTTACCGTGATCGGCGGCAACCCTAAGGTATTTACTAGGGTTCGCCCCCGCCCACAACGCGCTATATAAAGAGGAGACGCCCTTGGTGGCTCCCCCATCCATTTCTTCCTTCACGTGAAAACACCAAATCGATCACTAAGGCACTGGAGGGTTTGAGAAGGTTCGTCCCCGTTCCAGGTCAGTGCCGGTGGCACCCAAAGGCTACCGGTACCCGAGAGATCAAGTTTGTCAACCCAGAGGGTTCAAACACCCTCGACTGGTGATTCATCTACATCTACTCCACCACTGATGACTGCATCACCACCGGAGGCCACTACTATTGAATTTGTTAACCATGACGGGCGAAATTCACTTTAGGTGGCGGGCAAGTGTGCCCGTCACCTTTGAAAGGTCACGCAATTTTTTTTACAATGCTGGGCAGAAAGTGCCCGTCATGATTAATAAAAACAAAAAAAAAAGGCTTGGATCCGGGCCAGCTTGATCCCGACGGTGCCGTCGCCGTCGAGCCAGCTCTGCTCGATTTACCGCCGGTCGACCACTCCTGCTCGGGTACGCCACTTGTGTGTGTGTATATGTGTGTGTGTGTGTGTGTGTGTGTGTGTGTGTGTGTGTGTGTCTACTCTGGCCTAGTTTGGGCCAGATGGGGCTTGCCCTTTTCCGTGACAGGCTTTTAAATGTCACAGAAAAATGATTTTTCCGTGGCGGGCACATTTGCCTGTCAAGGTAAATAAAAAAATGACCGTCACGTTTAATCATGGCATTAACCGTGGTGGGCAAAACAAGTGCCCGCCACGGTTAAAATTTGGGGGTGCCTCGCAAAAATCAATTCGTTAGTCGTGGGCTCACATTGCGAGTGCCTGTTCTGGTCTAGCAGTAATCCTTCTCAGTTTGCGATTTCTGCAATTGATCAGAAGTGGTCATCTAATAGTCTAAGATTAAGATCCTGTTATTCATGTTTTATGATAAGATTTAATTCCAAAGACAAAAGGCAACTTTAGCCCTTCTTTACTAAAAACAACTTTCTGGGGACACTAGATTACAGGATTATAGTTCAAACAGAATGCACCTTGGCTGCCAACTCTAGATGCAGAACTAGTGGCATATCTCGAATGGAAAATTAGGTCTGAACCCTATACCAAAAGGTAAATAGAGAAATCATTTGTTCAACTACAGTACAATTATCGCTGCTACCAAAAGATACATCGACAATTTGTATCTTAGTACTGCTTGCAACTTGTATCTCGCTGTTATATCAGTTCATATAGCAACATATCCCTGCCGAAGTTGTCTGAACCTTTCATGTTATTTTTTTTTTTGGTCATTGAGGACAGTTTATATCATTGGGAAAAATTGTTTTGTATTTCCCGTTGCATTTTTTTGTACTAGTTACCAGAGAGAGAGCATGAGCTGGGGAAATATTTTTCTTTGATTGCTTGAAACAAAGAGGTTATAGATCTCCATAGTAGTTATAATCCCTAAGCGGACTTGCACAACAAGCAATCTCTATAAGGTTTCCTTATAGATCGGAATACGCTACAAAGTAATCTAAACTTAGTTTCTATCATAACTCAAACTCTTTTATTTCCTATAATCTCTTTATTTCTATTTTTATTTGACGATGACGACAGCGGCGGCGGTGGCTGCCGCCCTTCTCCCGTGCGCGCGGGCCCTTAGGGGCCTTTGGGCCGCGCACCTTTTGGGCTATGACAGAATGTGTTAGAGAAGTTGGCCTGTTACCTCATTTAATGATTGAGATAATCCTATACAGTCTGATTTTTTTTGTTAGATATTTACCAAGTATACACATATGAACTCTGCTAGTCTGCTAGCTGCTGGTTGGACGTTCGATGCCCACCGCAGCACAATCGCAGAGGTGCCCAGTGCCCTAGTTTGAGCGGCAGAGCTAGCCAATGCCTGCACTCGCTTGCTGCTGCCACCCTGGGAGAAAAACGTCGCAACAGGAGTGTCCACACTCTACAGTTGCCGGATTGGCCGGCCAGCGACCTTATGGCACGGGCAGGATAAGCATTCTCAACCCCACTGTCTCTGAAGTCCCGAGAGTCCCTGCTGGGAGTTAGCGTTTTCCTCTTTCCTGCTGCCTCAAATTCCCACGCCTCAAGTTATTTTTTTTTTCTTTTCTTTTCTTGTTCTGTATGTCTCAACCTCTCATATATATATTCACCGCAGGAAGCAAACGTGCTATCAGCAAGGCCGTGTGTGTGGCTTGTTCAGAGATAGTAATGTTCATGGGTGTGTCGTGCCGTATTTATATAAATATGGGTTTTATTGCTCGGTACACAACTCATTTATGCTTATTTTTGTCCGACATTTTTGCTGTGTAGATATGGACCGTTCATCAATAGAAACTAATATAAGTGGTAAGAAAATATAGGAGGTTTGTCGAGCCTAATATATTATGCCCACTTATCAGCCCACTTGACGCCCCCTAGCTAGTTTTGCGTTGTTTGGAAAAAAAAAAAAATTGTGGACCGCTTATGAGGAAGTTTTGAGTAAATCAGTTTGTTTATTGTTCTACAGTGCTCTCAACGCCTCTGAAAAATAATTATGTTAGTCTTGGGCCAAATATCCCCTGAATCCCTTATCCTTTTACCCCTTTTCAATTGCTCATTCAGTTTTTTTAGGAAAACTGTGGAGAAACGCTTCCCAGTGCAGAGTAAATTAAAACAACTATAAAGAAGTTTACGAACAAAGCAGTTAGCTGGGTGCTAATTAAGGAAGAAACAGGGTGCCACAAGAGTAAAAAAAAAGTACAAAATATTACAACTTATTGAGCTAGTCAATTCATCGCTAACAAATGTTTACACCTACGCCCTACCGAGAGCTCTGCCACTGGCTGCAAAGGTGAAGTTTAACTTCCTTCTTAAAAAGGGCCTCTGAGTAGATAGCCAATCTTGAGAGAATTAAGTGCTGCTTACCGAGCGCTGCCACAGCATGAGCGATGCACAGTGGTGGTGCAATTGCTAGGAATGTAGGGCCCATGGACATATATGCCAAATGTGATTTGGAGAAACCAGCCAGCCAGAATGTTAGGATCAGGACATGGGTTAGCGCCGAAACTACACATAGGAACTAACTCCTCAGCATTTGCATTCACTGTTTGCCATTGTATATATGAACAGGCATATGCATCTGTCACGATGTCTCCAATTCCCATGACTTATTGTTTCTCTTTTCCACATTGGCCTCAACATCTTATCTGTTTATGCAAGTAGTGATGGAGAGGCGACATCTCTGTGATGCTTGTTCTGATATATATGAGCGTGGTGTCTATATTTATATCTGTATCGGTATTGGTTTATTCATTGGTAGGTAAGTAATTTATGCCTACTATTTAATGCATCCATATGTAGCCTTGCGGATTATAATAATGTATTTGAAACGTCTTTTTTCTTATTTATTGAATTGATCCATCACAATGTGTATATAGCTATTGGAGATAATAAATTCATTAGCTGAAACCTGTTATGTTTATCCTCTTTATTTTTCTTCACTTCTACCCTGTGCTTGTTCAATCTTTGTTGATGCCAAGTCAAGGAAACTTTTAGTTTCCTCTATTAGGTGGGAGTCATTTCTTTTTGAAGAAAGGTGACAACCATTTATTTTTTGAAGAAAGGTGGCAACCATTTCTCAATATAAACCATTGCCCAAGTCTTTACAATTGTGCAATTCTTGTGTGCTCTTGTAAATTAATATTTGGGATCATCTTCATAGCAGACTAGTCTAATTTGTATAAAGTTCAAGTATGTTGGTTGTGATTCTTGGAACATGCACATGAATCAATACTAACCTGACAATCGAGTACCCATGATAGATCTCAATGTCACAATTTTACAACTCCGGATAAGATATTTGGATTTAGTACAGCACATCAAAACATAGATATTGCAGGGGAACTAAACAAGAGGGCTTGAAATACATGACTATTACAATACCGAGTTTTGCAAGCCGGTGCTATTCAGGTTGGCTAGATGCTATTGCATTGCACCTTGCTGGCTGAAGTTTGATGCGCGCCAATTGGATATCCATTCTCAAACTCCTGGTCTTGGAAAATTAGAGTCTTCTAAGGTTGACTGTGCTCCGAAGAGACCTCACGGCAACATGGATGTAGGGTAAATCATTGGCACCATGCGTAAAATAGCTACACTGCGTGTACATGAGGATGTGCCTCTTTCCTGATGCCTCAAATTCCTATGCCTCATGTTTTTTTCTTCCTTTTCAAATTCTCTGTCATCATCTCTTATTTGTTTATATGCTAACATTAATATATTATTAACTGAAAGGACAGGCGGTATTAGTCGTGTGTGCCTTGTGCAGGGATAGTATCATATAGGCAAGTGTGTGGTGCCATATTTATACTGACATCGCCATAGGTTCTATTGATCGGTGTGAAATTAATTTGTGCCTAAAGTATATGAAATTTTTGTGGTGGTTGAAAAGGATATAGGATGTCCATCAAGAGAGATTGAATGATAAAAAATGCATATGGTAATACTAATCAAATAGGTGGGGATACTACTAAACAGGCACTACTACAGGATTGATTTTGTGTGGTGTTCGGATTTCATTTTCTGTGGTGGCGGCGCTCTAGCGGACCAGCGTGCGGCGACGGCGGATCCACGGCGGCGGCGGCAGGCTCCCTCCGGATCCGCGTGGCGACGGCGACCTCCCTCCAAAGGACCAGCGCGCGACGGGACCTCCCTCCAGATCCGGCGCTGGGGCGGATCCACGGCGGCGGGCTGCTGGGCCGACGGGCGGCGGCGCCGACATATGAAACCCTAACGGACCCGGGCGCCCAGATCTGGGCCCGTTAGGGTTTCGCTTTGATTTTTCTTTTTTTAATTCTATTAACGGTGCGGTCATTTTGGCTTCCAAAACCGCCACGTAAAAATCGTGTTAAAACT
Organism: Hyparrhenia diplandra; assembly: GCA_015847255.1. Taxonomy (NCBI): domain Eukaryota; kingdom Viridiplantae; phylum Streptophyta; class Magnoliopsida; order Poales; family Poaceae; genus Hyparrhenia; species Hyparrhenia diplandra. Next base: position 571,815 of record JADLZK010010767.1, on the reverse strand, counting down.
ATTCACACTATTCCAAGCTTTTCTTCCAACTCTGAATTTGAAAGTTTTTGTAGTGAGATGATGCCAAATTTTTTAAAATGCATTTTGAATTTGTTTAAATTTGACCCGATATTTCTGAAAATTCCAAAATATCGCATTTATCGGCAGATCTCTTCTGATCTGGAGTTTGAGATTGGCTATCCAGTGTAACCATTTGGCCAGTGGCAAATCTGCACGCTGTAGAGTGCTGCGGACACCACGGTTACAGCAGCGCTCGGCAAGCAGCAATGCTACTGTGGAGGACAAATGCGAGTGTCACAAACATTAACGATCTGCCACTGAATATATATGGCCGAAACAAAAATGAGAATGTTTGGTTTTAAGCTCTTCATAGGCCCATTCATTCTAAACGCAAACATTGGCGACAAAATTTTTGTACTAGGACGAGAACAAACGACCTTTATTTGATTACACTGTAGTCAGGCAATCAGCTTATACCAGCACAGAATACTTGCAAATAACCCAACATCCTTTGGCATATAATATGTTAAAGAACCAAACATGCTTGTGCTTTTGGAAGCTACGTGTTCTTGCTAATGCAAATGTTATGTGCTTGTAAGCTGATTGCAACACTACTATGTAATCGTCCTGTTCTAAAACAAAGTAGTTTATTTTTGCTCCACACTTGATTTGTCCACAATATTTGTGATTCCGTTTGGTTTGTTCTGAATGTGCTTATATTGATATCAAAACCAATTATTCTCATTCTGTTTGGAACATATACATGGCTGTAAAAGCTGAGTGCGTAACAACACCTGCAACGTAATAAGTAAACAAATTCATCAAGTTGCTGGGAGACAACTGGCAAAAGCCCATGCTCTGTTGCTGGGCTTGACACTTGGCCGTCTCATCCATTGTCAAAAACCAGATCTTTTGTGCAACTGTACTGTTTAGTGTGTGTATCGGTAGTGGACAACATTAGGATCCGATGAAATTGCTACCATATCACTTTCGTTAGCAGCAGGATACCTTCAGAGGGGCAAGCAGAAGGATAGATAGAACTTGGGAAGAATCATATAGGCACAAAGAAACTATCATGAACTTGTACTAGCAATGTCAAACTCCCAATCCATGTACCACCATTATCTGGAGAAACCTGCCAGCGGCCAGGATGTTGCTAAAGCGTTAGCGCCATGGACAAAATAGTTGTGCTGGATACCACATCATCCACACTGGAAGGCGCCATATGTAATCTGGCATGTGCCTCTTTCCTGATGCCTCAAATTCCCATGCCTCATGTTTTTTCTTCGTTTCTTTCTTTTTCCCTCATCTTATTGTTGATGCTAACACACACTAATATGTTTGATAAAAGGAGAGGTGCTATCAACACATAAGTGACTGGCAGACAAATGTATATGCTTAGCAATTGTGTGGTGCTATATTTATACTGGTACGCTATAGGTTTCATTGATGGCAATGGTAGCTATAACTAATTTGTTCCTAATTTATGAGAAATCTTTTTGCTGGTTAGAAAAGATATGGGCTGTCCATCATTGGAGTTTGAATGGTAGAAATACATAAAGTACTTATCGATAGTAATGTCATCAAACAGGTGGGGACACTACTAAAAAAAGGTGTGACCTGTGTCAGTAAATATTAGTTTACCAATGGCTAAACCGGTTTATTTACAGCGACATTGATTTACAAACTAGCGTTCTGCAGTTCTGGCAAACACCTACTATGCCTTTCTGCTTGACTAAATTGAGTGAGTGCTGATAAGGATGAACAAAAAAATGTTGGGTTGGATCCTCTTCACCATTCATTCTTACTCTTGTCCACCATCAAGCATGTGCCCCTGTGTGGCTAGGGTTCCTATTTGCTGCCTCGACTTGACTAATTGGCAACTACTTATTCCCTCAAAGCCCTGGGCCGATCTATATAGACTGTACATGGTGCGGCCACACCCAGAAAAATCCTATGCACCCACAGCACCCCCCTCTCCTGTATTTGCTCTACATCTGCGACTGCTCAAACCTGTGCCCTGTTTTTTTTTTTTTTTTTTTTTACAAGGAAACGGGGCCGAGGCCCATATTATATTAATAATATATGGACAGCATTCCGCTGTCAAAATGTTACATTCATTGTTCCAGACAAACTCCCTGAGAGAAGAAATGGGGCAAGTGCTTTTATGGGGAGTATGACTACAAGAGATAACAGGGTAGCTGCAGCAAGGTACATTTTGTGATGCCTCCTTTGCCAAATTATGAGCTAAATAATTTTGATTCCTGCTGATGTGCTTTGTATTTGCTTGAATCTCTTTGCAGATTGATTGAATGGGTGGAGAGAAATTATTTAATCTCCAATCAGGACAGTCTTTGCCATCAGCTTCTTCAATAAAATTGACAAGAAGTTTATTGTCAGATCTGAATTGGACACCTGAGATGGCCAGGAGTTTACAAACTTGAGCGGCTAACTGAAGAGTCGCTGCTTCAGCTTGTAATACCGATGTGCAATCATACTTGGCAGCTTTAATGTTAATCTGCATGGATCTAGGCTTGTCTTGAATGACAATACCTAATCCTGCCTTCCTCCTGCAAAACATGTCATTATCTGGAGAGATAGAGGCGTCAGTGAAACACACAACATCAATAAGTGGATGAACCACTTTATTGTCTGTCATGTGTATAGAGTTAAAATCAGAGCCTTGAGCATGTTCTGTAGCAGAGATAGGATCATATTTTTGGTTATTGTTTAGACTTGGAGAGATTAGAAAATTCAACCTCATGGGTTGAGAGAAGAGCATGAGCAGCAAAGTGCACCTGGTTCGAGACCAGTGCTTCTTGTTGAATCTGTGATCATTCCTTGCAATCCATAAATACCAGAGGGTGGAAAAGAAAAGATTAAAAGTTTTTTCTTAACATTCTTAGTAATGAAGTTGGAGATGATAGATTGAATGCCATCCATCTCATCTGGAAAATTAGAAGATTTAATAGGAGGAGTGAAAGAGAACCAAACTGCTCTAGCAAAATCACATTTAAAGAAAAGATGAACATCATCTTCAATATCAGAACATCTTGAGCAGCTGCAATCAATCTTTGAGCTATACTTACCAAGGCGTTGACCTGTAGCAATAGCTCTTCTAATTAAGCGCCAAATAAAAGTCTTAATAATAGGAGGCAAGGTTTTACTTTTCCAAGCTTTGAGGAGAATGTTTTTGCATTGGGGAGAGAGAGCGTGGCCCAGCTATAGGAAGCTGAGAACTGTTCTGCCTGTTCAGAAAATCGAAAGCCACTTTTGTGGTGCAAATCCCCTTTGAAGATGGGTTCCATATAATAGTATCTGGTTGTGGGGGTGTATGAATGGGAATATTTGCAATATTATGGTAAAAGGATTGTTCAAAGACTTCATTAATAAAAGCAAAGTTCCAGGAAGAAGTGTTGCTGTCCCAAAGATCAGAAACTTTCTCAGGCATTTTGGGGACTTGTAACACCCTAAATTTCGTGTTTTTTGAAAATAGAATAAAAAAGATTTATTTATGTATTTTTGTGTTCATGAAATATAGGAAAACTAACATTTTTTTCATTAAATTAAAATTCATCATAGGGCTAGATACATGTATGTGCATTCATGCTGGTGTACAATTATATTTTTTTGTGATGATTGGTCTTGTTGAAACTAAATTAGATTTCAAGTTGATTTGGAAAAGCTATTTGAAATCTGGTTTAAATAAAAGAAAATAAAATACTTCTATTTATTTCTCTCCTTCACTTTTTGCTCGGCCTTTCATTTCGATCAAGCAGCCCCAACTAGCTGGCTTCTTTCCTATTCTTGTTTCGTCCGCGTGACCGCCCCCTCGAGGAGCTCTTTGTCTCCGTGCCCGATCATTTTCTTTTCTCGCCCTTGGCCCAGGCCAGCAGCTCCCGATCCCTTCTCGTTGTCACCAGGATGGCAGGAACCAACGCAACAACGTCGTCCTTTCCAACTCGTTGTCGAGTCGGACTCGATCCCGACTCTGCTGCCGTGCGCTGCAAAACCACGCGAAGCTGGGATTTATTTCTATATCCACGCGAGCCTCGGACCTATATAAAAGCGCACCGCCTTCTTTTCCAATCTATTCGCAGCAGCCGCCTTTGCTCGAGCAACAGCGCCCGGCCCCCTAGCCGCCATTGAGGTTTCACCGCCAAGCTGGAGCTCACTTTCGGTCACTCCTTGCATCTGTAAGTTTGTTGTAAGGCTTCATCCTGCTCTAGCTAGCGAAGTCGAGGAGCCTGCTCCCTTACAACGTTCAGTTTTGGTCATCTCGCCTGGCCGTGGTGTACAGGTCATCTTGCAGTCCGTCTTTTCTCACTGCACGTCGCCGTTGTTCGCAGGTTGACGCTGTCCTCCATCACGAGCAATTCATCGACCTCAAACTGAGACTGACTCTATTCTTGAACTTGGTGAGCTCTCCTTGACCTCCGTTTTGTTTTGGACCCCGTCCCCGTGGCGTTTCATGTATCAGCTGAGATGTTTAGGCGTGCAGCTTCGCTAGCACCGGCCAGATTCTTAGCTTGTAGAGCTGCCCGGCCGTGCGCACAGTTTTGCTTTTGCTAGCTTGTTGATGTCATATGGTGAAGTCATATGTTTTCCTTGCCGTTTTCCTATACAAAAATAAATCTTGAAATACATGATTTATACATATACGATATCACTAGCAAGCGAAAGCGGCAAACCTTGCCTTTCATGTTTTGCTCTTGTTAGCTTGTTGACACCATCATCACGTCAGACATGCAATTTGTTGCTGTTTTCCTTGTAGAAAACAATCTTAAAACAGTCCATATACACCTTATCATGTACGTGAAGTGAGTTCCATGCATATTACTTAATCGGCTAAATACTTTTTGTCAAAGTCATGCATGTGTCACCCCTCAAGGCATCCTTGGTCTTTCTGAAGCTCTTCCATATATCATGTCCCGTGTGTTTAGTGCTTTATTTAAATTCATACTGTCATATCATTTGTTTTAAATAAATGAAGGTTCTTGTTTTCTTTTCAAAGTAAATCTTTTTGGTAGTCACCTCTCGATCACCGTAGATTCGGTTAGAGTGCTTTTTGCATCCGTGTGATTGTAGCGGCGTGTAGAATAGGTTTATAAGCTTTTCAACTTATTTTATCTCTGTTGTTGGTGTACTGTTCTAATAATAATCTTGTTTACTATGCATGAATGGCCCAATATGGTTGTGTGTTGTTGATTGGAATCCAAAGACTATACACGGTGAGCTTTACGTTGTTGATCTTGAAGAGCTTTGCGATCAAGAAGAAGTTTGCGGTCAAGAAGGAATTATCTTAAAGAATTGAGCTTGGATAAGAATCGATAATAAGGCAAGTATAGTTTTGGGATATGCTAGTTTTAAACCATGATCTTATAACTTGCTTAATGTTTATGCACTAAACTTTAAAGGTGAATTGTATGGCAACATGGGGATTTGTCTGTGATGAGATCCGGTATTACAAAGACAGCTATGGGGGTTATATGGCTCGACATTAGTTCCCTAGAGATCATTTTTCTAGCAACTTGGAGGAATTGCCGAATTGGATATAGTATGCCCCTATCCCATTAATATATGAGTATAGGCTGAGAGTTATGCGCCACATAGGAAGGGTGGGTTCTATGTCCGACGACTTAGCTGCCCCAACTTGTTAGACGAACCTTTGGGGAGCTTCTTAGTGGTTTCTGGTGCTTGGGCCTTGCAAACCCTTACATTTGGGAATCACGACTCGTAGTGAAAGTGTACACCTCTGCGCAGAGAGTTTGAAAAACTGGTAGCCTTGCCCAAGGTCACGGGCGGCCCCGAACCTTTACATTAAGGACAATGACTTGTGTTTGTTAAATTGTTCATAGTTATTGTTTTATGCTATTCATTATTTATGTTATAATGATCATGGGTTTTAGGGTAAGATATTGCCTTCTATTCTTGCGAGTTCGACATGGACTCACTCTTGCTATTCCCCACACCTCGGGTGAAGTTTAGGCTTGTGATCAACCAAATCGGTCGTTCCTCGTGGAGTCTACACTAGAGAATCGGAGTGCCTTTCCATTTGCCTACTAGCCGAGGTTATGTTCTTTATATTATGTTCGTTATAATTTAAGCATTGTTGGCTTGATACTATCCTTTACTTGTGGCTATATGTGAGATTTGACTTCCAGGGCTCACATATGTTGTGTATCTGGTTTTGTTCTTAAAACCCGGTGTTACTGAGACTATGACTGGAAGCTTAACATAACTATGGATCTCTTTCCAAACCGGGCACCAAGGAGATGTCCAGATATTGGAGTCCCCTTTTGAGATCTTTACGTAACAATTTTTTGATTAAGATATCTTTAACTTTCATGATGGAGGACCAAAAAGCGGAGCTGGTGCCGCAGTTTTTTGCTGTCCGTCAAAGCGTAAGAGGGATGATATTTAGCTTTAAGAATTTGTGAGAGGAACGGATTCTTACCTGTGGCAACATTCCAGCTAGCATGTAGGATAAGACTTCTATTGACAGGTTTGCAAGTCTTGAATGCCAAGACCACCCTCCTGTTTGGGTCTGCACAAATCCTTCCAAGATCTATAATGAAAGGAGGATGAAGAGTTGTCCTCTTTTATTCCAGTCCACCAGAAATTGCTCATAATAGTGTTAAGCTTATCAATAAATTTTTTTGAGAAAAGAATAGTGGACATATAATAAATAGGTATAGAGCTCAAAACAGAATTGATGTAGCAAAGTCTGCCAGCATGATTTAATTTGTTTGCCTTGACAGTAGTTAATTTAGCCTTGAATTTGTTATGGATGAAGCTATAAGCCTTGTTTCTATCACTATGATTGAAGATGAGAGGGTGACCAAGGTAAATGGCGTTAGGTTTAAGGTCATTCACAGGAAAAACAGATGTTACCTGGTTCCCCGGATTGCTGATCCACATTCTTCCGAAAACAATGGAAGATTTTGATAGGTTAGGGGTTTGGCCAGAAGCTTTGCAAAAAGACATGAGAAGATTGTTTATCCTAACAGCCTCTTCTCGAGTTGCTTGCCCACATACGATTAAATCGTCTGCAAAAAGTAAGGAGTGTATTTTGGGGCAACCTGGGCCTAAAGACAGGCCTTGAATGTTATTCTGATCTGCATGAGTCTGAAGAATAATAGAAAGCTCATTTAAAGCAATAATAAATAAGTAAGGAAAGAGAGGACAGCCTTGTCTGATCCCCTTTTGATGAAAAATAGGCGAAGGTTCACCATTAATAAGAACATCCATAGAAGTAGTGGAGATACAACCATAAATAAGATTAATAAAATGATCAGAAAAAGCCTTGTCTTTTAAGAGCTACAGCTATGAAACTCCATTCAATTCTATCAAAGGCTTTGGCAAGATCAATCTTTAAAAGAAAAGCCTTTTGTTTCCAAGATTTGAGATTGAAACTATGTATAATCTCTTGGGCAATAATAATATTCGAAGCTATATGCCTTCCCTGAATGAAAGCAGACACAGGAAGGATGAATAATATGAGGAAGATGATTTTTGATCCTGTCCGCTAAGGATTTGGATATGACTTTGTAGGCTACATTACACAAACTAATAGGTCTGTAGTCCTTTGGGGAGATCGGGTTGCTAATTTTAGGAATCATAACAATATGAGTTGTATTCACCTCAACACACATGTTACCTGAAATATAAAAAGATCTTACCAAATTGCAAAGGTCTTTACCTCGTGAACTCCCAAGTGAACTTGTAGAATAGAGCATTCAAACCATCGGGGCCGGGAGCAAAATTATTCCTCATGCTTTTTTACAATATTCAAAATCATCATCATCTTCTGGAATAGAATTGGTGAAAGGATCATCTGAAATACCTTGAGTGGGAAGAATATCAATAAGATCTGGAATGGTTGGATTGTCCTCTCGCATCATTACATCTGAAAAAAATCCTTAAAATAGTTGTTAGCAGTTTTATTGCCAGAATTAGGGGTGGTAGAGAGAGAGCCATCAGGATTTTGCAAAAAGTAATAGTATTTCTCCCTGTTTCTTTTGATAATCGACTGATGGAAAAAAGAAGTATTCCTGTCCCCATAAGAAGACCAATTTTTTTTTTTGTATCTCTGGCGATGGTATTCATTTTCCTTAGCTAGAATATTTTCATGACAATGCATAAGCATGTTTTGTTGTTGAGTAGAGACCGACGGATCCGAGTCATTTGCAAATCGAAGGAGCTTATTTTCAATTTCAGAAAGAATGGAAGAATTATTAACTCTACTTTTTTTTCCATTTTAAAAGATCATTAGCTAGATAGGCAGTTTTTTGATGGAAGGGTTTACCTCGTGCCCCTGTTTGGTTAGGGTTCCCATGACATCATGGTGTACAACAAATCCCGATGGTGACAACAGCTTGGTCGTCTAGCCAGTGGCCGGCAAGTAGGTTTTTTTTACTGGTAGAAAAAAATATCGGCACTTGCCGAAAAAAATGCGATATTTCGGAAATTTCGAAATATCGGGTCAAATTTAAACAAATTCAAAATGCGTTTTAAAAAATTTGGCATCATCTCACTAGAAAAACTCCCAAATCTATCTTCCATCACAAATTTATATAACATGAATGAAACAACACAATATATCGCATAAGTTGTGAAGTGATAATACAACGGGCTCCAAAGTGGGCAACTTACAAAAATACGTTAGTATCATCGAATGTGTTAGTGAGAAAAATTAAATAGATTTGAAAAAATAAGTCTTTATTAAGACTAGAGGATATGGAGATTTTAGGATGGTTTGGTGTAATTTTTTGAGTAAAATATGAATTTAGCCGAAAATTTTGACCGATATAAAATTTTTTCGGACCTCACTGAAAAATGCGATATATCAAAAATTTCGCGATATTTTTTGACCGAAAATTTCACCAAAATTTTTGACGAAAAATTTCACCAAAAATTTCACCAAAATTTTTTTTGAAGGCAGCCGGAGACATGATCTTGGCATCCGTCCCCAACAGCATGAGATTCTCAATTTGATTCTTCGGTATTGCTTTAGATGAAGTCTGATGTGTTGACAATGATACTGAATATGAATGTACCAAATAGGACATTTTACTATCAAGTTTGCAAAAGTGCCTCTGCAGTATAATGCTCAGTTGCAATCAATCACAGATGCAAGATTTTACCAAACTAAGTATTTTACTTTGTCAGAGCAATACAAGCAATGCTTCATAAAAAGTTTTAAATGTGAGCTATTTGCAGTTTTACATTAATTTACCATGTTGACGAACACACAATGAACTTTATTTCAGCTATGTACCACCTAATATGTTCTTATCTGTGAATGAAATGAATTAGAATCCTTATTAGGAATGCGTCCGTAATCATGTAGTATTGATTAGTCACATAAGATTGGCTATCGGTTACTAACATATAATTTTCTGGCAACACATGTTACGAAATGAAATTCTTGGACACATTACTATGCAAAAAAAATGGAGTGCTAAATTCATGGAGATCCTACCATGTAACACCTACCATATAAGTAAACAAATTCAATATTCCAGATATTGAGAGAGAACTGAAAAGCCCATGTACTATCGTCGAGACACTGCTTGGCCGTCTCATCCAATATTGTCAGCTGTGTGTTGGAGGCCATGGCATCAGATCTCCTCTGCAGCCGAGTTTATTGTGTGTGTGAGGATCAGATGAAACTGCTACCATATCGTCTCTATATATGTATATGTTACCAGCAGTATAGTTTCAGAGGGGGAAGCAACAGGACATATGGAACTTGGAAGAATTGTATAGGCAGGAACATGTGAATGAATAGAAATATAACCTGTGAAATTGTTCTAATTCGTGCTGCCTCGCCCTCACACATGTTATTGATGCCCTTGGCACAGCATCGCTCTATCGACGGTTTTGCTGTAGTTCAGAAATAGGGATTCACGGCGCAATGGCAAAGCTCATTGTTTGGGGGCTCCCACCTAGGGTTCAAATCCTGGGTGCGACACATTATTCTAGATTTATTCTAGAATTTTCGAGCGCTATGCATTAAGTGTTAGGCGACGTCCCCATCAACAGAAAAGGCGCATGTGGTGACTTCGTGAACTTCAAGATTTGCCGGCTCAGTCCTTCGAAGGTGCTCATAGGGGTCGGGTTTACGTGCGTGTTTTCATAGAGTGAGTGTGCGTGCGTGTTGAGCGTCTGTGTTGTACTGTATAATCTCAAAAAAAAAGAAACAGCCACAGTTTCAGTAGTAGTTTCAACCTTTCAGCTCAAGGGCTAAGTATGCATTCATTGGATCCATGTCATGTGCGTGAATGGTGGGCGTGGGCGAAGGCGGGCGCACGATCTGCGCGTGAATGGTCCAGGCGTGGCGGCGTGGGCGCACGCACATGTGCGTGAATGGTGGGCGTGGCGAAGGCGCTGGCGCCGGACATGCGCGTGAATGGTCCTGCCATTCTTCGCCCTCGTGCTTCTTGGTGCGCGGCTTCCTTTGCTACTCAAAATTTTTGCATGCATGGAGAAAATTGCGCTTTGTCTTATTTGGAAGGTCCATTTAGGAAAGCAATTATTCTCGTATTATGGCAATAACCCTAACGGTGCTCTATTGCCTTAATGTTGTGATTGACGCGCCAATTACTTGGCTTATTTGCTGCGTCGCGTGTATAAATAGAGGGGCGAGACGTCGTCCCTCACTACCTGAGAAATCATTCTCTTCCAGTACCATCGTCCTGCGCTGCCGCCGTCTTCCCCATCCCGCCGCCGGCGCGTGCCATCGTTGTCGGAGAGCAGTTCCGCCTCCTCGCCTCCTCGTGTGTCCCCGCACGGGTAGGGGCGTATTAGGTTTTGGGAAGCGCCATCGCGACGCTCGCTGGACGTCTTCCTCCTCTCCGTCGGTCTCAATCACTGGTCTGCTTCGTCTACTTTGCGCTTCTAGCGCCAACAACCCCAACATAAGAATGTCGATCCTCTCCCTTCGTTCGTACTCCTCTTGTTCTTGCTGTTGCTAGCACTAGATTACCAGCGTTTGTCTAGTTTCGTAGTGCTAGTAATGAATCATATATTTCTGATACATGTTGTAGATCTTTTTTCTTATTGTTGGAATTAATTATTGCGTTATTGAATTGCTGTTATTTCCAACAGTTTAACCCATATCATGTCCGTGGGCTGAAATAGTAAGTTCGCAATGGTGCCAGGCAACACTAGCTCGGCGCGGAGACAGGATATGCCTAAGCTCTGGCCCACTGTGAATCTGTGATTTGTGGAAAGCAGCTAGGCTGCGTGTCAGCTACGTATTAGCACACTGCGTAAACTAGTTGTGGCACCAGGACGAGGATTTGTGCTGGAAATACAAGGATTGGAGTGACAGGTACTAATAAGAACTATCTCTTCTCCATTGCGTCGCTTGTCGGCCATAGTATACAGGTACAAGAAAATGCCTCTTTCACGATGTCTCCAATTCCCATGACTCATTTGTTTCAATTTCAGGTTCCTCTCATTAAGCACCATCTTTATCTGTTTATGCTAATGGTGATGTGTTCATGAAAAGGAGAGGCGCTATCTGTGTGATGCTTGTTCAGATATGTGCGTAGTGCCATATTCATATTTGTATCTGTATTGGTTATTCATTGGTAGGTAACTAATTTGTGTGTCCTACTTAATGCTATAAATTTTGAATCCATCCGTAGCCTTGAAGTTTTTAATAATGCATTCAAAACGTCTTTTGACACAAATTTATTGTATTGGTGCATCACAATCTCAATAGGGCTATCATAGATAAATTCCTTATCTCAAACCTGCATCTCTCCTCTTTATTTTTTCTCACTTTTACATTGCGTTTGCGCTGTATCTGTAGATGCCATATGAAGGAAGCTTTTAGTTTCCTTTAGGTGATAACCATTTCAATTCTCAATAAAAACCAGTATCCATATACCTTTGACAATTAAGTGTGCAATTCTTGTGTGCTCTTCTAATTGAAATAAGTTCAAGTAATTTCGTTATGGTCTCGTAGAACTAAAGCAACTATCAAAAGTCCCAACTGACTAGATGGTTCTACGTTCTAATATATTGGGACAACACAAGGGAGAGAACTAAACATTTTAAATAAATAATTTTATATTTTTCATATATATTTATATTTTCAATCAATATAATGGACATTGATGTATGTATACAATATAATTAGTCTTCAATTCCCATATCATACCATATGAATGTTTGTTGATTATTACAAGTTATGACACTCTTAATATTAGTTAATTAATTAGCTTTCTTTTTCTTACTGGAATAAGAAGCATCGACCCAAACAAGGCATGTTTATTATAGCACATTTGTATTCATCTTGACATATATCTCCACGGTTCTGTGTATATTACAATAAATATATCTATTTTAAATTATATGGAAAATATGCTATTACGACAATTTTCTGTCGGTTGTATTTTTTACTGACGGTTCAACGCCGATAGGGAAATAGTTTTTCTAATGGTCTCTTATCGATAGGGAAACATACAGGTACAGGAAAAAACTATTTCCTAGACGGTTAGAAGGCAACAGGAAAAACACACAGAGAGCGTCATGGTAAATGTTAGTATAACCAGTCGGTTTGAAACCGTCAAGGAATTTGGTGCCGCCTGTCGATAATCCAATTTTCTTTGACGGTTGTAACCTACAAAGAAAATAGATTTTCCCTGGCGGTTTTCTAGTTTCCCGTGGGTTTGCTACCTTCAGTAAATAATAATGGATTTTCCTAACGGTGAACCGTCAGGCAGTTTACATTTTCTCTATGGAGCTAGCCCAGACGGTTATTCTCTGACGGTTTTTTTTAATTCCATTGACGGTTTTTTTTAATTCCATTGACAGCGTTCAGTTTTCCAGTAGTGTGCTGCTATAGGTTTTGACATGCCACTACGTACTACAGAATGTATAATCCCTATAGTGGCCCATCACTACCAGACAACATGGATGTATATATGTGAAGGACATGCCCCAAACATGGGCATGGCCATCGCTACAGTATTCAGTGCAGAAGTGGATGCATGTGTCCGGCGCTATACATGATTGAAGTGGATGAAAGGTAGTCAGCGCCAGGACTACACTACTAGAATCTACAAGTTTCCCTGGGGTAAAAATCTTTCCCTACGGTTTTCAGACACCCTAAGGAAAGATATGTTTCCCTAGGGTTATCTAAAAAACGGTAGGGAAACTTCCCTTTCCCTACGAATTTCTGGTTTTCGTCAGGAGCATGGAAGAGAACACAGCCACGGTGGCGCTTGGGTGTCAGTTTCCCTAGGAAAACCATTGAAAGTCGTGGGGAAACCAACAGTACTAACCGTAAAATCCACTTGGCTGCCCCAAAAATTTTCCTTCGCTGCCCCTCACCTTAGGCTTCCTGCCGCACGCCGCCATCTCTCCCACCTCACGCACCTCACGCTGCTATCTCCTCCCACCGCACGCCGCCATCTCTCCGGCTCCCTCCCAACCCGCTGTGCACAGCCAGGACTCCCTCCCCGCCGCGCGCTGCCAGGACTCCCTCCCCCACTGGCGCCACCAAGGGATGGAGCCGCCTCTGCAGCTCCCTCCTTCAATCCCCATTGCCAGGGATCCCCCTCCTAGCTGCGCTGTGCTGTGTGCCGCCATGGGGATGGAGCGGCTCTGCGACTCCCTCCCTCGATCCCTCCCCGTCGCACGCCGCCAGGGTTCCCTCCCTCCCCGCGATTTGTGGAGGACCGGGCGGCGGCGGCGATTGATTTGTGTGCATGGATCCGGCCAAGCTTGCTGACTACGGAGGTTCTTCACCCATGGTAATGTCTTCGTTCTTGTTGCTTTGTTCTAACAAAAAGGGCAGTTCTGATTCTAGTTGACCAGTGTACGTTTGAGATGACAGCTTGTTTGTGTTAGTGATGCAAATTAATTTGTTTATCACAATCGTCGCGGATTCGCTTGCAGTGACTAATCTGAATCCATCCCGATCCCGATCTCGATTGGTTTGTTCATTGTGTTGGTGCGAGTAACTTTGCTTGGATGGGTCCAGTTGCTCCCAGATTCAAATTCAGCTGTCAACACTGCTACCAATCTGAATTCGTCCATTCAGCTGTCAACACTGCTACCATTGTGTTGGTGCGAGTAACTTTCCCGTCGAATTCTGCCCTAGGGGTCTTTCCCTACCAACTACCCTAGGGAAACTGTTTCCCTAGGGTTTTTCAGCCTTTCCCTAGGAATACGAACCCTAGGGAACCATGCAGATTCTTTTTTTGAGAATGACACAGTACAACGCAGACACTCACAACACGCACGCACACTCATCCCTATGAACACACGCACGCAAACCCTACCCCTATGAGCACCTCCGAAGGACTGGGCAGCCGGCAGATCTGAGATTCTCGGTCACCATAGGCGCCTCGTCGCCGACGGAACGCCGCTACCACTTAATGCATAACGCCGGTAAATCCTTGGGAAAATCCCAGGAAAAGGTGCGAGCACCAGGATTTGAACCCTGGTGGGTAGCGTCCCACTGGACCGTCCTACCATTGGACTACAAGCCAATTCGCGGAACCATGCAGATTCTAGTAGTGCTATTTCGGTATCAGCATCAGGATTACCGTGCCGGCATCAGGAGATGTAGAGCGTACGCTAATTAATGATTTCTCTTATCTTCCCCCAATTCTCCTCTGCTGCTGTTAGCACGCTTGATGTGTTCATGATATCTCTTATGGTCAAACGCCTCAGTTGTTGATCTAGAACAAGCTTGCTGGTACCACTGTTGTATGGACAGTGCCGTCCCGAGAGATAAATGCCTTTTATCGACTCAAATTCCGATGCCTCAGGTTTCTTCTTTTCCAGTTCCACTCATCAACTTATTTGTTCATGATAACAAAGTAACTAACATACCCGCTATAAGAAGAGGTGCTATCCGTGTGTGGAGTAGCATGCACAAGTATATGATCAGCAAGTGTGTAGTGCCATATTTATGTTGCCATAGGTGGTAGGTAACTATAATTTGTGCCTAATTTATGACAAATTATTTTTGCGGTTGTTGGAAAAGATATGGAACGTCCAGCAAGAGAGATTGGATGATTATAATAGAGAAGATACTTATCGAAAGTACTTTAATCAAACAGGTGAGGAGACAATATTACAACACCAACGCCCAGGCTTTGTTAATCATCCACTACGTCCTTCTTAGAGCAATTTGAGAGGGTCAGGCTCTTGGGGTGGGGAAAAATAGATTGGATCCTCTGCCACCATTCTACCTCTTGTCCTCCATCAATGTCGGTTCCTATGTGCCACCACTCGGCTCACTGGCAACTGCTCAGTCCCTCAAGCTCCTGTCCTGCGTGTAGGGTGTTCCCACGATGACATGTGTAGCACCGCCCTGATGGCGACAATAGCTTGGGTGTCTGCCCAGTGGCTAACTGATGAGACGTTCAATTTGACATTTCAGTTTTGTGTTATAACCCCAACTGACTAGAGGGTTCTGTGTACTAAACATTTTAAACAAATAAATTTATTTATTTTGCATCTATTTATATCTTTAATCATTATAATAGACTAAACATTATAATCAGTGTTTAGTTCTCATATCATACATTCATACCATTCCTCTTAACAATAATTAATTTCATTTGACATACTGAATTCTAAAACTCTCTGAAATGGAAGTTATTTTTTTTCAAAAAACAAAAACAATCCTAATATGTCTTTAACAAAATAATATGCATATCACACCTTGCTTTAAGTATCCAACAAATCTAATAAAGGTTTTTCCATAGTAATCGGATGTTGCCTATCACAACCATAAGCACACACGTGTGCCACTTCTACTAGCGGTTCAAATTAAAGGAAACCAATGTGCTTGTTAGCATATCTATTAGCATGACTCAGTCTGGATTCACCACTGCTAACTTTTAGCTGCAAACTATTGGCGACATGACGAAACCGAACAATGCCTATTTAAATTGGAAACCCACCAGTTTATATACTTTTTAGCTGCATATTATTATAGCACCATCCTATCCGAACTACGCCTGTTAAATTGGAACTGAACCCCACCTGTTTATAGCACCATATGCACCAGTACTGCTGCCATATATGGTATTTGAAATGCTACTGCTAATACACAGAACATACGATCCCTATGGGCCTATCGCTACCGTACACAGATGTACGTGAGGAAATGATGACTCAAGCATGGGCAGGGTCACTGCTGCTGTATTCTGGGCAGAAGTGGATTTATGTTCGGCACTGTGATCGAAGCGGAAGACACTAGTGGGGAGACCGCCGATGAACAAGCCATGCAGCAGCCACAGATGTAGGAGCACACTCAGGCCTCGTTCGGCAACCTAGGAATGGTTCCAGAACAGGATTGTAACCTGACATGGCTTGAGTGATTCCACGTGTCTCACTCAAACATGGCCTAAGTGCCATTCCATGTGGTTTAATTCCCATACTTTAAAAAGTTATTGTTCGGCAGACTTCAAACCAGATCAGGAACATGCAGACACACACACTGACACACTGAACTGTATAGTACTCCCTTCGTCACTTTATGTGGGTCGCCCGGGAAGCGTGTTTGTGAGGGAAACACAGTTTTTTAAAGACAAACATTTAGGGACAGAGGGAGTACTTGGCATGCAAAATTATACCATGCAAAGTCACATTCAGCCAAGTCTTCCGTGTACAATGGTGAGATCTCACGAGCAGAATACAGGCTACTCACATACAGCCAAGTATTATTTATTATGAGCTCACTTGACACTACCATGACATCTGAACTACCGGAGGTCGATGGATCATGATTGTTGAAAGAGCATGGGCTTGGCAACTGGTTCGAGTGCTTCAATCATGACAAACATTGTTCCCCTGATGACCTGCAGAAGATGTTTATAAGTGTAAGTACTACGTCATACCATCAGAATAAATTGACAAAAAAATATTTCCATACCAAATCTACTGCGGGGAGAGCATTTGATAAGATAAAAATATGACAACATGGTTTGCATTCAGTTTGACTGACCAAGAAAAGCTCATTGCCTAACCACCTTTCTGGACAATGTAACATTCAGGTAACATGTAACATTCAAAAAACCTGACATATAACATAGTTGAAAATTCAAAACCTAACATATAACATTCAGGTTAGATCCTTCTTGAGTAACTTGACATATAACCTGACATATTATATATAATGGCATATAACCTGACCATTCAGAGAAACACCTAACTAGTGGAGCAGTGTTACTGACTGAAGTTCAGAAGTTTATGAGGCAACAATTATCACTGTCCACAGGAAAAACCAGTTTCAGGCCACAATCATCACACTATGTAACTATGTTTACTTTCTTAGAATACATTGGTTAAAAATACATTATTCCAGTTTCAGGCCAGCAACGTCAGACAAGACATAAAACTGTGATCCAAGCAGTGAAAGTAAATGAATTGAATTTGTTGCATGGAATATTCAGTCATCACTCATGTTCTATCTATTACTTCTATTTCTAATGGCAGTTTGATAAGAATGCCAGTGAAGTCAATATACAAAGACAAACTTCGTCCAAAACAAAAAGGCCAGCCGAACTCACAAACACACACATACTCCTATATTGCTTGCTACAGCATATAGCTAGTAACACTGATTAAATATTCATATAGAAAAGCATTAGTACTGACATTTAACATATGATTAAATTTGTATAAAAAAGGTTCAGTAAGTAAATAAAGAAGTTCTTAATCTAGCTAAGGCAAGTTAAGTGACCTGATCACCTGACTGGTCAAAAAGAGACTACTATTCTTAATCTAGCTAAGGCAAAAAAAGAGCCTTAGCTAAATCAATGTACTGTACTATGATGTAGCAACAGAAAAAGGGATCTTTGAACACTGCTAGTGTCAACTTGTCATTGAGAGACATTGACAGGGATGTGATGTGATCAAACATAAGAATAGTCTGCATACAAGCACATTATTATGTGAAGTTCCAATCGCACTGAACTGAACTTTTTGCCAATGGACAATGCATGGATAAAGTAGACCATACTACACAGCAGCCCAGACAATGATTAGCCCCATAATCACTCTTAATGCTACCTAATGACTCTAGTACTGCCTATCATTGTAGTACGCAGATTTAACTATATCTGGTCTAGCATCTTAGCCCTGGTGTAAGCATCATGCACTGCAAACTACGATGGTGCTGTGCGTGCACATCAAAGAATCCTGAAACTGACAGCAATCGAAGCAAACACTAGTACTACAAGCAAGCAACAAGCATGACCTGATGATGTCTCGATGCATCATCCATGTATCTTTGTCAAAGATACTAGCGCTGCATTGCGACCGCGCTACGAGACCGGGTTACGTGGCAGCTGTTCGCGCGGGGCTCAGTCCTCGCGAGCTTGGCCGAAGCGCTGAAGCGGGCGGGCGGATCGGCGGGCTCGGCCGGTACTCCCGGCCGTCGCCGGAGGAGTATGGGACTGGAACGCGAGCTGTATGCGGACGGGAAAGGGCGCGCGGCACTGCAGCTGCGCGGGACGCCGCGCACGAGGCACGGAGGCACGAGCGGGCTGCGGTGGTCGAGCGGGCGATGCGCCGAAACCCACGGCCGACGGCGCCGAGTACCCAATCCCAATCCCAAGAACCCTAGAGTAGAGAAGAGGAGGTCGGATGGTACCGGAGAGAAGGCGGCGGATGGGAGGAGGTCGCCGTCGCCGTCGGTGTGCCGCCCGCCGCCGCACTTCTTCCGACCGCCAGCTGCAGTTTTCTTCTCCCGTCGCCAGCCAGTCGCCCGATGGCGTCGCGTCGTCCGTCCGCACGGATGCGAGGAATGAATCCTGACCATCCGAGGTGAGGATTGGTTCCGGCCAAAAAGGCTGGGAAGGAGGTCGAACCGGTCCGTTTTCAATCCGGGCCGTGTGGAAACGAACAGCCATTCCAGGCCGGACTAGATTTGGAAACGGGCGCTTGGATCCACTTCGAATCGAGGCCGTTCCCGGCCATTCCGTGGCGAACCAAACGAGCCCTCAATGTGTCCGTGATCTCGATCTTGTCAAACACTTTCCGGTGCGAGGTCACGGAAGCCATCTCACTAGTACCGTAAACCTTTTTTGTGGCGGCGGTTTGGGTTTTGCGTGGCGGGCACGGGGCTTGGCGTCACCAACGAAAGGTCACGGTTAATCGTGGCCTTCAGTGGCGGCGGCCATGCCCGCCACGCATAAAATCATGCCGTGGAGGGTAAACATAACGCGCCCGCCACGCAAAAATAATGTTATCCGTGGCGGGCGCGTTATGCCGCCGCCACGGTTAAATCTATTATGCGTGGCGGCGTTATGTTGCCCACCACGGCTTGATTTTTTTAAAAAATGAAATAAAATACCATATATATATATATATGAATATATATATACATATGTGTATATATATACATATGTGTGTGTATATATATATATATATACACACACACACACGTACATCTATCAATCCATACACACACATATATAAGAAAGACAGATACTCAAATATATATCATATACATATATATACATCGATTCATATATACAAGTTTCACCGATTGATCCATTTGTTCATATCCAACAAGTACTAGTTAATTACAACATCCATACAAAAACTGTGAGCTATATGTTAACTGGATGAAGATAGTCCTTAAGACCTAGCTCTTCCCATCTCCTTAGCGGGGCAAACTCCGGAAACAGCCCCAACTCACTTTGTCCACATTGAAGTACGGCTGGCCTTCATGAACTACCATGTCTAGAACAAACTTGCGGATGTCGTCAAGCTGCTGTGCACCTGAACCGCATCTCATCGGTTGCCTTTTGTAGTATCCCTCTGAACTTGTTCTTTGAGTCCTTGAGCTGTTGGTAGCTGGATTTGTACCTTTGCGTGCTCGAGGTACTCACGCATCTAAGAATCCACGTAAGTTTGATCCCTATGGTTGTTTGAGGCACACACACATAATAAACCCGATGTTATTAGTAATATCGAAGCAATAGCTAGGTAGTCGTACTAAGAGAAACTATGTTTCATTTACGCATCGGAAATCTCGCCGATTTTGAGTGTATCTCCATTGCGCTCCTTACACGTCTCGGACCGTCGAACCCAGCACTCCGGATCCTTCAAGTAGTGCTTGTAAGCGCTGTACGAAATGCACTGTATTGTCAACGATATATGATATTCGACTCAAGTAATTGAATAAGGAGTTCATCGATCACTTTCAATCTCAAAATTTTTTCGAATTGTCGTTAGCCGTGCGGGTTTGATGAGCCTTGTAGTGAGTCAAAGACAACGGCCCTCCCGTCCCGAGGATAGATCATGAAACAGATCCAATATCCTACGAGCCCTATTCCGTATTAAGACGCCGTAATACATCGATACCCATTTGGCTTGACCTTTTCATTGCTGATATCACGTACTCGCTACTTCCAACTTCTTAGCTCTTTCTTGCTTTTTCCAGATCTTCTGTCTTTCCTCGTCCGTCAAGTTCACCAAGTCGGGATGGTCCTTTCTTAGATTAAAACCGATGATCTGTCTCTCATTAATGTGCGATGGAGAGAGGTAAATAATATCATTCTTTAACTTGTGGCCCGCATCGGCGCTCAACCTACAAGGACATGTGGTTGTGGCATAGGTACCTTTGAAACAAAGAATCTATATACGGATGGAAGAGACATGTGCAAGTAAAATTGCGCTTACATAGCAAACAAGGTGACTTGGGCAACGTCAATGTCCTGTCGACGTAGTAGTCTCGACATGTCTTCGAATTCAACCAAGCACTGGACATCGGTGTGGTAGTGGAAGCACTCCTTACGAAGAAGGACACTGAAGCTATGCAATCCACACTTTGCGCACTCTATGTACCATGCATGGAACTTCCTAGTCTCCCAGTCCTCGGCATCGATGAGCTGGGCCTTTGGTATCATGAACTTCCCAAAACTCGAACAAGCCGGGGCATTCGTCCGAGATAAACCCAACATGAGGTGGCGAGTTTGGCCTGCAAAAGCGGCGGTACTAGTGTCTGGTACCACATTTGTATGGACAGTGCTGAGATCAAAATGTGCCTCTTTCCCGATGTCTCAAATTCCCATGCCTCATGTTTTTCTTCTTTTCCCATCCACAATTGTATGGACAGTACCACATTTGTTCATGCTAATGTATCTGCTAAAAGAAGAGACATGCTATATATCAAGTCGTGTGTGGACTGTGGAGTAGCAGACACAGGTATCGGATCAGCAACTGCGGTGCGATATTTATGCGGGCATCCCCTATAAAATTTATTGGTTGGTAGGTAACGTATTTGTGCCTAATTTATGAGATTTATTATGGGCATTGGAAAAGATATGGGATGCCCATCAAGAGAGATTGTGTAACCAGAGAGGTGAGGATATTAATATATATATTACTAATTAATAAAACGGTGTGACCAGTGTCCATATACTATTGTATTTATTAGTTCACCAAATTGGCCCAATCGGTTTGTTTATGGCGGCGTAAAGTTACAGACCAGCACCCTGTGGCTTTGTCAATCAACTACTGTCTTGGAGCATTTTGAGAGGGTCATGCTCTTAAGGGTGGGGAAAAAAATAGATTGTATCCTCTGCCACCATTCTCCCTCATGTCCTCCATCAATGCCGGTTCCTATATATTCCGCCATCAGCTCACTGGCTTGCAGCTGCTCACTTCCTCAAGCCAATGCCCAGTGTGGCGCTACTAGGATTCACATGAAGACATGTGTAGTATAGCACCTCCCTGATGGTGACAACAGCTTGGGTGTCTGCATAACAGTATGATACTTCAGTTTGTGTTAGATGAAGTCTGATCTCTAATGTGTTGACTATGTGTCTGCATAACAGTACCAAATAGGTCATTTCACTTTTTTGTTTGGAAAAGTTCTGCTGCAATATAATGCTGATCACTTGCAATCAATCACAGATGCGAGGTGAAATAACAATGAAATATCCAGCTTTTAAATTGGTGCTATTTCCACTTATTACTTGCATTCACCATATTGTCGAACATACACTAAAACTGTATTTCATCTATGAATAAGCTATGATATGTTCTTACCTACATATATGAAATGAATTAGAATCCTTATTAGGCATGCACTGATGAGTCGTTTAGGATTTGGCTATCACTTACTACTACACATGACAGAAAAGGAAATGCCACATATATATGATTTCTGGTGTCGGGATCCAAAATGAGATTCATACAGACATTTTTTTGAGGAAAACAGGTGGGGGAACTCCCCTACTGTGCATTTTATTTAAATTAAAGGGACAGGTCTTTACAGAGCTCTTCAAGAAACAGACATTACTAAGCATAAAAACACAGTGCTGAATGGAGTGCCGAATCATGAAACTCTGTAGTCTAGAGTATTGATATGACCTCCTGCCGACTTTTCTTAGGCGACCAAAGTCGGTATCAGACTTGGGCTACCTAAAAAGAATCTTGCCGTGCTTTTTGAAGTCACTAGCCAATCGAACCTATTTTGTAGAAAAAGAAATGTGCCACGACAACAACAAATTATTAGCAAGTGTTCTGGGCTGGTATAAGCTGATTGCCTGACTACAGTGTAGTCAAATAAAGGTCGTTTGTTCTTGTCCAAGTACAAAATTTTGTCGCCAATGTTTGCGTTTCTTTTTGATTGATCCGTTCAGAATGAATGGGCTTATGTGTAGAGCTTAAAACCAAACATTATAATTTTGTTTGGGCTTCAGTGGCAGATGGCTAATTAATGTTCGTGACACTCGGAGTGTGTCCTCCACAGTACCTGTGCTGCTTGCTGAGCGCCGCTGTAACCGTGGTGTCCGCAGGAGTCTACAGCGTGCAGATTTGCCACTGGAACAGGCCGGCGAACTCATCGTTCTCTGTTTGCTCTCTGCCAACGACAACAAACAATGCGTCATCTAGATTCTCTTAAGCTGTTCTACATCTTTTCAATTGGTTAAATCCAAGTATGCGCCATGAGCTTATGATCCTTTTCCCTAGATCGCTTTGGGAAATTTCAACAGGAAGCCATCTTCCCCAACGAATTTCTAGTACGGCTCCGCCATGGCCACCTATACTGGATTGAAGCTAACGCAGCAGCTAGCGCATGAAGGAGGAGCCTAGCCCTGTGCTGGCGGCCGCGCGCCCGTACACGAAGGCACGTGCAGTGCGCCGGTGGTCGTGCCCCGTCCCTACAGTTGCGCACGCTGGATGATTTTCTTCTTGTGCTCCCATCCAGGTGCTGTACTGGGAGGTGGAAGATGAACCTGACGGCGCCCACTACGCGATCATGGTTGGGTGCGAGCCGGGCGCGACGGTGCCGCCAGCCGCGTAGTCGCGAGCCTGCTGCGCTGGCGGCGTGGCACGGCCAGGGCGGCCGGGGCGCGAGCTGGGGCAGGCATGAGCCGACACGGCCAGGGCGGGCGCGAGCGGGCGCATATCCGCCTCACGAGCTGGCAAGCGTGGCTCCGCCTGCGTGCGTGCCGCGGCTGGCGAGCGTCCGCTGCGCCACGCGCCGCGGGCCGCCGCTGGCGAGCGTGGCTCCGCCTGGCGCGCCGCCAGGGGCCGTGGGGCTCACCGCGGTGTCCTCCCGCATGCCGTCAAGGGTGGGCGTGGCGCCTCCAGCCTCGCGAACCCCGTGGGCCTGGCCGCGGTGTCCTTCCTCGGCGACATGAGGCGGAGCAACGCGAGCATGGCGCGTGGGCGCGGCTTGGAGAGGCGGCTGATGGGGCCGTTGACGAGCGAGCAGACGAGGTTCATCGCGGTGGCCGTGGCGCGAATGGAGAGGTACAGGTGCAGTCCGGGGGGGACGGGTGGTGGGAGGCGAGCCCGCCGGCGGCGGCAGCCGCCGCCTGACGCCGCGGCCAGGCTCGCCCTTGAGCTGGAGGAGGGAGTGGCGTCCCTTCCATTGCTGGAGGTTGAAGATGAGTGCGCAGTCAGGGAGTGATTGAGGAGAGCCAGGATTAGGTGAGGGGTTATCACAAAAATGACAAGGTGTTGACTGTGTACATGACGAGGTTAGTACCATTGGACACCAGAACGTATAGTTGTAGTACCTAGATGTTACATTTTGTAGTTCGAGTACCCATCTGTTACACACCTAACAGTTTAGGTACTCCCAGGGCAATTTACTCGTTAATTTATATCTTCAATCCATATAATAGACTATGTATATACACACTATGTATAATATAATCAATCTTCCATTCCCATATGATACCATATTATGAATGTATATTTATTACTGTTATGACCCTCTTAACGCTAGTTAATTTAATTTCACGTACTGCATTCAGAAAACTCCCTGAAATGAAGTCAGTTTTTTTTAAAAAAACAAACAAAAACAGTCCTAATGCATCTTTAACAAAATAATATTTTCTATAGTAATCGGAGGTTTCCTAGCACAAGCATAAACACACGTGTGCCACTTCTACAAGTGTTTGAAAAGGTGATCGAGCAATGTGTATGTTAGCATACCTATTAGCATGACACAGTTTGGATTCACAGCTGCAAACTTTTAGCTCCATACTATAAGAAGCATCAATCCAAACAACGCCTGCTGAATTGGAACCCCACCTGTCCATACTTCTAGCTGCATACTATTAGCAGCATCGACCTATACAACACCTGCTAATTTGGAGCACTACCATGTACCAGTACTGCTGCTATACTATTTGAAATAATGCCACTACAAGTGTTTGAAAAGGTGATCGAGCAATGTGTATGTTAGCATACCTATTAGCATGACACAATTTGGATTCACATGTGCTAACTTTTTAACTCCATATATACTATTAGAAGCATCAATCCAAAAAACGCCTGCTGAATTGGAACCCCACCTGTTTATACTTCTCGCTGCATACTATTAGCAGCATCGATCTAAACAACACCTGCTAAATTGGAACACCACCATATACAATCCCTACTGCCCTCCCGCGGGTATGGTCATTGCTGTAGCATTGAGTGCAAAAGTATATTAAGTGGATGTATGTTTCTGCACTATGATCAAAACCGGTCGACGACACTCATGGTGACATCCATGAAGAAGCCGATTCAGCGGCCACATATGTATATAGGAGCGTGCTCGATATGTGCATGATCTCTCTTCTCTCTTGTCAAACAGCTTACGGCGCGTGGTCGAGGAAGCCTGCTGGTACCACCGTTGTACCAACAGTGCCATCCGGAAAGATCAAAATGTGCCTCTTTCCTGATGTCTCAAATTCCCAAGGCTCAAGTATTTTTTTTTCTTTTCCAGTTCTCTCTCTCATCATCTCATTTGTTCACACTAATATGACCGCTAAAAGAAGAGGTGCTATCAAGTCATGTGTAGAGTGCCAGACACAGGTGTAGGATCAGCAAGTGTGTGTGGTGCCATATTTATGCTGGCATCCCTATATGTTATTTATTGGTAACATATTTGTGCCTCATTTATAAGAAATTATTGTGGTGGTTGGCAAAGATATGGCATGTCCATCAAGAGAGATTGAATGATAGAAATACAAAAGGTAATAACAGCTTCCGCCGCGTTGCTCTCGGACGCCAGCTCCGCATCCTGCCCAGCCGGCCAACCCTACGCGCCGCCGTGATCTCGGGACCCACCTCGCTACCCGATGTACCCGCGGCTGCGGGCGGTGGCTGCTGCAGTGGCTCCGCTCAGCCACCACCTCTGGCCGGGACCCTCTGGGCGAGCTCCGTGGCCACCTTCATGTATGCGCACGTGTGTACTTCTCGGCCCACATTCGTTCCATACGTACACACACCACTCTGTAGCTTCAGACTCGTGTCATTCGTGATTTTCCATTTCCATGGGTTCATTTGCTTCGTGTGATTCACTTTCCAATCCGGAACAATCTTCATGTGATTACCCCATGTGATAGTCGTGGGCACCATTGAGCACGTGGGTCAGCAACATTCATTCCTTGATTAACAACATTACAACACTACGCGTTTTCAATCATGAAGATGTTGCATAACCCTATGTTGTCAGCTTCAGCATGAGAGCGAATGTCTGCCCTCAAAGTGTCCTACACCAAAGCAGTACTGTTTGCTTGCACACGTACTGTACAGCGACTGGATAAGCTACCAGGATGTTGGTAAACCGTTTGCAGCATGGGTAAAATATCTATGCTACGTGTACATGATGCGGGGTGGCAGTGTTTCTCAAGAAGATAGCATGTACCCCTTTCCTGATGTCTCAAATTCCTATGCCTCATGTTTTTATCTTTTTTTTTTCCAGATCTCTCTCATCATCTCTTTTTTTCCACTTCTCTCTCATCATCTCAAAGGAGAGGCGGTATTAGTCGTGTGTGGCTTGTGCAGAGACAGTATTGCGTGTATAGACAAGTGTGTGGTGCAATATTATATATAGTGGCATCCCTGTAGGTTCTATTAATTGGTAGGTACTTAATTTGTTCCTAACATATGAGCGAGAAATTTTTGTGGTGGTTGAAAAAGATATGGGATACCCATCAAAAGCGATAGAATGGTAAAAATACAGGTGGTACTTATTTAAATACTTTGATCAAACTGGTTGGGATACTACTAAAAAGGCTGCGAGAAGTGCCCATATATTACTTTATTTATTAGTTTACCAAACGCTAATTAGTTTATTTACTATATAGGACAAGGATATTCCCAAACAAACGTGAGCCATTCATTTAATTAGATTGGATGGTTATATAGAAAGTGAAATATATATTTGTTTAATTTTAATTTGGTATAGTATGATAAATAAGAAAATTTATATACATATAATAAACAAGTTTCAAGATCTAATTTTTGATAAAATATACTTGCATATTAATTAAGAAAGATAGAAAAGTACAAATACAGGAACACTGTAAAAAAGACATACGGGAGGATAACTGTTCAAACCAACATGCAAAACTAGAAACTCGATCCCGAAGAACGCCGACTCTAGATGCTGCAGTCGAACCCAGGTGGACATGTGATCTATCGGATGTGGCAAGTCTTATTACTTTGTTACACTAAATTTGATGTAATATGATTACCATAAACTGCTAATGCTTTTTTATGCATGTGACTTTTGTTTCCAAATTAAATCCCCTGAGATATTCTCAAATGCATGCTTGAGCATGACAAAGAAATGGTCTACGCCAACCAGGAATGGCCGCGCTTCTACTTCTATTCTCCCGTGATGAGGTGGTTAGAAATATGAATGGACTCATGAATGTATATTTGTTACAAGTTATGACCCTGTTAACATTAGTGTTAATTTAACTAGCTTCCTTTTTTTCACTGCGTTCTCAAACTCTCTAAAATGAAGTTAGTTAATAAAAACAATCATAATTCCTCTTTATAACAAAGTAATATGCATATTATATTTTGTTTAAGTGTCCAACAATCTAAAAGATTTTTCTACAATAACAGAATGTTGCATACCACAAACATTAACAAACGTGTGCCACTTCTACCAGACATAGATGTATGTGCAGGACATGGCTGAAGTGCGGAAGTGCCGTCGCTGCTGCAGTGTTCTGTGCAGAAGTAGATGTGTGTTCGACTCTGTCATCGAAGTTGAAGACAATAGTGGCGAGATTAAAGACGCCAAAAGGCAGCGGCCACAGATGTAGCAGAGCGTTCGATGTGTATGTGATATCTTGTCAGACACCTTGCGGCGCCAGGACACGCAGTGCATGTGGTACCACTGTTGTATGGACAGTACCGTCTCGAGGGATCAAAATGTTTCTCTTTCCTGATGTCTCGAACTCCCATGCCTCATGCTTTTTTTTTTTTTTTTTTTTTCGGTTCTCTCTCATCATCTTATTTGTTCGTGCTAACACAATTATATGCTGCTAAAAGAAAAGGAATGCTATGTGCTGTATGGAGTGGCAGACACAGGCATACATATATAGGATCAGCAAGTGTGTGGTGTAATATTTATGCTGGCATCCCTATAGGTTTTATTGATTGGCAGGTAAGTAATTTGTGCCTAATTTATGAGAATTTTTTGCGGTTGTTGGAAAAGATATGGGATGTTCAACAAGAGAATTGAATGATAAAAACACAGAAGGTACTTATTGAACACGTGAGGATACTACTACACAAAAACACTTTTTGCGGCGGTTATTTTTCATTTTCACGGAGGGAAGGTCACAGTTAATCACCTTGGTCGTGGTTATCCAAAAAATAAAAAAGGAAAAAAAATTCAGAACCTAACCCTAATGGGCCGACTGGGTCGGGGCTGGGCCACCAGCCCCGCTAGGGTTTCAGCAGCCGCCGCCTTTGCCGCCACCAACCATCCCGGGGCCATGGGTTGCCGCCCGAGGCTTCGCCATTGCCAGCTCCAGGGTCGCCCTCACCGGATCCGGCACGCAATCGCAAGATCCGAGGGCGCCATCACCTGATCCGAGGGTGTCGCCGCGCCTCTCGCCAAGCTACCGCCACCTCCATGGAATACCGCCTTTTCACCCTCGCCGGATCCGAGAACGCCATCACCGGATCCGACGCCAAGACCTCCGCCCTCGCCGGGGCGCAGCCAGAGCCGCCGCAGCTACCTCTCGGCACCGTTGGTCCTGCTTACCTCTAATGCGAAGTTGATATCATCATAGCACATTCTAAATTTTTTTTCCCTTTTCACACTTTTTAATGTGGCTCGGTGTCCGACAAAGAAAACTTCGGGACTACATTTGTCACATTCAAGGTTGAGAGAATGCAAGGTTTGCAACAGTTAGAATGGCCAGTGGGAACGATCGGTGCGGTTTCATATAATGTGGGCGACGCTTAGATTCCTCGGCGGGAAATCGCCACAACACCACAAATATGTGTGTATACTCCCAAATTCATTTGGGGGTTTTTTACATAATTCAATAAAATGATATACTGATTCATATTTTTTGAATAACAAAAATGAAGCACAACCAGATCCTACCGTCGGAGATTGTAGCACTGCAAGAGGAGCTGGCCAAATTCATCAAAGATAAGGTAGTGTCAAAATCAGGACGATTTTCCATTGCAAAGTATTTGTGTTGTTTGTAGATCGGTATGGCCCAGACGCTATCAATAGACTACTGTAATTTCTTGTTGATGTTGTGGGAGATCTAAACATGTAAACTATTGGACCTGTTTGACTACTTGGCTGCTGACCAAGACCCTGTGATCTGAACATGTAAACTACTGGACCTGTTTGACTACTTGGCTGCTGACCAAGACCCTGTGATCTAAACATTTGAGCTAACTTGAATCGTTAGACTACTTGGCTGCCGACCAGGACCCTGTGATCTGAACATGTGATTATTGATAATGTTTTGTTGATAAACCCGACATTCTACGTTGTTGTAATTACCTGTCATTCTAATTTCCAAACTCTGATGGCTATCACAAACCGGCACTTTGTTGTTGTATCTATCACCGCCGGAGGTCCAAAAAACCGGTAGTGCGACTGTCTACAACATTGTCGGTTTCGAAACAACCCAGCGGTGTCAGCACGACCAACACTTCCGGTTCCAAGTCCAACCAACAGTGTGAGCGGAAACAACACTGTTG
Source organism: Hyparrhenia diplandra (assembly GCA_015847255.1). Taxonomy (NCBI): domain Eukaryota; kingdom Viridiplantae; phylum Streptophyta; class Magnoliopsida; order Poales; family Poaceae; genus Hyparrhenia; species Hyparrhenia diplandra. The sequence continues at coordinate 542,343 of JADLZK010010767.1, read as the reverse complement.
GGTTATCCACAACCGTGTTCTATCCTTTGGCACTTCGGGTTTCGATACAGAACCGAAAGTGTTTTGTTCTTCAACACTACTGGCGCTGTCGCGAATCGGTAATGTTATTTCAAGTCTTTCTGTCGGGTGGTATTGAGACCCGGTAGTATTGTTTCACATCACCACCGGTATTTTGACCCGGTGGTGATTTGAACCCCACATCACTACCGCTTTGCTTCGTCGGTTCTTTTTTCGGCAGTGAAGGTGGGTTTGAGCCCAGCAGTAATGTAAGAATCTGTAGTAGTGGTCATGGATGTAGTATTCAGTGCAAAGGTATATTAAGTGGATGTATGTTTCTGCACTATGATCAAAGCCGGTCGAAGAAACCCATGGTGAGATCCATGAAGAAGCCGATTCAGCGGCCACATATGTATATATATAGGAGCGCGCTCGATATGTGCATGATCTCTCTTCTCTCTTGTCAAACAGCTTACGACGCAAGGTCGAGCAAGCCTGCTAGTACCACCGTTGTATGAACAGTGCCATCCGTAAAGATCGAAACGTGCCTCTTTCATGATGTATCCAATTCCCAAGGCTCATGTTTTTTTTTTATTTTCCAGTTCTCTCTCTCATCATCTCATTTGTTCACACTAATATGACCGCTAAAAGAAGATGTGCTATCAAGTTGTGTGTGGAGTGGCAGACACACAGGGGTTGGATCAGCAAGTGTGTGTGGTGCCATATTTATGCTGGCATCCCTATAGGTTATTGTTGATTGGTAGGTAACTTTGTGCCTCATTTATAAGAAATTCCTGTGGTGGTTGGAAAGATATGGTATGTCCATCAAGAGAGATTGAATGATAAAAATACAGAAGGTAACAGCTTCCGCCACGTTGTTCGAACGCCGGCTCCCGCGTCATCTCTCGCCCGCCTCTCATGATGGGGTGGAGCGGATTGATCCATAGGATCATCGAACCGCCCAAAAAATGGAATCACACGGGCCCTAATGAAATCCATGGCATGGCAGTGGAGCAATGGATAAGAACTATAGGAACCAACGGTTCAAGTTGGTGGAACCAACCGACGCGAGTGGCTTGGTAGCCGACAGATCGCGAACCAGCCGCCGCTCTGGGAGTCCGGGGCATGGAGAAGGTTGCCTAGCGGACGAGTCCGAGCGGTGTGAGTGAGATGAGGAGGAGGTCGCCTCGCGCATACGTACGTGGGCGGTGAAGGGGCAGCGGCGGCGGAGCAGGGCGGACGGGCAACCGGGCAAGGAGGCAGCCGCGGCGGAGGAGCTGTTGTGGTTCGATCGAGCGCTATTGGCCACTGGAGCTCCTCCTCATGAGGAGATCAACAACCAGGTCCTCCGCTGGCGCCAAGGAAGCGGGCACGGCCGAGGAGGTAGGTGGAGTAGGCGCGACGGGCGGAGTGGTCCCACGACGCCGTGTGTCTCGCTGCGAAGTCGAGGATTAGCACGAGGACCGGCTGACCGTGCGGCGCGCCCCCCGAGGGTTGGGCGGAGCAGCTCGTGGAGGAACGACGACGATCGTGTGCCACCTCTCGGCCGCCAGCACCCTTGCCTTTGGTGTCGGCCCGGTGGCGGGTGGTGCAAGAGCGCCAGTTACTTGGCGGCGGCGACGTGAGTCGCGGTCTTTGAGAGGCGGCAGGTGATGGAGGCAATGCAAGCGGTGCGGCAGCGAAGCGAGGCGAGCACCTCATGCATGTGGCGCCGTCCGGTCCGTGGGCGCGTCGTCATGGGAGGTGGCGCGCCACGATGGCCACGCCGAGGTCGGGCGCCACGGTCCCCTTCACCGCACCCAACACCTTGCAGATCGAGGTAGAGAGAAAAGAAGCGAGAGAGAAAATAAGGGAAGGAAGAAAAGAAAATAAAGTAGGAAAAAAGACCAAGAGAAGAAAAAATATAGAAGGGTCTTTTCTGTTTAGATAATGGGTCTTTGTGGTTCTTGTGAGGATTTGTGATTCTGATCGTAACTGGTCTCTGTAGTGTTTGTGTTTCCTGTTGCTCTCTTGTGTATGTGCTGATTTAGACTGGGATGAAACATTCTCAATTTCTCACATGTTGTTTGGAACATGTGCATGCATTGTGTGATCACGTTTAGTATGAGTGTAAGTGTGTAGCATTATGACTGAATGAAACTGCTATTACATTTTTCTCCTTAACAGCACGACAGATGGAACTTGGGAAGAATCGTATAGGTATGACCAATGCATGAATAATAATAGTAATATGTACAAATGGTGATTCTGTTGCCAATTATAGAAACATCAACACTACAACACTACATATTTTGCATCACAAAGTGGTTGGAGCACCTTATGGTGCCACAGCACAGCCAATGTCTGTGGTACTCGCAGTATCTCTACCATACCAGTGCATCTTGACAACAACCGGTGTAACCGTTGTGTCGGCACTCTACATCATTGGGATTTTCCACTGGCCATATGGAGCAGACTGGATAACCAATCTCAAACTCCTGATCTCTCCATCTAGTCGTATAAGTTCAACCATGATCCAGAGAGATCTGCCAGCGGACAGGATATTTCTAAAACCGTTGGCACCATGGTTAATAAGTAACGGTGCCAGATGGATGTTTTGAAATGGCATGCTCAAGTTGAGTTCCAGCATGTGCCTCTTTCCTGATGTCTCAGATTCCCCTGTGTCATATTTTTTTTCTTCTTTTTTCCAGTTCTCTCTCGCCATCATATTTGTTGATGCTAAAAGTATATGTGCTGTCATTCACGTATGGTGTGGCCAACGCAGGTATAGGGTCAGCATGTGCGATGCCAAATTTATATTGGCATTCCTAATGTTTTCATTGGTGGAAATGCTAGGTAACTTATTTGTACCTAAGTTATGAGAAAAGTTTGTGATGGTTGGAGAAGATATGGGTAAAATTACGTAAGGTACTTAATGAAAGTTCCTTGATCAAACAGGTGGGCATACTGCTAAAAAGAATGCAGCTAGTGCCCATATATATATGAGTTTACCTCACTAACAGACCACTCGATCTGGAGGTAAACTGCCTGCGGTGGAGAGAGAAAAAGTGCAGAGAAATGAGGGAAGGAAAAACAAATAAAGTAAGAAAAAATACGAAGAGAAGAAAAAAAAAGAAGGGTCTTTTTTTTTGTTTAGATACTGAGTCTTTGTAGTTCGTGTGAGAATTTTTGATTCTGATCATAACTGGCTGGTACCCGCTCTCTGTAGTGTTTCTGGTTCATGTTGCTCTGTTCTGAATGTGCTGATTCTGATTGGGATAAAACATTCTCAATTTCTCATGCTGTTTGGAACATGCACATGTTGTCTCCATTTGAAGTTTTACGTGTGGGAAGTGGATGAAACTACTAGGGTTTTTCAAGCATATCCCTAGGGTCTTGGCTCTAGGGAAACGTCAGGATTCCAGTAGTGTACCACCTAGTTGTAACTTGTACTAACAACGTGACGACAGACGGACCTGGATCAATACTACTAGTAATAATATGTATATCTGGTGGTACTGTTGCCAAATCATAAACCGCAACATTACAACAATATGCATTTTCTTGTTTGAAATCACACAATACGACACACACACCCACTCCTATGAATAGACGTACACAAACCCTACCCCTATAAGTACCTCCGAAGTAGCCAGCAGATGTTAAAATTCACAAAGTCAACGCGGGTGCCATGCTATCAACGGGATCGTCGCCTACTGCTAAATGCATAGCGCGATTATTTCTGATCCAGGAAAATGCGAGCACCCGTGCCAAGTCGAGGACTTGAAACCCTGGTGAGCAGCTTCGACCACAATGCGAGCACCCATCAGCAGTTTATATACTGTTAGCTCCATACTACTGTAGCAGCATCCGATCCAAACAACGCTTGCTAAATTGGAACTGGAACCCCACCTTTTATAGTATAACAAGAACCAGCACTGCTTCTATATAGTATTTCAAATGCCACTGCTACAGAACATACGTACGATCCCTATAGGCCTATCGCTGCCAGACATAGATTCGTGTACCAAAGGAAATGGCTCAAGCCCTGGTGTTGTGATTTCTCCAGTATCCTGTGCAGAAGAGTATGTGTGTTTGGTACTGTGATCGAGGTGGAAGACACTAGTGGCGTGATTGAAGAAGAAGTGATTCAGCGGCCACAGATGTAGAAGAGCGCTCGATGTCTATGTGATCTCTTGTCGATCACCGTGCAGCGCGAGGTCTCCCAAACCAGCTGGTACCACTGTTGCATGGACAGTGCCGTCCCGAGAGACCAAAATGTTCCTCTTTCCTGATGTCTCAGACTCCCATGCTTCATGTTTTTGTTTCTTCTTTCCCAATTCTCTCTCATCATCTTATTTGTTCATGCTAAGACAACAATTAATATATCCGCTAAAAGAAGAGGTGTGCTCTCAAGTCGTGTGTGGAGTAGCAGATGTGGGTATGTCTATAGGGATCAGCAAGTGTGTGGTGTCATATTTATGCTGCCATCCCCTATAGGTTTTATTGAATGGCAGGTAAGTAATTCTGCCTCATTTATGAGAAATTTTTGCGGATCTTTGAAAAGATATGGGATGTTCATCTAGAGAGTTGAATGATAAAAATACAGAAGGTACATACTGAATGTACTTTAGTTATTAGTTTACCAAATTGGCAAAACTGGATTGTTTATGGTGCTGTAGATTTACCAAAGTGGCAACTGCTCACTCCCTCACATCCATGCCTTGTGTAGGTTGGGTTCCCATGGAGACATGTGTAACACGGCCCCAATCGTTGATAGCCTCGTGTCTAGTAGTAGTAACCAGATAATTTTGCGTGATGGGCGATTTTTGTTTTGCGTGGCGGGCATATGAGCTTGTCACCCATGGTCACGGTAAATCATGGATTAACTGTGGGCGGGCTATGGTGCCCGTCACAGCTAATGGATTAACCGTGGCGGGCATATTACAAGTGCCCGCCACGGTAAATGTTTTCAAAAGAATTTTTTTTTTTTTAAAAAGAAAATCCTGAACAGGCCCGCCAAGCCCATCCAAGCTGCAGCGGCGCCGCCGCCGATCCATCGGTAGAGCCCGCTATCGCAGATGCATTCGATCGCGCCGCTGCCCGATCCGTGGAGGAGGAGAACGCCACCACCGCATCCACGGGGGAGGAGCATCGTGGTCGCCGATTCCGCGGGAGGGGAGGAGAACGCCGCCGCTGATCCACACGGGGAGGAGGTCGTGGCCGGCGAATCCGTGGATGAGGAGGTCGGGGTCAGCTGGATCTGTGGAGGAGAAGAACGCCGCGCGATCCACGGGGGAGGAGGTCGTGGCCGGAGAATCCCCGGAGGAGGAGGTCGGGTCGCCGGATGCGGGAGGAGGAGGTCGAGGTCGCCGGATGCGTGGGAGGAGGCCAACGCTGCCGGGCGCCCGCGCATCCGGCCATCGCCGAGGCTCACGCTGGGGCCGCGTCGGCCGGGCTTGCTCGCCTACGCTTGTCTCCACATAGCGGGCCATGAGCGCCGCCGCCGGGGCAATGTGCTATCGTCTTGGCGCCGGGCCATGTGCTGCCGCCACCGCCATGGGAGGGGTGCGAGTGGAGGTGGGAGGAGGAGGGGAGGGGTGCGAGTGGAAGTGAGGGGAGGGGAGTGGATGCGGTGCTCTATCGCGGGAGGACGAAGAGTCCGAGCGGAAGTTGCGGTGTGAGAGGGAGAGAGATCGAGAGAGAGGCGGCCGGGAGGGAGTGGAGGGCGGATCGGCTTGGTGCTTCAAACCCTAACCGGTGCTTATATACATATAGCCGCCAACGGGCCTTCTCGGGCCGCATGCACCGCGACGGGCCTGCTCTATTAATGGTGACCGGCCTTACAAAAACGACCGCCATGGTTAATTGATTTACCGTGGCGGACATTCTAACATACTCTCCATGGTTAATATCGATTTTCCGTGGTAGGCGTTTTTAAGTTTCCGCCACGGTTAATAGATTTTCCATGGCGGGCACTTTTTGCCCATCATGGAAAATAAAACTGAAGGTGGTGGGGCATTAACCGTGATGGGCAAACTGTGTGCCCGCCACGGAAAAAGATTTTCAAGCATCACGCAAAAATCATTTCATTACTAGTGTAGCCAACCCATTGGCCACCTGATGAGATGTTTAATTTGACGCTTGTGTTTCATTAGATAGTCTCTGATTTGTGACAATGCTTCAGCATATGAGTACCAAAAAGTTCATTTCACTGTTTTGTTTCAAAAAAAGTGCCACTGCTCAGTTTCAATCAATCACATTTTACTATGAGAGTCCAAATACAATGACATATCAAGTTTTTAAATCAGAGCTATTTGCACTTATCTGAGCATTTAACATGATGTCAACATACAATACAATCACTACGAAATGGTAAAACAAAAGCAACAATGATGAGGAGGGCTCATTACTACCTGTTTGAAAACCGACAGTGATAAAGTTTTCAGAAAACCAAAAATCAGATAAAAAAATATCTGAGAAAATAGCAAAAAAAAAATTTAGAAAAAAACCCCACGAGCTAGCCACATACCCCTCTGTCCAAAAAAACGATGTTTTTGACTTTCGGACATCGTGTTTGAATGTCTATGTTATTCAAGAAATTGTATAAATATCATTTATTTTGTTATGACTTATTTTATCATTAAATATACTTTTTGGGATGGAGGGGTAGGCACTTGATTTTTAATACAAGTCACAACATCTCAGACTTCGCACGTTCATTCTCTAACTAGTCCACCTGTAGGATACTTTTTTTTTTTTTTTTTTTTTTTTTTTTTTGATAAGGAAAAAATCCATTGATACTAAAGCAAGTTACATCCTCTCATTACAAAAAGTAAACCAAACTACTCCATCTCCATTGATGGGAGACAAGAAACCTTGAAAAAGCTATAAATTCCACCATCTAGGATCACTATCCCAAACAGATATGCCACGGACACAAGCTCCGATCTGAACGAATAGGGCCATCTCACCATCTACCGCCATCATCCTCGCACCCCATGACTTTTGCAAAAGAGGAATAAACCGCTAAAACTCCACATGCAAACATAATGAAATTGGCGCCGCCGACACACGCCGTCGAACTCATCGCCGTTGCCTTCATCGATTCATCATGAGAGAACACAAGTCCAACCGATATCCGTGATAGATATCGTTGGAAAACTATATCTCACTAGCCCATCGCCATGGGCTGCATAGAACCACAAAGAGACAAAGGAAGGGCCGGAGTACCTTATTCTCCATCAATGGTGATGTCTTCGTCTTGCCATCACCGCTGAGGAACGACATGCTCCATTGCTCCATCGACGATCTTGACGACGCCTTACGCCGTGGCCAATCTCTTCGATTGGATCTCCGGAGAAACCTTGAACCTTGAAGACTCGATCTACTAGGAAAAAACTTATTAAAAACGATGGATCCCCACTCCCTTCAACCCCCGGCGTGATGCCGGAGGAGAAGGGAGTGGGACCAACGGTGGTGGAAAAGGGAGCCACCGGTAGTGGCCCTAGGGTTTGGGGGCGGTGGCACGAGAGCCTCCCCGTCCGTGAAAAATTATCTACATGCACCTTCTCTCGTAGGATACATATTTGTATCCGTTTGATATTTTTTTCTCGATGAAATTGGAGGGGCTCGGGGCCCCTACAGGACTTTATTACAACAAAACATCAAAAGATACAAGTCCAATACAAATGTTTAGGAAACGAAAAAAGTACGTAAAAAAAAAAAAAAGGAAATATAGATTACAACAGACTGGATCCATGAATTAAAAGCAACAGAAAATTTTGCCTTAACCCTCAAGGTTAGGAGCTGCAACTCCTTCTTTGTAAGTGCCTTTAGCTCGGGTACAAAGAATGTGAATGCCATTAAAGATTTGATCATTTCTTGAGGTCCAAATTCCCCAAGCACATTAAAATGATTAGCACCATGAAGGAGTTTTGATTTGATTGTGATCCGATGGAATCAATTGCTTGATAATATCCGAATGACCACGGATGTTAATACCAATGGCACTCCAACAATCCATCGCAAACCGGATATGAAGAGGTGTTGCACTATCTCTTCAACGTTACAATCACATAAAACACAATTATAGGACGGTAGGTGCATTGTTTTCCTTCCCGTGACATTTCTAGTGATGAGCCTGTCTTTGAGAATAAGCCGAAGAATACCTTGTGTTTCAGTTGACGACAGTTTTCCGAGCCATTTGAAAGCATGAGGAACTTGATTATGGCCCATAAGAAGTCTGTATGCCTTGGAAGCTGAGAATCCTCCCTCATTGAAAGGCCATTGGTCATTTATCCCGGGATAAAATTGTAGAGCTTTTTTTTCCGACATTGCCCGCTTTTGCATTAAGAGAAGTGGGATAGTTTGGTTACATCCTAGACATACAACGGGCGAGATGCCAAAGGTATACTAGGCGACACACTAACAAAAGGCACCGGCTAGAACGGTGGAGCTAACAAGTTGTACTTTGGAAGAAACCTATTTTTTGATCGAGGAGAAATACCGCCGTCCCTAAGGAAGCACGTGAAGCGGTGGCGAAACACCTCGAAATCCCGCTAGCACCGGGACTCACCTTGGTCAAGCAAAACTTGAAGCGATCTATGAGGCGTCACTCTAGCGCCGGTGCCATCAAAAGTGTGTCTCGCGTTCCTTCCGAATAACCCAAGACACCAAATAAACGGCAGGGGTCGAACGGCCGCCTAATGTCTTGTGCCACCAATCTGCGACAGCCGCCACCCGGTCGACAAGCCCGGTGTCCGACAAGGGCACAAAACGGTCGAGGCCGACGCGCGAGAGTATGAGGTGCCGACACCGCCGACTGAAGACGCATGCCGTGAACAAGTGGTCGATAGTCTCGTCCCCTGGTCGCAGAGCGAGCAAAAGTGGAGGGTCGCGGACCGTGGCGGAACCGGGCGCTCCGCTGTCCATGGTCGCCCGTGCAACGCCAGCCACATGAAGAATTTCACCTTTGGAGGTGCCAAGGCTCTCCAAACCTCCTCGGCTCCCTCAAGGCTAGATCTTCCATGGAAGAACACACGATAGGGAGGAGGAGTACTGCCCGCTAGATGTCCAAATAAGCAGATCCAACGATCTTCGACATCCTCCTACAGCTACACGCCCCGCAAAATGTCCACAACCTACGCAAACTCGACAAGGATGACTGTCGTAGGGGTGCCTTGTATGTCATGCACCCACTGGTCATCCGAGATGGCCTCACGCACCATTCTTTTCTTGCCACTGCGCTTGATCGCCCGTAATAGATTGGGTGCCTCCGGGTAGCCAGTAGTCAGTCCAGAAGAGAGCACGCTCGCCATTGCTAAGGTGAATGGATGTTGAGGCCCTAAACATGTAGTCCACCAAACGCTCTGTCCGACAAGGTAGCTGTGCCCAGGCACGTCGGGCTGTACACGGCGCTGCCATTCCCAACGCAGCCTCAAGGCGTATCCCCGGACCCCGAGGTCGGGGAGGCCGAGGCCGCCCTAAGTCCCTCGGGGCACAAACGATAGGCCAAGCCACCATGCAATTGTCCACCACCAACAATGTCGAGCACGCCCCACGTGAAGCCACGCATGCGCTTGTCTATCTCTTCCACCCCCAAGCGGAGATCGCACACAAAGATAGACACATGAATCGAGAATTGCCGAGAGGGTTGTTCTGCGACAAGGTCTTCCTACCCATCTTGGTGAGTAGATTGCCCTTCCAAGTTGGGATCCTCGCAGCAACCTTGTCCACCAGGCGCTGCTCAAAGTCGCGCTCCAGTCTCATTAGGGACAGCGGTGCCCCTAAATAGGTGACCGGGAAGTCCTGTCGACGACAGGGGAAGACCGCTTGGATGGCGGCGATGTCCACCTCGGAGCAGCGGATGGGTGTGATGACGCACTTGTTGAGATTGGTCGCCAGGCCCGAAGCACCAGCGAAGCTCTCAAGAATGCGTCGAATACACCCAAAGTCCACCGTTGTTGGTGCAAGGAAGATGACAAGATCATCAGCATAAATGGACATCCTGCACTTAACCACCCGGTTGGGAAGCGGTGTGAGTATGCCCTGCTCGTCCGCCATGGTAATAATGGAGTTAAGGACCTCCATGAAAATTGTAGACCTTCTAATCTCTTCAATAGCGAGGAACTGTAGATGAGCCTCTTCAGACAAGGGAAGACTGAAGTAATTCAGGGCTGTTCATTTTGCACCCATTGACAAACTGTGAGGTTTTTCTTCAGATAAAAGGAAAAAAAGCTCTGGAAATTCCACCATTGCAGGTTGCTGTCTCCATTTATCTCTCCAAAAGTAGCATGAGGACCCATTCTGAATTTGCACAGAGGTAAACCTCCCGTGCCATCCCAAGGTATCAAAATGTGCCTCTTTTCCCGATGTTTCAATTTCACATGCCTCATATTTTTTCTTCTTTTCCAGTTCTCATCATCTTATTTGTTCATGCTAACACAGTAATATGCCCGCTAAAAGATGAGGCGTGCTATCAAGGTTTGTGTGGAGAGTGGCAGACGCAGGTATAGGATCAGCAAGTGTGTGGTGCAATATTTATGCTGGCATCGCTCTAGGTGTTATTGATTGGTAGGAAACTAATTTGTGCCTAATTTGTGAGAAATTTTTGCGGTCGCTGGGAAAGATATCGGATGTCCATCAAGCGAGATTGATTGATAGAAATACAGAAGGTACTTATTGAAAGTACAAGGCAAGGATACAATATTACTAAAAAGGAAGAACCAATGTTCATACACTATTATGTTTTTATTAGTTTACCAAATTTGCTCATTCGGTTTGTTTATGGTGGTGTAGAATTACTAATCAGCACCCTGTGTTTCTGTCAATCAGCTATTATATCTTGATTCGAGCAAATTTGAGAGGGTCATGCTCTTAAGGGTGGGGAAAAAATAGATCAGATCCTCTACCATTATTCTCCATCTTGTCCTCCATCGATGCCGATTTCTATATGCCGCCCCTCAGCTCACTGGCAGCTGCTCACTTCATCAAGCCCATGCCCTGTGTGGTTAGGATTCAGATGACAACAGCTTGGGTGTCTGCCTAGTGGCTAGTTAATGAGGTGTTCAAGCACTCTGCTAAATTTACACTGATTAGTTATCTGTGGACAAAAGGCAACTTTGGCCCTACATTATTGAAAACAAGTTTCTGGGGACACCAGATTACATGATTATAGTTCACACAGAGTGCATCTTTTCTAGTGGAAAATTGAACCTGAATACTATGCCAACGGGTAAACAGAAAAAAACCATTTGTTCAACAAGAGTATAATCATGGCTGCTACGAAAATATACATGCACAGAGAAACAATCAACTACGACTATCTGTATGTCTTCGGAAATCCTGTTGAGTATGTTGTTTCTGCTTGCAATTTATATCTCACAGAGTTATTATAAATCAGTTTATATGGCAACATATCGTTGTTGAAGTTGTTTGAACCCTTGATGGTAATTTCCTTGTCATTGACAGTTTATATCATTGGGAATATTTGTTTTCTATTTCGTCCGGCGTTTGTTTGCACTACTAGTACCCATATCATCAGAGGTGATATAATGTGCATTTCAATGTGTCAGCTTGTTTTTCAAAATGTTAGGGAAGTTGGCCTGCTAGCTCTCATCTAGTGATTCTGATAATCCTCTGCAGCCTAAAGTTTCTTGTTGGATATTTACCAATTTACGCACGTCTTGTTTGCATGCAGTATATTGATATATAAATATAGCAAGACTAGATGGGCTGCACTGTTTCTGATTCCTTTTGTTCTGTACTGAATGTGTTGCTTCGATTGAGACCAAGCATACTTATCATGCCTGTAAATTTGTCTTCCTAAGAAGTGTTTGATGATATGTGCCGCTCGAGTATAGAGATGCAGACAACAGTTGCTCGAAAGCGTATGCCACTTTCCTGGTGTCTCGAATTCCCACGCCTCATATTTTTCCCTTTTTCCTTTGCTGTCCCATCCACCTATTTGTTTATCTATGCTAACACTAATATATACTCACTTATAGGACAGGTCTCGTGTCTGGCTTGTTGAGGGATAGTATTGTTCATGATGAGCAGGTGGCGCCATATTTATAATACTAGCATTGATTGATATTTGTTTTATTGATTAGTAGGACATGCTAGCACTGTATATTACGCTCTCAGGTAGCATAGGCATAAACTGCTGCTCCGCGGGAGTGACTATATATGCAGCATAGGAGTCTTGTGTGTGTATGCTTGGCATAACTTCTCGGGGAGCAGTTTTAGCCATAGCTCCAAAACCAAACACCCTCCTTGCCAACAGCTTTGGATGAGGAGTCCCGAAATTCCTATTGACTCAAGCAGTATTATGCAATTAGAGCTGAAAAAAACCAAAGGTTCACCGAGCTAATCCCCCCGCTCCCCGGGTGTGATGATTGAATTTGTGAGAGGGGCCTCTAACACCGGCGTACGGAAGGATGAAGTCCACAACTTGGAGCGAAGTATCTTTCATCCAACATAGTGTTCAATGCTCGAACAAAACTCATAGATATAAATTTTCATTTTTTTCGATATCAAGGAATCTAATGAAATTGAATTGAATTTCTTTAGGAGACCAAATAGCGGTTCGACTTCTAGAGAACTTCAAACACAATAATCTTGACCTAGTGCGGTTGTGATTGAGGAGATGTGTTAGACAAAGTGTAACAATTGTGTGGCCTCATGCTAGTCAAGGCCATGCAATGCCAATATGTATATCTCATAGGATCAATATATTTTGTTAGGCAATTTTGTTGTAGCACACTAAAAAAATTTGTGGTTCTTTCCCGAAACACATTGCGCTGATTATTTTATTATATCTCAGATTTCAGGAGAAAAGGTGAGATCAGCTTGGTATTCGGATGTATGCATTGTGCAACTACATGTAGTATATGTGGGAAGTGGATAGCATTTTAACTGAATGAAACTGCTACCACATCGTTATGGTTAATAGGACGACAGATGGAACATGGGAAGAATTGTATATGTACGACCAATGGATGAATAATACTAGTAATATGTATATCTGGTGGTTCTGTAGCCAGTTCACAAATAAAAGCACTACAGCACTACGTGCTTTAGATTTTGTTGTGCCAGATTCAGCTAATGTTTACGAAACTTGCAGTGTCCTCCACAGTAGCAGTGCTACCTTGCCAAGCACTGCTGTAAGAACCGTGGTGTCTGCAAGTACTCTACAGAGCGTGCGGATTTGACACTGGCCAACGAGTGACGAGTGGATAACTAATCTCAAACTCCTGATCTCTCTAGCTAACTAGGCTTTTTTGAGGCCAACTATGATCCGAAGAGATCTGTCAACTCCAAGTTGATGATCTGGAGTTGAAGAAGGCACTGTAGGATGACCAGAATGTGCCTCTTTATTTCCTGATGCCTCAAATTCCCATGCCTCATGTTTGTTTTTTTTTTTTTCTTCATTTCAAATCAATCTCATCATCTTATTTGTTCGCCAAAAGGAGAGGAGCTATCAGGTCGTATGTGGTGTGAATCGGAGATGAAGTATTGAACATGCAAGTGTGTGGCAACATATTTTTGCTGGCATCGGTATGAATTTCATTGATTTGTAGGCAAGTAATTTTTGCTTATTCATTAGACATTTTCTTGGTGGTTAAAAAGAAACGTGGCGGCCATTGAGAGGGACTGGGTGGTAGAAAAAGGAGGCACTTGGTGGGAGATGAATGTACTGATTGGCTGGTAAGAAAATAGGAAGCACTTAGTGAAATGTATGTGCTAATATATATACGGACATCCCAAGGGAGATGGGTAAACATTTTAAATAAATAAAATTATTTTTCATATCTATTTATATCTTCAACATCCATATAATAGACTACGTATATATACATTATATATAATAACCAATCTTCCATTCCCATATGATGCCATATTATGTCTCAAATTCATAAAACTCCCTGAAATGATGTTAGATTGTTTAAAACAAAAAACATTCCTAATGCCACTCTAAAAAAATATATTTTCTATAGTAATAATCGGATGTTTCCTAGCACAAGCATAAACACACGTGTGCCACTTCTACAAGTGTTTGAAAAGGTGATCGAGCAATGTGTGTATGTTAGCATACCTATTAGCATGACACAGTTTGGATTCACAGCTGCTAACTTTTAGCTCCATATTATTAGAAGCATCAATCCAAACAATGCCTGCTGAATTGGAACCCCACCTGTTTATACTTCTAGCTGCATACTATTAGCAACATCGATCTAAACAACACCTGCTAAATTGGATCACCACACCATGTACCAGTACTGCTGCTATAGTATTTGAAATAATGCCACTAATACAGATCATACGATCCCTACTGGCCTCGCGCTACCGGACATAGATGTATGCGAAGGACACGCATGGTGCAAAAGCGCGGGTGTGGTCATTGCTGCAGTATTCACAGTGCAAAATTATATTAAGTGTATGTGTGGGTTTCTGCACTATGATAAAGGCGGATAGAAGACACTCTGGGTGACATCGATGAAGAAGCCGATACAGCAGCCACATATGTATATAGGACTGCGCTCGATATGTGCATGATCTCTCTTCTCAAACAGCTTACAGTGCGTGGTCGAGGAAGCCTGCTGGTACCACCGTTGTATGAACAGTGCCATCCGGAAAGATCAAAACGTGCCTCTTTCCTGATGTCTCCAATTCCCAAGGCTCATGTTTTTTTTTTCTTTTCCAGTTCTCTCTCTCATCATCTCATTTGTTCACACTAATATGACCGCTAAAAGAAGAGGTGCTATCAAGTCGTGTGTGGAGTGGCAGACACAGGTCTTGGATCAGCAAGTGTGTGTGGTGCCATATTTATGCTAGCATCCCTATAGGTTATTGTTGATTGGTAGGTAACTTATTTGTGCCTCATTTATAAGAAATGTCTGTGGTGGTTGAAAGATATGGTATGTCCATCAAGAGGGATTGAATGATAGAAATACAGAAGGCAACAGCTTCCGCCAAGGTTGCTACGAACTCCTGCTCCCGAGTCATCTCCTGGCCCACCCTCCGCATCGCTGTGATCTCGGGACCCACCTCGCTACTAGATGCACCCGCGGGCGGCTGCCGTGGCTCTGGCTGAGCCACCATCTCTGGCCAGGGGACCTTCTAGACGTGGTCCATGGACACTTTCATGTATGCATGCGTGAGTACTCCTTGGGCCAGATCCGTTTCTTACGTACACACACTATTTTGTACCTTCATACTCGTTTGCTTCGTGTGATTTTTTTTTTTGAAGGGAAACAGGAGGGGGATCCATTGATCAAGGTCAGAATGAAGAGAAGGTTTAGCCCGTAGCTTAACTAGAGCTAATTCACGTTTGAAGACTCTTTTATCTGTTGTCATAGAATGAGCTATGTGTCATAAGATAAGGTCATTCCAAGCAGCCCAATTAGCCCATAACATGGCCAAAATCACTTCAAAAGCTTCCGGGTTCTGCAGAGTAACTTGAAAAGAATAACAGAGTCAACCAAGCCAGGCTGAATGAGGTGCGCCAAACCCAACAGATTCCAGCAAGACATGGCGAAAGGACGGTGAAGAAAGAGGTGCTGCAAATCTTCCTCAGTGTTGAGATGGCAGAGAACACAGTCATAGCTATCAAGATCCATGCTTCGTGTGATTCACTTTCCAATCCGGAACATTCTGCGCGCAGGAAGCCCCATGTGAAAGTCGTCGGCACCATTGCGCACGTCGATTACAAACAATTCATTCCTTGATTAACAGCATATTACACAACACTAATACGCATTTGCAATCACGAAGATGTTGTTGTCAGTTTCAGCATCGGAGCGCGGATGTCTGCCCTCAAAGTGTCCGTCACCAAAGCATTGCTGCTTGCTTGCAGACTGTACATCTACTGGATAGGCTGCCTTTGCGCCTCGTAAGGCTGTGTTTGATCCCGAGTGAAATGGCGGCAGCCAGGATGTTGGTAAACCGTTGGCACCATGCGTAAAATAGCTACGCTAGATGTACATGATGCGGGGTGGCAGTGTATCTGTACAACTGTGCATGTGTCCCTTTCCTGATGTCTCAAATTCCTATGCCTCATTTTTTTTTTCTAGATCTCTCTCATCATCTCTTTTTTCCAGTTCTCTCTCAAAGGAGAGGCCGTGTTAGTCGTGTGTGGCTTGTGCAGAGACAGTATCGCGTGTATATAGGCAAGTGTGTGTGGTGCCACATATATAGTGGCATCTCGATAGGTTCTATTGATACGTATGTAATTAATTTGTGCCTAACATATCAGCCGGAATTTTTGTGGTGGTTGAAAAAGATATGGGATATCATCAAAAGGGATAGAATGGTTTCCTCAAAAAAAAAAATAGAATGGTAAAAATACATGTGGTAGTACTTACTTAAATACTTTGATCAAACAAGTCGGTACTAGTGATTCTCATCCATGTTTTAAATCACTGGCTAAGGCTCTTATCTTATATCCTCCTCAACAGCTAAGTGCAGCTATAGCTAGAGATTGCTGCAGCTAAACAATTTAGTTGTTTTTGCAAAGAAATTAGAAAAAGCACACATAACAGGAAAGGTATGGGAAGACCAAGAACTGCTTCGTCAGATCCGAAACAGAAACCGCGGCCCATGGCTGTGGTAGAGACGTGGGAATGTGGGATTTGAGTGGAGTGGGCTTGGCTATTGGGCCGCTGGCTCATTTTGTAGGCCTAGGGAGATTTTAGCTGTTGCTAAAACAGAGGCTAGCCAGAGATTTGTAGGCATATTTAGCGGTTATATCTAGGATACTCTGGTTAATAGTTGGTTTCATTTCTTAGCGCAAAAAAAAATAAATATCTTAGCTTTAATCTTGTGCAGCAGCTATCTCCGGCTATAGCTGTAGCTATAGCCGGAGATTTAAAACTGTGATTCCCATACAAACGTGAGTCCTTCATTTAATTGGATTGGATGGTTATAGCAAGTGAAATATGTATTTGTTTAATTTTAATTTGGTAAAGTATGATAAATAAGAAAATGTATATAAAAAATTTTCAAGATCTATCGGATGTGGCAAATCTTATTACTGTGTTACACTAAATTTGATATAATACGATTACCATAGACTGCTAATGTTTTTTTTATGCAAGTGACTCTTATTTCCAAATTATTTTTTAAAAAAAAAGTTTATAACTCAGCTTTTAAGAAAGCCAGCATGTTCGATAGATCATCCAGATTGCTGGGTATATCAGCTACAAATGAAAGCTCGATACAGCAAAAGGAAACAAGAACAGGCAATTGCAAACTAAAGTTCTATAATATCCGAAGAAAAAGACTGATTGGCGAAAATTGCTTGCTCCACTCCGGATCTCCTGGTTGATCTCCATCACACGGCTCCTGTCTGCGTTCCTTAAGCAAAATTGCCCATTTCTGCATAAATGATACATCACGAAAACACAATATCAATTGGTGTCTTCGAGAAGGATTTCTCAATCGCCATTTTGTTTTACGTTAGTCCACAACGCCCATGCAAAGCAAGCGAAAAGAAATATAATGATTCTCGAGGGAAGTGGCCCCCTTTCATAGGTCCAATTATATGTCAGCTCTGAAAGTGAAGTAGGACATTCCTGTAACTACCAAACTTCCTTTGTTACTCCCCAAACAAATCAAGTTGTATGACATCTAAACAAAGTATGTTCTACACATTCAGGTCCATCTCCCAAACAACAGTCACCCGATCCCTTCCAGCCCCCTATTAACCAATTCTTGTGCTACCTAAAGCCTATTGTTGAAAACTTGCCAGAGAAATCCCCCACAGATTGTGCTACCTAAAGCCTTTGTTATTCTTAATGGAAGCTTACTTTTCCAAATATACCCGGCCACCCTACTAGGCATCCCTCTATCCATAATAAATATGTAGAGAGACTTAGTAGTGTATTTCTTAGATTTATCCAATTCCCAGCTGACCTCATGATTACTTTATTTAAGTTCACATTTACTAAAACCTCTTTGAGATCTAACCATCTGTTGAATTCCCCCACAGATACAACTCTTTTGAAGTCAACTCCCCACTCCCCTTCTTCCCAGCAATCACTTACTAGACAATCAGGTTCCCTAGTCAGCCTATATAGATCCTCATATGCAATACATAAAGGAACATTCAAGATCCAGCAATCTTGCCAAAATCTGCATGTCAAGCCATTCCATATTCTGAAGATAGCTCCCCATTTAAACAAGTGCTTTACTTTGTGTAAACCTTGCCAAAATTGTTCCTCTTTCCTGATGACTCAAAATCCCATGCCTCATGCTTTTTCTTTTTTTCCGGTTCTCTCTCATCATCTTATTTGTTCGTGCTAACACAATAATATGCTGCTAAAAGAAGAGGCATGCTATATATGTGGTGTATGGAGTGGCAGACACAGGCATACATATATAGGATCAACAAGTGTGTGGTGTAATATTTATGCTTTGGCATTCCTATAGGTTTTATTGATTGGCGGGTAAGTAATTTGTGCCTAATTTATGAGAATTTTTGCGGTTGTTGGAAAAGATATGAGATGTTCAACAAAAGAATTGAATGACAAAATGGGGAGCACACTTTGTACGTACAGTGCTGGCATGGCATGGCCGAGACTCGTTGTAAAATAAAATAAAATGGCGTGGCGTGGCCGAGCAGACTTTGTACATACAAAGGCTGGAATTCCCTATGGTAAAATTATTTAAATCTGTATCTTGTGCTTTGTGCTAGAACACCACCGTCTTTTGTCCTTGTTTTTCCATAGAAAAAGTTGTTTATTGTCTTTTATTTGCTATGTTAAAATTGTTCAAATATGTATCTTGTCCTTTGTGGTAGGACACCACCCTCGTTTGTCCTTGTTTTCTCATAGAAAAAAATGTTAATAGTCTCTTGTCTGCTGTGGTAAAATTGTTCAACTCGTCTCGCTAGCTAACACTTTGTACGTACAGTGCTGATGACAGATCCCACCCTTAGATGATGATCCAAGAGTCTACCACGTTGCAAGAAATGTTTGTTATTTTTTTTTGTGAAAGAGATATAGCAACTCCCTTATTTGTTACAAGTTATGACCCTCTTAACATTAGTGTTAATTTAACTAGCTTCCTTTTTTCAGTGCGTTCTCAAACTCTCTAAAATGAAGTTTGTTAAAAAAAAGCAATCATAATTCCTCTTTATAACAAAGTAATATGAGTATTATACTTTCTTTAAGTGTCCAACAATCTAAAGATTTTTCTACAGTATGTCAATAACAGAATGTTCCATACCACAAACATTAACAAACGTGTGCCACTTCTACCGGACATAGATGTATGTGCAGGGCATGGCTGAAGGAAGTGCTCTCTGCTGCAGTCATGCAGTGTTCTGTGCAGAAATAGATGTGTGTTCGACTCTGTCATCTGGTACCACTGTTGTATGGACAGTGCCGTCTCGAGGGATCAAAATGTTCCTCTTTCCTGATGTCTCACACTCCCATGCCACATGCTTTTTCTTCCTTTTCCAGTTCTCTCTCATCATCTTTTTTGTTTGTGCTAACACAATAATATGCTGCTAAAAGAAGAGGCGTGCTATGTGGTGTATGGAATGGCAGACACAGGCATGCATATAAAGGATCAACAAGTGTGTGGTGTAATATTTATGCTGGCATCCCCTATAGGATTTATTGATCGTCAGGTAAGTAATTTGTGCCTAATTTCTGAGAATCTTTTGTGGTTGTTGGAAAAGATATGGGATGTTCATCAAGAGAGATGAATGATAAAACCACATAAGGTACTTATTGAACAGATGACGATTCTTCAGTATTACTAAAAGGGTGTGACCAGTGTCAATGATTATTGTATTTATTAGTTTACAAAATTGGCTAAATTGGTTTGTTGATGGCGCAGATTTAACAAAGTGGCAACTGCTCACTCCCTCAAGTCCATGCCATGTGTAGCTTGGGTTCACATGGAGACATCTGTAACACAGCCACCTGGTGAGATGTTTAATTTGATGCTGCAGTGTTGCATTTAGGTGAAGATGTCTGATGTGTGAGAATGCTTCTGCATATGAGTACCATGTAGTTCATTTCACTGTTTTGTTTAAAGAAGTGCTGCTGCAATACAATGCTCAGTTGCAATCAATCACAGATGCGAGCTTTTGCCATAGTAAAACATTTTACATTGAGAGGGGCCAAATACAATGACACCTCAAGCTTTTAAGTAAGAGCTATTTGCACTTATTAGTGCATTTACCGTGATGTCAACATAAAGTAAATAATCACAATAAACCGGTACAACCAAAGCAGCAATGATGAAGAGCACTCATTACTGCTAGTTTTAGGACCAATAGTGATTAGATTCTCATGAAACCAAAACTGAGATAAGAAAGAGATATGAAAACATAGCAAAAAAAAAAGGTTAAAGCAGATACGATTGAGCTTCCCCGATCCGCGCCTCTGGGCCAACGGCTCGGAGGGCTCGTCGGCCCCCGCTTGGGATCTGGTGACCGGGCGGCCGGACTTAGCGCCCGACGCGAGCGGCGCTTCGCTGCAAGACGCGGCCCTCCGCGGCCTGGGACGGCCCGGATGGCTGGCTGTACCTGCCCTGCTGTGCGCTTCTCCAGCTGGACGGGGTCCTTCCCCCTGATCTGGGCGCCACGAGCAACAACAGCCTTTATGTCCCTCCCTGCAGCTCCCTCCACCAACCTATGGCCTGGGTGGAAACCCCGTCTGGTTGGTCCAGACCAGCGGCGATGGCACACTGGTGTCATATCCCTCTCTGGCGTTGGTGCAGACCTCGTTGTTGAAGTTGTTTGAACACTTGATGGTAGTTTCCTTGTCATTGAGGACAGTTTATGTCATTGGGAATATTTGTTTTGCATTTCCTCTAGCGTTTGTTCGCACTACTACCCATATCCTAGGAGGTCATATAATGTGAATTTCAATGTGTCAGCTTGTTTTCAAAAATGTTAGAGAAGTTGGCCTGTTAGCTCTCATGTAGTCATTCTGATAATCCTCTGCAGCCTAAAGTTTCTTGTTGGATATTTACCAATTTACGCACGTCATGTTTGCATGCAGTATATTGATATATGAATATAGCAAGACTAGATGGGCTGCACTGTTCCTGATTCCTTTTGTTTTGTACTGAATGTGTTGCTTCGATTGAGACCAAGCATACTTATCATGCCTGTAAATTTGTCTTCCTAAGAAGTGTTTGATGATATGTGCCGCTCGAGTATAGAGATGCAGACAACAGTTGCTCGAAAAGCGTATGCCACTCACTATGCCGTAAATCGCTATCTGTGACACTTGTTAATCGCTATCAGCGACACATTTTACAAGTATCACTCTTTTTTCGCGTCGAGATATAAGGGCATATCGTGACAACGTATTTACGCGTCATCGATAAGGTGCTATCCGTGACGCTATTGGTTACATGTGTCGCAGATAACACCTTATCTCGCGACGCATATTGGCTACACGCCGTCATCGATAAGGTGTTATCTCGTGACGCATGTAGCCAATACGCCGTCGCAAATAAGGTGTTATCTACGACACATGTAGCCAATACGTGTCGCAGAGATAAGGTGTTATCTGCGACACATGTAGCCAATACGCGTCCCACGATAGCTATTTCAGAAAACAAAAAAAAAAATATGGTGGTCCTATATATATATATACATACCGTAAAACCGGACATTTCGTGAGAGGGGCGATTTTTCATGAGAGTGGAAAATAAACTCTCACGAAAACAAATATTTTAATGAGAGTGATGTAAATCCCGCCCACGGAAACTTGTTTTCGTGAGAGTACTCCATGTACCATCATGAAAATCACCTCTTTTTTTTAGTGAAGGTTACTCTCACGTAACTACCAAACTCTCACGAATTCCATTCGTGAAGGTTTACACTCACGAAAATGTCATAACAACCAGTCATGAAAACAAATGATGGAAACCGGTGCCAACATCTACACGTGAAGGTGAACTCTCACGAAATAGCAAACTCTCACGAAATCCATTCGTTAAGGCTTACTCTCACGAAAAATCATAAAACACTCATGAAAACACCGATGCTAACATGATGGCAACATCCATTCGTGAAGGTGAACTCTCACATAAATAGCAAACTCTCATGAAATCTATTCGTTAAGGTTTACTCTCACGAAAAATCATAAAAACACTCATGAAAACACCGATGCTAACATGATGGCAACATCCATTCGTGAAGGTGAACTCTCACGTAAATAGCAAACTCTCACGAAATCCATTCGTTAAGGTTTACTCTCACGAAAAATCATAAAAACACTCATGAAAACACCGATGCTAACATGATGGGAACATCCATTCGTGAAGGTGAACTCTCACGTAAATAGCAAACTCTCACGAAATCCATTCGTGAAGGTTTACTCCCACGAAAATACCACAAAAACAGTCATGAAAACACTAATGCGAACACCGGTGGCAACGCCCACTGTGGGAGGTGAACTCTCACGTAAATAGCAAACTCTCACGAAAATCCATTCGTGAAGGTTTACTCCCACGAAATACCACAAAAAACAAATCATGAAAACACTAATGCAAACACCTGGTGGCAACGCCCACTCGTGAAGGGGAACTCTCACGAAATCCATTCGTGAAAGGCTTATTCTCACGAAATACCATAAAAAACACTCATGAAAACACCGATCCAAACATGAGTTGATATTTTTCAATAGAAAAATAATTCCTTAAAATCTAGAAAATCAAGAACATGAACCAAAAGTTTTTTTTATTTTTAATCCGTAATCGAAATTTTGCAACTAGTCTTTCTCTCTCATACTAACTCCAAATGTAGTGATTCTTTTTTTTCTAAATGTTTCTAAAATCATGTTCTATCAACTTATTATGTTCTTATGGCAACTTATCATTTTCCTGCTCGAGAAAGTGTTAGTTATGAACTTTCCTAACGCTTTCTCAAACGTAAAAATGACCTGAATAACAATTGTAGATCTTGATGAGTTATGAACTTTTGTTATTCATGACTTTTCAAGCAGAGACCGCCTAGGGCTTCAAAACCCGTCCCGCCGAAAAATTTCAAAATTCAAATTTTGAGGTGTCAAAAGTTCGAAAAATAAAAAGTTGATCTGTAATACCAAATGTAGATCTTGGAGAGCTCTCCAAAACTTGTATTGACGACTTTTCGATTTGAAACCAGGGCCTCAAAAACGGCTCGAAGATGCAATTTTTAAAAAATCAAGGTTTATGAAAATATGTGAGAGATTTGTCCATTTAGAACTACATTTTGCTAGCACTTTTTAAATGGACATATTGTCTCTCAAATTTAGTAGAGTTGTCTAGAGGCAAAATAACCTAAATCAATAAAAGATATATGAAAATAAGAAATAAAATTGATATGATGAATAAAAAATTTATACTAGCAGCGGCACGCACGCATTTACCGGGCGCCGCGACGTAGTTTTAGAAAAATTGGACCCCGCCAAACATCCCGCCCATTTCCACTCAGCGCGCCGTAATCCCTAACCCCACCCTCCTACCTCTCCCGGTGAAACATGAGCCGCCGCCCTCCAATCGTCGAAGATAAAAAAAGCGCTGCCTTCTCCCCTCGCAGACGCCGCCGCGGGCGCTTCCTCGCCACCACCGCCGCCACCATCGAAGGAAAAAAAGGTGCTGCTGCCGGAGGTGGAGCGCTTCTTTGATACTTTCGCTGTGGGCCCCTCGACGGAACCTTCTCCGCACAGGCGCTAGAGGCAACAGCCCAAGGTTTTTCCCCTCTTCGCTCATAGCTGTGATCTGCGTTTACAAGAGTTTTGTTTGATTCCGGGCTATGATTTTTGGGAGATAGGTTTGTGCCAAGGTGAATTTGGCCTGTGCGAAATTTGGAACCAAATCGCTTTGATTCGGTTGAGTTCTCGCCGATTCATTGGTCGCTCTTTTTTTAGTCATGGTTTTTCTGCTGTTCGATGGCACAGCAGCAGCGCTACCCGCGCCGGCAGTCAGATGCCGTGTGTGCTCGATAGAGCGGCGCTTAGCCTGCTAGTACCCAGCTGCTCCCTTGAATTCTTGTCTGCTTCAAGATCTCAATAGCCTGCTAGTGTTCTTTCTTTTGTGTGCAAAGCAGAGTGCAGCACCTCTGACAGAGCACGGTTTTCCTTGCCCCTCGTTCAGGAGCGCAGCAGCAAGGGATTTACTGGTTTTGCAGGTTCATGATTTCATTATCTTTTTCTTGACTTATCTCTTCAAGCAACACCGAGCGGTGCCTGGCTAGAAGGCAGCAGCGCACAGATCAGCGGCCGGTTCCCACCGTTCTCGTGCAGGTGCTCGTTCGTGGAGGTCAGTTTCATCTGCTGAGTCTATGCAATAAAATTCAGTCAAGTATAATTCAGTGTAAATAAAGTTAGCTTTGACAATCTGAGTGTGATTGAACATCAAGTTAAGATATCAAACTACACTAGAAATTCCAACAGAACCCCTGAATTTTCAGCCTTGCAAATATATTTGTCTTCCACTGTGTATATAATGATGCAAATTATAAGTTATTTTACAAGTATGTGTTTTGTTCTTCCAAATCTGAACTCCTTTGTGAAAAATTGCTTATGCCGAGGAGAACTTGGGCGAGAGTGAAGTCCGTGAAGCACACCTTGCCAAATCCCCTTACTTTATAAGGGTCGGTGAGAAGGTAGAACTTGCTTCCTGTTCTACAATTTTATCTGTGGCCTTATTCACAAAAAAATGTGTCTTGTGGACTGTGGTTGACACATTGTTGAACCATTATTTCAGGAAAAGGCCCTAGAACAGCTTAAAGTCACTGAAGGGAAAAACTGTAGCTGTTGGCCAAAAGATGGATCTTGTGTTTCACACTTTGCAGATTGGGTTTTTCTACATGGATTTTGATCTGATCTCAAAATCCATTGATAAGGCAAAGAAGTAAGCTCTATCTGTTTGTAGTTCCAAGCTGGCATTTGGCACACAGATTTAGTGATGATATTTTACCATGTATTTTTTACGGGCTGTAGCTTGTTTGAGGAAGGAGGCGATTGGGAGAGGAAGAACAGGTTGAAAGTATATGAAGGCTTGTACTGCATGGCAACCAGAAACTTCAAGAAAGCTGCCAGCTTATTTTTAGACTCTATTTCAACTTTCACAACTTATGAGTTATTTCCATATGATACATTCATCTTCTATACAGTCCTCACAAAAATATGAAGAATTTTTTTTTGGATACCGATTCACATTCTGCATGTCCCCTTTCCTTCTATTAGGAATGCATTGCCTCCGATAAGTTCGGATACAGTACATGCATGAAACTTATCATGTTGGATGTCTAAGACTAAGCCTTTTTACAGAATGGTTGGACCCTTGGATGGAGTTAGAATGTATTGCAATTGGAATCGCATTACATATATGCATGTTTGTTTATTTGTTGGATTGTCATTTGGATCATTTGTGCATTTGAAATTTGGTTTGAGATGCTTCATTATGTAATTTTCATGAAGGCATCGACTCTCGAAAATATATCCTGTTGTGATGATTTGAACATGTTTTTCGTGATGGTGTGCTCTCATGAAATGTCTGTCACCTTTGAAACTCTCACCTAAATATTACAACTCTCACAAATTAACTTCATGACTGTAAGCTCTCACGAAATACCATTCCTCTCAAGAAATAGTTTCATGACGGTGAGCTCTCACAAAATACCCTTCCTCTCACGAAATGACTTCATGATGGTGAACTCTCACGAAACACATAAACTCTCACGAATTGACTTCATGACGGTGAGCTCTCACGAAATACCCTTCCTCTCACGAAATGATTTCATGATGGTGAACTCTCACGAAACACATCAACTCTCACGAATTGACTTCATGACGGTGAGCTCTCACGAAATACCCTTCCTCTCACGAAATGATTTCATGATGGTGAACTCTCACGAAAATACAACTAAAAACCGCCATGAAAATACCGATGCAAATCTGGTGGCAACGTTATTCTCATGAGAGTCACCGTCACGGAGAAACTCTCATGAAAATAATCCGTGGAGGCAAACTCTCATGAAAATGTGTATTTCGTGAGTCTAATACTTTGTTAGAGGTGATGCGTGATGGGGTACTCTCACGCATTGTTTTCGTGAGAGTAAAACCGCTTTTTCGTGACTTTTTGCACTCTCACGAAATGTCCAGTTTTTGGTAGTGATATATAGGATCATCCATGTACATACACACACATCATTGAAGCTAACATTTTACTTGTAATATGGTACATTTCACAGTAGTACACAGTTCATACTCCACACTGCGTCTATTAAACTATTGATTACATGGAGTATCCACCATAACTATGAAGAGGTGACAGGTTGCTATATAGAATAAATGGCAATACATATAGCTTCTGGCTACTTCATTTGCTCTCAGCTAGTTCTAGAATGGTTGAGCTCTCATAAAACATCGGCAGAAGATAGAGATAGACTATTCTAGTTCTAGAATACTATTGCCAAACCTATTGTTGCACTAAAGAAAAAGAGTAGCTGCTGTCCATCTGCTCCTGCAGCTGTGGTTGCAGAACTGCAGTGAAAAAAAAAACATGAAAAAGCAAGAGCTGCTGCTATCTGCTCCAGTTGTGGATAGGTTAGGAAAAGAAAAAAATCAGCATCTGATACATCTAAATTGAAAAAATAATGAGAACAAATAATGAGAACAGCTATACAGATATGTCCAAGAATGCAGCAAAAGGCATTTGCAAACAGAGCTAAATGATAAAGTGACCACTCATGTGCTTAAATAGAACTCAAGAGTCAGAACAAACATTAGAGACCAAGTAACAGGCAATCTATTTAATCAATCACATTAGCAGGCTCATATCCCTGCAGAACACAAAAGTATGATTAAAAAGAAAGCAGCAGTCTTATGCAATGTACCGGTAGAGCAGGAAAACTTACATGACTTGGTGGAATGTGCTATCAACTCAGGAGATAAGCAAGACAGGACTCCTGCAGAAGAGATAAAAAGTTAAATAAAAGAAATAGGCACATTCCCAAAATGTGACAATCCATTATCTAGAAAATTATATCTCACAGCCATCAAGTTACTGCCGCTCTACTCAACCTGACTAAGTATTCAGAACTAATGTTGTCTCAACTAAAATAGAAGTATTCTGCACATCCTTTCAATGATGTTGTGGAGTCATAGATTTCAGATGCATACTCTAGAAATTAGAACCATACTTCTTCATACAAATACAAAGGCAATCAGGAAGCATGGATATATTTAGTCTAGTGAAACAACCGTCTCATACAAATTCAATGAGAAAATATATTTAGTCTATTAATAGAATATTCCTATATTTAGAACAGGTATATTGCATGGAAATCGATCCAGCATGTAGGATACATACAGGCTGCAAGTCGGTTTAGTAAACAGCAAAAAAGGCAACACAAAAGCTAAGTTGAATTTCATCAAACATGTTGACTGTGCAGAACATCAACCTGAGCAATCTGGCGTGTGAAACATCTCTCTACAACATTCCAAACCACCGACGTCCATGCTACTGGTTTTTACTTATCTAGGAGTTAGGGAGAAACTGCTGTCTGGCTAGCATATTCAGAAAAAAAGAAGCTAGCAACTCTCACGAAGTATGCTATATAAGATACCACATACTTAATTAAGCTTCAGACTTTTCGTAAGCCCATCAATTTCTCAACACACAAATAGAATAAATATCCACACATACACCAGGCAGGCCTGTACTCCCAGTTATGTTTGTATATATGGTACACCAACACTCCATTTTCTAAGATCAGATATACTGCACAGTGGCAAATTATCATTACCCATTTACACAAAACAGAGGATATTCAATATAGTTGGCTAATTCATTTCATCAGTACATATGATTTTCTGAATTATGATAACATAGGCAACCTGTTTGAATGGATCAGTTCCCTGGGCGAAATAGCCATTGTCCCCGTCTTCCCAGGTGATTCAGTGACACTCTGTAAAATGCAGATGAATGGATGAATGGATCAGCTTACAGAAAAGAAACAAAATGTTGTAATGATGATTGATGAAGAGCAGAGATAATTCTTTTACAGGGTTCTGGGTGAAAACAAGTCAGATTGCTGGGTTCCTATAATAGTGGCTAGTATAGCAGGTTGCTGGGTTCAGACTAGAAAAAAAGAAACAATAAATGGCAATACAGAGTTTAAGTTTCTCAACAAGTCAGATGACTAACCAGCCATCCTTCCCAAATTTTCCTTTGCTTGAAGTGGTCAGAAGACCTTAGTGACAATGTGAGGATACTGGCTCTGTAGAAGACAACACAAATTTATCAGCTAACCTTGATTGCCACTCCAAAATGGCATATAATTGAAATATAAGTATAGTGGCAAGTATGTTAGTACAAGTCTAGGACTCATCATTTACCGAATCACCAAAGGCAGGAAGTCATTACAAAAAAATGGTGAAGTCAGCCCTAAAATATCAGATGCCAAAACATTGTAAAGGTCCTAGGAGCTAATTTCAGTGGAATCACTGTCCTAGATGCCAAAACACTTATGTTAAATTAAACATCTCTGTTTTTATATGTTGGAACCTTTGTTTTCTTCTTCCAAAATACAGTATGTTATCCAATTCACTGATGCTTACTTGTTGAAAGGAACAGTGAATGGACTTCAGTTATCGATGCATTTTTCTGCAGTTTCAGTAGTCCAGAAACACTGCTGATATGCTAAGCAGCTCACAACACACATGATAACAATACGCACTAAGTAGCTAATATAGGACTAACTCAAGTTTAGCTTACCAACTAATCATTGTGCAGACTGCAGGGGCACTGCCACAACCACAATACGCACTAGGAACCCACATCACAGCTTGCTGCATGTAATCTCTATCAATAATAGTTTCAGTTAGCAGCATGTGGTTCACGGCATGCCCAAGGCTCAAACCGCCGGCCTCCTTCACTCCACTACCGGATCTAAACATAGAAAGGAGAAGTCAGATGAGAGGAACGCACAGGATGGAGAGAAGGGAGGAGAATCGGATCCATACCCATTTTCTGATGTAGTCGACGGTGGGGTTGAGGAGCTGAAGCAACTCCGGTTCTCCAGCGGCCATGGTAGGGAGCCGCCACAGCCCTATCTCGTTAAACGAGTGAGTTAGGGGCCGCCGCCGGCAGACCTCGTCGCCGAAAGCGTAGGAGGCCGCCGCCGCCGGTAGATCTCGCCGCCGCACGAACCCTGCGACTGCATCGCCGGGCACAGCGCTCCCGCCATCGTCGGAGCGGTGGCGTGCTGGTGAGGGGCTGTGGCGGTGGTGGGAAGGGCGGTAGCGATGCTGCTCGCGCGACGCGAGCGAATTCCCCACGCGTAGGGTGGAGTGGGGCTGTAGGGGCCTGTTGATGAGAGATGGCGGCAGCTAAACCTAGCAGGAGAGAAGAGGAAAGGAAAGCAAAGGGGAGAAGAGGATAGGAAGGTGGGAGACGAGACGAACGGGTGGTGGGGAGAGGTGCGGCCGGACGGATGTGAGCTCTCCTTTCTTAACGCTACTTGATAAATTTATCGGGTCCGACGTATCACCTGTACACACGCCCACAGACTCTCCTTTGTTACTTTGATTTTTCGGTCACAAGTTCTGTGACACGGCTCAACATAAACAAGTCACGAGATAGTGTACATTATCAGTGACGCGTCCGTACAAAACACGTCACTTTCCTTATCAGTGACGCGTCTTGCTTACCCGTGTCACCAATATAGCCCTATATCTGTGACGCGTCTAATTAATACGTGTCACAGATTTTATCCGTGACGCGTTTTGCTAACAAGAGTCACTGATATGATGTTATTAGTGACACGTCTTGTGCCTAGAGCATGTGTAACATCTTATCAGCGACGCCGTCTCATTAACCCGCGTCACAGATAACCTATTGGTGACACATTTTCTTTCTACGTCACTAATCGATGTGTCGCTGATAGCGTCTTTTGGCATAGTGACTTTCCTGGTGTCTCGAATTCCCATGCCTCATGTTTTTTCCCTTTTTCCTTTGCTGTCCCATCCACCTATTTGTTTATCTGTGCTAACACTAATATATACTCACTTATAGGACAGGCCTCGTGTCTGGCTTGTTGAGGGATAGTATTGTTCATGATGAGCAGGTAGCGCCATATTTATACTACTAGCATTGATTGATATTTGTTTTATTGATTAGTAGGACATGCTAGCACTGTATATTACTACACCTGCTCCATGTGTTTGATCTTGTACAGCACAGGCACAAATTACGCTCTCAGGTAGCATAGGCATAAACTGTTGCTCCACGGGAGTGACTATATATGCAGCATAAGAGTCTTGTGTGTGTATGTTTGGCATAACTTCTTGGGGGAGCAGTTTTAGCGCTCCAACTACCAAACACCCTCCTTGCCAACAGCTTCGGACGAGGAGTCCCGAAAATCCTATTGACTCAACCAGTATGGTGCAATAGGAGTTGAAAAATCCAAAGGTTCACCTAGCTAATCCACCCCCCCCCCCCGCCAACCCCCCGGTGTGATGATTGAATTTGCCTCGGGGCACATGGAGAGGGGCCTCTAACACCATCGTAGCGAAGGATGAAGGGCACAACCTGGAGCGAAGTATATTTCATCCAACAAAGTGTTTCATGCTCGAACAAAACTCGTAGATATAAATTAACAATTTTTCGATGTCAAAGAATCTAATAAAAATTTAATTTCTTTCTTTTTTAGGAGACCAGGTAGCTGTTCGACTTCTAGAGAACTTCAAACACAATAATCTTGACCTAGTGCGGTTGTGATTGAGGGGATGTGTTAGACAAAGTGTAACAATTGTGTGGCCTCATGCTAGTCAAGGCCATGCAATGCCAATATGTATATCTCATAGGATCAATATATTTTGTTAGGCAATTTTGTTGTAGCACACTAAAAAAATTTGTGGTTCTTTCCCCTAAACACATTGCGCTGATTATTTTATTATATCTCAGATTTCAGGAGAAAAGGTGAGATCAGCTTGGTATTCGGATGTATGCATTGTGCAACTACATGTAGTATATGTGGGAAGTGGATAGCATTTTAACTGAATGAAACTGCTACCACATCGTTATGGTTAATAGGACGACAGATGGAACATGGGAAGAATTGTATATGTACGACCAATGGATGAATAATACTAGTAATATGTATATCTGGTGGTTCTGTAGCCAGTTCACAAATAAAAGCACTACAGCACTACGTGCTTTAGATTTTGTTGTGCCAGATTCAGCTAATGTTTATGAAACTTGCAGTGTCCTCCACAGTAGCAGTGCTACCTTGCCAAGCACTGCTGTAAGAACCGTGGTGTCTGCAAGTACTCTACAGAGCGTGCGGATTTGACACTGGCCAACGAGTGACGAGTGGATAACTAATCTCAAACTCCTGATCTCTCTAGCTAACTAGGCTTTTTTGAGGCCAACTATGATCCGAAGAGATCTGTCAACTCCAAGTTGATGATCTGGAGTTGAAGAAGGCACTGTAGGATGACCAGAATGTGCCTCTTTATTTCCTGATGCCTCAAATTCCCATGCCTCATGTTTGTTTTTTTTTCATTTCAAATCAATCTCATCATCTTATTTGTTCGCCAAAAGGAGAGGAGCTATCAGGTCGTATGTGGTGTGAATCGGAGATGAAGTATTGAACATGCAAGTGTGTGGCAACATATTTTTGCTGGCATCGGTATGAATTTCATTGATTTGTAGGCAAGTAATTTTGCTTATTCATTAGACATTTTTCTTGGTGGTTAAAAAGAAACGTGGCGGCCATTGAGAGGGACTGGGTGGTAGAAAAAGGAGGCACTTGGTGGGAGATGAATGTACTGATTGGCTGGTAAGAAAATAGGAAGCACTTAGTGAAATGTATGTGCTAATATATATACGGACATCCCAAGGGAGATGGGTAAACATTTTAAATAAATAAAATTATTTTTTCATATCTATTTATATCTTCAACATCCATATAATAGACTACGTATATATACATTATATATAATAACCAATCTTCCATTCCCATATGATGCCATATTATGTCTCAAATTCATAAAACTCCCTGAAATGATGTTAGATTGTTTAAAACAAAAACATTCCTAATGCCACTCTAAAAAATATATTTTCTATAGTAATAATCGGATGTTTCCTAGCACAAGCATAAACACACGTGTGCCACTTCTACAAGTGTTTGAAAAGGTGATCGAGCAATGTGTGTATGTTAGCATACCTATTAGCATGACACAGTTTGGATTCACAGCTGCTAACTTTTAGCTCCATATTATTAGAAGCATCAATCCAAACAATGCCTGCTGAATTGGAACCCCACCTGTTTATACTTCTAGCTGCATACTATTAGCAACATCGATCTAAACAACACCTGCTAAATTGGAGCACCACACCATGTACCAGTACTGCTGCTATAGTATTTGAAATAATGCCACTAATACAGATCATACGATCCCTACTGGCCTCGCTACCGGACATAGATGTATCGCGCGAAGGACACGCATGGTGCAAAAGCGGGTGTGGTCATTGCTGCAGTATTCACAGTGCAAAATTATATTAAGTGTATGTGTGGGTTTCTGCACTATGATAAAGGCGGATAGAAGACACTCTGGGTGACATCGATGAAGAAGCCGATACAGCAGCCACATATGTATATAGGAGTGCGCTCGATATGTGCATGATCTCTCTTGTCAAATAGCTTGCTGCGCGAGGTCACGGAAGCCTGCTGGTACCACCGTTTTATGAACAGTGCCATCTGGAGATATCAAAATGTGCCTCTTTCCTGATGTCTCCAATTCCCAAGGCTCATGTTTTTTTTTCTTTTCCAGTTCTCTCTCTCATCATCTCATTTGTTCACACTAATATGAATGCTAAAAGAAGAGGTGCTATCAAGTCGTGTGTGGAGTGGCAGACACAGGTCTTGGATCAGCAAGTGTGTGTGGTGCCATATTTATGCTGGCATCCCTATAGGTTATTGTTGATTGGTAGGTAACTTATTTGTCCCTCCTTTATACGAAATTTCTGTGGTGGTTGGAAAGATATGGCATGTCCGTCAAGAGAGATTGAATGATAGAAATACAGTGTAACAGCTTCCGCCGTGTTGCTCCGGAACGCTGGCTCCCGCATCATCTCCTGGCCCACCCTGCGCATCGCCGTGATCTCGGGATGACCCACCTCGCTACCCGATGCACCCACGGCTGCGGCGGCGGCGGCTGCCGGCTCAGCCACCACCTCTGGCCGAGGGACCCTCTGGGCGAGGTCCATGGTGTTGAATGTAATCCTTTGTAATCGTGTCAAGTGTATCCATGCTAGGTGCATTAGGTTGGTTAGTTGCATTCTGAACATGTTTATGTAACATACGCGTAGAATCGTGGGTGCTGTGGTGATTGCACACGCACACGCCATGACCGTGTCTTAGGCTGTCCCCGCCGCTGCTGGCATGCCGTGCATGTCGCACGGGTGATCGAGAATTGAGGCACACCGTGCAGCAGCTGGTAGTGGCGGGAGGTAGTGGACACTGGTCGTGATAAGGCCAAGGTGATTGCAACAAAGAAGCTGCGCCATACAACAACCTCACCATCTCTCGCGCTCTGTGTCTCTCTCGCGTTCGTGTTCGCGGCCACCAAAACCCCTCCGGGCACTGCCGGATGCCGATCCTAGAACGGTGATAGACCGCCGGTTCTAACACATGGCCACTTTCATGTACGCGCCCGTGAGTACTCCTTGGCCCAGATTCGTTCCTTACGTACACACTATTCTGTGGCTTCATACTCGTGTGCTTGGTGATCATCCATTTCCTTGCATTCGTTTGCTTTGTGTGATTCACTTTCCAATCCGGAACAATCTGCGCAGGAAGCCCTATGCGAAAGTCGTCGGCACCATTGGTCACGCCGATTAGAAATAATTCATTCCTTGATTAACAGCATTACAACACTAATACACATTCAATCACGAAAATGTTTGCATCACCTTATGTTGTCAGTTTCAGCATCAGAGGTAACGTCTGTCATCAAAGTGTCATGCACCAAAGCAGTGCTGTTTGCTTCTACACTGTACCAGAGCGCCTCGTAAGGCTGTGTTTGATCCGAGAGAACTGGCGGCAGCCAGGATGTTGGTGAACCGTTGGCACCATGCGTTACCTACGCTAGATGTGCATGACTACAACTCTGCATGTGTCCCTTTCCTGATATCTCAAATTCCTATGCCTCATGTTTTTCTTTATTTTTCTCTAGATCTCTCTCATCATCTCTTTTTTTCCAGTTCTCTCTCATCATCTCAAAGGAGAGGCCGTGTTAGTCGTGTGTGGCTTGTGCAGACACAGTATTGCGTGTATATAGGCAAGTGTGTGTGGTGCCACATATATAGTGGCATCTCTATATATCGGTTCTATTGATAGGTATGTAATTAATTTGTGCCTAACATATCACCCGGAAATTTTTGTGGTGGTTGAAAAAGATATGGGATATCATCAAAAGGGATAGAATGGTAAAAATACATGTGGTAGTGTACTTACTTAAATACTTTGATCAAACAGGTACTACTAAAAAGGCTGTGACCAGTGCCCATATATTACTTTATTTATTAGTTTACCAAAGGCACCAAAGGCTAATTGGTTTATTTACAATGTCTAACAGGACAAAATATTTTACAAGAGGGCTTTGTTGTGGTATTCCCATCCATGTTTTAAATCGCCGGCTAAGCCTCTTAGTTGTTGTCCTTCTCAACGGCTAAGTGCAGCTATAGCTATAGATTGCTGCATTTAAACCATTTAGTTGTTTTTGGCAAAGAAAATTAGAAAAAAAGCACACATAACAAAACAGGTATGCGTAGACTAAGAACTGCATCGTCAGATCCGAAGCAGAAACCGCGGTCCTTGGCTCCATTTCTGTGGTAGAGACGTGGGAATGTGGGATTTGAGTGGAGTGGGCTTGGCTGTTGGGCCGCTCGCTCATTTTCTAGGCCCAGGAAGATTTTAGCTGTTAGTAAAACAGAGGCTAGCTAGAGATTTCTAGGCACATTTAGCGGCTATATCTAGGATTCTCCGGCTAATAGCTGGTTTCATTTCTTAGCGCAAAAAATAAATATCTTAGCTTTAATCTTGTCCAACAGCTATCTCCGGCTATAGCTGCAGTGGATGGTTATAGCAAGTAAAATATATATTTGTTTAATTTTAATTTGGTAAAGTATGTTAAATAAGAAAAAATATATAAAAACAATTTTCAAGATCTAAGTGGTGTACATGTGATCTATCGGATGTGGCAAATCTTAATACTTTGTTATACTAAATTTGATATAATATGATTACCATAAACTGCTAATGATTTTTTTTATGCATGTGACTTTTTGTTTCCAAATTAAATCCCCTAAGATATTCTCAAATGCAAGCATGAGCAAGACAAAGGAATATTCTCAAATGGCTGCGAGGAGGAAAAACTAGAGAGCCATGTCTTTTTTTTTTCTTTTTATCGTATTGGTCCATCACAATCTCTATATAGCTATCGTAGACAATATATTCCTTAGCTCAAACCTTTGTTGATGCCTTGTGCTTGCTCTAATCTTTGTTGATGCCAAGTCAAGGAAGCTTTTAGTTTTGTTTGGATGACATCCATTTTTTTAAGGAAACAGGAGGGGCTTGCACCCCTAATGGAATTTTATATTAAATTAAAACAAAGAAGTCCACCGGTACATCTCAGGAAACGTAAAAGGAAACAAAAAAGATTAAAAAGATTACACAAGGGCTTCGAGCCATTGATGAATAAAAGGAAGAAACCGATCTTTTGCTCTTAGGATAACTATGACAAATTCCATTTTGAAAACCTGACGACATCAATGCAGTGAATGAGGGATTCCTCTAAATATCACATCATTTCTCATGGTCCAAATTGCCCAGTACATTGTTGCCACAATTTCCATAAATTGGACGATAACCATTTCTCCATAAAAACCTATGTGCAAGTCTTTAACAGTTATGGAATTCTTGTGCCCTCTTCTGAATTTAAATTTGGTATCATCTTTGTGGCACTACCATCTATTTTGAATAAGTTCAAGTGTGCTTGCTCTGACCTTCTAGAATGTCAGCAACTATGCACATGAAAAGAGGAAGCCTGGGGAGGACGTGAAATCCTGGTAACCCCCAATTGAACCTCCAGATCAGCCAAGGGTTTAGGGACAATGCCCAATGGGTAGGCTAGCTCGGCAGCCTGGAAGTGGCCCTCCCCGGAGGAGGCCCTTGATGGCAAAGGACCGAGCCCGAGCAAGGCAGAGACGCCAGCACTGTTAGTAGCTCCCCAGACAGGGTCAAACCCAAGGCTCGACACATAAGACAAAGGACTTCCCCAGGCCTATATTTCGTGTTATGTTTGTAGGCATTACTTGTACTCAAATCCTAACAGCTGGTTCTTGTGACAGTACGTTTGTAATTCTCAACATAATTGAGTGTTACCAGCTGTGTGCAGCGCTTGTGATTGCTGCTGCTCTGTTCTTATCCAGATTGGGACCAAACATTACCACGTTCTTCGAACACATGTAGCGCTGCTGTTGTGGCCATTTGAAGTTATGTGTGGTTGGAAAAGTTCCCTGACTCAAAATTTGCTAATGTCTACACATGGGAGCTGCTGCCACATGCTGAGTGCCATCGCAGCTGCAGTATCCACACTCTATAATGGCTGGTTTGGCCACCGGATGTGTGGACTCTGAAATTATGCTCGCAGGCACAAGAACAGCATATGTGTCTTCCACGGTGTCTCAAATTCCCATGCCACATTTTTTCTTTTACTGTTCTGTCTCATCCGCCTATATGTTCAAGCTAACACTAATATACATTCACTAAAAGAAGAGTTGCTATGGAGGCCGTGTGTGGCTTGTTTAGAGATTGTATTGCTCATGCAAATGTGGTGCCATATTTATAAATGCATCGATATGGTATTTAATTTTTATTGATTGGTAAGTAACTAACTTATACTTATTCTATGAGACATGATAGTTCTGCTGGAAAAAAAAAACATGGACAGTCCATCGAGAGATATCAAGGGGTAGATAGAGGCTCTTTTAGCACTCTATAGTGCTGAAAAGTGTCAAACATGTTCTTCATCTAGACAATTCTATTGGGCCCAACTATGACCCAACTCACTCATAGTGCTTGCCTTCTATACCCCAAGCACCCACTCCATTCTTAGTCTCGTATTGCTTGTATTTGTCACTTGCTCTGCTTTGGCTGAATTCGTTTAGAATTGTACAGTACTTTGCATTGGCTTAGTATTCCTTGTTATGGTGCGATCAACCATGTGCAAGTTTGAGAGGCACTATGCTAAATTTACACTGTCTGGTAATCTGAAGAGTAAAGGCAGAACTGACCCTGCTTTATTGAAAACAAGTTTTTGGGGACACCAGGTTACTTGATTATAGTTCAAACAGAGTGGACCTTGGCTGCCAACAGAACTAGTGCCTAGTGGGATATTTCGACTAGAAAATTGAGCCTGAACCCTACACCAACAGGTAAATAGAGAAATCATTTGTTCAACCAGAGTACAATTATGGTTGCTACCAAAAGATACATCGAAAAAGCAATAATCAGCTAGGACTATCTGCCTTGGGAAATCCTGCTGGGTATCTCACTGCTTGCAACTTGTATCTCACTGTTATATCTGTTCATATGGCAACATATTCCTATTGATTTTTCTGAACCTTTCATAGTATTGGGAATATTTATTTTGTATTTCCTGCTGCGGTTTGTTTGCACTAGTAAAAATATCCTAAGAGGCAATATGTAATCTTGTTATCCATGGAATTTCTTCAAGAAATTGGCCTCTGTTAGGTCATTTAATGATTTACATAATCCTCTACAGCCTAAACTTCGTGTCTAACTGTTTCATGATAGACAAGAACCGTGGAAACTATGGACGTCGATTTTTGGGTGACAGCCAGGGATCGAACTCCAAAAGTCAGTCTAACCATGAGAGTGAGATCCAGCATTATGCAAAGAAGCACCTGACCCGAACCCTGCTAGTCTGCTGCTGGTTGGGTTCGATGCCGAAGACAACACACCAGACCTTCCCAGTGCCCTTGTTTGAGCAGCAGAGCTAGAAAATACCTGCTGTCGCTGGCTGCTGAGCTCTCACACGTCGCAACAGCAGTGTCCACACTACAGTGACCGGATTGGCCTGCCAGTGGCCATATGGCGCCGCCTTGATAACCATTCTCAACCCGACTGTCTCCGAAATGCCGGCTGTGGTCCTCAGCGACCTGCCGGCGGCCAGAACATTGTTATGCTATTGGATCTAGAGCTGCAGTCGCTGGTACGCGGTCAGCGTATGCCTCTTTCCTGGTGCCTCAAATTCCCAGGCCTTATGCTTTTATCTTTTCTGTTCTTTTCTTGTTGTTTTTGTCTCATCCTCTCTTATATTTGTTCAACACTGATACATATTCACTGGAAGGAGCAGAGGCGCTATCAAGGCCGTATTTATATAGTTTATATTGTTCATGGGTGCGTGGTGCCATATTTATACTGGCATTGATATGGGTTTTATTGATTGTTACACAACTCATTTATATTTATTTTCTGAGATAGTTAATTTTGCTCCCTTTGGAGGAAACAAAATAGGCTATGCATCGAAAGTGTTATAAATAATTAATTCTAGACAAATCATGATTAGAAAGTAGGAAAGCACGCACATGTACTCTTGCCAAATAGGTAGTAAGATGTGCCACACCAGTAAACAGATTCTACCTGCCAGTTGTTGGGAAAGAACTGAAAAGCGCCTGCCATCTTGCTGTGTCAGACGCTTGACCGTTTAGTATTGTCCCAGACATCAACTTGGTATTGGGGTTGCAAGAGTTGTGCAACCACAATGTTATCGTTAACAGCAGGGCAGATGGAACTTGGGAAGAATCATATAGGTAGGATCAATGAATGAATAAGACTAGTAAATTTGCATATTTGGCAGTTCTGCAGCCAATTCAAAAACAACAGCAGTACATCACTATGCAGTTTAGAACATGAAGACGAGCAGCTTATCCTTATTATGTAGCCAACTTTAGCATGCCAATTTCTGATGCATTTGCTGTATCGTCCAATCGAAGCAGTGTAACTTGTGGATTGGCAACCGGCCATATGGCATCGACTGGATGGTGCCATCAACAAAACCAATGCCACTTGTTCGATGGTCACCGGCCATATGGCGCCGACTTCGATAACCATTCTCAAACTCCTGATCATTCTACCTAGGCTCTTTTAAGGTTGATTGTGATCTGAAGAGACCTGCCAGTGGCCAGAATGTTGATAAACTATTGGCACCAAGCGTGAAGCAACGAACTGGATGTACATGATCTGAACTTCAGCATATTCTGAAGTGGCAACACTCCCTTCTAAATCAGCATATGCCTCTTTGTCGATGTCTCAAATTCCTATGGCTCGTGTTTTTCTTATTTTTCAGTTCTCCCTGACACTAATATGTTGAGGAAAAGGAGAGACCCTCCATTTAAAGGTCGTCGTATGTGGATTTGTGCAGAGATAGTATTGTATAGGCAAATGTGATGCCCTATTTATACTGCATCCCTATCGGTTTTATTGATTGGTAGGTAACTAATTTGTGTCTAACTTATGACAATCATTTGTGTTGGATGGAAGAAATGTGGTCCGTGCATCAACATCAAGATAAATTGAATGGTAAATAAAAATACAGATTTCCTGAAAATACTTTAAAAGGGTTTGTGGTTCTGGTTGCTGAGCTGGCGGCTCTAATAAGGTTTGTGGTTGTTGTCCCATTCAGAAATGCGAGGCTTTTAGATTTCATTGTTGGCAGCGATGTAAACCTGGGACATATGGAACCGAAGCTCGACTAACCATGAATGTACCAGGAGACAGATAAGGCTCAAGGCGATCCCAATAAGCTACAACAGGCTTTTTTGATATAAGAAGCAAGAGTTAGCATTGTCGATCTAACCATGTAATCTACATAACCATGGACATCAATTCTCAAAGCTATAGTAATAAAGATGATCCCAGTAGTCAGCGATTTTTGTTGGCCACGCACATGAGAAACTGGTATAGGAACCTTTGCATGTTGGATACATATTGAGAGCACTGGATTACAGCTTTGAGTGATGCAGAGGCGTGCGCATAATGCCATGCCCACCTTGGCTCAATCATCAAGAGAGGCGGTTCTATTTGCCCAACTCTGTTAATAAAACAAAACAACAAAGAAATCACAGCCCTGGTCGTCCAACCGGGCCCAGCCCTTGATCTAGAGTCTGGACTGTTCCTTCGCAGCTTCTGCAGTGTCCTGTGCCTGCCACCTCGATCGTCCTCTTCTGCTGAGATCACCATCACCGATCCCATCATGTCTTCATTTTCCTTCGTTAGATTCGAGATAGGAATGTTCTTCTGCTGAGAACAAAGGAGAGAGGGTCGGACCAATGGATAAATAATACTTGTAAGTCATGAAGCGGTTGGAGCATCTTATGTTGCTATTTTCAGGAGCAGTACTGCTAATGTCTGCGGCACTCACAAGACAAATCGTGACAACCCAATGCAACCATGATGCCTGCCCTCTACAGCATTCTATTGGGTCAATGGAACTGGATGTGTGGCACAAACTGGATGACAACTCTACAACACCTGATATCTCTGATTACGCACTTATCTACACCATGATCCGGAGAGACCTGCTGGCAACCAGGATGTTCATACACCATTGGCACCATGGGCAAAATAGCTGCACTGTGTGTAAATGATCCGGAGTGGCAGCACTCTCTTTTAGTCTATGTGCCTCATTCCCGATGTCTCGAATTCCTATGCCTCATGTTTTTCTTCTTTTCCAGCTACCTCTCCATCTCTTATGTGTTTATATGCTAACACTAATATGTTGACCAAAAGGAGAGG
This sequence comes from Hyparrhenia diplandra, assembly GCA_015847255.1. Lineage (NCBI taxonomy): Eukaryota > Viridiplantae > Streptophyta > Magnoliopsida > Poales > Poaceae > Hyparrhenia > Hyparrhenia diplandra. Next base: position 501,518 of record JADLZK010010767.1, on the reverse strand, counting down.
CGGCATCAGGTGATGTGTGGCTTGTGCAGAGATAGTATTGTACAGGCAAGTGATTGGTAGGTAACCAATTTATGAGAAAACTTTTGTGATGGAAATTATTGATATGGGCCGTCCATTGAGAGAGGTTAATTAAATGGTAAAACTCCAGAAGGCACTTATTGAAAGTACTCTAATCAAACAAGTGCAGATACTACTAATAAAAAAGGGCACGACCAGTCTCCATATATTATTACCAAAGGAGAAATCGGTTTCTTTAAAGTGACGTTGATATAATCATATAAGTGTCCTATGGCTCTGTCTATCATATCCATTGCATCTTTCTAGGGGCAATTTGAGCAGGTCAGGCTGTTGAGGATCGATGTGAAAAAAAATGGGTTGGATGCTCTGCACCATTCTCCTTGTGTCCTGCACCAATGTCGTCGCTCCCTATCCGCCACAACTCGTGTCGATTAATCCTCAGCCAGTTGTTGAGAGAGAACTGCAAAGTGCAAATCCCATGATGTCTTGCACTGTGTGAGTCGGTTGACCGTATTGTCCCAGATCACCTTGCTATTGTTGTGCATGCATTGCACAACCACGTTTAGTTTGAGTGAGAAGTGGATAGCATTATGACTGAATGAAACTGGTATCACATCACTATCCTTAACAGCATGACAGATAGAACTTGGGAAGAATTGTATCGGTACAACCAATGGATCGGAAGAATACTAGTAATATGTATATGTAACGTATGATAGGGAGATGGCGATGATACGCTACGAATTTCACTTTAGAACTGGTAATTGAAGTTTACAAGCTCCTGTGGCGATGGTTGCCGCCAACATGTTTCTCCGGCAACAACCAAGGCAAAGCAAATAACCGTTTCCTCAGCTATTTTAGCACGATTACAACAGACAGCATCCGTGTGGGCTCCCTATTCAATGGTCCTCTCATTCACTCCAACTTGTGCCGCTGAATTTGGTATTGGGCTTCTTGGTCCTTTTCTACTTGTGCTTATCTGTGGGCTCAGGCGATACCGTGTCGGTATAAATGGTAGTTCTGTTGCCAATTCAGAAACATCAGCAGTACAACATTGTATATAGTTTGGATCACGAAATGGCCAGTGGAGCACCTTATGCTGCCAGGTTCAGCAGCAGAGGTAATGTCTATTGTAGTTGCAGTATCCTCCACCTTAGCAGTGCCTCTTGCCAAGAGGCGCCGTGGTAACCCTTGTGTCCGCACTCTACAGTGCGAAGATTTACCACTAGGCATATGGAGCAGACTGACCAAGAGACCCGGACTGGTGCTAAATAGTTGGCACCATGGTTAACGGTGCCGGATAGATGTTCTGGAATTGCAGGAACATGAAACCCAGCATTTGCCTCTTTCCTGATGTCTCAGATTCCCAAGTCTCATGTTTTTTTTTCAGTTCTCTCTTGTCATCTTATTTGTTGATGATCACAGAATGTGTTCGCTAAAAGGAGAGGTGCTATCAGGTCGTGTGTGGTGCCAAATTTATAGTGGCATTCCTACTGGCTTCATTGATGGAAATGGTAGGTAACTACTTTGTGCCTATTTTTTGAGAAAAGTTTTATGCTGCTTGGAGAAGTTATGGTCTGTCCTTCAACAGAGATTGAATGGTAAGAATGCATGAGGTACATATGAAAGAACTCAACTAGTGTCGGTATTATTATTGTAGTATTTATTAGTTTAGCTCACTGGCTGAAAGATCACTCGAGCCCAAGGCAAATGCTCTGGAGGTAAAATGCGTGGGGTACAGAGAGAAGGAGCAGAGAGAGAAATATGGGAAGGAAAAAGAAAATAAAGTAGGGAAAAAAATGAAGAGAAGAAAAACAGAGAAGAAATATGCGCCGTCGTCGGATGGCCTGCTCTCCCACGGAGGCCACCATCACGGGCGTTTGTTGACTCCTTCCGGCTGCCCCCTCGAGTAGCCGCTCGTCTCCTCGCTGCCTCCTCTACGGACTTCCCGGGTGGACGATTGGGTCCCTAGGCGGAGCTCCCTTCTGGCTGCCAAATCGGTCTATCGGGACCCGAGGCCGGAGCGGCGTGCACAGCGCCCCTGCTCAACAAGTGGGAGGGGCGCCCACACAATGCTGGCTCCTCCACCCCGACGATGCGGTGACCGAGCGGCTGCTTGACACTTTAGGGGACACGTGTCGGGACTACAAACGCCGGGCTGTGCGCGTGCTCTTCCACGCGCGCGTGCTTGACATGGTGCTCGCCGCGGTCGCCCCAGTGCCGGTGAGCACCGCCGCCACCCCTCGCCCGTCGCTCTTTTTAGTCGCCTCATATAGTTTCCTTACTAGTTACACCACTCTAAGCTCCACCGTTGCAGCCGGTGATTTGTGTTAGTGTGCCCCGCCTCATGGGTTCCCGTGCACCTGGCTAGAGTACTCGCGAGGATGTAAACTACTTCTTGTCCTCTTAATGCAGTACAGGCTAAAGTGCCCGGTTTCGAAAAAAAAGTCTTTGTGGTTCTTGTGAGGATTTGTGATTCTGATCGTGACTGGTGGTCTCTGTAGTATTTGTGATTCATGTTGCTCTGTTCTGAATTGGCTGATTTATATTGCGATTATACATTCTCAATTTCTCATATGCTATTTGGAACATGTGCATGCATTGTGCAACCACGCTTAGTATGAGTGAAAGTGTGTAGCATTATGACTGAATGAAACTGCTATCACATTTTTCTCCTTAACAGCACGACAGATGGAACTTGGGAAGAATCGTATAGGTCCGACCAATGCATGAATAATAATAGTAATACGTATAAATGGTGATTCTGTTGCCAATTTAGAAACATCAGCAATACAACACTTCATATTTTGGATCACAAAGCGGTTGGAGCACCTTATGTTGCCACAACACAGCCATTGTCCGTGGCATTTGCAGTATCCTCTACCATACCAGTGCCTGTTGCCAAGAGCCATTGTAACCGTTGTATCGGCACTCTACAGCGAGGGGTTTTCCACTGGCCATACGGAGCAGACTGGATAACCAATCTCTCCAGAACTCTCCAACTCGGCTTGTATAAGTTCTACCATGATCCATAGATATCTACCAGAGGCCAGGATGTTGCTATACCATTGGCACCATGGTTACGAACTAATGGTGCCTGATAGATGTTCTGGACTTGCAGGAGTAAGTGGAGACCCAACATGTGCCTCTTTCCTGATGCCTCATTCCCAAATCTCTTGTTTCTTTTTCTTCTTTTTCCAGTTCACTCTTGTCATCTTATTTGTTGATGATAACACACTAGTATTATGTTCGCTAAAGGGAGAGGTGCTATCACTCGTCTGTGGTGTGGCAGACACAGGTATAGAATCAGCAAGCATGGGGTGCCAAATTTATATTGCATTTCTACTGGTTTCATTGGTGGAAATGCTAGGTAACTTATTTATGCCTAATTTATGAGATTAGTTTGTGGTGGTTGGAGAAGATATTGGTAAAAGTACATAAGGTACTTAATGAAAGTACCTTGCTCAAACAGGTGGGCATACTCCTAAAAGGAATGCAACTAGTGCCAGTATATTATTGTATTATATATTAGTTTACCATGCTAGCTGACAGACCACTTGATCTGGAGGTAAATTGTGAGTGGTAGACAGAGAAGGAGCAGAGAGAAATCAGGAAGGAAAAATGAATAAATAAAGTATGAAAAAAAGACGAAGAGAAGGAAAAAAAATATAGAAGGGTGTTTATGGTTCTTATGAGGATTTAAGATTCTGGTCATAATCGGCACTAGTAACGAAATGATTTTTGCGAGCACTGGCAAAAAATTTTCGTGGCGGCACTTTTTTGCCGTCACGGAAAATACTCCGCCACATCCTATTTTTTTTTATTGCGTGGCCGGGTAATTTTGCCCGCCACGTAAAATCAATTTACCGTGGCGGGCGTATTAAAAAGGCCCGCCACAAAAAATCCAAGCTTTACAGTGGCGGACAGGTTACATAGGCCCGTCACAGAAAATGTTTCGAAGCCCACAGCGAAGCCCAAACTCTCCATCCTATCAGGCCATATATATTTAGCACTTTAGGGTTTCGGTCTCAGTTCCTCTCATTCCAACTCCGCCCGTGTCCCTCACTCCCTCTCTCTCTCAAGCCCGTGTCCGGTCTCTCCTAGATCGCGCGGTCGAGGCCCGACCACGCTCACCCTCCTCTCCTCTCACACCCCCGTGGCCGGTCGCGCTCCCTACCCCCCCGACAGGCGCGGCGGCGCCCTTCCCAATGGCGGCCGGGAGCCCTGGTGGCGGCCGGATTCGGGCGGCGCCGGTCCCCTCCTTCCACGACGGCGGCCAGGCTCGGTGCGGCGGCGCGGTCCCCTCCTTCCACGACGGCGGCCGGGAGCTCGGTGGGGCGGCGCCGGGGTCCCTTCCTTCGACGATGGCGGCCGGATGTGGGCGCGGGCGAGCTCAAAGCAGCGTCGAGGCCGGACTCCGGCGCGGCCCCTCCTCCCTCTCCGGCGAGAAGGCGGCCGGCGCTCCTTCCTCGGCGGTGGAGGGCCCGCAGACGCCGTGGGGGAGGCCGTTTCCGGCGGATCGGGCTTCCTCGAGCGGATCCGGCCGCCCCGACGGCGGGGGGCGGCGCCCTTCCCCGACGAAGCCGGATCGACCGGGCGGCCAGCGGATCCGCGGACACGACGCTGGGCGGCGGGCTCCCGCGCGTCGATCCGCGGCGGGTCCGCGGCGATGGCGGCTCCCGCGCCGGGGTCCGCGGCGGGTCCAAGCATGGTGCTGCCCCTAGACGGGCTCGGCGGGCCCATGGATGGGCTTGGCGGGCTTGTCTAGGGTTTTTTGGTTTTTTTTTTTTTTTTTTCGAATAAAGTCCGTGGCGGGGCACCCTAATGTGCCCGCCACGGATAAGTGATTCACCGTGACGGGCACTTTGCCCGCCACGCAAGTTCTCGTTGTTTACCGTGACCTTTGGTTGGTGACGGGCCGACTTGCCCGCCACCAAAAATAGTTTTTGCCCGTCACACAAAACTAATTAAGTACTAGTGTGGCTTTCTCTAGTTTTTGTGATTCATGTAGCTCCGTTATTTAGATCGGGATCAAACGTTCTCAATTTCTCATGTAGTTAGGATCAAGTGCATGTAGTGGCCATTTGAAGTTGTACATCCTCCCTCGTAAAAAGGTAATCGCTAATAAGTTGCTAATATTTCCCACACTACAACAATAATCTTCTGTAGGGGCGGTTGAGGATGCACTTTGTAGGGGTGGTTTTCGTAACCGCCCCTAACTCTCCGTTGCTACTTGTGGTCCTATCAGTAGGGTTTGACCCTTTGCGGGGAGGTTCGTGTTATCAACCGCCCCTATTGTGGTTTTAGAAATCGCATTTTCAAAATTCAAAAAAAAAAGTAGTACAAGATTTTTTTTTTTAATTGGGGAAGAGCACCACCGGCCAACCACCCACCATCCCTTACCACTGTGATTTTCTCAAAGTTTTTTTTTGCAAATGGTCCAAAAATGTTGCGGCGGCCATGATTCAACCAATGACCAACCACTTGTTCATACCTCATTCCGCGTCCTCACATATTATACAAATCCGAGTATAAATTGACTATTTGAGGGCCTAAACGGATTTAAACTAAAAAGTGGTCAACTACAAAGTTTCATAACTTTTTGAGATCTACATTTTATATTTAGAAAGTTTCTCCGTCCGAGCTCTTTTTACGAAATTTGAATTTCAAATTTGAGACATTTGAACACAACTTTTGTATGACTAGATGATTTCAAACTAAAAAAGTGGTCAACATGAAAGTTTCATAACTTTTTGAGATCTACATTTCATATATAGGAAGTTTTTTCATCCGAGGTCGTTTACAAATTTTGAATTTTAAATTTGAGACATTTGAACACAACTTTTGCATGACTAAATGATTTCAAACTAAAAAGTGGTCAACTATAAAGTTTCATAACTTTTCGAGATCTACATTTCATATATAGAAAATTTTTCATCCGAGGTCGTTTATAAAAATTTTAATTGTTAGTGCCTCGTATTTAAATTCGGCAACTCACTTTGTAGGGGCGCCTCAATATAGAGCCGCCCCTATTGTGGGACCACAATAGGGGCGGCTCAATATTGAACCGCCCTCGCTATTAGTAGGGGCGGCTGAAAAAAAACCGCCCTACCGTGGTCACTTTGTAGGGCGGCTGAAACAAAACCGCCCCTACAGCGGTCACTTTGTAGGCGCAGATTAATCGGATGGAAGGATTTGCTTCACTTGTAGGGGCGGCTCAAAACATCAACCGCCCCTAATCAAAAAGGGAGGTGTTCTCTTAGCAGGCTTTTGTAGTAGTGCCATGTGAGCAAACAGATTCTGTCAGCTAGTTGTTGAGAGAAAACTGCAAGCCCTTGCTATCTTGATATGTGAGGCCCTTGACCATTTCGTCCCAGATCAGCTTAGTGTTGGAGTGCACACGCATTGTCCAATCACGTTTAGCATGTGTGGAAAGTGGATGAAACTGCTACCACCTCTATATAATTAACAGCGTGATGACAGGTGGACCTGGATGAATACTTCTAGTAATATGTATATCTAGTGGTACTATTGTCAAATCATGTAGAACAACATTACAACACTACAACATTTCCGATGTCTCAAATTCCCATGCCTCATGTTTTTCCTTCATTTCTTATTCTCTCATATCTTATTGTTGATGCTAACACACACTAATATATTCGATAAAAGGAGAAGTGCTATCATGTCGTGAGTGAGTGGCAGATGCAGGTATAGGCTTGTGGTGACATATTTATACTGGGATGCTATAGGTTTCATCGATGGCAATGGTAGCTAACTAATTTGTGCCTCATTTATCGAAAAGGTATGGGCTGTCCATCAAGAGAATTTCAATGGTAAAAATACATAAGTTACTTACGAAAAGTAATTTAATCAAATTGAAGTGGGGACACTTCTAAAAAGGGTGTGACCAGTGTCCATATATTATTGTAGTATTTAATTATTAGTTTACCAATGGCTAAACCGGTTCGTTTTACGGCGATGACATTGATTTACAGACCAGGGTTCTGCAGCTTTGTCAATCACTGACTGTCTTTCTGCTTGAGCAACTTGAGCGAGTGCTCACTTTTTTTATTTATAAAGGTTAGTTTATACATGGCCTCATCTACTACCAATGGCCAATTAAGAGCGAGTGCTCATAAGGATGACAAAAAAATGTTGGGTTGGATCCTCTTCACCACTGATTCTCAATCTTGTCCTCCATGGAGCATGTCCCCTGTGTGTGGCTATAGGGTTCCTATCTACTGCCACTCGACTTGATTAATTGGCAACTACTCATTCCCTCAAATCTGTGCCCGGTTTGGTTAGGGTTCCCATGATAACATGGTGTAGCACCAGCCCTGATGGTGACAACCGCTTGGTGGTCTAGCCAGTGGCCGGCCGGGCAGCTGGTGACAGGATCCAGAATGGCAATCTCTTTTAAATCAGCACATTCTCGATGTCTCAAATTCCTATGCCTCATGTTTTTCTTCTTTTCCGGTTCTCTCATCCACTGACACTAATATAGTAATATGTCCAGCAAAAGGAGAGATCCTATCAAGGTCGTATGTGGCTTTGTCCAGAGATCGATAGTATTGTATTTGTATAGGCAAGTGTGATGCCATATTTATACTGCATCCAGATAGAGTTTATTGATTGGTAGGTAACTAATTTATGTCTAATTTATGAGAAATATTTGTTGTCGTTAGAAAAGACACGAGCCACCCATCAAGATAGATTGAATGGCAAAAATATAGAACTTACTTCCTGAAATTACTTTAATGAAATAGTGGAGATACTATCTCAGTTAAGGTGTCCAGTATTTGACTTCCCTGTCACGCCTCTCCTTGATAATAAAGTTGCTTTTTAATTTGTGGATCTATAGTTTGCAATCTTAGATACACAACTTTAATTTTTTTTTTTTTTTTGATTTTGATGATGAGCAAACTTTTGTTATTAGCAGCATTTAGCTGCAATGATAGTGAATAAATCACCAGTTACAGAGTGCTAGGCTGTCGCTATGGGATAGTTGTTTACATGAGTAGAGTTGTTACATGTAATCTGCATTGACGAAAAAGATGTGCTAGATGAGGCAAAGGCCTGAGTAGATAGGATGTGTGCGGTGATATTTTTGCTTTGGACAGTTCTTGAATATATTAGCGTTGTTTCTTGACGTGTAGTTGACAAAGCTCTTGATTTCCCAATATGGTGGATCGATTGTTGCGATCATTTCCATAGAGCCACAGCGTCGTGGGCAACAGCGCTGCCAACGCCTGAGCCTATCCAGCGTCCTTGACACAACCATAGTGGAGGCACAAGAACAGCACAATAGACTTTCCCAGTGCCTCAAATTCCCACGTCACATGTTTTTTTTTCTCTTTTCATGTTTTGTCTCACGCTCTTATTTGTTCATGCTAACACCAATATAATTTTTTTTCTCTTTTCATGTTTTGTCTCACCTTCTTATTTGTTCATGCTAACACTAATATAAAAGAACTGGCACTATCTAGGCGGTGTCCCATGTGTGACTTGTCTAGAGAGTATTGCTCACGCAAGTGCGTGGTGCCATATTTATACTGTCGTTGGTATGGGTTTAATGGATTGGTAAGCAAATAAGCAAGTAAACAGATTTGATCATACAGTTTTTGCTACCACATCGTTATTGTTAGCAGCAGGAGTGCAGGACAGATGGAACTTGGTTAGGGATCGTATAGGTAACGGGTAGAACAAATCAATGAATAGTACTAATAAATAACATGACATTTTATTTGCAGAAAATAGCAGCAGTTTCAATCATGAAGCAGTTTGACACTATAGCTGTGGATGTTTGGGCATCAGAACCAGAAATCGATGTCTAAACTCTATAATTCACCACGAAACCTGCGGAGCCTGCTGGTTCGGTTCGATTCGATGCCTACAACACACCGGAGCCTAGTTTGAGCAGCAGAGCTAATGACTGCGGCCACTTTCGCCGAGCGCCGCCTCAAGTCGAAATTCTGGTCAATGGCCAGCCTGACTGGAAAACCATTCTCATCCCTATGGTCTCATCATTATAGTGTGCACACTCTTCAGTGACTCGGACAGACCAGCCGGCTGCCAGGATGTTGTTGAACCACTAGATCAAGAGTTGCAGCTCCCGGTAGCCAAGGCATTGTATGTATGCCTCTTTCCTGCTGTCTCAGATTCCCACGCCTCATTTTTTCTCCTCCTTTTTCCTGTGCTGTCTCATCCTCTTCTATGTTGGTCTATCTATGCTAGCAGTATTATTTGCTCACTGAACGGAGAGGTGCTATATATCATGTCGATGTGTGGCTTGTTCAGATGTAGTATTGTTCACTCGCATATATCCCCCTGCTTGCCTTCTATAAGCCCAAGCACCCACACCATTCTTCTCTTGTATTGCTTGTATTTACCAGTTGCTTTGTATCGGGTGATTTGGTTTAGAACTGTATTATACTACAATGCATGGAGAAGCCGAGCTAAATTTATATCACTTACATGGTGGAACGTGCATGCTATGGTGCAATCAACCATGTGCAACTTTGAGGAACTGCTAAATTTACACTTGGTCCTGATTTATTGAAAAATTGATCCTCATTACATCTGTAGAATGTTGGATGCAATATCGGCTAATTCTGAGATAATGGTGAAATTAATTAGAAATTAAGATAATGATGAGATTAATTAGTGATCAAGTAACTGCTCCACCTGTCATATCTATCCAACATATAAGTCTTGCCGCGATTGGCGGCAACCCTAAGGTATTTACTAGGGTTCGGCACCCGGCCCACAGCGCGCTATAAAAAGAGGAGACGCCCTTGGTGGCTCCCCCGTCCATTTCTTCTCCACGTGAAAACACCAAATCGATCACTAAGGCACTTGAAGGGTTCGAGAAGGTTCGTCCCCCATTCCAGGTCGGTGCTTGATGAGGACATCGCCACGCTAGACACACACCGACACCCCCCGCTATTTAAAGCCAGGAGCAATCACCGATGAATTCGAAAGTGGACATTCCTTTTCGCTAAAAATAATGATGCCTTACGCCGACGCTTCATGACGCTTCGTGCAGTCATAAATGAATTCAAGAATTGGGTCGCCAAGGCCACATGCAACCTCAGATTTGGACCACTCCTTTTAATAGCGAGAGACAAGGAGAAGGCCTTTCCAATGCGCAGCTCCAAATTCAATCCAAAATTCCAGTGGACACTAGTTAGCATGCAGCTTTTCACATCTAGTGGATGTCCTAGCATTTCCCATTATTAGTTCCTTTGGTCACGCATGGCCGTGGTATTTTCTCTTCATCGCACTTACATAAGGCTGCCCAAGCCCTCGACACAACTTGGGTTTTGTTTAGTTCAAGTTTTCCAGAGAGAAACTTTGATTGATTCATTGTAACCGTGAAGATTATTCCGCTTACATTGATCCAAGGCCCATGTTCTTGTTCTTCACACCTGTGGCGATTAGTCCTTTTGTGATCCGAACTCGGACACCATTATCTCAGTTCGTCAATTCATATTTGCAATATTCAGATTGCGCGTGTTTACCTGTTCTTGCTTGTGTTCTTCGATTAAACTGCGTGAAAAGCCTTCTTGGCGAGGTCAATCAAGTCGTGCTTGGTTGATAACCATTGGAGCAAAGTGGTGTAGCGGTTGCGTGGTCGAATTGTGTTGATTCGAAGCCGGATCGTCAACGCCGAGTCCTCCACCCAATCGAATTTATCCCGCACCTCACGGAAGATCGGGCCATATCTCATCATTTGGTATCAAAGTCCGGGCCCTTGTTAAGGGGGTGGGAATGATAAGGACATCCTCCACTATTACCCGCTGGCAAAGACGCAACACTAAATGGGCTAGGTGGCCCAGTTGTAGTCGGACGGTGACCGTGTGAGCCTCTAAAAAAATAGTCCCACCTTGCTTAACTTGGGAGGAGGAAGCCACCTTAAAAGGGATAGCCACCCTTCCCCTATCGGACTAGCCTTTTGGGGCGATTGGGCCTTTCCTCGAGAGTGGGGGCACCGAGTACGGTGCTAAGATTGCCGAGGCACAACAGGAGGCCCTAGTGGCGTTGTAGCCGGATCGGTGTGTCGTATTTTCGGTTGCCGGTGCTAAGATTGCGGGATCGGGGAATCCGGATCGGTGTGTCGGGCTTTTCATCCAACCCTGCCTGGGCTGGACTCATCGGTGCTAGTGGCACCCCGAAGGCTACCGGTACCCGAGATCAAGTTCATCAATCCCAGAGGGTTCAAACACCCTCGACTGGTGATTCATCTACATCTACTCCACCACCGACGACCGCATCACCACCGGAGGCCACTACTAATTAATTTGTTAACCGTGACGGCGAATTCACTATAGGTGGCGTGCAAGTGTGCCCGTCACCTTTAAAAGGTCACACAATTTTTTTACAATGGTGGGCGAAAAGTGCCCGTCATGATTAATAAAAAGCAAAAAAAAAAAGGGCTTGGATCTGGGCGGCTTGATCCCGGCGCCACCACCGCCGTCGAGCCGGGCGTACTTTCGATCGCCCGCCGGTTGACCACTCCCCGCCGGGTATGCCACTTGGGCCCCCTCCTTCCCGGATCCATCAAGGGACCTCTCTCCCTTTCGGATCCGCACGCCGTCTTCGTCCCCACGCGTCACGCGCCAATCCGCCGCGGCTGGAGGGCCGTCGTCGCCGAGGGAGGAGGCGGCCATGCGCCGGGGATCCCCATGCACGAATCCACGCCCCCGCTGCAAGAGGGCCATCATCGCGAGAGGGCCGCCCGCCGCCGTTGGTGAAGGGAGGGCCGCCGCACGCCGCCGGATCTGCGAGGATGCACCGGCGCCGGCGTTAGGGAGAGAGGGAGGGCCGCCATCGAGGAGGGGGGGGGCCGCCGCGCCGGCGGGGAAGGGAGGGACCGGGCCACCGTGCTATCACGGGAGGGAGGATGCCGCCGCGGTGTTGATCGGGGGAGAGGAGGGAGGGGCTGTCGCGCCGTCACGGGAGAGAGGGAAGGAGTGGATCTAGTGGAGTGCAAACTGAGTGTCTCGAACCCATATATCCGTGTGACAACTCTGGGGCCTAGTTTGGGGCAGATGGGGCTTGCCCTTTTCCGTGACGGGCTTTCAAATGTCACAGAAAACGATTTTCCGTGGTAGGCAAATTTGCCGGGGCACGGTAAATAAAAAAAAATGACCGTCATGTTTAATTGTGGCATTAACCGTGGTGGGCAAAACAAGTGCCCGCCACGTTAAAATTTGGGGGTGCCTCGCAAAATTAATTCGTTAGTCGTGGGCTCACATGGCGACGCCTGTTCTGTCTAGCACTAATCCCTCTCAGTTTGCGATTTCCGCAATTGATCAGAAGTGGTCATGTAGTAGTCTAAGATTGAGATCCTGTTATTCATGTTTTAGGATGAGATTTAATTCCAAAGACAAAAGGCAACTTTAGCCCTGCTTTACTAAAAACAACTTTCTGGGGACACTAGATTACAGGATTATAGTTCAAACAGAGTGCACCTTGGCTGCCAACTCAGATGCAGAACTAGTGGCATATCTCGACTAGAAAATTGGGTCTGAACCCTATACCAAAAGGTAAATAGAGAAATCATTTGTTCAACTACAGTACAATTATCGCCACTACCAAAAGATACATCGACAACTTGTGTCTTAGTACTGCTTGCAACTTGTATCTCGCTGTTATATCAGTTCATATAGCAACATATCCCTGCCGATGTTGTCTGAACCTTTCATGGTATTTTTTTTTTTGTCATTGAGGACAGTTTATATCATTGGGAAAGATTGTTTTGTATTTCCCGTTGCATTTGTTTGTACTAGTTACCAGAGAGAGAGAGCATGAGCAAGGGAAATATTTTTTCTTTGATTGCTTGAAACAAAGAGGTTAGATCTCCATAGTAGTTATAATCCCTAGTGGACTTGCACACCAAGCAATCTCTAAGAGGTTTTCTTATAGATCGAATACGTTTTTACAAAGTAATCTAAATTTATTCTCTATCATCACTAAACTCTCTATTTCCTAATTCCTTTATTTCTAATTCTATGAGATATGAGATAGTTTTTCTGAAAAAAAATGGAGAGTCCATCGTGGGATATTAGGTGCTAAAAAAATAGGAGGCTCTTGAACTACTCTAGTGCTGAAAGTGTCAAACGTATTCATCTAGCCCATTCTATTGGGCCCAACTATAAGCCCACTCGCTCATACCCCCTGCTCGCCTTCTGTAGTCAACCCAAGCACCCACTCCATTCTTCTCTTGTATTGCTTGCATTTATTACTTGCTTTATTTTGGGTAAATTTTTTTAGAACTGTACTTTGGATGGAGAGGGACTCTGCTAAACTTACACCTGTGGAGCGAAGGCAACCTTGTCACTTGCTTTATTTTGGGTACTTTAACGAAAATTTGATCCTGATTACATCTGTGGAGCAAAGGCAACCTTTGCCCTGCTTTTGAAAACAAGTTTGTGGGGATACCAGATTACATGATTATAGTTTGTGGGCGACACTGTGCACCTTGGCAACCAACATTAGATGTAGAACTATAGTGGTATATCTCGACTGCAAAATTGGGTCTGAACCCTACATAACGTACACCCAACAGGTAAACAGAGACATCAATTGTTCAACCAGAGTACAATTATCGCTGCTACCAAAAGATACATCGACCAAGGAACAATCAACTAGGACTATGTCTTGGGAGATCCTGCTTGCAACTTGTCTCACTGTAATATCAGTTTATATGGCAACATTACCCTGTTGAAGTTGTCTGAACCTGTCAAAGCTACCTGTCTAGGAAGTTGCTGATATGTGGCACGCAAGTAAACAGATTTGATCATACAGTTTTTGCTACCACATCGTTATTGTTAGCAGCAGGACAGATGGAACTTGGTTAGGGATCATATAGGTAATGGGTAGAACAAATCAATGAATAGTACTAATCGCAGCAGTTTCAATCATGACATTTTTTTGCCAATTCAAAAAATAGAAGCAGTTTCAATCATGAAGCACTTCGACACAATGGCTGTGGATGTTTGGGCATCAGAACCAGAAATCGATTTCTAAACTCTGTAATTCGTCACGAAACCTGCTGAGCCTGCTGGTTCGGATCGATTCGATGCCTACAACACACCGGAGCCTAGCTAGTTTGAGCAGCAGAGTTAATGACTGTGGCCACTTGCCGAGCCCCAGCTCAAGTCGAAATTCTGGTGTGCACTGTTCAGTGGCCGGCCTGACTGGATGACTATTCTCATCCCTATTCTCTTCAGTTGAAATTCAGTGACTCGGACAGACCAGCCGGCGGCCAGGATGTTGTTGAACCACTGGATCAAGAGTTGCAGCTCCCGGTAGCCAAGGCATTGTGTGTATGCCTCTTTCCTGCTGTCTCAGATTCCCACGCCTCATTTTTCCCCTCCTTTTTCCTGTGCTGTCTCATCCTCTTCTATGTTGGTGTATCTATGCTAACACTATTATTTACTCACTCAACGGAGAGGTGCTATGTATCAAGTCGATGTGTGGCTTGTTCACATGTAGTATTGTTCACTCGCATATAACCCCCCCCTGCTTGCCTTTTATAAGCCCAAGCACCCACACTTGTATTGCTTGTATTTACCAGTTGCTTTGTATCAGGTGATTTGGTTTAGAACTGTACTATACTACTATGCATGGAGAAGCCGAGCTAAATTTATATCACTTACATGGTGGAACCTGCTTGTTATGGTGCAATCAACTCTAGGTGCAGAACTAGTGGCATATATATCTTGACTGGAAATTGGGCCTGAACCGTACACCAACAGGTAAACAGAGAAATCATTTGTTCAACCAGAGTACAATTATGGTTGGCACGGCCACCAAGACCCTGTTGATGTTTTCTAAACCTTTCATGGTAGTTTCTTTGTCACTGGGGACAGTTTATATATATCATTGGGAATAGTTGTTTTGTATTTCCTTTCGTTTGTTCGCACTACTGGTACCTAGATCCTAACTAGTCATACAATATGCATATCCCAATGTCATCTTGTTGTCCACATAATATATGTTAGAGACGTTTAATCTAAGGAAAAAACATTAAACACAGGAACAAAAGCTACCAGGAAGCAGGAGGATCAGGATTCAAAAAAAAATGAAAAGAAAATAAGAGCTAGCAGAGAGGCTAGCCAAGCTAACAAAGATTTTCGATCCATTGACTAAATTGAACCAAATGCCTTGTGTTCGAGAAGTTGGAATGTTAGCTCATTTAATGATTGAGATAATCCTTGCAGCCTGAAGTTTCTCATTGGATATTTACCAACTGTGCACATATGATATATGGGTCTTTGTGGTTCTTGTGACAATTTGTGAATCTCAACGTAATTGGCGTTGCCAGCCGTCCGCACTGTTTCTGCCCAATCTTGGTAAGAATCCTATAGCAAGGATGGTATAGGTATTAGAGAATGGGTAGAAGAAATAAATGAATAGGACTAACATCAGGACGTTCTGTGTTGCCAATTCAGAAATAGCAGCAGAGTTTCAGTTAGAAAACAGTTTGAGCAACCCTCCAGTGTATGGAAAATTAAGAAAAAAATGACAGACAAGAACCGTGGACACTATGGACGTTGATGTTTGTGTGAGAAGCAGAGATCGAACTCCAAACATCAGTCTAACCATGAGAGTGAGATCTAGTCATATGCACCTGACCCCGAACTCTGCTTGTCTGCTGCTGGTTAGTTTTGATGCCCAACACAACATACTAGAGCTACCCAGTGCCCAAGTTTGAGCAGCAGATCTCATGCATGCAGTCTGCACTCGCTGGCTGTTGCCACCTCCGAGAGGTTTCTCGCACGTTGCAACAGAAGTGTCTACACTTTTACAGTGGCCGGATTGGCCAGCCAGCGGCCATATGGCGGGCGCAGGGAGTGTGAAATGGGCTCCATAACCATTCTTGTCAACCCCATGGTCTCCGAATTGCCGGTTGTGATTCTCAGAGATCTGTCGGCAGCTAGGAAATTGGGAGCTCCTTGGACAAGATCAGCATATGCCTCTTTCATCTTTCCTGGTGCCTCAAATTCCCACACCTCATGTTTGTGTTTTCTTTTCTTTTCTTTTCTTCAGCCTGTCTGGTCCTCTTATATTTGTTCATGCCAACACTAATATATATTCACTGGAAGGAGCATAGGCGAACCTGTAGCGCCATATTTAAACTGTTCTACTGATAGTTATGGACCTATGGTACTCTTACCCATGTGCAAGTTTCAGGCACTCCATATTTACATTATGATATGCTGGCTGTCTTGCATTGAGATAGGTCACTTTTCAGCCCTGCTTTATTGAAAGCCAGTTTCTGAGGATACTAAAGTACAGGATTGTAGTTCAAACCAAATGCACTTTTGATGCCAACTGTAGATGTAGAACCAAGTGTGGTATATCTCTAATGGAGAATTGAGCGTAAGCTCTACACCAACTAGCAAATACTGACGAAATCATATGTTCAATTCTGACAAAGCAATGCCTGATTTTTGAGAAAAGTTTTGTGGTGCTTGGAGAAGTTATGGGTTGTCCTTCAACAGAGATTGAATGTTAAAAATACATAAGGTACTTAATGAAAGAATGCAACTAGTGTCGGTATTATTATTGTAGTATTCATAGTATTTATTAGTTTACCACACTGGCTGACAGACCACTCGGGCCCAAGGCATATGCTCTGGAGGTAAAATGCGCGGGGTAGAGAGAGAAGAAACAAAGAGGGAAACAAGTGAAGCAAAAACAAATAAAGTAGGAAAAAAGACGAAGAGAAGAAAAAATAGAAGGGTCTTTTCTATTTAGATAATGGGTCTTTGTGGTTCTTGTGAGGATTTGTGGTTCTGATCATAACTGGTCTCTGTAGTGTTTGTGATTCATGTTGCTCTGTTCTGTATGTGCTGATTTAGACTGGGATGAAACATTCTCAATTTCTCACATGTTGTTTGGAACATGTGCATGCATTGCGTAATCACGTTTAGTATGAGTGAGAAGTGGGTAGCATTATGACTGAATGTAACTGCTATCACAGATTTCTCGTTAACAGCACGACAGATGGAACTGGGAAGAATCGTATAGGTATGACCAATGCATGAAAAATGATAGTAATATATATATGGTGATTGTGTTGCCAATTTGGAAACATCAGCACTACAACACTACATATTTTGGATCACGGAGCAGTTGTTTACCCTATGGCGCCACAGCTGTGGCAGTCGCAGTATCCTCTACAATACCAGTGCCTCTTGCAAAGAGCCATTGTAACCGTTGTGTTGGCACTCTACAGCGTGGGGATTTTCCAATGGCGATATGGAGCATACTGGATAACCAATCTCAAACTCATGATCTCTCCAACTAGTCTCGTATAAGTTCAACTTTGATCCAGAGAGATCTGCCAGCGGACAGGATATTGCTATATCGTTGGCACCATAGTTAATAAGTAACGGTGCCAGATAGATGTTTTGAAATGGCAAAGCTCAGGTTGAGTTCCACGCTGTCCCTCTTTCCTGACGCCTTGGATTCCCATGTCACTCTCGTCATCTTGTTTGTTGATGCTAACACACTAGTATTATGTTCGCTAAAAGGATCAGCAAGTGTGTGGTGTGGCAAACACAAGTACAGTATCAGCAAGTGTGTGGTGCCAAATTTATACTGGCATTCCTACTGGTTTCATCGGTGGAAAAGCTAGGTAACTTATTTGTGCCTAATTATGAGAAAAGTTTGTGGTGGTTGGAGAAGATATGGGTAAAAGTACATAAGGTACTTAATGAAAGTACCTTGATCAAATAGGTGAGCATACTCCTAAAAAGAATGCAACTAGTGCCCGTATGTTTATGCAACTAGCTGACAGACCACTCGATCTGGAGCTAAATTGTGTGCGGTAGAGAGAGAAGGAGCAGGGAGAAATAAGGGAAGGAAAGACGAAGAGAAGGAAAAAAAATAGAAGGGTATTTTTTGTTTAGATAATGGGTCTTTGTGTGTTTGTGATTCATGTTGCTCTGTTCATAATGTGGTGATTTAGATCGGCATGAAACATTCTCAATTTCTCATGTTGTTTGGAACAAGTGCATGTTGTGGCCATTTGAAGTAGTACGTCCCTGTAAAAGTTAACTGCCTAACAACTTGCTAATATTTCCCATGTGAGAAAACAGATTCTGTGAGCTAGTGGTTGAGAGAGAACTGCAAGCCCATGCTGTCTTGATCTGTGAGGCCCTTGACCAATTTCATCCCAGATCAGCTTGGTGTTGGCGTGCACACGCATTGTGCAATCACGTTTAGTATGTGTGGAAAGTGGATGAAACTGCTACCACCTCGTTATAATTAACAGCGTGACGCACGTGGACCTGGACGACTGCAGGCGTGGGTGGAGGTGCTGCTCCGGCGGCAACGCTGGTGGGGAACGAATGGCGAGGGGTTGAAATGACTTGGGAAAATTTCACCCCGCGCCGGCCAATATATATTGTCGAGGCTAGAACGAATGGCGCGGGTTCAAATGAACTAGGAAAATTTCACCCCACGCGTTCATATCTATAGGTAATCACTGCCAGTTGCGCATTAGCACCGGTAGTGTTATAGTAAGGTTCACTTCTGGGTAGAAATGTTGGTTGAGCCGATAGTGATAAAAAGAAAGCTGTTGCCACCTGCCACCGCTCACGGTTACAAGACACTGTTGTCACCTACCATGCTCACGGTGGCCACTCAATCCACCTACCACCGCCTATAAAAACAGCCCCGCACTGAGAGCAATCGATGGAGCTGCATGTATGGCCAACCATGCGCAGACTGATCTCCTTTGTTATTTGCCGATTTTTCTATACACATATATATGGACTCTATTTGGGAGAAAGCATTCCACATACACATTTTATTACGGGTAGACAGTGTATACAACAGGTAGTATATTTGTTTTGCATTTCCTCTGGCGTTTGTTCACACTACTAGCACCCATATCGTAAGAGGTCATATAATGTGCATTTCAATGTGTGAGCTTGTTTTCAAAAATGTTAGGGAAGTTGGCCTGTTAGCTCTCATCTAGTGATTCTGATAATCCTCTGCAGCCTAAAGTTTCTTGTTGGATATTTACCAATTTACGCACGTCTTGTTTGCATGCAGTATATTGATATATGGATATAGCAACACTAGATGGGCTGCACTGGGTTGCTTCGATTGAGACCAAGCATACTCATCATGCCTGTAAAATTTGTCTGCCTAAGAAGTGTTTGATGATATCAATGTGCCGCCGAGTATAGAGATGCGCATAACAGTTGCTGAAAAGCATATGCCACTTTCCCTGGTGTCTCGAATTCCCACGCCCCATGTTTTTTCCCTTTTCCTTTGCTGTCCCATCCACCTATTTGTTTATCTATGCTAACACTAATATATACTCACTTATAGGACAGGCCTCGTGTCTGGCTTGTTGAGGGATTGTCGATGTTTTACGACCGAGAGCCCGCCACGGGGTGAACCGGGCGGTTTGTTCGGGCCTCGATGAACCTGGAGCCCGGCGGTTTGTTGCGCAGTTGACATGGAGAGCGGGGTTTTATACTGGTTCGGGCCCTCGATCCTTGATCGAGTAAAGACCTTTACGTCCAGTCGGCGTGAGCCTGTTTTTTTGATTGATGGGGTCAATCGAGGATCGGTTGTAAGGTTTACAAGCATTTGATGATGTTCAAGTTGCCTCCCCTCTACGAGAGGTGCTCTTTTTGGCCGCCTTTTATAGTCCAAGGAGCCAAAGAGCTTACTACGGACCTAGTCGGATACAGAGAGGGTTGTCCGTAGAGGATTCGAACACCCAGACTCTTTACATGGTAATCTGACTAGGATTCTATCCTGATTACAACAGAAGTCCACCGTAGCTATGCTTCCATTGTCTTACGTGAGTTGTTAGTGGCCGCAGTTGTAGGATAGAATCCTGCCGAACAACTCAGAGTCCTTAGGTGATCCCGTATCCACAAGCCCCGAGCATCTCTAGGGTCGAAGTCGTGAGAGTTGTCTCGCCCTTCTCGGATGAAGCCTTGATATGGTCTTGAGATCATCGTCGGTGTGCACTTGAAAAAAGTGCACCCGTAGGGTGTAGCCCCGAGCTTCTTGCTTTTTGGTACAAAGAGCCGGAAGGTCTTTGAGTTCCTTGTCTCCTTCCTCGTGTTCTTTCCTCCTCCTCCGGACCGCTTCCTCTTCTCAAGCCCCGAGTATCTCTCGATATGATTCTTGAGGGTAGTTCTTCTCGCCCTCCTCGGATGAAGTCTCGAGCGTGGCTTTGAGATTTCTTCCTTTGTCTTCGAGTTCTTCTCGCATTTGGGGTTCTTTCCCCCGGGCAGGTCTTCTTTTTGCGAGCCCCCGAGTATCTCAAGTATGAGTCATGAGAGCCGTCCTTCTTGCTCTTCTCGGATGAAGCTTCAACGCGAATTGGAGATCTCCCATCCTCGAGTTCTTCTCGATTCGGAAAAAATCTTATCCGGGGTATCCTCGTAGCCCCCGAGCGTCTTGGAGTTCTTTCTTTGGAAAGGAATCTTAGAGGTTCTTCTTCGTCCTCCGGGATTTTTGACCGTTTCTCTTTTTTCTCGAGTTCTTTTGGGTCTTGTTGCTTGTTGTTGCGACTTCTTACGCGCCTTGGGCTGTTGCTGTTTTGGCGATAGCGGTTGTAGGGTTCTTTCCCTTCGACGGTGGATTTGACCGTTGTGTCGGTCAATTGCATCGTTCGCATAAAAAGGAGAGCCGTTGTCACCGAATTTAATTCGAAGTTGTAGAGGCTCCGTTCTGAGAGAGTTTTATCCCGTAACGGTAGGAAATTTTCCCGTCCTTAAATACTTGGGTACGGCCGTTCTTTCTTTCTCCCCTCCGTCATTTGCTTGTGCCATTAGCAAATCCTCTTGCCCTAATCTCTTCGCGCCGTTGTTGCCCCCTTCTTCCTTGCCACCGCCATTTGCCTGGGCCGCTTGTGCCGTTCGTCCTTGATGACGAAGGGGTCTTCGCTCGGGCTTCATCGCTGGGGGGAGGCGGAGGTCCCTCCGAGATGGAGAAGGCCCTCAAGATCTGGCCGGTCCGCCGCCACCGAGGCGGACATGGCGGATTTGGAGCGGTGCAGGCTTCTTCCTCCCCTGAATCTTTACGGGTGGCGTCGCCCGTAGGTCATCGCCTTCCCGCCCCTAACCCTCTTGAGATCGTTACGTTTATCGCCTTGATGCGATCTGGCCTCTGCCTTCCTGCCTACGATTTTTTCCATGAGTTTCTTCAATCCTACGGGATTGCTCTTTCTCATCTCTCCCCGAATGGGGTTCTTCTTCTTTCCATCTTTGTTCATGCCTCGTGAGACGTTCATAGGCATTCCTCCTTCTCTCGAAACTTTTTCGGTCCAGGCCCGCCGTGGTCGGAAGGCACCTTTTTGATTATGATCTTCCGGACTGTCTCGGCTGGCGCTCTAGTTGGTTCTATGTGAACAACCCTCCTCCTCCTCTTGCTGATCATGACTCTATGAGTCCTGTTGACCCGACTGCCTTCAATGTCGATTCTCCTGACGAATCGGAGGTTGCTGAGTTTGTCAATCGGGTCAAGTTTCCGGCCGGGCGCCGGTCTCGATGGTCCCGGCGTTGTTGCCGATTTTCTTCATCGCCGGGTTCAGCCCTTGATGGCCGGGGAGAAGTATGGCTTCGAGTACACTGGCCCTGAAGATCCATCTCGTGTTGGTGGTGGAGGCTCCGAGTTGTCCGAGGAGGAGCTGATGGACTCTCTTCGCCTTGTGCTGAAGGATGTTCCAACAACTCCGATTCAAGTCGAGGAGTATTCTCAACCGCTAATCCTCCTCCCGCCGTGAGTGATTCTTCCGCTTTCTCGTGATCTTTTGGTCCAAAGAAGGGGTTGTTTTTCTGACTCTCTGTTTTTCTTAGCATCTTGGCCGTAACTACAAGGAGTCCGCTCACGGTGACTTGTGGCTTCTTTGCCTCGCCCCTGGTAACCTTGCCGAGTCTCTGGCCCTTCCTCGGTTTTGAGAATTGGGGGTTCTTCGTATGTTCCTTTTTACCCCGGATCCACGAGTTCTTGCCCTTATAGGCCGTAAGCGTCGTCGCGCGCTCTTCCGAAGAACCTGGGTGCTTCTTACGCTGCCATCACGCCCAAGAGGACTCGACCTGGCTGCTTCTCAAGCTTCTTTGCGAGGAGCCCACAGGTAATATCTTCATAGGTGAGGGGTTGTTTTTCCCTTATTATCCTTCGCCTATTGATGTGAGTTGACCAGCGCCACGTTTTTTCCTTTTTCGGATGGTGCCCTGCATTTGTCTTTTGAGCGGGGAAGAGGAGCAAGTGGAGTCTCTTGTCGGAACCCGTAAGTTCTTTCCCTTTGCCGGGTTCGCCATCGGGGGTCTTCTTCTGTTTTCGATGGACTTGATGAAGTTTGTTTTTGCATCCTTACATTTGTCCGGTTGAGGCTTACGGAATGGTTTCTTCGCCTGTTCCAGTTGCTCTTGAAGTGAAGCTTCCCGCACTTGCTGGCCTGCCCCCTCGCGCTCCTCGAATTTCATTCCGGTGAGTCTTCTTCTTTCGACTTCTTTTTTTTCCGATTATGCGTATGAGGTGGCTTATTCTCGAGGTTCTTTTGGTAGGAGGCTCTGCTGTAAAGTTCCCTGACGTTCTCTCTCCGTCTTCGTGCGGCGTGGGGCGGGTGGACAATCTTCTGCGTCCGGTTCTCCAGGCATGCCGTCAACCACGAGCTTTGACAAGATCCTTCTCTCTCGATTTGAAGGTTCTTGCGGATTCCGTTGATTCGAATTCGACCTGTCCTCTCGGGTTGGTGGTTTGTCGGTCGCTTTACGGATCGCCACCGATGCCTTGTCGCGCCGACCACAAGTACCGGTATGCAATCGGGCTCTTTTTCCGATAATTCTCTTTCTTGTTTTGAGATGTCGCTCGAGCCTTTGACTTTATTACGCCTCTTTTGTGCGTGACCTTCTGTCTTCCTCTCTCCGGTCAAGAGAGTGATTCCTTGCGGGCGGAGGTTGCTCGTCTTTAGGAGTCTGAGCGATCTCTTCGTTCCCAGCTCCAGGATGCTCAAGCTACTGGCGAGGGGCTGACCGAGTCCTATGGCAAGGTCGTTCAGGAGGTCGAAGGTATTTTCTTTGCCCTCCTTTTTGCTCTTCTTGGTTGTTCTTGTTCCAGCTCTTTTTTTCGATATTTGTTTTTGTAGCCCTTCGGGTGACCAAGACCGGGTCGGCGGCCACTATCAATGAGCTGCAGACTAAGCTTCAAGGGGTGAAGACTTCTTTGGTTGCTCTTCAGGAGAAGTTCTCCGAACTCTGGCGCTTCGTCTCTCCTCTTCTTGACGTCATCCGCTTGCCTCAAGACCAAGGGCTGTCCTGGAGGGAGTTCCTTCCCCAAGCCTCCGAACGCTTCCGCTTATATGTTGGAGATGTTGCTGGGAGGCTTCTGAGGGGTTCTCTCTGTTATTTCCATCATCTTGTTCCCGATCCGGATCATGCCGAAATGATGGATAGGGAGAACCCTGTGGTTGATGCAGCCGGGGCGGCCTTGGTCTGTACCATTGAGTATGGGATGAATGACGCCGTGGAGCTTGACTTTGATGCGGCCTGAGTGCCTGGTTTTGGCGGCTTCGTCCGCCTTGTAATGAACAGTTTTTGCTTGTGGCCTGCTAGTTTGGGGCCTTTGAACAATTGAGTCGCGCTTCGTGCGGACCTTTAACCTATCTCTATTCTGCCTTCGAGTAGACTTTTTGCTATCTCTTTGTTTTTCATCCGAGTTCGCAGCTTTTTGATTTACGCTTCGTCCTCGGATTCTTTTTCTTTGGACAGCTTTCGATGTGATTGTGCCTCTAGATCTAGGCCTCTCGGCTCGCCCCCCTTTCTTGTAGACTTGTGCCGAGTAGTTGTGGAGTCTTGCTCCACTTTCACCAGGGTTGTTCTTCCGATGACTTAGCTTGTAGGTCTTTGTAGATTTTTGAAGTTCTGCTCCTGCGTCTTCTGGGTTCATTCCCTTGGCGCCTGACTTGTCTTCTTTCTTTGAGACTTGTCGTTGGTATGGAGCATTTCTTGAGAAGTGCTAGGGTTGTTTTTTTTCCCGCTTTGATAGCTCGCCTTTGTTCTTGGCTTGCTTGTGGTAGATGGGGTCTAGCCCCTGCGTCCTTGGATTCTTTCCGTCGACGCTCGACTTGTCTTCTTCTTCTTGAGACTTGTCGTAGATGAGGAGTTATGCTCCGTGGTGCTAGGGTTGTTTATTCCCTGCTGCAGTAGCTTGCCTTCGTCTTGGGCTTTGCTTGAAGTAGTTGGGGTCTTGCCCCTGTATCTGCGGGTCCTTTTCCTTGATACACGACTTGTCTGCTTTGTTTGCGACCTGTCGTAGGTATGGAGTCATGCTCCTGAGTGCCCGAATTTTGTTCTGGGCTTTCAGCATCGTCTTTATTTTTAGACTTGCTGTAGGTGGCTGGGGTCGTGCCCCGCTCTGTGGATGGCTGGGGTCTTGCCCCCGCTCTCGTAGGTGGCCGGGTCGTGCCCCGCTCCGCGGGGTTGTTATCCTCTAGCTTGTGACTTTGCTGCCTTTTTTCTAAGACGCGTCACGTTGGGTGGAGTCTTGCTCCTGGCCATTTAGGCCTCTAGCGTTTGTCTTTTTCTTAGACTTGCTAGTGATTGTTGCTGGAGTCATGCTCCGCGTAGAGTTGCTATAACTCAGATTTGCCGCTTCTGGGCAAGGGCTCTCCCATGCCGTCCGATGGACTTTAGCATGACGTCCCTATATAGGGTTCTCAGTCCGGGCCCATTTAAGTGCACTCGCGGGACCGAAGGTCAAGGTGGTTGGGTTTCTATTTCACAACACTACAATCCACCTTGCCCGGTTTTGGGCTGCTCGCTTTCGAGAGACTTGATGTGAGACGATGGGTTCCTATTTCATAACACTACACCGTTCACGCCCGATTTAAACAAGGGTAGATTTGTCATGGGGCTAAAGGTATCTTCTATTCTACAAAGGGTTTTAGATGTTTATTTTAACATGTGCTCACTATCACTTTTTCTCTAATGGGAAAGATTGATTTTGATGTATGACATTTATAAACATTCAATCTTAGAGAGACAAAGTAATAGTGAGTAGAGGGATTGCAAACCAGCATGTCAGAGTGACGGTAGCTTGAGAAGAGGAAGAGAAACGTTAGATCTTTAGAGGAGTGGATCTTCCTCCCCTATGCTCAAGCCTTCCTGTCACTTGATACTTTAAGTGTGAATGCTGAACCATCCCTATTTGTGTGTTGCAATCACCATGTCCTTAGATATTGTTCGTCCTTTTTGTTCCTGCAAGATTAGTGACCAAAAAATATCCAAAGGGAACTTGTCCTAGGAACATGTTGTTGTTTTCTATGGGCCTTCATGTGCTTAGATTTTTATTATTATTATTTTTAGAACATAGGACAGAAGTTGTATACAAATATGTGATTTAAATTCACTTACCTGTCTTTGATGTTCTTGTGGCCCATTGCTTTGTCCATCTACTTAGTTCTTCCATTGATGATGAATGTACTGTGTCTTTTGCTTAAGATTGGAGTTCATCATATGCCTTGCTTCATCTCTGATCTAAGTTCATCTCTAGACTTCCCCGAAGCTTGTTTGAGAGCTTCCTTTCTGCAGGGGTTAGTTTAACAAAATATACCAATGTCTACACAAGTAATATTTAGTTCAATAACCAAACTAGACTCCATGTCTAATTTAATTAAGGAAGGCATTTTAACCTAAGCACCACGCTTAATTTAAAAACCTTTGGAAGTACTCTTAAAGCAGTATTTCCAAACCAAAGCATACTATAGTAAACAAAGATAGCATGAAGGCATTATAGAGATTTACTCAAACGAAGATGGAATAGTGTAGTAACTTGAGCATGTCTTAAAGGTAGAGACAACCAAGATAATGTAGCAACATGGCAAGAAATATTTCTGTGCATATGATTTCATGTTACATGATAATTGGTTAGACATACCTTTACATTGTCATCCTTCGTTCTCTTTGCTCTTGACCTGGAATGGTTAGTAACAAAAATACCCGAAGGAATATTCTCATAATTATATCTCTATGCTCACTACATAAGGGGTCTTATAGCAAAAGATCTATACTTATATTTCTTCCCCTAGGGTGCTTGTTTTAAGACAAAAAACTCGTCCCTGGGAAACCTTCAAAGATGATTCAAGATGATGAAGAAGTTTTCCCTTAAATTACCAATCTCGACTTTCAAGCCAATAAGATCAACAACCTCCTTTTCCAAATCATTATGAACATTTATCTCAAGGGAGTTTGAAATCTTATAAGTGGCTAGATTAGAGATGGCAATCAATTCAGGAGTTTGTTCACATGGGCAAGGATTGGATAGAAAATTTAGGATGTAACTCCTATGCTCATGGATGTTCTCCATCTCTCGATAATGCTCTTTCTAGTCCTCCATAGATCCTTCATGATGTCTATATTTGGCTTTCTAAGATCGTAGATGGACTCAAGAAAAAGAACACTAGAGGATTCATTGGGGTCAAGGATGAGATTTAAATTGGCTTTGGATAAATTATCTAATCTGAAATAGAAGGGAGAAGATGTGAATGAATTCTAGATAGTTTTGCTCTCCATCTATGGCATCATTAGATATGCCATCCTTGGGTTCCCAACGTCCTTTGTAAGGATGCTTTCTAAGAGACTCTTCTCTAAAAAGATTTGGTTTATAGGCACTCAAAGATCTCTCTCGTGAAGCTAGAAGTTTGTCTCCCGTAAATCATCACCATAAAAGATTCAAGGGTAGAATTACTTCTTCCCTTGGAGGTGTTAGAATATGGATGATTTAGGATTGGTAGCTAAATTAAGGGATTGGAAAGATTATGATTTGGCTATTAAAAACTTCTTCTATGGTCTAGAGAATAATTCCTTTTCTTCCTTTGGGTGTTCATGGAAAATTCTAAGGAAAAGATCATACCCGCTGAGTTTGTCAAGGACAAACCTTGCTTAGAAAAGGAAAGAAAAGTTCCTCTAGAAAACTGCATGATGGTCATGCCAACAACTTTCTAGGATGAGATCCAAATACATTATCCTTTGTAAAGGATAGGATCTGGCCTGAGGTTAACTTCAGAATTCACCTATAAAAGGTTGTTTCATGATCATTTAGCTCAACCGTAGACACAGCTCAAAGCCAAAGGATAGGATAAGTTCTAAAGATTCTAATGGCCTGAACTTGTGCTTAAGGATGCAGTATAAAGATGGGTGTGGAATCCGAGGATCCCAAAAAGATATAAAAGAAAAGAAAATATAAAAGGAAAGTCTACACTAAGATATGGTACAAGATTAGTTATGATCAATGTTTTCTCAGCAATCCATTCCTCCCCGGCAACGGCGCCAGAAATGCTTGTTGGTATTTGTTAAGCCTACAGAAATAATTAATAATCCGCAAGCGCACGGATACTAGTGAGCATTTCACCCAGGTCAGGGTTTTAAATATCGAATCCACAGGGGGGATGATGTGAGGAATAATTGAGGCATATAACTAATCCCTGAGTGTCAATCAAGGATGGGAAAGGATCAAAGAGGTAAGAAGATTCCTATGGTTGTCTAGTTCTCCTTCTTGTAAGTTATGTAGATATTGATCTTAAAGGGATCGGCACTCAAGAGAAGGTAAGGACGAAACTTACTATCTCCCAGCACTTAGATCCTACGTATCCTATCTACGGGAAGTGGAATACAAAGGACTCAATGGTACTGTCACTACCACGATCTACCACTCTCCGGCAGGTAGGGAGCACTCATAAGTAACTTTGATCTAGGCACCACGCCTACACCTAAGTAAACCCCTCTAATCTATAGATTCCCATAAATTAGAGTACTCAAAGAGTTATGAACATTAAGAAAAATACTAACACTGAAGATAATATGATACTTACTCAAATAAGTAGTTGATCCACCATAGAAGTCTTAGGATCAAGTGCCATAAAGCCTTTGATCCCAGAGGTACAAGCGTAGAGGAGTCACCAACATGTCTGGTGCTTCCCCTTCTTCTCCTCCACTCACTCTTTTACTCTCAAGAATAGATCTAGAACTTAATTAGAGTTCTAGATCTAATCTCTCAACTTGATATTCACTCATGATTAGATCTAATTAGATAGATCTAATCTACTTCTAATGATATGTCTAATTAAGCTCTAATTACATGTCTAATTCTACTTCACTAATCCCTTAGAGAGAGTTGATCCTTTCTAGGGACCCCTCTACTACTAAGAGTTAATGAGATAGAATAAGATAGTAATGAATTAGGGTTTAGCCCTGGGGGCAGGGGGTCTTCTTATATAGGCCTTGGCTATGAACGTGAACCCTTGGATCAAACCGACCTTGGCAACGGTGTAGATGCAACCTCAATGTCGGTGATAAACCGCCATAGAAAGGAGAGGATGACAGGTGGGACCCACCTGGCGGCCGCCAGTGAGGGTGTTGGCGGGCGCCAGCCATGGTGGGCCCCCGCCCCGTCGCCTCCTTCCCCGGTGTCTTCTAGAATGTTTTAGTCCACAATTCGGGTTGAATTAATTCACGGTCAAAGTCTTGTCATCATAGGCCTTGTATATTCGGAACTTTCTCCATTATTCTCTGTATTTTCCTATTAAGTCCCTGAAAATATATAAATCACCAAAACTTATGGAATTATGTTAGTTATACCCCTAGATTTATATTGATATTCAAATTAAGCCCTTATTCATGTTTAATTGACTAGTAATTTTATGCTATAACCGGTGTCAACAAATAGGACCGAGGTGGAGGGGCCGAGCAAAGGATTTCCCCGACGAAGAAGGGGACCGGTTGCCCCATCGATCCCAGGTCGTCCGGCACCGGGCGCGGCCGACGACGCCTCGGTACCTCTGGCGCCCGGCGCCGGAGGTCCCGCTTCATTGCTCGTGAGGCGTCCCGCAGCCTGGGAGCTCGCTTGGTGTCTGCAATCCCTTGCCCCGGTGCCTTGTGCTATGGCGTAAGAGGCACCTGGTCGGGCGGCACACCGAGCGGCGACGTGGTCCCCGCCAGGCAATTGAAACAAAGCCCGACGAGGGAAGGCGCACAGTCATCGACGGCGAGGGCGGGGAGGGGCACGCCGACGCCGCGCGCGGCGCCCGCTGACAAGGCTGAAGCCGTTGCCATCGATGAGGGGCGCAGATGGTGGAGGATGGTCCCCTAGCGCCGATGCGCCCGCCGACGACGGCGGTCGTAGCGGACGACAGAGGGCGGCATGTGGGTCGCCCTAGTCGACGTGAGCGGGACGCGTCTTGCCGGTCGCCGGCCGAGCCTCCGGGAGCCGGCACCCTAGCCGCAGGAGGAGGGCCGCAGACCGGCGGGGCGTCGACAGAGTCCACCGGGCGACCGACGGCATCGGCGACGCCGGCCGCGCCTGCGCTGGGACGTAGCCAGCGTTGGCGAGCCGGGGGACACAGCGGGCCACCCGTGTGCTTGACGCAGCACAAGAGCTTGCCCGACGAGGACGGGATGGACAAGCGCGCCGCACGACGGTGGGGGCCTCCGGGCCCGGCATACTCCTCTTCATTGTCGGAGCGAAGCCGGAGAAGGAGGCGTCTACCCACCGCATCCCCTTGGGTCGACCAACGAGGGCGGGGCTGGTGGGAGACGCCGACGAGGCCGAGCAAGGTCGGCTGCCGAGCAGGTCCCGTCCCGGGAGTAGGAGCCGCGAGGTAGGCAGAGTTGTCCTTGACCCCGCCTCCTCGACATCTGCAACGAGAGCGGACGGGAAGGAAGGGTACCACCCACACCGGGGACGGAACGCCGTGCACACAACGACCATCGAGACTCGCCCTCCAACCTGAGGTGTCGGGCCGGCGGCGGCAGCGGCCTTGCCCGTGCGGCGAGCCAAACGCACCACGGTGGGAAGACCCGTCGCCGGCGGCGGGACAGCCACACCGGCGCCAGCGGAGCGGGAGGAAACTGTGCCCATGGCACCGGCGGCACCAAGCAACGCGGCTCCCATCCCAACAACGCCTGCGCCACGGCGTCGCTAGCGGCGGCAGCCAGCGTAGGAACCGGCCGTAGGGGCGACGCCAAATGGGGCGGCACGCGGATGCCGACGAAGATGCGGGCGCGGGCGCGGCAGGCCGGCCGGGCCGCGGTGAAGAGGGTCGATCAAGCATCGGGGAAGGGTCGACGGCGGCGGGCCCGGGGTCGATGGACGCCCACGCGGCCACCTCGGGCGCGCGGCGGCGACGCGGCGGTTCGGTCGGGGCGCGGGCCGTCGGGCGGAAAGCGCGCGGCGCCCACGGACGACGGGAGAGCCGGTTCCAGTTCCAGCGGCGGGGCGGGTCACCGGATCTGGCCCCAAGCATAGCGGATCCGCCCCCGGCGGCGACTTGGGAGGGGCGGTGACCGGCGGCAGTGGCTACGAGCGGTGGCCGCAAGCCGGGTGGCCGCACTCCGCGACGGGAAGGGAGTTGGGGTATGCTGGGTGCCGTGCAGCGGAGGAGGAGATGAGGGAGGGGAGGTGGGGGCTGTGGAGGGGGAGGGCGCCGGGGCCCGGGAGCCACCGGCGCGCGGCGAGGGCGCTGGGCGGGGCCGCCAGCCAGTAACGGTCACCTGCTCTCGCTCTTCCACAGCCAAAACGCTGTGAAAACCGGCTGCTATCAAGATACTGAACTATGACGATTCTATGTTGTTCATGTAGTGGCCATCTGAAGTTGTACATCTGTAAAAGTTAACTGGCTAACAAGTTGCTAATATTTTCCATGTGAGCAAACAGATTCTGTCAGCTAGTTGTTGAGAGAGAACTGCAAGCCCATGCTATCTTGATCTGTGAGGCCCTTGACCATTTCATCCGAAATCAGCTTGGTGTTGGCATGCACACGCATTGTCCAATCACGTTTAGTATTTGTGGAAAGTGGATGAAACTGCTACCACCTCTATATAATTAACAGCGTGACGACAGGTGGACCTGGATGAATACTTCTAGTAATATGTATATCTAGTGGTAGTATTGCCAAATCATGATCATGAAGAACAACATCAACACTACAACATTTCTCATGTTTTTTTTCATTTCTTGTTTTCTCTCATATCTTATTGTCGATAAAAGGAGAAGTGCTCTCATGTCGTTAGTGAGTGGCAGATGCTGGTATAGGCTTAGCAATTGTGTGGTGATATATTTATACTGGGACGCTATAGGTTTCATCAATGGCAATGGTAGCTAACTAATTTGCGCCTCATTTATAGAAAAGATATGGGCTGTCCATAAAGAGAAATTTGAATGGTAAAAATACATAAGTTACTTAGTGGAGATACTATCTCAGTATTTGACTTCCCTGTCACGCCTCTGCTTCACAATAAATTTTCTTTCTAGTTTGTGGATCTATAATTTGCAATATTAGATACACAACTTTAATTTTTTTGTTCTGGGTCTGACTACTGCTTAGCCTGAAATGAATTTCAGTGAATATTATTAGGTATCAGCTAAATCCTCACACATGTTTCACGGCACCCCCTGTTATTAATTAGATTGGTCAAGTCAAATAAACGTCTGCCTCGACGCTCTGATCAGCGACATTCAGTGATTTTGCCTTCTTGATTTCTTCCTTCCCGTCATGAAGTTATGCGTACTTAGAAAAGCACCCTGCCTAACAAGTTGCTAATGTCTGCGCTTGCGGTATGCTGCCACTCGAGCGCCGTGGCAGCTGCAGTGTCCACACTCTACACAAGCCGGATTGAATTGGCCACCTTTTTTTTTAGCGCCATTGAGCTGCAATGATGGTGAATAAAGACGATGATGCGAGGTTATCACAACGACCTCCCTGGTGTCGACATCGTGGTCATGCGCAGGCAAGCAGCAATGGCCGTCGTGGACTCGGCAATGTCCAGGTCGTGGACTCGGTACCTTGATACCCTGCATCAACCGACACATAGCCAACTTCTCATCTCTTGTTAGGTTGTAGGCCGCACCTGGGAGGTGGACTTTACCGTTCGGAAGCCGTGTAGCGTGAATTTCCGGGCCGGATGCCCATGTCAACAAGATCCTGACGTGACTTCACACCATCCTTCGTCTTGGTCTTGATATCCATCAGGAGACCGATCGTGCTTTCGAAGACATTTTTCTCAAGGTGCATCTGATCGATCGCGTGGGGTGTATGTAGTATCTTCCAGTACTTTAGATACTTGAAGAAGATTGACTTCTTCTTGAAAGGAACGGCTGGAGGCGCTTCGTCCTCCAGTTTATCCCTCTTTCGCTTCTTTGTCTTGGAGGTGCCGTCTTCCTAATCATCGTCTTTCTTCTTCTTCTTCTCTCCAAACTCACACTCCAAGTTCTTCACCATGTCAAACACCTTCGGACCATAACTAGTCGGTGCCGGCTGAGGTTTCGACTCGCCCTTGTTGTCAAAGTACACATTCATTTTTGCATCTCTGTACCTATGCTTGCTGCAGAGGAAGCGTCTGTGTTCCATGTACACGGTTTTGGTGGATCCCTTCAGGTAAGTGGAGCAGGTTTCTTCGATGCAAGCTACACAGGCGGTCTTCCCTTTAATCTGCCCCGATAATGAAAACAGGCCGGGGTAATCAGTGATGGTGACAAAGATGATGGCACGAAGAGTGAACTTCTCCTTGCGGTACGAATCAACCATGCTGACCCCATCATCAAACAAGACGATCTCCTCCATGAACGGCTCAGAACACACATCTATATCGTTGCCGGGCTGCCGGTCCGAAATGAGCATGGTGAGCAAAACATACCGCGCTTTTGACAAAGATGTGGAGGTAGATTGTACATGGTGAGGACGACCGCCACGTGCTGTGTGTGTGCTGCTCAGTCACCGAATGGGTTCATTCCATCGCACTCAATGCGAACCGAACATTCCCGGGCTCCTCTGCAAAGTCGTGGTAGGCGGCGCCGAAGTCTTGCCACCGCTTAGCATCCGAAGGGTGCCGTAGCTTCCGTCATCCTTTACACGATCGCTAGATGCATGCCATGTCATGTGCTTAGCATCCTCGGGGTTCCCATAGAGAGCCCGCAGGCGATCGCGACCGGAAGGTACCACATTGACAAAATTGGACGTTTCCTCTGCGTGTAACCTTCCTCTTCCCTCGTCCCCGCGTTGACATGATCTTCTTCGCGCCGCACCGGTTTTCTTCGCCCCCTTCTTCTTTTTTTTTCGCCTGTCCCTGCTTCCTCATCGAGCTGATCGTCCACACGACATCCAACATTCCGCTTGTATCGACTAGCGCCACAAAGCGGACAACTGGTCAAATTCTACGTCTTGATCGACGCCCCGATATAGGATACAATGGTTGGGGCAGGCATCGAACTTCTTCACTTTCATCGCCACTGGCCGGATCAACTTCTTAGCACGATACGTACTAGCAGGAACCTTATTAGGCATTGGATACGTGGAGGCTAGGTAACTTATGAGCTCATTGAAGCTAGTGTCGGACCAGCCATGACAAGACTTCAACATCGCAAATTCGGGTTAAAACTCAGCGCCGTGCAACCCTCCGGACTGTCTTTGTAAAGCGGATCAATCGCTACCGCTTCATCTGTTTGAAGTTCTCCAACCATCTCGGCACCCAAACGAATGTCGCCCTCATCGAGTCGGTTGACCAAATCTTCAAAAACCCGCACATCCTCGTGCCGCGTCATAGGATTCTCCCCTTTCGCCGCCCCTCCGCCACCACCACCATCGTCATCGCCGACGTCGGCCGTGCTTTTCGAACAAATCTGATGGAATTGGACCGCCGGTGGACTTTCGGTACTTGGATCGGCCGGGGGACTGCCTAGTACCGGATCGACTGCTGGATCGAAGGGTGGAACTTCTTCGCCGTGAAAACTCCAGACCAAATAGTCACTGACGAAGCCATGCATGATTAGGTGAGATCGCACCACGATGTCAGAGAACGCTTTCAGATTCTTGCATTTTGCGCACGGACGGATAATCGCTCGTTGAATTATCTCACCAGGTCGCTTCGCCGAGCAACAAACTTCTTCACCTCATCATAGTATGCGTCATCAACCCTCTTCATCTCATACATCCAGTGGGCTCGGTGCCTCTCCATCCTGATCCCTGCTCTTCCAAAAAACTCAAACCAAAAAGAAAAAAAAATAAGAACAAGTTCCACCATAGATCTAGATCTAGAGAAGACAGTTTTCTCTCTCCTCCATGGATCTATATCTAGAGAGGGGATGAAAAAAAGAGGGAAAGAAAGATAAAAGAGGCATTTACCGACCAATTAGTGTCTTCTCCTCCCCAAATCAAAGCCAAAACACCCAAATCAAAGTTTTTGTCAAAATTTTGATCAAAACCTCCCCCAAAGAGTTGGAAAAGGAAGTCGTGAGGAAGAAGAAGAAGCGCGGGCGGCCCAGATTTTATAGGCGCCGGCCTTTTACGTGGCGGGCGCCCAACACGCCCGCCACGGTTAACATATTTTGCGTGGCGGGCGCGTTGTAGGCGCCCGCCACGGTTAAGATGATCGTTTGCATGGCGGGCGCGTTAAGGCGCCCGCCACGCAAAAGTGCGGCCCCTACGGCGGGCGAGGGGGCCGATCATTTCCGTGGCGGGTGTAAATTGTGCTCACCACGGAAAAGATCTCACCCCTGCTCGCAAAAATCGAATCGGTATTAGTGAAGATTGGGAGGTTTTTTTTTTTTTAGAGATTGGGAGGCTTCCTAATATACATTGCATGTTCCCCACGCTACCTAATATAGATTGCATGTTTCTTTGGGACGCTGATTGGGTGCTTTCCTTAAATAGATTGCATGTTTCGCATGTAGGAGGAGACCGCCGGGAAGGGGACGCGGGATCACATGGAGGGTCAAAAGTGAGGCAAAATTTTTACCGCACGAAATGTCAGTCTTTCTTTTATCCTTGATTAGTAGAACCTCTTTAATCTTAAAATGATTCCTATCCAAGCAAAGCTACTCGTAGCAACTGTCCACTTCAACCTGCGACCCACTTCATGGATAGCTCAGCCTGTCAATCATAAATAAATCCATTAAACCAGCCTTTAAACTGACCACAAGATTTCATAAAAAACAATGGAACAAGTTGCAGCAATACGCCAATTTTCCAACAGGAACCAAAACAAAGTGGAGTATGTACCTATTACTTCTACTGAGCAAACTTTGTTATTAGCAGCATTGAGCTGCAATGATGGTGAATAAATCACCAGTGTGCTGGCTAGGCTGTCACTATGGGATAGTTGAGCAGAGTTCGTACATGTAATCTGTGCATTGACGAACAAGATGTGCTAGATGAGGCAACTAGGATGTGTGCGGGTGATATTTTGCTTTGGACAGACCTTGAATATGTTGGCGTTGTTTCTTGACGTGTAGTTGACGAAGCTGTTGATTTCCAAATGCGGTGGATTGTTGCGATCATTTCCATAGAGCCACAGCGTCATGGACAACTGAGCTGCCAACGCCAGATCCGATCCAGCATCGTCGACGCGACCATACTGGAGGCACAGTAACAGCACATGTTTGTTCTGCCTCTCTCCCAGTGCCTCAAATTCGCACGCCACATGCTTTTTTTTTCTCTCTTTTCATGTTCTATCTCACCCTCTTATGTGTTCATGCTAACACTAATATATTTTTTTGTCTTTTCATGTTTTGTCTCACCTTCTTATTTGTTCATGCAAACACTAATATATTGCTCACGCAAGTGCGTGGTGCCATATTTATACTGTCGTTGGTATGAGTTTAATGAATTGGTAAGCAAATAATTTATGCATATTCTATGAGATATGAGATAGTTTTTCTGAAAAAATATGGACAGTCCATCGTGGGATATTAGGTGCTAGAAAATAGGAGGCTATTATACAACTCTAGTACTAAAAGTGTCAAACGTATTCATCTAGCCCATTCCATTGGGCCCAGCTATAAGCCCACTTGCTCATACCCCCTGCTCGCCTTCTATAGCCAACCCAAGCACTCCATTCTTCTGTTGTAGTGCTTGTATTTGTCACTTGCTTTACACTTGCCCTGCTTTATCAAAAATTTGAGCCTGGTTACATCTGTGTAGCAAAGGCAACCTTTGGCCCTGCTTTATTAAAAACAAGTTTGTAGGGATACCAGATTACAAGATTATAGTTTAATCAGAGTGCACTTTTGGAACCAACTCTAGATGCAGGACTATAGTGGTATATGTCGACAGCAAAATTGGGTCTGAACCCTACGTACACCAACAGGTAAACAGAGAAATCATTTGTTCAACCAGAGTACAATTATTGTTGCTACCAAAAGATACATCGACGAAGGAACAATCACTAGGACTATGTCTTGGGAGATCGTGCTTGCATCTTGTATTTCACTGTAATATCAGTTTATATGGCAACATGACCCTGTTGAAGTTGTCTGAACCTGTCAAAGTTACCTGTCCAGGAAGTTGCTGATATGTGCCACGCAAGTAAACAGATTGGATCATACAGTTTTTGCTACACATCGTTATTGTTAGCAGCAGGACAGATGGTACTTGGTTAGGGATTGTATAGGTAATGGGTAGAACAAATGAATAGTACTAATAGCAGCAGTTTCAATCATGACATTTTTTTTGCCAATTCAGAAAATAGAAGCAGTTTGACACAATGGCTGTGGATGTTTGGGCATCAGAACCAGAAATCGATTTCTAAACTCTGTAATTCATCACGAAACCTGCGGAGCCTGCTGGTTCGGATCGATTCGATGCCTACAACACACTGGAGCCTAGCTAGTTTGAGCAGCAGAGTTAATGACTGTGGCCACTCGCCGAGCCCCAGCGCAAGTCGAAATTCTGGTGTGCACTCTTCAGTGGCCGGCCTGACTGGAGGACTATTCTCATCCCTATTCTCTTCAGTTGAAATTCAGTGACTCGGACAGACCAGCCGGCGGCCAGGATGTTGTTGAACCACTGGATCAAGAGTTGCAGCTCCCGGTAGCCAAGGCATTGTGTGTATGCCTCTTTCCTGCTGTCTCAGATTCCCACGCCTCATTTTTTCCCCTCCTTTTTCCTGTGCTGTCTCATCCTCTTCTATGCTGGTATATCTATGCTGACACTATTATTTACTCACTGAACGGAGAGGTGCTATATATCAAGTCGATGTGTGGCTTGTTCAGATATAGTATTGTTCACTCGCATATGACACCCCCACCCGGCTGCTTGCCTTTTATAAGCCCAAGCACCCACACATGTATTGCTTGTACTTACCAGTTGCTTTGTATCGGGTGATTTGGTTTAGAACTGTACTATACTACTATGCATGGAGAAGCCGAGCTAAATTTATATCACTTGCATGGTGGACCCTGCTTGTTATGGTGCAATCAACCCTAGATGCAGAACTAGTGGCATATCTTGACTAGAAATTGGGCCTGAACCGTACACCAACAGGTAAACAGAGAAATCATTTGTTCAACCAGAGTACAATTATGGTTGGCACGGCCACCAGGACCCTGTTGATGTTTTCTAAACCTTTCATGGTAGTTTCTTTGTCACTGGGGACAGTTTATATATATCATTGGGAATAGTTGTTTTGTATTTCCTTCCGTTTGTTCGCACTACTGGTACCTAGATCCTAACTGGTCCCAATGTCATCTTGTTGTCCACATAATATATGTTAGAGAAGTTTTTTTTTTTGATGAAACAGGAGGAGTTTGCACCGTACAGAGCTTTATTAATCTAAGGAAAAAATATTACAAAAAAACAGGAACAGAAGCTACAAAGGAAGCAGGAGGTTCAGGATTCAAAAAAAAAAAAAACATGAAAAGAAAATAAGAGCTAGCAGAGAGGCTAGCCAAGCTAAGAAAAGATTTTTGATCCATTGACTAAATTGAACCAAATGCCTTGTCTTCGAGAAGTTGGCATGTTAGCTCATTTAATGATTGAGATACTCCTTGCAGCCTGAAGTAGTGAAGTTTCTTGTTGGATATTTACCAACTGTGCACATATGATATATGGGTCTTTGTGGTTCTTGTGACAATTTGTGAATCTCAACATAATTGGGCGTTACCAGTTGTCCGCACTGTTTCTACGCAATCTTGGTAAGAATCCTATAGCAAGGACGGTATACGTATTAGACAATGGGTAGAAGAAATAAATAGGACTAACATCAGGACGTTCTCTGTTGCCAATTCAGAAATAGCAGCACAGTTTCAATTAGGAAGCAGTTTGAGCAAAGCTCGAGTGTATGGGAAGTTAAGAAAAAAAATAACAGACAAGAACCGTGGACACTATGGACGTTGATGTTTGTGTGAGAAGCAGAGATCGAACTCCAAACATCAGTCTAACCATGAGAGTGAGATCTAGCTAGCCATACAAACCTGACCCCGAACTCTGCTTGTCCGCTGCTGGTTAGTTTTGATGAACAACACAACATACTAGAGCTGCCCAGTGCCCTAGTTTGAGCAGCAGAGCTCATGCCTGCAGTCTGCACTCGCTGGCTGTTGCCACCTCCAAGAGCTTTCGCACGTCGCAACTGCAGTGTCTACACTTTACAGTGGCCAGATTGGCCGGCCAGCGGCCATATAGCGCGCACAGGTAATGTGAAATGGGTTCCATAACCATTCTCATCAACCCCATGGTCTCCGAATTGCCGGTTGTGAAGCTCAGAGGTCTGCCGGCGGCCAGGACATTGGGAGTTGCTAAGACAAGATCAGCATATGCCTCTTTCATCTTTACTGGTGCCTCAAATTCCCACAGCACATGTTTGTGTTTTCTTTTCTTTCTTTTCTTGTCCAGTCTGTCTCATCCTCTTATATTTGTTCATGCCAACACTAATGTATATTCACTGGAAGGAGCAGAGGCGAGCCTGTAGCGCATATTTATACTGTTCTACTGCTAGTTATGGTACTCTTACCCATGTGCAAGTTTCAGGCACTGGAATGACTGCGGCCACTCGCCAAGTACCGGCGCAAGTAAAATTCTGGTGTCCACACTTTTGAGTGGCCGGCCTGAGTAGATAAACCATTTTCATCCCTCTTCAAGGCAGTCAGTGACTCCGAGAGACCAGCCGGTGGCCAGGATGTCGTTAAACCACTGGATCAAGGGTTGCAACTCCTGGTGGCCATGGCATTGTGTGTATGCCTCTTTCCTGTTGTCTCAGATTCCCACGCCTCATTTCCCCCCTCTTTTTT
Source organism: Hyparrhenia diplandra (assembly GCA_015847255.1). Lineage (NCBI taxonomy): Eukaryota > Viridiplantae > Streptophyta > Magnoliopsida > Poales > Poaceae > Hyparrhenia > Hyparrhenia diplandra. Next base: position 462,455 of record JADLZK010010767.1, on the reverse strand, counting down.
CCTGTGCTGTCTCATCCTCTTCTACGTTGGTCAATCTATGTTGACACTATTATATATTCACCGAACGGAGAGGCGCTATATATCATGTTGATGTGTGGCTTGTTCAGAGATAGTATTTTTCACTCACTCGTATCCCCCTCACCTTCTATAAGCCCATGCACCCACCCCATTCTTTTCTTGTATTGTCTGTATTTATCAGTTGCTTTGTACCGGGTGAATTCGTTTAGAACTGTACTATACTACTATGCATGGAGAGGCACTAGTAACGAAATGATTTTGCGTCAACCTGGAAAATCATTTCTGTGGCATGCCCGCCCGGTTAATCCCCATGATTTTGTGTGGCGGTCACTCTTTTTTAACGTGGCGGGCACATTTTCCCATCACGTAAAATAGATTAACCGTGGCGGAGGCGGGCACATTAAAAAGGCTCGCCACGCAAAAAACGCCGAGGCCCATAACTGAGCCCAAATCGGGTATCTTATCGGGTCATATATACGCGGCACTTCACTTCATCACCAAACCCAAACCTAACTCCTCAGCGCCTCACTTCCCCACGCGACCGTGCCTCCCTCACGAGTCCGAGCGGAATCCACTTCCCCACATGACCACCGCCTCCCTCACAAGTCCGGCCGGGCGCTGCGGCTTTCAGATCCTCCTCCCCACGCGCTGGGGCGGCGGCCTCCCTCGAAGCGCCGAGCGGATCCACGACTTTCGCGTCGCAGATCCGGTGTCTCCGAGGTTTGGGAGAGCGGATCCGTGATGGCAACGGTGCACTCGGTGGCGGCGGATGGCAAGCTCAGTGGCGCTAGGTCTCGGCCTACTTCTTCCTCGATCCGCCTCTCCCACTCACTCCCTTTTGCAGGAGGCTCGATCCGGAATGGGGCTGTTGATCTAGTGGTGCAGCACGGGATACGGCACCGGCGCCGGGCGATCCGGCGGCGGTGAGGTCCACCACGGCGGATCCAGCGGCGACGTGGTCCACCCGCGCATCCAAGGCGGTGGAAGCACCGATGGCGCGGATCCGGCTCCACCATCACCCATTGGTGGCGGGAGGTGCACCTGCGGTGTGGCTCGGCTCCACCGGCGTTAGGAGGAGCACCGGCATGGGGATCCACGCCGGCATCAAACGGGGGAGCATCGGCGGATCCAGCAAAGCGGCACCGGCAGCGCGATTGGGCCCTAGCAGCCCGGATCCGGGTTGGGATGGGCTCGGGTTTGGGGTTTTTTTTTTTTTTGATTTACCGCGACGGGCAAGAAGTTCCCGCCCGCGGTTGCTCGTGCATTAACCGTGACCTTATGATCAAGGTGGCGGGCGTTTGTGCCTGTCACCTAAAATTGATTTTGCCCGTCACCCAAAACAAATTGGTTACTAGTAGGCGAGCTAAATTTATATCACTTACATGGTGGAAACGTGCTTGTTATGGTGCAATCAACCATGTGCAAGTTTGAGAAACTACTAAATTTACACTTGGTCCTGACTTATTGAAAAATTGAGCTTCATTACATATGTAGAATGTTGGATGTGATCTCGGCTAATTCTGAGACAATGATGAAATTAGTTAGAAATTAAGATATTGACGAGATTAATTAGTGATCAAGTAACTGCTCCACCTGTCATGTCTATCCAACAGATAAGTCTTGCCGCAATCGGCGGCAATCCTAAGATATTTACTAGGGTTTAGCGCCCGGCCCACACCGCAATATATAAAGAGGAGACGCCCTGGCGGTGGCTCCCCGCCCATTTCTTCTCCACGTGAAATCACCAAACTAGTCGCTAAGGTACTGGAGGGATCGAGAAGGTTCGTCCCCGTTCAGTGCAGTGTCGGTGGCACCCGAAGGCTACTGGTACCCGAGGGATCAAGTTCATCATCCGCGAGTGGGTTCCAAAACCCTTGGCTGGTGATTCATCTACATCTACTCCACCACCGACGACTGCATCACCACCGGAGGCCACTACTAACGAATTTGTTAACCGTGGACGAGCGAAATTCATTTTACGTGGCGGGCAAAGTGTGCCCGTCGGAAAATTGCCCATCACGATTAATAAAAAACATAAGGAAGAAAGAAAAAAGCCCAAACGGGCGTGGATCTAGGCGCCGTTGGATCCGCGCCGCCGCCGCCCGTCAAGCGGCTGTCTTTGGATCCGTCGCCCGGTCGACCTCTCCTACTTTCGGATCGTCCACGGGGGCCCTCCCCTCCCGGATCCGCCAAGGAACCTTTTCCTGCTCGAATCCGCGCGCGCCATCGCCGTCCCCGCACCCTGCTTTCGGATCCGTGCCGCCGCCGCCGCACGCGAGATCCACCGCGGCGGAGGGCTGCCATCGTCAAGGGAGGGGCCACCATGCGCCCGACTTCCCATGCACGGATCCACGCCGCTGCTGCAGGAGGGCCGCCGGCATAGGGAGCGGGCGCCGGATCCGCGAGATCGCCCGGCGCCGCCGTCGGGGAGAGGGAGGGCCAGCGTCGTGGAGAGGGGCCGCCAGCGCCGTCGGCAAGGAAGGGGGCGGACTGCCCGGCGCTATCACGGGAGGGTGGGGGGCCACCGTCGGTGTCGATCGAGGGATAGAGGGAGGGGCGCCGCCGCCGTCACGGGAGAGAGGGAAGGAGTGGATCGAGTGGAGTGCAAACAAGTGCCCGCCACGGTTAATATTTGGAAGTGTCTCGCAAAAATCAATTCATTAGTAGTGGGCTCACATGGTGACTGCCTGTTCGGTCTAGCACTAATCCCTCTCGCCAGTGATTTCCGCAATAGAGCAGAAGTGGTCATGTAATAGACTAAGATTAAGATCCTGTTATTCATGTTTTATGATAAGATTTAATTCCACAAACAAAAGGCAACTTTAGCCCTTCTTTACTAAAAACAACTTTCTGGGGACACTAGATTACAGGATTATAGCTCAAACAGAGTGCACTTTCGCTGCCAACTATAGATGCAGAACTAGTGGCATATCTCGACTGGAAAATTGGGTCTGAACCCTATACCAAACGGTAAATAGGGAAATCATTTGTTCAACTATAGTACAATTATCACTGCTACGAAAAGATACATCGACAACTTGTATCTTACTTTTTTGTCAAAAAAAAAAAGCTTGTATCTTACGGTTTGCAACTTGTATCTCGCTGTTATATCAGTTCATATAGCAACATTTCCCGTTGCATTTGTTTGTACTAGTTACCAGATCCTAATAGGCCATACAACATGCTTCTCGATATGTCATCTTGCTGTCCACTGAATGTGCCATAGTTTGGATGGGGATCCCGGGCTGTGGCGGCGGCGGTGGGAGGCAGTGCTGATGCAATGCTGCGGCAGCAGCATGCGCGTGAGCGAGGAAGGGGGACCGTGGCAAGAGAGAGCAAGAGCTGGGGGAAATATTTTCTTTGATTGCTTGAAACAAAGAGGTTAGATCTCCATTGTAGTTATAATCCCTAGTGGACTTGCACGCCAAGTAATCTCTAAAAGGTTTCCTTATAGATCGGAATACGCTTTTACAAAATAATCTAAACCTATTCTCTATCATCACTCAAACTCTTTATTTCCTAATCCCTTTATTTCTAATTTTATTTGACGATGACGACGGCGGCGGCAGTGGCTGCCTCCCTTCACCCATGCGCACGGGCCCTTAGGGGCCTTTGGGCCGTGCACCTTTTGGGCTATGACATTTAATGATTGAGATAATCCTATACAGTCTGATTTTTTTTGTTAGATATTTACCAAGTATACACATATGAACTCTGCTAGTCTGCTAGCTGCTGGTTGGGCGTTGGATGCCCACCCCAGCACAATCGCGGAGGTGCCAAGTGCCCTAGTTTGAGCGGCAGAGCTAGCCAATGCCTGCACTCGCTTGCTGCTGCCACCCTGAGATCAGAAAAACGTCGCAACAGGTGTGTCCACACTCTAGTTCTACAGTTGCCGGATTGGCTGGCCAGTGGCCATATGGCGCGGGCAGGATAAGCATTCTCAACCCCACTGTCTCTGAAGTCCCGAGAGACCCTGCTGGGAGTTAGCGTATGCATCTTTCCTGCTGCCTCAAATTCCCACGCCTCAAGTTTCTATTTTTTTTCTTTTCTTTTCTTGTTCTGTATGTCTCATCCTCTGATATTTGTTCATGATTACACTAATATATATATATATATATATATATATATATTCACCGCAGGAAGCAAACGCGCTATCAGCAAGGCCGTGTGTGTGGCTTGTTCAGAGATAGTAATGTTCATGGGTGTGTCGTGCCATATTTATATAAATATGGGTTTTATTGCTCGGTACACAACTCATTTATGCTTATTTTTTGTCAGACATTTTTGCTGTGTAGATATGGACCGTTCATCAATAGAAACTAATATAAGTGGTAAGAAAATATAGGAGGTTTGTCAAGCCTAATATATTATGCCCACTTATCAGCCCACTTGACGCCCCCAGCTAGTTTTGCGTTGTTTGGAAAAAAAAAATTGTGGACCGCTTATGAGGAAGTTTTGAGTAAATCGGTTTGCTTATTGTTCTACCGTGCTCTCAATGCCTCTGAAAAATAATTATGTTAGTCTTGGGCCAACTATCCCCTGAATCCCTTATCCTTTTACCCCTTTTCAATTTCTTATTCAGTTTTTTTTAGGAAAACTGTGGAGAAACGCTTCCCAGTGCAGAGTATATTAAAACAACTATAAAGAAGTTTACGAACAAAGCAGTTAGCTGGGTGCTAATTAAGGAAGAAACAGGGTGCCACAAGAGCAAAAAAAAGTACAAAATATTACTACTTATTGAGCCAATTCATCAGTAACAAATGTTTACACCTACGCCCTACCAAGAGCTCCCCACTGGCTGCAAAGGTGAAGTTTAACTTCCTTCTTAAAAAGGGCCTCTGAGTAGATAGCCAATCTTGAGAGAATTAAGTGCTGCTTGCCGAGCGCCGCCACAGCATGAGCGATGCACACTGGTGGTGCAATTGCTAGGAATGTAGGACCCATGGACATATATGCCAAATGTGATTTGGAGAAACCAGCCAGCCAGAATTTTAGGATCAGGACATTGTGTTAGTGCCAAAACTACTCACAGGAACGAACTCCTCTGCATTTGCATTCACTGTTTGCCATTGTATATATGAACAGGCATATGCATCTGTCACGATGTCTCCAATTCCCATGACTTATTGTTTCTCTTTTCCACATTGGCCTCAACATCTTATCTGTTTATGCAAGTAGTGCTGGAGAGGCGACATCTCTGAAATGCTTGTTCTGATATATATGAGCGTGGTGCCTATATTTATATATGTATCGGTATTGGTTTATTCATTGGCGGGTAAGTAATCTGTGCCTACTATTTAATGCATCCATCTTTAGCCTTGCGGATTATAAATTATAATAATGTATTCGAAACGTCTTTTTTTTATTATTTACTGAATTGGTCCATCACAATGTGTATATAGCTATTGGAGATAATAAATTCGTTAGCTGAAACCTGTTATGTTTATCCTCTTTATTTTTCTTCACTTCTACCTTGTGCTTGCTCAATCTCTGTTGAAGAAAGGTGGCAACCATTTCTCAATATAAACCATTGCCCAAGTCTTCACAATTGTGCAATTCTTGTGTGCTCTTGTGAATTAATATTTGGGATCATCTTCATAGTTCAAGTATGTTGGTTGTGATTCTTGGAACATGCACATGAATCCATACTAACCTGACAATCGAGTACCCATGATGGATCTCAATGTCACAATTTTACAACTCCGGATAGGATATTTGGACAGCACATAAACATAGAGATTGCAGGGGAACTAAACAAGAGGGCTTGAAATACATCACTATTACAATACACAGTTTTGCAAGCCGGCACTAGTCCGGTTGGCTAGCTGCAACTGATTTGCTCAATGTTGGCTGGAGTTTGATGCGTACCAATTGGATATCCATTCTCAAACTCCTGGTCTTGGAAATTAGAGTCTTGTAAGGCTGACTGTGCTCGGAGAGACCTGACGGCAACATGGATGTGGGATAGATCATTGGCGCCAAGCGTAAAAGAGCTATGCTAAGTGTACATGAGCATGTGCCTCTTTCATGATGCCTCAAATTCCTATGCCTCATGATTTTTCTTCCTTTTCAAATTCTCTATCATCATCTCTTATTTGTTTATGTGCTAACATTAATATATTATTCACTGAAAGGAGAGGCGGTATTAGTCATGTGTGCCTTGTGCAGAGATAGTATCACATAGGCAAGTGTGTGGTGCCATATTTATACTGACATCACCATAGGTTCTATTGATTGGTGTGAAATTAATATGTGCCTAATGTATATGAAATTTTTGTGGTGGCTGAAAAGGATATAGGATGTCCATCAAAGAGCGTATTAAATGGTAAAAATACATATGGTACTTAACGAAAGTACTTTAATCAAATAAGTGGGGATACTACTAAAAATGCTAGGACAAGTGTCCATATATTGTTGTATTTATTCATTTACCAAAGGCAGAATCAGTTTGTTTTTGGTGACGTTTAGATGCTAAGGCAAGGCAAAATATTTAAGGACTTTGTTGTGGTACTCCCTAATAACCATGATCCATTCATTTAATTAGATATGATGGTTATGATTATTATCTATTGATTCCTAGGAGATAATTGGCAAGATATATATTCAATAAATTTTCAATTTCGTAAAATATGATAAATAAGGAAAAAGTTTTACATATAAAAAAAACCTTTTTCTAGGTCTAATTGATGTTTGATTTACTGGAGGTGACTTTTTGGCTCCTAGTTAAATATCCCCTCTGATATTCTCAAATGCGTGCATGACAAGAAATAGTCTACACCAACAAGGAAAGGCCGTGCATGTACTTCTGTTCTCCAGTGATGAGGGGATTAAGACACAACTCTGGCTAATGGACGACTCGACTCGAGGCCAACGAATGCTCTGGAGGTACATGAATATGTTTGTGAGAATTTGTCATTCTTTTGATCGTAACTGGGTGGTACCAGTTTTCTGAAGTGCTTGTGATTCCTGTTGTTCTATTATGAATGTGCTTATTTAGATGGTGACCAAACATTCTCAATTTCTCATGCTGTTTGGAACATGTGCATGTTGTGACCATTTGAAGTTGTAAGTACGTGCTTGCAAAAACTGAGTGCTTAACAAGTTGTTAATATGTGGAAGAACTGAAAATCCCATTCTGTCTTGCCCTGTGAGACGGATCAGCTTGCTATTGGGTTGCATGGATTGTGCAACCACGTTTAGTTTGAGTGATAAGTGGACAGCATTATGACTGAATGAAATTGCTATCACATCATTCTCCTTAACAGGACGACAGATGGAACTTGGGAAGAATCGTATCGGTACGACCAATGGATAAATAATATTAGTATAAAATGTATAAATGGTGGTTCTGTTGTCAATTCAGAAACATCACAGTACAAGTGTACAACACTACATAGTTTGCATCACAAAGCGATTGGAGCACCTTATGGTGCCAGATTAAGCAGCAGAGCTAATGTCTGTGGCACTCAACTATCTTTCACCATAGCATGCGAAGTATCTCAGACTGGCCAAATGGAGCAGACTGGATAACCAATCTCAGACTGCTGATCTCTCCAACTAGGCTCTTATAAGATGATCCAGAGAGATTTGCGAGCGGCCAGGATGTTGCTAAACCATTGGCACCATGGTTATTAAGTAACATTGCCGGATAGATGAGGTTTTGTAGTCGCAGGAACAGGAGGGGGCTAAGCATGTGCCTCTTTCCCGACGTCTCAGATTCATAAGTCTAATGTTTTTTTTATTCTTCTTTTCCAGTTCTCAATCGTAGTCTTATTTGTTGATGCTAACACACTAATATGATCGCTACAAGGAGGTGCTATCAGGTTCTGTGTGGTGTGGCAAACGCAGGTATATATATATATAACTAGGATCAGTAAGTGTGGTGCCAAATTTATACTGGCATTCCGGATGGTTTCATTGGTGGAAATGCTAGGTAACTTATTTGTGCCTAATTTAGGAGAAAAGTTTGTGGTGGTTGGAGAAGATGCGACTAGTGTATTATTGTAGTATATATATTAGTTTACCTCACTGGCTGACAAACCACTCGATCTGGAGGTAAACTGTGTGCAGTCAACAGAGAACAAGCAGAGAGAAATAAGGGAAGGAAAAACAAATAAAGTAGGAAAAAAGACGAAGAGAAGAAAAAAAAAATAGAAGGGACTTTTCTGCTTAGATAATGGGTCTTTGTGGTTCTTGTGAGGATTTATGATTCTGATCGTATCTGGCTCTCTGTAGTGTTTGTGATTCAAGTTGCTCTATTCTGAATGTGCTGATTTAGTGTAATGCTCGGTTGGAATCAATCACAGATGCGAGGTGAAATAATAATGAAATTTCAAGCTTTTAAACCGGAGCTATTTGCGCTTATTACATGGATTCACCTTGTTGTCAGACATACAGTAAACAGTATTTCGTCTATGAATCGCCTATGATATGTCTTACCTACATATGAAGTGAATTAGAATCCTTATTAGGCTTGCACTTATCAGTCGTTTAAGATTGGCTATCAGTTTACACATGATGGAAAAGGAAGTGCCACATATATATGATTTCTGGCAACACGGGTTGCAAAAATGAGATTCATAGAGATATTACTAAGCATGAAAACAGAGTGCTGAATGGAGTGCCCAATCATGAAACTTTGTAGTCTATAGAGTATTGATATGACCTCCTGCCAACTTTTCTTAGGGGACTAAAGTCGGTACCAGACTTGGGATACCTAAAAAAGCTTGCCGCACTTTTAAAGTCACTGCACTACTACAGAAATGAACTTGCATGGTGTTTAGAAATCATTTTCCGTGGCGGGCATTTCAAAAAACCGCCACGGAAAATAGGTGGCATGGCAGCCCCCGGCCAGGGCAAAACTGCCACGGTTAATCGATTAACCGTGGCGGTCTTTTGTAAAATAACCGCCACGGTTAATCCCCCATTAACCGTGGCGGTTTTATTACAATTAATGCCCGCCACGGAAAAGGCTGGGCTATAAATACAGCCCCAACCTTCTTCTTCCCCACGGGAGTTCACCATTATTTAGGGTTTTGAGCTTCAAAACCCTAAAAAACACCATTTCCGGGGGAAGGTTTTGCCCTTGGTTTGATTGAAGTTTGGCACCGCTAGGGGTATTTCTCCTCTTTCTCCCCTCTTTTCTCTCCCTCTCTCCCCTCTTTCTCTCCCTCTCTCTCCCTATGCATGGTCCTCCCTCTCTTTGAGATCTAATTAAATGTGGTTTGTGCTCTCTCTCTTCCCCCTCCCCTCCCTTATCTCTCCCCCCTCCCCCTCTCTCTCCCTCTCTCTCCCTTTCTTTTTGAGATCTAATTTTGATCTCTCCCTCTCTCTCTCTCCCTCTCAAGCTAGCTCCTCTCCTCTCTCTCCCTCTCCTCTCTCTCCCTCCCCTTCTCTCTCCCTCTTTCTCCTCCCCTCTCTCTCCCTCTCATTTGAGTGTCGTGCTCTCTCTTTCCCTCTCTCTACGTACTCCCCCTGTCTCACTATCGTATTCCTCTTTTGCACTTTAGTTAACTCTCTCTAATCATGGATACTTCAATCTCTAATCATCGATCGCTCTCTTTGCTTTGGTTTAATTAATTTGAGCAGGCCGTCATGGCGCCGAATAGGGATTGGATGTATAGGTCGAGGATGAGTTTGGATTTCGTTGATGATGTGCGAAAAGAAGTTTATGCCCGTCGCACGTAAGCATCGAATCGCTTAGGGTTCGAAGTAATGGTGTGCCCGTGCTATCGGTGCAAGCATATGTTCTTACACAAGGATGACGTCGTCGTGGAGCACTTGCTGCGGTATGGTTTCATCGAGGGAGCCAAGGTACACCGCGTGGAAGTATCATGGTGAAAAAGAACCGAGTGTCGCGGCCGGTTCATCTGGAGGACCCCCGTCGACTGCAACGACGGAAACAACGGTGGTGGACGAAGGACGAGAACAAGTTGATAATCGTGATTACATCACCATAGATGAACCGCTTGAAGACATGCCGGAAGACAATGCGGGTGGAGATGATGGTGAACGATCGATAGTTGATGACATGTCGCCCGAGGATGCTGATCTTTTTCGAGGATATTGCTAACCTCAAAGATGAAGATGACGTGTTGTTTGGCAATCCAAGATGGCTCGAGAATTTGAGACGGATGAAGCAGCGGCAAGTGACCCTCTCTACAAAGACGACGGCAAATGTCCGAAGCATTGCACGGTGCTATGTTTTAACCTAACGATGTTGATGCTTTGAAGGCTCGCCACGGGTGGTCGGACCGCGAGCTTCAATGACCTATTACGGGTCCTCGGTGACACTGTTTTACCCGAGGGGAATAAGGTGCTGACTATACCTATCGGGCGAAGAAGCTGATTCGTCCTATGGCGATGAAGCTTAGGAAGTTTCATGCGTGCGCTAACCATTGCATTCTATACCGGGGGTAACTATGCGGAATTGCGTAACTGTCCACGTTGCGGCGATAGTCATTACAAGAGGAATCTTTGGGTGTCGTGCCACCGATGAGGAGGGACCGTCGAGAGGGCCCAAGAAGCAGAAGACAGGCAAGAAGAAGCAGATGCCACCTCCTAAGGACGAGGAAGAAGAGGGTTACACCCAAGGAAGATCCCTGCCCTATCGGTGTGGTACCTACCCGTGCTCGATCGCTGCGTGCAATTTTTGGGAACCTAGAGGATGCCAAGCTGATGTCCCGCATGCATCGGGCCGAACGCACGAATGGCGATGGCAAGCTACGACACCCCTCGGATGCCAAAACGTGGAAACACATGAATGACATGTTCCCGGAGTTTAGGGACGAGCCCAAGAACGTAAGGTTCACATTGAGTACTGATGGGATGAATCCGTTCGAGACCTCGATGGAGTTCGCCAAAGACCGGGCGGTCACCCTCACCATATACAACCTGCCTCCCCAACGAGTGTCTGAAGCGCAAATATCTTCTACTGGCCATGCTCATTTCTGGACCAAAGCAGCCCGGCAATGATATAGATGTTCTCATTGAGCCAGTAATGGAGGAATTGGCGGAACCGTGGAAAGGGGTCAAGATTATGGATGCGTCCGAGAAGAAGAAGTTCACTCTAAAGGCCATGATAATGGCCACCATCAGTGATTACCCTGCTCTCTTTTCATTGTCGGGGCAGATTAAGGGGAAGACAGCTTGCACAGTTTGTATTGAGAATACCTGCCCCACTTACCTTAGCGGATCCCAAAAGACGGTGTACATGAAGCATCATAAATTCCTCTGCAAAGAACACAGTGCTTCGGCAAACTTCGATGGATGAGTACTTTGACGAGCGAGCCGAGGGTGAAACGGAGGAGCCGGAAAGGGTACATGTCACGGGCCAAAGGTGTTTGAAATGGTGAAGAACATAAACCACGAGTTCGGAAAGAAGAAGAAAGCCGGTGGGCCAAAGGCAAAGAAGAAGCGGAAGCGGAACAAAACGGCAGTGGAAGAAGAAGAAGAAGAAGAAGAAGCAAAACCCAATCCGGCACCGCCCAAAGTCCCATTCAAGAAGTAGTCGATTTTCTTCAAGCACCTGCCATACTGGAAGATGCTCCATACACCCCATGCCATCGATAACATGCATCTACAGAAGAATGTCTTCGAGAGCTTGGTCGGGATTTTCCTAGATATCAAGACTAAGACGATGGACGGTGTCAAGTCACGTCAGGATCTTGCCGACATGGGCATCAGGCCCGAACTTCACTCGATACCCTCGGGGAATAGCGGAAAAGTGGACCTTCCAGCCGCGAGCTACAATCTGACACAGGATGAAAAGAGGGATTTTTGCAAATGGCTCGGGGATGTCAAAGTGCCGACTGGTTTCTGTTCCAACATCAAGAGCATTGTATCGATGAAAGACCTCGCACTGTCAAACTTCAAGGCCCATGACTGCCATGTCATGCTGACGGTGTTCCTTCCAATTGTGAAGGATATTGTAACACTTTCTTGTAACATATTCATCAATGTGTTACAACGAAATCTCACAGTAACATAAAAAAAGAGTGTTACAGACTTTGGTTGTAACACAAAACACTTTATTCATAAAAATGTGTTACTAACAATAGTTTTAGTAACACAAAATTAGTGTTACAAGTAAGATGTTACAATTGAGTACTACGTTGTAACACATAAATGAAACATATAAAATATGTTACAAATAAATGCCCTATAGTAACACAAAATAATGTTACCGTCCAAGTGTTACAATGAAACATATACATGTAGCCCTTCCAATTTGTAAGCCACAAGGACATTGCGCTAGATGTCCCCCCCCAATCACCGCCCGATCATCGCCGTCGTCACCGCCAACTGCCAAATCCTACCTTCGGTTGGTATGCTCCTCCCTAACACTAGGAACCAGATTCTACGGTCATTATGTAGAAAAAAAATTTTGTAAGAGTTGGCCCCATTCTATTCTAAGGGGGCCGGTGATTTAGTCGCCCTTACAAATAGACGCGAATAATAAAATGGGGGTACTAAAATTTTTTTTTTTTAAATGATCTCGGATAGGAAAATGACCTTAATAAAAATATAGATCTCGAAAAGTTATGAATCTTTGTTGTTCACAACTTTTTCATTTGACTTTATTTGATGCCTCAAAATGTGGTTGTTTGAATGTCTAACTTCAAAATTTGAATTTTTTGAATGACCTCGGATGGAAAAACTTTCTAAACCCAAATTGTATATCTCGAGACATTATGAAACTTTGTAGTTCACAACTTTTTGATTTGAATTTATCTTGGGCCTCAAATAGTCAATTTTTACTCGGATTAAGTAAGATATGTGGGGAACCAAAATGGGCAATAGACACAAGTGATTGTATAGTGCACTGGTTGGGAAGCTAACATGCAAGCAGGAGGTCATGGGTTCGAATCCCTATGATTGCATTATTTCTAAAAACTCTAGAAAATTTATAATGGTGAGGGATAGTGTGTGGCTGATCGGTGGGCCCTCCCTCCATTACATAAAAGTATTTTGCTATTTTATTTTGAATTTTTAAAAACAAAAAAAAAAAAAATATGTTACACTAGATATAGAAAAGTGTTACAAACTAGGTGTTACTACAACAAAAAAAGTGTTACAATAAAAATCCTTGTAACACTAGAAAAATGTTCCTATAGACAAGTAAAATGTGTTCTGATAAGAAACCGTCTATAGTAACATAGACTATTAGAACACAAAAAAGAAATGTGTTACTAAGAATGGTAGTAACATTTTTTCCAATCTATAGTAACACAAGCTGGTGTTACTATATCCCTCGCTATTTGTAGTAGTACCTTAGCGGATCCCAAAAGACGGTGTACATGAAGCATCATAAATTCCTCTCGCAAAAGAACACGTGTGCGGCAAACTTCGATGGATGAGTACTTTGACGGCGAGCCGGAGGGTGAAACGGAGGAGCCGGAAAGGGTACAGACGGGCCAAAGGTGTTTGAAATGGTGAAGAACATAAACCACGAGTTCGGAAAGAAGAAGAAAGCCGGTGGGCCAAAGGCAAAGAAGAAGCGAAGCGAGAACAAAACGGCAAAGGGAAGAAGAAGAAGAAGAAGAAGAAGCGGAACCCAATCCGCACCGCCCAAAGTCCCATTCAAGAAGTAGTCGATTTTCTTCAAGCACCCGCCATACTTTGGAAGATGCTCCATACACCCCATGCCATCGATAACATGCATCTACGTAAGAATGTCTTCGAGAGCTTGGTCGGGATTTTCCTAGATATCAAGACTAAGACGATGGACGGTGTCAAGTCACATCGATCTTGCCGACATGGGCATCGGCCCGAACTTCACTCGATACCCTCGGGGAATAGCGAAAAAGTGGACCTTCCGGCCGCGACCTACAATCGACCGCAGATAAAAAGAGGGATTTTTGCAAATGGCTCGGGGATGTCAAAGTGCCGGCCGGTTTTACGTTCCAACATCAAGAGCATTGTATCGATGAAAGACCTCGCGACTTTGTCAAACTTCAAGGCCCATGACGCCATGTCATGCCGACGGTGTTCCTTCCAATTGTGAAGGATATTGTAACACTTTCTTGTAACATATTCATCAATGTGTTACAAAATCGAAATCTCACAAGAACATAAAAAAAGAGTGTTACAGACTTTGGTTGTAACACAAAACACTTTATTCATAAAAATGTGTTACTAACAATAGTTTTAGTAACACAAAATTAGTGTTACAAGTAAGATGTTACAATTGAGTACTACGTTGTAACACATAAATGAAACATATAAAATATGTTACAAATAAATGCCCTATAGTAACACAAAATAATGTTACCGTCCAAGTGTTACAATGAAACATATACATGTAGCCCTTCCAATTTGTAAGCCACAAGGACATTGCGCTAGATGTCCCCCTCAGCGGATCACCGCCAGGGATCATCATTGTCGTCACCGCCAACCGGGCAAGTCCTACCTTCGGTTGGTATGCTCCTCCCTAACACTAGGAACCAGATTCTGATCACTATGTAGAAAAAAAAGATTTGTAAGAGTTGGCCCCATTCTATTCTAAGGGGGGTTGGTGATTTAGTCGCCCCTTACAAATAGACGCGGAATAATAAAATGGGGTACTAATTTTTTTTTTAAATGATCTCGGATAGGAAAATGACCTTAATAAAAATATAGATCTCAAAAAGTTATGAATCTTTGTTGTTCACAACTTTTTCATTTGACTTTATTTGATGCCTCAAAATGTGGTTGTTTGAATGTCTAACTTCAAAATTTGAATTTTTCGAATGACCTCGGATGGAAAAACTTTCTAAACCAAAATTGTATATCTCGAGACATTATGAAACTTTGTAGTTCACAACTTTTGATTTGAATTTATCTTGGGCCCCAAATAGTCAATTTTTTACTCGAATTAAGTAAGATATGTTGGGAACCAAAATGGGCAATAGACACAAGTGATTGTATAGTGCGGTGGTTGGGAAGCTAACATGCAAGCGAGGAGGTCATGGGTTCAATCCCCATGATTGCATTATTTCTATAAACTCTAGAAAATTTATAATGGTGAGGGATAGTGTGTGGCTGATCGGTGGGCCCTCCCTCCATTACATAAAAATATTTTGCTATTTTATTTTGAATTTTTAAAAACAAAAAAAAAAATATGTTACACTAGATATAGAAAAGTGTTACAAACTAGGTGTTACTACAACAAAAAAAAGTGTTACAATAAAATCCTTGTAACACTAGAAAAATGTTCCTATAGACAAGTAAAATGTGTTCTGATAAAACCAGTCTATAGTAACATAGACTATTAGAACACAAAAAGAAATGTGTTACTAAGAATGGTAGTAACATTTTTTCCAATCTATAGTAACACAAGTTGGGTGTTACTATATCCCCGCTTTGTAGTAGTACCTTAGCGGATCCCAAAAGACGGTGTACATGAAGCATCATAAATTCCTCCGCAAAGAACACAGTAATTGGCAAACTTCGATGGATGAGTACTTTGACGGGCAGCCGAGGGTGAAACGGAGGAGCCGGAAAGGGTACAAGACGGGCCAAAGGTGTTTGAAATGGTGAAGAACATAAACCACGAGTTCGAAAGAAGAAGAAAGTGGGGGCCAAAGGCAAAGAAGAAGCGGAAGCGTAACAAAAACGCAAAGGGAAGAAGAAGAAGAAGAAGAAGTGTAACCCAATCGGCACCGCCCAAAGTCCCATTCAAGAAGTAGTCGATTTTCTTCAAGCGGTACGCCATACCGAAGATGCTCCATACACCCCATGCCATCGATAACATGCATCTACGTAAGAATGTCTTCGAGAGCTTGGTCGGGATTTTCCTAGATATCAAGACTAAGGCGATGGGCGGTGTCAAGTCACGCCGAGGATCTTGCCGACATGGGCATCGGGCCCGAACTTCACTCGATACCCTCGGGAATAGCGGAAAAGTGGACCTTCCGGCCGCGAGCTACAATCGACACGGGATAAAAAGAGGGATTTTTGCAAATGGCTCGGGGATGTCAAAGTGCCGACCGGTTTTACGTTCCAACATCAAGAGCATTGTATCGATGAAAGACCTCGCCTTTGTCAAACTTCAAGGCCCATGACCGCCATGTCATGCTGACGGTGTTCCTTCCAATTGTGAAGGATATTGTAACACTTTCTTGTAACATATTCATCAATGTGTTACAAACGAAATCTCACAAGAACATAAAAAAAGAGTGTTACAGACTTTGGTTGTAACACAAAACACTTTATTCATAAAAATGTGTTACTAACAATAGTTTTAGTAACACAAAATTAGTGTTACAAGTAAGATGTTACAATTGAGTACTACGTTGTAACACATAAATGAAACATATAAAATATGTTACAAATAAATGCCCTATAGTAACACAAAAAAATGTTACCGTCCAAGTGTTACAATGAAACATATACATGTAGCCCTTCCAATTTGTAAGCCACAAGGACATTGCGCTAGATGTCCCCCCCGCGGATCACCGCCCAGGGATCATCGCCGCCGTCACCGCCAACTGGCAAGTCCTACCTTCGGTTGGTATGCTCCTCCCTAACACTAGGGAACCGTTTACAATCACTATGTAGAAAAAAGATTTGTAAGAGTTGGCCCCATTCTATTCTAAGGGGGGTTGGTGATTTAGTCGCCCTTACAAATAGACGCGGAATAATAAAATGGGGGTACTAATTTTTTTTTAAATGATCTCGGATAGGAAAATGACCTTAATAAAAAATATAGATCTCAAAAAGTTATGAATCTTTGTTGTTCACAACTTTTTCATTTGACTTTATTTGATGCCTCAAAATGTGGTTGTTTGAATGTCTAACTTCAAAATTTGAATTTTTCGAATGACCTCGGATGGAAAAACTTTCTAAACCAAAATTGTATATCTCGAGACATTATGAAACTTTGTAGTTCACAACTTTTTGATTTGAATTTATCTTGGGCCCCAAATAGTCAATTTTTACTCGGATTCGTAAGATATGTTGGGAACCAAAATGGGCAATAGACACAAGTGATTGTATAGTGCAAAGGGTTGGGAAGCTAACATGCAAGCAGGGAGGTCATGGGTTCGAATCCCCATGATTGCATTATTTCTATAAACTCTAGAAAATTTATAATGGTGAGGGATAGTGTGTGGCTGATCGGTGGGCCCTCCTCCATTACATAAAAAATATTTTGCTATTTTATTTTGAATTTTAAAAACAAAAAAAATAAAAATATGTTACACTAGATATAGAAAAGTGTTACAAACTAGGTGTTACTACAACAAAAAAAAGTGTTACAATAAAATCCTTGTAACACTAGAAAAATGTTCCTATAGACAAGTAAAATGTGTTCTGAAAAGCAGTCTATAGTAACATAGACTATTAGAACACAAAAAGAAATGTGTTACTAAGAATGGTAGTAACATTTTTTTCCAATCTATAGTAACACAAAGCTGGTGTTACTATATCCCTCGCGCCGTAGTAGTACCTTAGCGGATCCCAAAAAATCGGTGTACATGAAGCATCATAAATTCCTCTCGCAAAGAACACAGTCTTGGCAAACTTCGATGGATGAGTACTTTGACGGCGAGCCGAGGGTGAAACGGAGGAGCCGGAAAGGGTACAAAGACGGGCCAAAGGTGTTTGAAATGGTGAAGAACATAAACCACGAGTTCGGAAAGAAGAAGAAAGCCGGTGGGCCAAAGGCAAAGAAGAAGCGAAGCGAGAACAAAACGGCGGTGGAAGAAGAAGAAGAAGAAGAAGCGGAACCCAATCCGCACCCGCCCAAAGTCCCATTCAAGAAGTAGTCGATTTTCTTCAAGCACCTGCCATACTGGAAGATGCTCCATACACCCCATGCCATCGATAACATGCATCTACGAAAGAATGTCTTCGAGCTTGGTCGGGATTTTCCTAGATATCAAGACTAAGACGATGGACGGTGTCAAGTCACGTCGAGGATCTTGCCGACATGGGCATCGAGGCCGAACTTCACTCGATACCCTCGGGAATAGCGGAAAAGTGGACCTTCCAGCCGCGAGCTACAATCGACACTTGATGAAAAGAGGGATTTTTGCAAATGGCTCGGGGATGTCAAAGTGCCGACGGGTTTTGTTCCAACATCAAGAGCATTGTATCGATGAAAGACCTCGCCTTTGTCAAACTTCAAGGCCCATGACTGCCCTGTCATGCTGACGGTGTTCCTTCCAATTGTGATTAGGTGCATCGCCCGAGTTCGTGAAGATGGTTGTTACACGCCTGTGCTACTTTTTTTAATCGCATCACGAGAAGGTCATCGCTGATTGGAACAAGGAAGACATTGCCTTGTGGAAACCGACGACACCACCTCCGACGGTGGCGCCCGCAGTCCCTCCTCCTTCTCCCCGGTGGTGGCGGCGATGACGATGATGATAACAACGACGATGGTGGCCAAGGTGGCGGAAGTCCTCGTTGAACCCACCTCCGGAAGAACCGGAAGGAGGAGACGGCGGCAAGACACCCCGTTACGGCGACGGGCGAGAGGACACCTTCTCCTAAAAAGCGTGACAAGGGGGCTCGCCGCCCTCCCACGCCGTTCAAGCGTCCAATGGTCGAGGAGGTTTCAGAAAATGTGACAGGTATAGAAACAAAAATACATGGCTAACTTGTACTATGCATTAATTGGTGGCTAATGTAGTTCAATTCCACATGCATAGGATTGTCAACACCACCTCAGAGCAGTCAGAAGGACGATGAGGTCGAATGTTCCCCCCAAGCACCGAAGAAGAAGAAGCTATCAAAAGAAGATGAGGAAGTTCTTGCCCTGACCAACAAATACTTAGATGATGAGGCCAGGAAGGAGCTAGCGGAGAAGGAAAAGGACCTCCGATTGGCTAAGCAGAACCCAGGGGCCGTGAAGACCGGCAGTACTAGGTACGTATATGCGTGATAATCTCAACCAAACTTAGCCAGACATATTACGTATGCGTACGTAGCTAGAATATGCTAACATACATCTCCTTCTGTATAGGAATTATATACCCCATCGGCGGGGACAATGGGTCAGCCCGGACTGCCCAGACTACTTTGAGCTTGGCAAGTTCATGGGTCTGCTAAATCGCACCATTTTCAGCAGATTTTTTGCGCTAAACCTGAGTGCTGCCAGCGTCTTTGATAATTTAGCACAAAAAGCTAAATGTCTTGATTAGCTGCAGCAGTGTCCAGTCGCAATCTCTGTATATATAGTGGCCCTGTATGGCAAGAAATTTAAGACTGTTGTGGTTATGCACCGTGGCCTCAACCACGGAGATCGTTATGGCCATCATGGGGGGAGACGATCTGACAGGGCTCCTCCAGTAGGCATCAGGAGGAATTAATCCATCGCTAAGTGCTCCCAAGTGACCCTAGCCTGCAAGCTGATTGTTCTCTTGGATGTGGCCGCTGTTAGTTGGCAACAGAGGGCGCTGGCGCGCTGCAAGTGCAAAACCTGTGGAAACGAGGATCCTACATGTGTCAGTAGCATCATGACATCACGTGTACCAAAGCTTCGTCGATCGATGATCGATCACATTATGAAATGGGCCGCACTTCTGAAATGGATGGCACGCGGAGGCACAAAGACCAACGATCGACACATGTCCGACGGCAATTTTTTCCTATCCTGATGTCTCCTATTACCAGTGGATCCTTAATCACATTCCATTGTAATTGCTTGTAATTATTTCCTGTGTTCCAGTATATCTAGACCTTGTCTAAAGAACCAAAACTCTGTTCTGAATGCAACTGTGAAGTCTGCAATATATACATTAGAGAAGATGCACAGTGGCGAAGCCAGCTCAAAACTAACCCTGGTGCACTCTCTATCAAATATCAAGGAATATATGCAATTATAAAGGAAATACATAGAAAATTGAGATAGATAATAGATAATTTCTTGTTTTACCGTGGTGCACGTGCACCAGGGAGAGGCAACGTGGCTTCGCCACTGAAGATGCATGCCACGTACTTTTGTTCTTTCTGAAACTAAGTTATGGTTGGTGTGAAATTAATGACGTGGTACCTGAGAGTTACTAAACCTTCTTGCACCAGAGATATCATTAATGTACGCCAGTAAACTGATGGATGTCGACACATACGTTTGGTTAAAGCATTACGTGTGCCCTGAAAATAGTTGAAGATTACTTTCTAAGTAGGTATCGCGAATTGGGCGAAGCTTATGCGTGTGGGTGGCCAAGAAAAACATAAACCCAAGACTATGTGGAACATAGGTTCTGTACTATTATGTATCGTGGTTCAATTACTTACTAGATAAAAATATAGGAACAATAATATTTCATCCAAAATGAAGTACTTGCTTATTTTACTAATAACAGCTAGCTGGTCAAGTTCAAGTTGATCGTTCCAGGACATTCTGCTCAATAGGCTGAAAACACTTTCTGATCGATATACGAACGTTTCACATATTGTATCCATTGTCGTCATGGCTATATAGAGCTGAAAACACGTTGTAGCCTATTTCCTTGTGCCTACCATTTCTACACAAATAAAAAAACTAATCCATTGACGAAGCACCATGCCCTCATTTCCACAACTCTATATACTCTTAGTATTGACAAACTGACGGTGTGTCTAAGGGGAAGTGGTTAAGATGTGCCTTTGGTGTGGGGATAACATATTTATATTCAACATAATAATTATTGAAGATAGGGTGGATGAAATAATAATATAGTAAATTAAAAATGATATTTGAGTTGTTACATTGCCCAGAACCGCACAGAACACCTTATTTATTGGAGCTTGATTGTTGGTACAAATGCACAATGGTGGATTTATGGATGAACAGCCGGGGACATTGGAGTTGACCAAGAAGATGGTGTAGTGATCGTACATCATGAATAAGGTGTGCTGGTGATCATATCCTGAAGGTGGAGTGATACTAACTTTTTATGATGGCTCTAAAGGACTATTCCCTTTGTGCGTCCGCCTCTGATTGGCGGCGCTACTTGGGACTTGGGAGAGTAGAAAAACTTGGGTTTCGATCACAATAGAACTGGGGATATTGCTGACTGCCTAATTTTATCTCTTGGCTGCTGTCCATGTTACCTTCTTTTTGCTTGCACCTTTGCAAATTACAAACTCAACAGGGAACCCGAGAATCAGGGTGCGCCGCTGAGAGCATAGAGAGCACCATCTAAGCCACTCCAACGTTTTTTCCCCATGGCTGCTTGTGAAGGAGAGTTGGGCTCGTTCTGAGGTTGAAGAAGAGTTGTACGATGATCAATCACGTTCTGAAATGGGCCACGGCATCGAGTTGTACGATGACCTACCCATGTTCGATGGCAAAGTTTTCCTATCCTGATGTCTCCTATTACCATTGCCACCTCAATTGTGTTCCATTGAAATTTCAATAATCCATTTCTACGTTCCTATGTCGACCTTATCTAAAGGAACAAAACCTCTTGTTTGTGTGAGGGTGAACGCACCGCTTTAGTGTAGTCGGCTATATATACAGAAGTTGAGAAAGATGGCACATATTTTTTGTTCTTTTTAAACAAAACATGTTAAGTTACGGTTGGCGAGAAATTGATGGTACACCACAGATATGATTAATGTACGTCAAAACTGAAGTATGTCGACACACTGATGCACACCGCCGACATGTTTATTTGAAGCATTATGTGTTCCCAGAAAAAAAATGATGACGATTAATTTTACATTGGATTTGAAATGGACGAACCTCATTATGTGTGTGGTGGCCAAGAAAAACAGAGAAACCCAAGGTTAAGAACGTAGGTACCGTGTATCGTGGTTTAGCTGTTAATTGTTTGGATCAAGTTCCATATTATAGTTGGACATGAACCACCAAGAGTAAAAATGTGTATCAAACAGAAACACAAGAACACGCTGATGAGGGAGATGACATGTTGGAAGGCATTTTAATTTTTTTTAATTCATACTAGTTTACTCTATATCTAGACACAGTGTAGTGTTTGGCTGTGTACATCTAAGGATGTAGAGGCCTGATGTTGTTGACTCATCCATTATCTAAAAAATCTAGACATAGTGTATATTCAGATGCTTAGCAAAAAGTTATGTAACTAGAAAAAACAAAACGACTGAAAATTTGGAATTGAGGGAGTAAATAAAAATATAGGACAATAACTTACCGCCACAAATGATATACATACTTGCTTATAATTCACAAATAATATAGTACTTGATACCTAGCACTACGGGAAACCTGACTGTAGCCGATGGTACAGCGTTTCGCCGACAGCCGAAACTTCATACTCTCGGCGAAGCTGTAATTCGCCAATGGGCGTTCTCGCTAAAACACTACCCTCGGAGAAGACTTCTTTGCCGAGAGCATGTCCCTCGGCAAAGAGTAATCCTAGGCAAACAGTACCTTTTTGAGAGAGGAGGTCCCTAGGTAAAGAGTAACCCTAGGCAAAGACATAGCCCAGTTGTCGGCGACGAGTAAGAACATGGCAACGGCACATGGTCCTTGACGCCGTTCCCCACCTCTCTTTGCCGAGAGAAAGACGTTATCTGCTCGACAAAAAATTGCTCCTTTGCCGGGGCTACGCCGTCGCCCGCCGGCTAGGACTTTTTATACCCGCCCCCTCCCCCAAGAAAACCGGCCCCAATGGGCCCCAACTATCATGTCCTTCCCCGAGAGACAACATTTATACGCCGGCAAATTAAGGTTCAACCATTGCCGAGCTGCACTGTTGGCCGCTCAGCAAAAACATTTTCATTTTTCTTCTCATCACAGAAAACCGACCGTCAACGGGCTCGAAAAAGTTGGCCGTCGGGCGAAGGCTTCGCCCGAGCGGATGAGTACCTGGCTCTCGTTAAATTGTCGCTGCCTACGAATATTTCCCTGTAGGCCCTTTTGCCGACGGCCGGGTACACTTCCGCCGGCGAAGGTGTCGCCGAGCGGAATACAGACTTTTCCGAGGGGTAGTCCAGCTCGGCGAAGGACCAGCGTCATGTAGTGTAGCTAGGATGCTCAGGCCAGGCTAGTGCTTGAATACACGTCTTGCTTTTGGTTTTGCAAGAAACTCGGTGTTTAGCAGTGTAGCTTATGTTGTCTCTGGACTCATGTGATTTGCAGGATTTCAATCCTGTCACCAGTATATGTGAGTACACGGTGTTTATGAACCACATCTGCTCTCCAACACTAGCAAAGACGACACAAGGATCACGAGCAAGCCAGCCAAAACGCTATAGGTGTCAATTTATCTACCACAAGCAAACCAACCAAAATACTATACGTTCTTCAATTTATCGACATCTTGCTTGCATTCCCAGCGATCAATAATCTGTCATGCACCCATTGTCCTTCGAACAGTTCCAGCCTCAACAAAGAGATCCTGTCGTAGCCTATTTCTTGTAGCCTATTTCTTGTTGCCTACCATTTCTACACACAAGAAACCGAGTTTCGTTTTATAGTCCATTGATGACACACCTCTCTTTCCCTCATTTTCTCCCCAGTCATATCCACTCGTCTTTCTTCTCTTTATGATGACAAACTGAAGGTGTGTGGTGTCTGTAAGGGGGTAGTTTTTATTTATTCTTGTTTGTTTTTTATCTGAGGGCCTAGTATTTAAAGACTATGCCTTTGGCGATGGGACTCCACAAAAATTTCCAAGATACAGTGGATGACATAATAAAGCTAAACTTGAAGTTGTCACCCACATCCCTCAGGATGTCTATGACAGCCGGATTTCGAACCGGCAGTGGGTAATAAGTACGTTTAGCTTTGTAACACATTACTGTCGTCTGCCTATTGATAGTGACTATATCATTGTCATCTTCCTCCGCGCCCACAGGCTTGGTCCCCCTCCTCTCTCCTAAGTTCCTAACCATTGATAGAGCCAACGCCCGATCACACTGGGAAGTGCTAGGACTCACCAGGTGAATGCACTAGGACTGCACAATATAATGCCCATCAAGCAGATTGCTTTGTTAATTGGTCGAAGAAGCTCTGCAAAGCCATTGGACAAGCACAATACAAATTTTCTGCTACTCTGTAGAGCTCTATAGGCGGTAGTTAGCCGCAGTGGTCAGGCCCCACTACACCCAGCCAAGAAGGTGTGCTAGGGAGATGGATTATCTTAAAATGATTGTGGCTCTCTAATTTTCCTTTCATATACAATGTTTTATATTATGTGAAAAGCCTTTCAGTAAGAACTGGTGGTCGATGGTTAGCATAACGTGGAACCTAAATCTACCTTCCCTTGATATGGTTATCCAATCTGGACTGGATTTTGGGTCTGCAATATTCAGAGAAATTTTCATTGCAGCTTGTTGATCCATTTCGAACTCAAGAAATGACCTCAATTTCGACTGTAAACCCTGCTCCCCTGTCTCTTGGTTGATCCACTTCAAAGAACAAATTGGCTTGATTCGCATCAAAGCCAAAGCTAGCCGTCGGGGCTCTCTCAAGCAGTGGTTGGAGAATATCCCCTAATGTAATTTTTTTTTTGCATTTGATCTTTGAAAGCTCTGTTTTTTGCACCTCTTGTGCACTTGTAAAAAGCCACTTTACTTTTTATCATTGAAAAAAAGATCAAGTGGGGGGGGGGGTCCCTCAAAAAAAGTTTGCTCTATTTCTTTCCTACGTTATGTCGACCATGCCTAAAGAAACAAAACCTCTGTTTTCATGTGAGGGTGAATGCACTGCTGGGTGAAGTTGGCTATATATATACACGAGTTGAGAAAGATGCCACATTTTTTTTTTTCTTTTTCGAACAGAAAAATATTATTAAGTCGTGTTCGGTGGGAAATTGATGACGTGTGTAGCTGACTGAGCCTTACTAAACCTTGTTACACGAAAGATATGATTAATGTACATCCAAACTGATTTATGTCAACACACTTATGTACGTTGACACGTTTGGTTGAAGCATTCATTGTGCCATGAAAAAAATAACGATTAATTTTACATAGGATTCGAATTGGGCGAACCTTATATGTGTGGCGGCCATGAATGGTCAAATGATTTGCGGTTTAATTACTTATTCGATCAAATTATTGAATATAATAATTCAAGCATAACAAAGATACTTTCTGAATTCACTAATAACAAGGTTCAACTTGATCGATCCATGTGGATAATCCAAACTTGATACAGTTAGAATTGTAATCAAATGTAGTATTAGGTTATCAGGAAATAATGTAAATATGAACAATATAATATGAAATAACTAAATGGTCAAAGTGGAACTTAGGCGAGCATTTGTCAAATCCAGCAAAAAACTTCATACAGAACAGGGTGGAGCTCCAGCCGGCCTGCTGCTGCAGTAGACTATACACTTGTGAGCACGTTTAGCATAACCCATGTTGTGGGTTGTTTATTGCTTGGTTTGCAAGAAACATGGTGTTTAGCTGTCTAGCGGTGTTTATGAACACAACTGCTCCAGTAACACTGTTTATGAACACAACTGCAAGAAACATGGTGTTTAGCTGTCTTAATTATCTCCTGTGATTTCCAAGATTTTCATCTTATCTCCAGTAACACTGTTTATGAACACAACTGCTCTCTAACACTACAGGAATTGCAGTGTCTCAGAACAAATTGGATTCAGAGCAATGATCTGCAAGGCCGACGCAATTCAATTCCTCTCAACTTATATCGGCTGATAAAAGCTACAGCTACTCGAGACTCTACCTCTGAATGAATCTCTCATCCTGCACCCCATCACCATCCATAAAGATTTTTTTTTGTGACAAAGGATATTTGTGGACTCGGATCTTGTTGTATTGACCAATTTCCTGGAGCATCTCATTCCTATTCGATTGTTTATACACCCCTTCTTTTCTTCCTCCATTATCTGTGCACCTTACCCACACTTTGTCCTGCATTTGCAAACAAACTGAAGGGCTTCGTGCTCCCATTTTATTGAGCTCTTGCTCTTTAGAGGTGGCCAACTTAAGGAGAAGGGCAGGCATACGGTTCTTGTATATATAATATGGAAACCCCTACGAATCATACTATTTCTGTTTTCTGGAAAAGTATTAAGTTCCATTATTATAGAAAAAGACAAAACTCTATAAATTTTTTAATTAGGTGATACTACATCCATCCTGAAATAAAAGGGATGTAAGCTCGTCCTATGTTAAATTATGCCCAGTTTGACCAAATTATGTAGAATAAAAACAATAGGTACATGAATTTAGCATAAGTAGATACGTAATGAAACAAATCGTCATAATTCACACCTTTAATTAAGACAGTGGCAGTACATAGTTACATTTATAAGCAGCTAGTATAATTTAACACAATCCTAAAGGCATAAATGGCTCTGGGTCACAAAACTACCTAATAATATCGTAATTATTGGCCAAAGACTTGTCATAGTGATAAGTCTTGTAATTTCCAATGTGTCAAGTATGATACAAGCATATCTTTTGTTGATTGATGGTGGGCAAAATCACAGTATATAGCATATTAAATGCATTTGCAATGCGTCAAACAATGTTCAGAAAAAATGGAATTCTTTCTCGCCTATTCGGCTGGGCCCTAACAGTGGACAACAAATGCTGTGCGGTACGTCAGTGATGCCTGCTTCAGGCTGGTAAGACGAGCAGAACTTGCTTTTGGCTCTGTCCTGAAGTTTGCAAGGTGACTCAAGAGACAAAAGACCAAATCTTAGGGCATGATAGGTTCCATAGACTTTGCAGGAGCACCATGCTTTTGCTGGCAAGAATCAACACATCCACATGAGTTTGTTTTGCCAGCCATTGCCTTCTTGATATCAAACCAATGGTCATTGGATGGACTGTATGCGTACACAACTTCTCTCACACACGGTGTATAGAATGTCATGATGATCTTGTTCACACTTCACCACGACAGCCTGGCTGGACAAAAAGATAGATTTTCTTCACATCTGTGGAGCTCAAACTCTCAGTGATAAGATTCTCCCTGATGCCTACCACTCCAAGAAAATGAAGTAGAATACATGTCAAATATTCTTTTGTATATGTTTCAGCATACATTGCTCCTCACCCACTTTGAATTTTCCTGTTCCCTAGTGTTCCAGAAAACTAAAGAAACCATAGAAGTGTGTGACATATGGTGTGCTGGAGACATGTGCCAAATGTATATATAGTTCTTAACCTAGAGGCATCATCAATTATTGATCGTCAGTTGGTGGACATTCATGTGGCTGAATTGGTGCCACTCAATTATATATGCAAATATTGTAGAATATATATAAATGATGATGTTGATTCATAACCACTAACCGCATCTAATAGATATAACATAAAGGAACCCACATCGACACCCTAGATATTACAATATAATCTTTTAGTGGTTTTGTATATGATTATCTCAGAACTGAGCTTCACTGTCATCCCATCGCTGCCTATTTCTTATGAACCAGCACTTATAGTCTATTAAAAAAAAAAGGCTAAGGCCAATTTTTACCATAACCCACACCGACACCCTAGATATTACAATATAATCTTTTAGTGGTTTTGTATATGATTATCTCAGAACTGAGCTTCACTGTCGTCCCATCGCTGCCTATTTCTTATGAACCAGCACTTATAGTCTATTAAAAAAATGCTAAGGCCAATTTTTTACCATACTCCAAGAGACGATAATTTGGTGGCCGAAATTTTAGCCAGGAACACTTCCGAAAAGCTTCAGTGTTCTTCTTTCGAAAAGACGAAACACCAACATGTAGGAAGGATGGCTGAACCAATGCTAGTGTGCATCGAAAGGGAAGTCATTGGTTGATCAAGTTTACCGCGAAGGTTTACCAAGCAAAACTTCTGTAACATTCTGAAACATTATCTGCAGTGCTAGTTGTTAATTGTTTGGATCTAGTTCCATATTGTAGGTGGACATACTTAAACCACCAAGAGTACATGCATACCAAACATAAACCCAAGAACCATGATGAGGGTGATTACTAATTGTAAGGCGTTTTGATTTTTTTTTTTTAGATTTATATGTATCTTGACATAGTGTACATCTAGATGCATAGTAAAAATAAATAACTGAAGGAGTAGATAAAAATATAGGAACAACAATTTGTCGAAAACAAAGATATACTTGCTCAATTCACTAATATTATCATTGGACATGTAAAAGACAAAATTATGCATAGACTACGTTCCTACATGTATCAATGACAGTCGATTGCATTCTGAAATGGCCCACATCGTCCAGATATCGAATGATCATGTTCATTGCCATTTTTTCCCATCCTTATGTATCCTATTACCATTAACACCTCACTTTCGTGTTCCATTGATATTGCTCTAATCCTTTCCTACGTTCCTAGGTTAACCTTGTCTAAAGAAACAGTACTTAATTATGTTTTGATGTCAGGGTGAATATATGCACGAGTTGTGAAAGATGGAGATGGCACGTATTTTTGTTCTTTTTCAAACAGAACATGATTAAGTTATGGTTGGTCAGAAATTTATGGCGTGTACCTAAGCCTTAATAAACCTTCTTACACCATATCTGATGTATGTCGACACACTGATGTACGTGGACACATTTGGTTGAAGCATATACACATTCCACGAAAACATGACGACTAATTTTACATAGGATTCGAATTGGGCAA
The DNA here is from genome assembly GCA_015847255.1 of Hyparrhenia diplandra. Lineage (NCBI taxonomy): Eukaryota > Viridiplantae > Streptophyta > Magnoliopsida > Poales > Poaceae > Hyparrhenia > Hyparrhenia diplandra. The sequence continues at coordinate 433,923 of JADLZK010010767.1, read as the reverse complement.
ATCTTTTTTTTTTTTTTGTCTCAAAAAGAACATGGGGGAGTTCCTCACGTCAGATCAAAATTTATGTATAAAAGAAAAGAGGAGCCAAGTAGAGGAAATGCTTACAAGCCAGAAAGAGGGAGAGACGGCAAAGATCGACCTAAGCCAAACATACAACAGAGAGGAGGAGGAACAGGAAACAACAAAACAAAAAATATTTACAAGGCATCAAGCCAATTTCAAGCATCTCTTCTGTCTTCTTCTTTTTTAGCTGGTAACTTTGTAAAAGAACTTCATCTTTGAAATTCCTAAGCCACCTTGCAAATCTTATGTGTCCGGTGGCCAAGAAAAAAAACTGAGAAGCCAAATGTTAAGTGGAATGTGTAGGTACTGTGTATCGAGGTTTAGCTGCTTTTTTGGATCCAATTCCATACTGTAGTTGGAGTAAATGCATATCAAACAAAAACCACAGGAAGATTTTGAAAACACCAGGAAAGATCCGAAACTGAAACAAGGTGACATCCTTCGTGTGCTATTTCTACGTATGTAGACATAGTGTATGTATCTAAATGCATAACAAAAATCGTGTAACTAGAGAAATCAGAACTGCTGAATAAATTGGAACTGAGGGCGTAGATTATTTTTTTTGTTTTTGAAGCGAGGTAAACCACATTTCCATTAAGCAACGGAAATACAAAACAGAGTTTTTGTTGCACCAGATACATACATGACCAGAAAAACAGGAGATTACCAAGGCATCCTAGACCTATAGGATACAACATCTAGAGCTCAAAACATGCGAGACAGCATAAAGTTGTTAACCAAGCGAAGTTTAGAAGGGCTGAACACAGCCAGCAACATGCCATGTCAAAAGACAGAGGGCTAAATCAGTAGCAGGGTAACTCCAGAAAGAGCAAAGTATCAGAACAGCGAAGAAGAGCGACTTGCTAGCAGAAAGCACAGCTTAGGCACAAAGACATGCAACTGAGGGCGTAGATAACAATATAGGAACAATAATTCAACAAAAACTTAGATATAATCGCTTAATTCACTAATAATCCTGTACCAGACACCTAAGCTAGCGATGCTCCAGTCAGCCTGGTGCTTCAATATACTACTTGCGCCCTTTTGCTTTTGGTTCCATGAAAGAAACACGGTGATTAGCAGTCTGAGTCTGTCTCACAACTCCTGTATTAGTCCATAGTTGTCTCACATTGCACAAAAGCGAAGCGTTGGAGAGGTAAGAGCAAGGCAGCCGTAATACTTAGACGTCCTTAGTTGTCTCGCATAGGCATCTTGCTTGCATTCCCATCTCTATCTGACACTTCCAGCCCGGCCAAATTTACCATCTTGCAGTAGCATATTTTTTGGTGCCTACCGGCCATTTCTACACACAAGAAAGAGAGTTCCTTTTTCCTCGTCCACTGATGAGGCATGTTGCCCTCATCTCTCAGCCCCGGTCACATCCACTTGTGTGCTGTGTGTATCGGGGTGGTATTTAAAGGTTATGCCATTTGACGATGGGACTCCACATAAATTTCCAAGATACGACAGTAGATGATGTAATAAAACTAATACAGTAATGCTGCAGTCTGAGCGTCCGTCCACCCGAACACTTGCTTCATGGGCGAGCAGACCAGCCCAAACAATCGTAACAAAACAACTGGACTGTAACATCCCCGATTTCCGCGAAGGGAAATCCACAGAATGAAGTATAACACGATGGTCCCCGAGGATCATGCCATCACATTATCCGAATTACAGTCGATTACAGAGTCAAACTTCGAATAAAAAGAATACAAATAGAAGGGTTTATAATAGTACATCGCCACTTGGCGGAAACAACCAGAGTCACACAGCATCCAGAACAACGTCGAAGACTGGAAGCGAGTTGCGGAAGCATCATCATCATCAACATCTCCAGCTTGAGCGTAGGCACGAGACCATCTAATCTTTCCAAATACTGCGAGACAGGGAAACTGCACACCGCCAGATGTGTGCAGGCCATGGTCAGCACCGAATGAGCTTTGGTGGAAATAGAAAATAAGGGATCTGGCGATCCTAATATTTGGCTGTGGTTAGCGCATGCGAAGCAGCAAAAGTAATATAATAACAACAATATTCACATTTTAAACTCATTCCCAACACTTCCCCACCCAAAGTCCATATCCAACATTACACACACCTCATCACTCACAACTCACAAACTGACACAGGGCGACAAGGCAGCAACCTGCTCCTTTGCCTTGCCTAACCAGTTCTCAGCCCCAGGCTCTCAACCGTAAATCCCCGCACTCAACTACATCCGAGGTAAGAAGAGAAAACACCCTCTCTACTCGCTGAAAGCAGTAACCCATGGGGTAAACCCAACTAGTAAGCCGGCGCACACCTTTAGGCCGTCCAGGCTCGAAGGCCGGCGCACACCCTTAGGTAGTCCAGGCTCAAAGTCGGATCCATGCCCGGAGGCAGGACAATACGTATTGGTTTAAACTCTGCAGAGCGTGTACACAAGATCTCTCGATCACCATCATCGATGCCCTAGGAGCACCTAGGAAGATTCCGGCTGTCTTCCAACTAGTTCGATGCCATCCTACCACTCAGCCCTGGGAAGCCCCGGAGTACCACCGGCACGCCGAGACCGGGAAAGACAACACCGGGCCCTACAAGTGGTGCTGCCTACTAGAACGGAACGGGAAGGACCTCCGTCTCCGTCGACCCTAATCACCTTACAACCCTAGCAGTGGGCACCGTCCTAGCTAGTCGGACTACCCGTCCCCTACCCATTTTGGGGCGAGCGATGTGTACCAGGTTCCCATATGATTCCGTCCCAACGATGCAGAAGTCCTTAGGTTGACCAGACAAGACATCTTCTCAACTTCTGTGCTAACGATAGCACACGGGGCTTCGCTCCACAAAGGCTCTCCACCCCGAAACTCGGGAAAATCACCGTGTACCCACCATAGGTACCGATACTAGGGGTGCCCAGGCCGCACCCTCCGGGCAAGACTTCGTCTCGGCGACTCGTCGTCCCTGCCCGCTTGACTCAACCCTCACCACCACACACCCAAGACACACGCAGAATCACACTTCCCGACGACAAAACTCAACCGTCCGGCTCATATACTCCGGCTCTCTCATATATATATACACGTAAGTGAAGGTAAAGCCACATAGTGGCAAGTGCAAGCAAGTAGGCAGGAGTATATAAGTGCGAGCGCAAAGCTGGGTAACTGTGGTGGATGGGTTTCAATCAAGGCATAACAGGCTCAGGCAAAAGTAGCGCATATCTATTTGCAATGTCTAAATAGGATTCTCTAAAACAAAGTGCTGCCATGACACCTGCGATGTCGAGGAAGTAGTGGTACTAGTCTCCGTCACTTGGCGTAGTCGCACGCCGGGGTCTCCTCCTCCTGGGTCGACTCCACTCCGGATCGAACGCACCGTAGAGTCGCGATAAGCGACTCCTATAGAAGTCCACAAAGAAGCAACAATATCCAAAAAGATCCAAATGCACTCATAGATAACCCTATGACGTAGAGCTTGAATTTAGAAAAATTTGGACTCTTGTTTCATAATTTTCTCGAAGTTCGTATGAATATTCTATGAATTTCCTAAGATCAAATTATATTCTCAAAATGGAAAAGGGTGGTTTAACCAGGCGCCGACACGTGGCAGCTTCTGGTTGGGTGGTGACATCGCATGACGCCGCCAGAGGCGGGTCCGAGGTATAGGCCGACAGGGGTCCGCTACGACGCCACTAGTGACGCCACGGCCGACGCAAGGCATCCGTGGTGGCGAGGAGGAATGACGACGTGGGTCCCATGGCTGTGGTGATCGACACGGGGCCCGTGGGACCCGGTCAACGGTGGTCGGTAGGTGGGTTCCCGCCAACGCGGATCGTCAACGTATATTGGGCCAAGCGGGCCGCAGCGGGCCCGGATGGGCTGGACATGGGCCGGGTTGGGCTGCCCCGCCCGGACACGTGCTCCGGCAAATGAGCCGCCCACGCGGGCTCGCGGCTTCTAACCGGGCTTAGTCTACAAAGCGGGGTGAGCCGGGCCGGTGTATGGTGGACCGGCTGCTGTTGGTCCATGGACCGCAGCGCCTATCGTGGGACTAGGTGCACTCTCCCCCCTTCCTCCTCCCCGCTCACGTGGACCGGGTTTAGCACCACCGGGCCTCTCTTTTTCCCCATCCGTGCTCGCGCACGGCGGCGCTCTCGCCGGGCGCGACCGCTCCACCTGCGGGCCGCATGGCGGCTTAGGAAGTCGGCTCTATGATAGCGCCCGGGCGCGCGGCTTCCATGGTCGTGGTGCTAGGGTAACCAAGGCGGCGGCTTGGCTTTCCTTAAGCCCGGCCGCACCACGCCGCGACGGCGACGACAGAAGGTTGCCACGGCCCGGCCTGGCTCCGCCTTGGTGCAAGGCAGCTTAGGGGCATTCCAACGGGCACGCCAAGGCAGCGAGGGAACAACGACGGCTCGGTGGCTCCAAAGAAGTCCGGACGCCGGGCGATGGCGGAACGGCGCCGACGGCAAGACCGGGGCGAGGCGGCGGGCTTCGTTGAGACAAAAGTCGGCTCCCAACTTCGATTGGGCACGGGTGGAAGACGGGGACGGCCCGGGCGACGACCATAACTCACGGCGGTGTTTCCACGCGGCGGATGCTTCGGCGGACGCCCGGCGGCGGTACGGTCGCGTGGGAACAGGGCAAGGTGGTCGCTTTTTTCTTGATCTAACTAGACGGCTAGGGTACTCGGGCGTCAAGGCGAAACTCATAGGCTCGCCCTCCCAAGCCAAGAGGTGGCTTTGGTTCGTGGGAGCGCATGCGCCAAGACGGCGGTGGCGCCGCTCCCGCATGGTAGGGCAGCGGGACGGCTAGGCCTTCCTAGGGCGGAAGAGGCGGCGGATTCCCGCCCTTGACGACGGACATGATGGAGGAAGTCCGGTGGCGGGTCTCTACCGGGTTACGGCCGAACGGGCGATGGCGCGTGTGGCTCATGGCCATGGCGGTTCGCGACCACGGGCGACGCAAGCAAACATCGGCGTTCCGAACACAAGGTGCTCGGCAAGGTCGCGTTTGGCTCGCGCTGTGCGTGCACGGGCGTGGGGTGTTTGGCTAACCACGGAAAGTGGCACCTTAGCTACTCTAGGGCCGGAGAACGCCGCGGCGTACACGGTGTGACAACCCAAGACGACGAGCACGGCGAACAGCAAGGTTGAGGGCTCACCTTGGCGACGGGCGGCGAGGCGGTGGCGGTTCGTGGCGTGGCGGCCACGGCAAAATGCACCGACGCACTCCCGCGTCTCGCGGTGCGGCGACTCCGTGTCGGGCGCTTTGACCGGCACCGGCGACGTGGCGAAGGCGGCAGCCCGGGGCGGTGGTGAAGGCGTCCACGGCGCTGGTGCCCGGTCGCAGCGTCGCGCGTCCTCTCCGGCTCCGGCTCCGGCCGCGGCCAGCAAAGCCCGGCTCCCCGGCGTGCGGTCCAGCAGCCAGCCGCCGGACTCCGCTGCGGTACGGCAGCGTCGGCGGCTCGCCTCCTCCTTCTCTTCTCCCTCCACCTCCTTTCCTCTCTTGTTCTCTTGATTGGACGGGCAAGGGCAACATGGGAAGGAACCACCGAGTGGCGCGCGGGGCACTAGGAAACCCTAGGGTGTCCAAGGCTCCCTTTTATAGGCGGCTGCCATGGTTTGGGATGGACGGAGGATCGCCGAGATGCCGACGAACGGAGACCGTGGGCTCTTGGTCGTTTTGGGTGCGCCGCCACGCGACGCCTCCCTCGCTCGAACTCGGAGACGTGAGGGGGACCGGTCACGCCGGGCGCGGACGCCATGGCAGCGGCGCCGGCTTTGCCAGCCGCTGTGCGGACGCTGGGCAGGCGCGGCCGCGGCTTACGCAAGCGGGGGTCCGCTTGGCGCCGCGGTTGGTGCCAGTGTGGACGCCCGGCCGTCGAGGCACGCCCTCGGATGCCCTCCTCCCGACGCGCGCCCGCTCCGCGCGAAAAGCGTAGAAGCGAGGAAAGGTGAGGGAAGAAGATGACAGGCGGGCCCCTCATCCTTGCCACGTTGGCGAAGCTGGCTGGCCACGCCGCTGGGCTCCTCCTCCTTCTTTGGCTGGCCGCGTCGCAGGCAGGGGCAGGCCGGAGGGTGCTTGGTGGCCAGCTCGGCAGCCGGGCCACTGCCGCGAGCTTGCAGATGTAAGCAGGCCGGGATCGGGCTGGTTACCACCTTGGGCCAAATTGGCTTTTCTATTTTCCTCCTCCTCTTTTAAGTCTTTTCTATTTCTATTTTCTATACTACTCCATACTATGGGCGCCTAGGTGGCATGCAAGTGTTGCTAAGCTTGCATACCCCTTAGTGGAAGTCTCTAGGGGTCACTTGGGTTTAAATGGAATCCAAGTCAAAGGGTTGGCAACAAGAAGATTATAAAACATAGGGATTGATTTTATTAGCACTACATAAAATCAATAAACTCCAACTCAAGCATGGTTGATTAAAATGCAAAATGCCCAACAAAAATTTAATAGGTGCTACTTGTGCAACTAGGGAATGTTTACCTACATGACATTTCATCAATCATGGGTTATTTAAGAAAAATTTTTGTTGGTTGCAATTTTTAGGTTTCGAAAATTCCGGGTTGTTACAGTCCTACCCCCTCATTAGAATCTCGGCCTCGAGATTTAGGCGATACATACCTTTCAAAGAGGTAGGGGTACTGCAACCGAAGATCCGCTTCTTTCTCCCAAGTCGCTTCCCTTTCTGTGTGGTTACTCCATTGAACCTTGCACATGGGTATTGTCTTGCTCCTTGTCTCCTTGACATCTGTGTTGAGAATCTTTATGGGGTGTTCCTTGTACTCTAGGGTCTCCTGAATGTCCAGGGCATCAACAGGTATCTGCTCATCTGGTACTCTCAAGCATCTACGTAGTTGTGACACGTGAAACACGGGGTGTACTCCTGCCAACTCTGGAGGTAGCTCAAGTCTGTAGGCCAACTTGCCAATTTTCTCACAGATCTTATACGGTCCTACTTATCTCGGAGCTAGCTTCCCTTTCACGTGGAACCTCTTGGTGTTTCGGAGTGGGGACACTTTGAGGTACACAAAATCTCCAACGAAGAACTTGAGGTCTTTCCGCCTCTTATCAGCATAGCTTTTCTGTCGACTTTGAGCAGCTTTCAGATTCTCTCGCACTTTGGCAACTCCTTCTTCAGCCTCCTTGATCTTAGCTGGGCCAAAGAACGATCTCTCTCCCGTTTGTGACCACATCAGAGGGGTTCTGCAAGATCTACCATACAAGGCCTCAAAAGGTGACATCTTGATACTAGACTGGTAGCTGTTGTTGTAGGAGAACTCTGCATGAGGCAAACACTACTCCCAATCACTCCCATACTTCAGAACACAAGCTCGAAGCATATCTTCTAGAATCTGGTTGACTCTCTCAGTTTGTCCATCAGTCTCTGGGTGGTAAGCTGTACTGTAGTCCAACGTAGTTCCAATGGCACTGTTGAGTCCTTTCCAAAAGTTGGACAAGAAATCCGATCCTCTATCAGTCACAATATGTGTAGGGGCTCCATGTAGCCGAAGAATGTGCTCAACATACAAATCTGCTAGTCTCTCTGCGGAGTGGCTGACCTTGATTGGCACGAAGTGAGATACTTTGGTCAGACGATCGAGAGATATGCTCCCATTGGTGAACGAGGCAATCCATTTATGAAATCCATGGAGATATGCTCCCATTTCCACATTGGAACATCTAGCGGCTTCAACAATCCAAATGGGTCTCCCATGTTACTTGCTTTGACTTCGGTTGCAAATGTCGCAACGAGCCACATGTCCCGCGATATCTGATTTCATATTGACCCACCAAAAGTGCTTCTTCAGATCGGTATACATCTTGGTACTACCAGGGTGGATACAATATTTGGAGTCATGACCCTCTGATAGGATCTCCTCTCGCAAGGTTGCGTCTATCGGTACACAGATTCTATCTCTGTACATAACCGTTCCTTGTTCATCTTCATGGAACTCAGGGCACTTGCCTTTCTTCATAAGCTTTCTGATTTCCTGAATCTCAGGGCAGCTGGGCTGTGCCTTTCTATCCGCAAGGTTATACTTGTACTCGAAGCTCATTCAACGAGGCAGGTGTGGTACAATCTCTAACCCGATAGTCTTCTATTTCTTTCTTCACTCAAGAGGTAGAGCGGATGTGACCAAGGCATGGAAATGGCTCTTGCGGCTCAAAGCATCGGCGACTCGTTAGCTTTCCCTGGATGATAGTGTACCTCCGGTCATAGTCCTAATCAACTCGAGCCATCTTATTTGTCTCATATTCAGATCTTCCTGAGTAAAGAAGTACTTCAGGCTCTTATGATCAGTGTAGATGTCACATTTGTTCCCAATCAAGTAGTGTCTCCAGATCTTCAAGGCATGCACAACGGCTGCTAGCTCAAGGTCATGAGTCGGGTATCGCTGCTCGTGCTCTTTCAGTTGTCGGGAAGCATAAGCTATGACTCTCCCATTCTGCATTAGCACACATCCCAATCCTTGTCTAGAAGCATCGCAATAGACAACAAAGTCTTGCTGGATATCAGGTAGGGCTAGCACAGGTGTGGTAGTGAGCTTCTCTTTCAGAGTCTGAAAACTCTTCTCGCACTCGGGCGTCCATTCAAACCCTTTGGTCTTCCTTCAAGAGGTTGGTCATGGGTCTTGCTATCTTGGAGAAGTTCTCAATGAATCGGCGATAATATCCCGCCAATCCTAAGAAACTTCGGACATCCGTCACATTGAGTGGTTGCTCCCACTTCTGCACGGTCTCGATCTTGGATGGATCAACAGCTACTCCTTCGGCTGTAAGAACATGACCAAGGAATGCGACTTTTTCAAGCCAGAACTCACATTTGCTGAACTTGCCATAGAGCTGATGTTGTCTCAACTTCTCGAGCACAATCATTAGATGCTACTCATGCTCTTCTTGGGTGGCAGAGTATATCAGAATATCATCAATGAATACTACCAAAAACTTGTCGAGTTCATCCATGAATACCTTATTCATCATGTTCATGAAGTAGGCCGGGGCATTAGTGAGCCCGAAGGACACTACCGTGAACTCATACTGTCCATACCGAGTGACAAAGGCTGTCTTGGGAATATCCTCCTTCCGAATCTTCATCTGATGATAGCCAGAACGAAGGTCAATCTTTGAGAAGTACTTGGCATTACGCAACTGATCTAGCAGGTCATCAATCCTCGGCAATGGATACTTGTTCTTGACTGTGACTGCATTCAGATTCCGGTAATCCACACACATCCTGAGTGTATCATCCTTCTTCTTCACAAACAGAACTGGAGAACCCCAGGGTGAAGCACTAGGCTTGATGAATCCTTTGTCAGATAGCTCCCCAAGCTGTTTCTTGAGCTCTCCTAGCTCATCAACCGACATACGATAGGGTCTCTTAGCGATAGGACCATTACTGGCGCGTAAGGTCGATCACAAACTCTACATCTCGATCGGGTGGCATACCCGGCAACTCTTCGGGAAACACATCAGGGTACTCACACACTATGGGCACCTCCTCTGGGGTCTTTGTTTCTAGTGTGCACAACATAGAAGTTGTTCTCTCTTGGTGAGGCATACAACGGATCATGTGTCCGCTAGGGTGGGTGATCTCCACATATCTTGGTGAGCAAGATATTACTCCTTTGTGCAGGGTTAACCAATCCATTCCCAGAATGACATCCAAGCCATCTGAGGGAAGTAGGGTGAGATCGGCTAGGAAAGGGTGTCCCTCAATGGTGATTATCACTCCCTTGCATCTGTGGTTGCATCGGATAGTTCCCATGGGTGAGCTAGTGTATAAGGGTTCAGGTCTTGGGGTGTGATCGGAAGTTTGTGCTCGTGCAAACTTGTTCGCAATATATGAACATGTAGCTCCAGAATCAAATAACACTGAAGCCTTAGCTCCATGTACCATAAACATACCGTACACCACGTCGGGAGCAGCTCGAGCATCATCCACAGTCAAGTGGTTGAGCTTGGTGCGGGAAACTCCAGAGGTCACCCGTCTGATTAGGGCTCCCTGAGCTTGCTTGGCGGGCACCGAGAGGTGTAGTGGTACCCTTCGCCGTAGCGGTACTCTTCTCCCGGCAACATCTTCTTGTGACCCGGCTGGTTGGCAACCGAAGCAAGTGAGGGTCTTGCTGCTTGTGGAGGTTGACGCAGCAGACCTCTTCTTGCCGGTGCTCGGGTAGAATGTGGCGTTGCGGAGCGGCTACGGCGGGGTGGGGGTAGTTGGTGAGGTAGATACCACCACCTCGGCTCGAACCAGGTTCAGCTTCTTCGATGAAGTAGGGTCGAGGTAGCGAAGGTGTCCTCGTCTTGCGACCCGTGAGAAGGCGGGGCACAAGAGGTACTTTCGCACGACGCTTCTTTTGATGTTGAACTCGTCGGCCTCCAAATCCTTCCTTCTCAATCTCAATGCACTTGTTGATCATCTCCCTGAGGGTAGTAGAAGACTTACCCGAGAGGGAGAGCTTAATGCGAAGTGCTCGGACCCTTCTTGAAGTAGTACATCTTCGCTTCTCGCTTGACATGGTCGCAGGCGTGTACCGCATCATTTTGGTGAAGCGGTTTTGCGTACTCGGTGATCTTGTCACTCCCCTCGTTTGATGTCGCGGAATTCATCTCGCCGTGATCTCCATGGCACCTTCGAGAATGTGGTGCTCACGAAAAATCTTGACGAACTCTTCCCACGAGACACCAACGACCTCGGGTGCGAGTCACGAGACCGTCCCCACCATGCGAGTCTTGAGCCAACAAGGCGGTGGATGGCAAGCCTAACACACTCCTCGGGCCGGAGCAAGTGGTCAGGTCAAACTTCTTCTTCATCTCTCGCAGCCAATCCTCTGCTGCAATTGGGTCCTTGTTGGTACCATCAAAGGTAGGGGCTCCAACCTAACAAAACCCTTTAGCTTCTTAAGGAATTTGTCGTCCCGACTTTCTGGCGAATCTTCATGCTTTTGCCATTGTTTCCATGAGCTCATTCTGACGAGCCATCAAATCTAGCACGTCAGGTCGAGGTGCAGGTGCTCCTCCAGCTGATGGTGGTTCTTCTCCACCATGGGTAGGTGCACGAGGTGTCTCCTCAAGATTGAGGGTAATGCCCCCACGACCTCTACGCTCGCGTCCACGGGCCATCTCTCGAGACCGGGGAAGGTGAGCGATTCTGCAGCGCTTGGATCGACGGGTCATAGCTGAAAAAAACATGCATCGGGGTTATGACATGTGTATGATAATTTATCTTTAAGTTTATAGATGAGTGATTTAGCAATTTAAAACTTTTTACAACTAAATTACACTCAAACAAAGAAGCAATAAGATCCGTGAAAAGCAATAAGACCCAAGCATTCATTACATTAGGTTTGTTACATGGCGATGTCATTAGTCGCTACACTAATAGACTCGCGAGAACGTGTACTACACGTAGGTAGTCTCGATAGTGGAATGTTTTCATCTACCCAAGGTAGGTATTCCAACAACTTCGGTCCACGAGTTGGGTGTAGAAGGTTAGCATAACGAGGTAAGCCATGCATTAAAGAGAATGCGAGGGTCGGTAATGTTGGGAATATGCCCTAGAGCTAATCATAGAGATGATTTGTATTCCTTCATTGTATCCATGATATATTATGTGTTCATGAATATCCATTAAAGACAACTTGTATTGATCAGTAATTATGTGAATTTGTTTGTGAAACTCTTTTACTTGTTTGGTTATTCAATAATTGTCCCTCGATCGGAGTTCATGTGAGAACACACATGAATATTAGATCAGCACACGTATTAGTTGATGACTATGTTTCACAAGTCATAGACATAGAGATGTCAAACTAATAGTGTGGGCACATGTATGACATGGGGCTGGATCGACCCGACATGAGATGTTATTATTATCTCTTTATACATCATGTACGTTATGTCCTTAGACACGAGAATGTCGTATGTACTCAAGATGTGAAACGACCTACTTAGGGACTATCAAACGTTACTCGTAATTGGGTAGCTATAAAGGTGGTCTTCGGGTTTGTCGAGAAACATCTTTGTGAGACATAGTCAATCAAGATGGAATTGCCCCTCTCCATGAGAGAGAGATATAAGCTGGACCACTCGATTGATTGGATCAAGAAATGCATGGCCGTGCTTGGGTTAAGTGTTAACCCACGAGGTGGACCAAATATCGTGTGGCAAGGGAATGACGAGTATATGGTTTGTGGTGGTTCGTCGATATGATCATTGCGTACACATGGGAGTTGGCACGTCTTGCTAGAGGTCCGCCGTCAACTATTGGCCGAGTAGGTGTACTTTCGGGCCATGTCTATGTGTGCGTGAGCCCATAGGGTCGCATGCTTAAGGGGAAGAAGGCCTAATTCGGATTTGATCCAATTAGGCGAGGCTTAGGGTTACTAATGGGCCTCCGGCTCGGGACCTGTTAGGGACGCCTATATATATGAGAGGTGGGCGCGGGGCTGTGATCTAATCTAAGCCACGCCCACTTTGGCGCCCGCCGCCGCCCACGCCCTCGCCTCTCGCATCTCGCGGACCTAGCAGGTCCGGGCGCATCGCTTCCCCCTCACGTGTGGGATACCTCGGAGGTGCCGCATCCGGAGCACAAGTACGAACCGCACGAGGAGGACGGGCGTGACGGACGATCACGCAATCGCACGGCAACCGCTGCGACGCCGTACATCTACGTCGAGGGTCGACGCTTCGCCGCACCGCGCGTCTAGTGGTAATCCCGTGATCTATAACTAGCGGTAGATCCTTGGTTTATGGGTAGAAAATTTTCGTTTTTTAAGCTGGCGTAGCGATCCCATATTCCTTCGGTGGTATCAAAGTCGTAGGCTGCGTCGTTATAGATTCGGATGTGTGCATATGGTGATATGCGCGGTTGTAGATGAGTTTTTGATCGCGGTTCGTGATCTTGCCGCGACCGGGTCTTGTTCGATCTACTCCTACCGGTCGGAATTCCGCCATCGGAGTTAAGTGATACATGTAAATCCAGTCATGGCGAGTTTGAGATCAATATGATTGATCGAATCGGACCGAGGTCATGATCGGGCGCATGCGATGCGCGGTGGTGGCAGATTTGATCTTCTACCGACTACCGATTACCGGGATGAACCATGGGGTTCAGTCTGCCGGCTATAACTTTTGATCCGTAACTCGGATTGAGGCGATTCTTGAACGAAAATTGTAGAGCAACAAATTTTCTATAAACGGATGGCCTTGAAAACGACTGTGAAAAAAGGCTTGGAAGATAGGTTTTTTGCCCCTGCAAGAAAATGTGTCGAATCGCCTAACCCTGTTTTGCAGATTTATGTGACTGGTATGGCCTTTATGTGTATGCGATGCATGTATGTAATTAATTCATGACTTGCATGTCGTGAGGATGACAATATGGCTGGAGCCACTTATATATTGTCCCCTTTAATGTAATGGCCTGCGTGCCATATTGTGATGATCGCGCAAATGTAATTGATATTTCTATCTGCGCTAGTATAGACTAGTCTTGGTAGATTCATCACTGGAGGATGGCATACATGGATCATGGAGATGGAGATCATCATGATGAACAGTTCATTGGAGATGGAGATCCCCAAAGTGATATAAGGCCATACCAAGTCACAATTGTTTAATGTCGTTCTTATCGTGTTCTACTTTCACGCGTATCACTATGTTTTTGTCTACATACGATAGTGAAGTAGAACGATCCCCGGCAATGTTTAAGTTTTGATGCTCCCCAAACCTTACCTTTGTCACAAGCCTTGTACAATCGGTGGTGGGTCTATAAAATTAGGTTGCCACCGGTTTTCCTTGACTACACGAGGTTAGTATCGGATACTTACTGCGGGAGGTTTGGTTACTTGAACAAGATCATCCTAACGGTTAGGGATCTTGGAGCATGGAAGGTTGGCGTGAGCATAGAGATGCTACCCAACAACAAGAGTCATATGTGATATGATTAGCAAAGAGTTGCTTACCGATCTACCATGTCTTCTAGCGGTGATGCTAAAGCTCACTAGTTGACTTGTTGGTTGTGGGTCTTGAATCACTAAGTTTCAATTGAGGGATATTCATTTTAGTGGGAGTACATTCAATTAATTGTTAATATGTTTTTACTCTATCTTGGATACATTGTCATAGTATTTTGCATTATTTTCTGTTGTAGATAAATGGCGCCTAGCAATCAACCATTTACTTTGCGTTCGGTTCTTGAGAAAGATAAGTTGAATGGAACAAATTATGCGGATTGGATCCGCAACTTTGAGAATTGTTCTCGTGGCTGAGAAAAAGGAAGATGTTCTAGACAACCCCTTACCGAAGAGCCTCACGATAATGCACTTCTTTGAGAGAAAACGCTTACAAGAAAGCATGTGATGCTGATCTTGAAGTGAGTTGCCTTATGCTTGCAAGTATGGAACCCGATCTGCGATGCGCCGATAACAATCATGCAAATAAGCGATATGATCGTGGCGCTTGAGGATATGTTCCAAACTCAAGCTAGAACCGAGAGGTTCAATGTCTCAAAGGCTCTTGTTGAAAGCAAGCTAGCGAGAAGGCGCGGCGGTTGGACCACATGTAATCAAAATGGTTGGTTACACTCGGAGATTGGAGAAGCTAGGCTTCCCAATAGGCCAAGAGTTGGCTACTTGATTTCATTCTTGCATCTCTGCCGTCTAGCTATGGGAACTTCATCTCGAACTACCATATGCATGGGGCGGAGAAAGGCTTGACCGAATTGTGTGGTATGCTTAAGACAAAGAGGGCGACATCAAGAAAGGTCTTTGGCAAAGAGCCATGTGATGGCGGTCCAAAACAAGCCTAATTTTAAGAAAAGGGCAATCCTTATTGGAAGAAAAAAAGAAGGAAAAGGCTAAAGGTGAGACCTCCAAGCCAAAGCCATCCGAGCCCAAGGCTAGACCAACTAGCCGATAGTGAGTGCTTTCATTGTCATAAAACGGGTCACTTTGGAAAAGAAACGCAAGGAGTACTTAGCATCCAAGAAGGATAGCGGTGGTAAAGGTACTCCCGCTGCTTGTACACTTGTTTATGTTACAGACATATTCCTCGCTGATTCTTATATTAATTCTTGGGTATTTGATACCGGATCGGTTGCTCATATTTGCAATACGATGCAGGGAATGATAAGAAGTAGAAGCGTGGGAAAGGGAGAAGTTGATTTCCGCGTGGGCAATAATGCAAGAGTTGTCTTGCTCTGAGCGTCGGGGACGATGCAACTCCACCTCCCGTCGATTTATTTTGGAATTGAATAATTGTTATTTTGTTCCTAGCTTAAGTCGAAACATTGTGTCACCTTCATGTTTGATGAAGGATGGTTATTCTTTTAAGAGTGAAAACAATGGTTGTGTAATCTCTAAAGATGGCATGTTTGTGGCTTCGCATCCATTGTGAATGGGTTATTTATTTTAAATCTTGATGATGCACATGCCGTAATATAACGCTAAAAGGCCTCGGCTTAATGAGTTAAGTCCTACCTATATGTGGCATTGTCGTTTGGGTCATATAAGTGAAAATCGCATGAAGAGGCTCCATTCGATGGGCTTCTAACTTCGTTTGATTTTGAATCATACGAGACATGTGAGGCTTGCCTTCTAGGCAAAATGACCAAGGTCCCTTTCACGGGTTTTCCCGAGAGGGCAGCGTAACTTGTTGGAACTTGT
Organism: Hyparrhenia diplandra; assembly: GCA_015847255.1. Classification (NCBI taxonomy): domain Eukaryota; kingdom Viridiplantae; phylum Streptophyta; class Magnoliopsida; order Poales; family Poaceae; genus Hyparrhenia; species Hyparrhenia diplandra. The sequence continues at coordinate 418,210 of JADLZK010010767.1, read as the reverse complement.
ACATACCGATGTATGCGGACCAATGAGTCGACGAGGCTAGAGGCGGATTCCAATACTTCATTACTTTCACCGATGATTTTAGTAGATATGGCTATGTCTACTTAATGAAGCATAAGTCCGAGACTTTTGAAAAGTTCAAAGAGTTTGAAATGAAGTAGAGAATCAACGTGGCAAGAAAATTAAGGCCTTGCGATCTGATCGTGGAGGCGAATAATTGAGTCACGAATTTAGCAATCATCTAAAGAGTTGCGAATTGTTCCACGCTTACGCCGCTGGAACACCTCGAGAGAAACGATGTGTGTTGACACCGTTATAGCATAAAATTACTAGTCAATTCAACATGAATAAGGGCTTAATTTGAATATCAATATAAGTCTAGGGGTATAACTAACATAATTCCACAAGTTTTGGTGATTTATATATTTTCGGGGACTTAATAGGAAAATGCAGAGAATAATGGAGAAAGTTCCAGAATATACAAGGCCTATGATGACAAGACTTGACCGTGAATTAATTCAACCCAAATTGTGGACTAAAACATTCTAGAAGACACCGAGAAGACACCGGGGGAGGAGCCGACAGGCCGGGGCCCACCATGGCTTTGGGCGCCCGCCAACACCCTCATCGGCGGCCAACACCCTGGGTCCCACACTGTCATCCTCTCCTTTCTATGGCGGTTTATCACCGACATTGAGGTTGCATCTACACCGTTGCCAAGGTCGGTTTGATCCAAGGGTTCACGTTCATCGCCAAGGCCTATATAAGAAGACCCCCGCCTTTGAGGGCTAAACCCTAATTCATTACTATCTCATTAACTCTTAGTAGTAGAGGGGTCCCTAGAAAGGATCAACTCTCTCTAAGGGATTAGTGAAGTAGAATTAGACATGTAATTAGAGCTTAATTAGACATATCATTAGAAGTAGATTAGAAGTAGATTAGATCTATCTAATTAGATCTAATCATGAGTGAATATCAAGTTGAGAGATTAGATCTAGAACTCTAATTAAGTTCTAGATCTATTCTTGAGAGTAAAAGAGAGTGGTGGAGGAGAAGAAGGGGAAGCACCGGACATGTTGGTGACTCCTCTACGCTTGTACCTCACGGGATCAAAGGCTTTATGGCACTTGATCCTAAGACTTCTATGGTGGATCAACTACTTATTTGAGTAAGTATCATATTATCTTCAGTGTTAGTATTTTTTCTTAATGTTCATAACTCTTTGAGTACTCTAATTTATGGGAATCTATAGATTAGAGGGGTTTACTTAGGTGTAGGCGTGGTGCCTAGATCAAAGTTACTTATGAGTGCTCCCTACCGCCGGAGAGTGGTAGATCGTGGTAGTGACAGTACCATTGAGTCCTTTGTATTCCACTTCCCGTAGATAGGATACGTAGGATCTAAGTCTTTGGGAGATAGTAAGTTTCGTCCTTACCTTCTCTTGAGTGCCGATCTCTTTAAGATCAATATCTACATAACTTACAAGAAGGAGAACTAGACAGACCATAGGAATCTTCTTACCTCTTTGATCCTTTCCCATCCTTGATTGACACTTTCGGGGATTAGTTATATGCCTCAATTATTCCTCACATCATCCTCCCTCGTGGATTCGATATTTAAAACCCCGACCTGGGTGAAATGCTCACTAGTATCCGTGCGCTTGCGGATTATTAATTATTTCGTAGGCTTAACAAATACCAACAAGCATTTAAAATTTGTTGGGGGAGGAATGGATTCTTGAGAAAACATTGATCATAACTAATCTTGTACCATATCTTAGTGTAGACTTTCCTTTTATATTTTCTTTTCTTTTATATCTTTTTGGGATCCTCGGTTCCACACCCATCTTTATATTGCATCCTTAAGCACAAGTTCGGGCCATTAGAATCTTTAGAACTTATCCTATCCTTTGGCTTTGAGTCGTGTCTACGGTTGAGCTAAATGATCATGAAACAACCTTTTATAGGTGAATTCTGAAGTTAACCTCGGGCCGGATCCTATCCTTTACAAAGGATAATGTATTTGGATCTCATCCTAGAAAGTTGTTGGCATGACCATCATGCGATTTTCTAGAGGAACTTTTCTTTTCCTTTTCTAAGCAAGGTTTGTCCTTGACAAACTCAATGGTATGATCTTTTCCTTAGAATTTTCCATGAACACCCAAAGGAAGAAAAGGAATTATTCTCTAGACCATAGAAGAAGTTTTTAATAGCCAAATCATAATCTTTCCAATCCCTTAATTTAGCTACCAATCCTAAATCATCCATATTCTAACACCTCCAAGGGAAGAAGTAATTCTACCCTTGAATCTTTTATGGTGATGATTTAAGGGAGACAAACTTCTAGCTTCACAGAGAGATCTTTGAGTGCCTATAAACCAAATCCTTTTAGAGAAGAGTCTCTTAGAAAGCATCCTTACAAAGGGCGTTGGGAACCCAAGGATGGCATATCTAATGATGCCATAGAAGGAGAGCAAAACTATCTAGAATTCATTCACATCTTCTCCCTTCTATTTCAGATTAGATAATTTATCCAAAGCCAATTTCAATCTCATCCTTGACCCCAATGAATCCTCTAGTGTTCTTTTTTCTTGAGTCCATCTACGATCTTAGAAAGCCAAATATAGACATCATGAAGGATCTATGGAGGACTAGAAAGAGCATTATCCGAGAGATGGAGAACATCCATGAGCATAGGAGTTACATCCTAAATTTTCTATCCAATCCTTGCCCATGTGAACTGTTGCATTTCTTAAGCGCAATCACTAGAAACAGGTTTAGAACCCATCTCTAGTAACGGCGCCGAAATGCGCCGGCCGACATTCCCAAGTAAAACCACCATGTCGGTGATCCGAATGGGAACGTCAACGGGATAGATCTTGCCAAAGAAGATATTCATCCATAGCGCCGCGGATCTATCATTATAGCATTTCACCCGGAAGTATTTAGGGTATCGTTATTTATATTTTTCCCAAAGGAAGGCATGGTGTAAAAGTCTCTAATTCGGACATGGTCAAGATGACACGAATGTATAAATGCACCAATGCTCATAATAGGGGTAAAACAAGATAGGTAGTAGGATAACTTGACACACACACTTGAGCCAATCTCAAGGATAAAGGTAAAAGAAAGAATAAAAGAATAAGTCTAACATGGAGCGGGCATATCCTAGATAGTCATGTCAAGATAGCGGATACACACATGTTTTTTTGTGAGAAATTCTAAGTCAAGCTCGCCAAGGTCTCTGGCCGCTACTTAGGGACCTAAGAATCGCCCAAACGGGATGGAGACCGGCAATTGCACCGCGCCACACCCGAACGTGGGGGATTACAAGGGACGGACAAGGCTGTCACAACCCAGCCGCCTACCCCCTCAACCGTGGGATGCGCCACAAAAGATAGGCAACCCTTAGTCTAGACACCACGTCTACACTAGTAATTATTACTGCGGCGTGTTAACAAGGCTTACCCGTCCCCGGGTCCTTCTACCGAGCACCGCCCCCTCAAGGAACGACTATCAATCCCGCAACCCAACATTAACCAAGTCTAACTCTAGATAGAACTCATCATATCGTTCTAGCTCTTTGGTCTAAACATGTATGTATGATAAACTAAGCATGCAGTTCTATAAGACAAGATCATGATATAGGAACTATAGACTAGTTCTTCAACCAAGATTATATCACAAGAACTTTGCTCTAATTCAAGAACATGACTATATTGATAAGTAGAGAACAAGAACAAGATGAAGAACGCTAAATTGCTCATACCGAATAGCTCCAAAATGTCTTGCTCTCCTTTTATTATTCTTGCCAAACTCCTCCTAAGTACAAACTAAAAAGAAGAAGAAGAAGAAGAAGAAGAAGAAGAAGAAGAAGAAGAAGAAGAAGAAGAAGAAGAAGAAGAAGAAGAAGAGGGAAAAGAAGAAGAAGAAGAAGAAGAAGAAGAAGAAGAAGAAGAAGAGGGAGAAGAAGAAGAAGAAGAAGAGAGAGGCTACATTGTGTGGTGTGTGTTACAAGCGAGGGAGTGCCCATCTATTTGTAGGACCTTCACCATGGGATCCTATCTTGGCTAAGCCATTTCGTACTAATCCCGCACCGTATTCAGGCGAGCAAGCACCGCCTCCGGACTTTTCGGTCGAGATGGGCTGCCGGGGCGAAGGCCGGGCCATTTTGGCCTCAGGGAGGGTGCGCTACAAGCGCAAAGGTGCGCCCGCACCAGTATGAGCTCCGTTTGGGCTGAAACTTTGCATGAGCACGTGGGCCTCGGAGTTATCTTCGTTTCGAGTATTCGTTCGCTGAAATCCGATTCGTATGAGAAAGTTATGCCCAAAATATTGAACCCATGTCCTGCGTCCGTTTATCATTTCATGTTGGACTCGGGCCTCGACCTCTTGGGCTTGTGCTTGGATATTGATATTTTATGGACTTTTCTCCCTTGGGCTTGATGTTCTCAGGAATGCGCTTTCCAGGGAGGCGCCTTTTGGTGCATTTTCCACTTGATTTTTATATAAATCCTGCAAAACATTATTTGGCACTACAAGTGGAATTATGTCAATAATAAATGTATATGTGTGTAGTAAGGTATAGTTTCACCCCCTTATTGGTAGAATGTTGACGTTAAAAATATGTCGTTGGTGACCGTCAACAAACTCCCCAAGCTTACCCTTTGCGCGTCCTCGCGCAAAGATAAAATACTTGGTTGTTGATCGGGAGTTGCTACTATGCCGATTATGTTTCACAAGTGCCAGGGTTATAATAAGATTTTCTACTAGAGTTTGAATAAAATGGCATGCCTTTGCTCACCCTTTATTACCTTTCATCGTAGCGGGGCTTTTTAGCTTTTCTCAAAGCCTTGGGCGGTTGCCAGATAGAACGGTTATAACAGAAATACTTTTCATTCATCCTTTTGATCAACTTTCTCATCCGGGATTTATTTATTTAAGTTCTATTTTGTTTTTCGAGAAAGTATGGGCTTTATTGCTATATATATATTTTTTTTTGGAGAGGTGGGCTCTGCTCGCCCTAGACTTTTGTCTTTTATTTCCTCTCTTTTTTTTTTTTGAAGATGTGGGCTCTACTCGCCCTCGGACACATGTCCATTTTTCATCTCTCTTTTTTTTTTTCTTCTTCTTTTTTTTTAGCATAGCCCATATCATTTCTCTTTTCTTTCAAATTAGATTCCCGGATGTCAAGTTTCTCTTTACGGGCGAAATCATAGCAAATCCATTAGTACCATATCATACTTGGCAACAACTTAGACTAGATAGAGCCTATGCAACCCGGATGAATCGGGGTTTTTTTTTTTTTTTTTTTTTAGGATGATTTCTTAGACTTAGCCACTAAACCCAAACTTTAGAGAAATTCGAATTATAAACTAGGCACGGGCAAAACATAAGACAGAGCAACTATTCATCATTTCAACAGGGGTAGAACTAAAACATTTCTACAACACATATATATAGAATGGAATAAGTCTTCCTCTCTCTCTTTCTTCTTCCCCTCTTTTTGTTTTTTTTTTATTCTCATATCTCATCATTCATATAAGATAAGAAAATAACCGGATGGAATGTGAGATCTGAGTGACCTTTGTGGGAGTCCTCCCCAAGCTAGCTTTTGACTTACCTTCGGTTTATGAATGTTGCTAGCTTGTGAACGCTATGATTGGATCTTTGATCAACATCATCTTTTGAGCGTGCGGGGAGACTCCCCCAAGCTTGTCTTGTGATGAACTTGGAAGAACGGGACAACCATTCTTGGGTTTTCAAAGGTTTTATTTATTTATTTTCATTTTTTTTGGTTCACGACAAGATCTGTTCTCCATTGTCATTTCTTGGACTTACCCTCATGATGTTGATAAATTCCTGCAGGGGTTAGTCCATATGGTCGACAAATTCTTCACTAGCAACTTTGGTTCAATAATCAAACTCGACTCCATGTCTAATCGATTAGGGTAGACTTTTTGACCTAAGCACCATGCTTAATTCAAAGTGCCTATGGAAGTATGATCATTCGAATAACCAAAACTTCCAAACCAAAATATGCCAACATAGAAAAAGGACGCATGAAAAGAGCAATAAGATTCATCCAATGAAGATGAAGACTTTGAAAGGTGAATAGAAAGTTTAATTTTAATTTTTTTTTTTTTTTTTCATAGATTTTATGTAATAAATATTTTTGTTAATTTTAATAATAAAATATTTTATAAAACATATATATTTTTTTTAATATACCCCATTTTTTTTTATTTTTTTTGAAAATATTTACTTATAGATTTTTGTGTAGTAAATATTTTTGGTTTATTTTGATAATTAAATATTTTTTTTTTTTAGAACACATCTCTTTTTTTTTTTTTTTTTTTTTTTTTTTTTTGTAATGGACAGGAGGATGAGAGTGTAAGGTTCACATTACCATGTTTTTGGTCCTCCCCCCAAGCTAGCTCAAAGCCCATTGGATCGGGGTTTTACTCCCGTGCTTTTGGCTTTTCCTGCATGGTTAGTATATGGTAGATTCACGAGTCGATTTACATCCTTCGTGATTACCAAATTTTGAAACATATGCGGGAAGGAGCAAAAGAGCAAATTGTTTTTTTTTTATTAATTTATTTTTGAAATTTATTATAAAGGGAGGACAAAAAGCTTCACCAAACTTTTCATACTCAAACAAGGCTAAGATAAAGATGCAATATAAGTGTAGCCTTATTTTATCTCCATCAAAGAATAATTCTCTTGTTTATGATGTCGACCCTAGGTTCATTCGTCAAAATTCAACGCCATGTCAAATTTTGATTAAAGAAGACCATTTTAACCCAAGCACCATGCTTGATTTAAAAGACCTATGGATATATTGCATGCAAACACATCCAAACCCGGATCATATTTCATAAACAAAGAAAACATGAAATTTTTTATGGAGATAAGTATGAGTAAAAAGAATTGGTGAATTATTACCTTTGTATACACGAGTGTGTGTGTGTACCATCTCGCGCATGAAGGAAAGATCGTTGAGACTCCCGCGGTGGTAGCTTGATAATCCATCTCGGGCGGGCCACAAGGCTTAGATGATACACACATGTAGTGTATATGGGCCATGGGCCTTAGTGGTCACAAAGGTGCAAAGGAGGATGTTCCCCCTTTCCTTTACCTTCTTTTTTTCTTTTCTTTATTTTTTTTTTTTTTTTTTTTTTATTGGACCTTTGTGTACACAGTGTACTTGACCGACAGACTTGAGGATAGAGTTCATAATTGCTTTGTCGGTGGCATGATGATCTTGGTTTGGTTATGACTTCTGGCCGGAGCGAGAGGGAGACATACCGAACTCACTCAGTGCAACAAAGGTCTTGGGAGAGAAAGATCCCTTCTTGCTTACATGGAAGCAATGCGGGGGTGGAGTCACGTGTCTTCATTGTTTTACTTTAACCATGTAGGCCTAACCTGCTCCTCTCTCCTCTTATTATATAATTTTTTTTTTCTTTCCCTTTTTTTTATATATATCTCTCTTTTTTCAACTCTTTTTTTTTTTTTTCCTTTATAGCAAGGGGAGGCTAATCTCTTATTCATCTCTCTTTTTTTTTCTTCTTTTTTTTACTTTACTCATTCTTTTTTTATAATCCCCCGGCACTTGGAACTTGATATTCTCACCATCTTCCCTCACACACTTGGACTTTCGTAAAAAAGTCAAATGTGCAAAGTCGTGGTCTCCTTTTGAGTGTGTTCCTCCGCCCAAGAGCATCAAAGTTTTCTTGATGTAGCCCCCATGTTTTCAAGCGTCGCGTGCCCCTTCCACCTCCAATGGTTAGCGACAAGAATACCCGAAGGTGCATACTAACTTGATAACATGTCCTTGCTTTTTATTTATAAGAATTTTTTTTATAAGATTTTTTTTTTTTTAAAAAAGATTTTTTTTTTTTAGATAAGCCTAAGATGAACAAAGATCACTACACATGCATATTATCGAGGAACATGTCCTAATAGATCATCCCTTTAACCAACGCCTTCCCGGAACGGCGCCGAAATGCTTGTTGCATTTCTTAAGCGCAATCACTAGAAACAGGTTTAGAACCCATCTCTAATAACGGCGCCGAGAAAATGCGCCTTAAAAGACATTCCCAAGTAAAACCACCATGTCGGTGATCCGAATGGGAACGTCAACGGGATAGATCTTGCCAAAGAAGATATTCATCCGCAAGCGCACGGATCTATCATTGTAGCATTTCACCGGAAGTATTCAAGGTATCGTTATTTATATTTTTCCCAAAGGAAGGCATGGTGTAAAAGTCTCTAATTCGGACATGGTCAAGATGACACGAATGTATAACAGACCAATGCTCATAATAGGGGTAAAAACAAGATAGGTACTAGGATAACTTGACACACACACTTGAGCCAATCTCAAGGATAAAGGTAAAAGAAAGAATAAAAGAATAAGTCTAACATGGAGCAGGCATATCCTAGATAGTCATGTCAAGATAGCAGATACACACATGTTTTATTGTGTGAGAAATTCTAAGTCAAGCTCGCCAAGGTCTCTGGCTGAGCTACTTCGAGACACCTGCAATCGCCCAAAGCGGGATGGAGACCGGCAATTGCACCGCGCCACACCCGAACGTGGGGGTGATTACAAGGGACGGACAAGGCTGTCACAACCCGGCCGCCTACCCCTCAACCGTGGGATGTGCCACAAAAGATAGGCAACCCTTAGTCTGGACACCACGTCTACACTAGTGATTATTACTCTGGCGTGTTAACAAGGCTTACCCGTCCCCGGGGTCCTTCTACCAGAGCACCGCCCCCGAAGGAACGACTATCAATCCCGCAACCCAACATTAACCAAGTCTAACTCTAGATAGAACTCATCATATCGTTCTAGCTCTTTGGTCTAAACATGTATGTATGATAAACTAAGCATGCAGTTCTATAAGACAAGATCATGATATAGGAACTATAGACTAGTTCTTCAACCAAGATTATATCACAAGAACTTTGCTCTAATTCAAGAACATGACTATATTGATAAGTAGAGAACAAGAACAAGATGAAGAACGCTAAATTGCTCATACCGAATAGCTCCAAAATGTCTTGCTCTCCTTTTATTATTCTTGCCAAACTCCTCCTAAGTACAAACTAAAAAGAAGAAGAAGAAGAAGAAGAAGAAGAAGAAGAAGAAGAAGAAGAAGAAGAAGAAGAAGAAGAAGAAGAAAAGAAGAAGAAGAAGAAGAAGAAGAGGGAGAAGAAGAAGAAGAAGAAGAGAGAGGCTACATTGTGTGGTGTGAGTTACAAGCGAGGGAGTGCCCATCTATTTGTAGGACCTTCACCATGGGATCCTATCTTGGCTAAGCCATTTGGTACTAATCCCGCACCGTATTCTGGGCGAGCAAGCACCGCCTCCAGACTTTTCAGGTCGAGATGGGCCGCCAGGACGAAGCTGGGCCGTTTTGGCCTCCGGGAGGGTGCGCGCGCACCCAAAGGTGCGCCCGCACCAGTATGAGCTCCGTTTGGGCTGAAACTTTGCATGAGCACGTGGGCCTCGGAGTTAGCTTCGTTTCGAGTATTCGTTCGCTGAAATCCGATTTAGATGAGAAAGTTATGCCCAAAATATTGAACCCATGTCCTGCGGTCTCGATCATTTCATGTTGGACTCGGGCCTCGACCTCTTGGGCTTGTGCTTGGATATTGATATTTTATGGACTTTTCTCCTTGGGCTTGATGTTCTCGTGAATGCGCTTTCGAGGGCGCCTTTTGGTGCATTTTCCACTTGATTTTTATATAAATCCTGCAAAACATTATTTGGCACTACAAGTGGAATTATGTCAATAATAAATGTATATGTGTGTAGTAAGGTATAGTTTCACCCCTTATTGGTAGAATGTTGACGTTAAAAATATGTCGTTGGTGACCGTCAACATGAACAAACTCTGAATTGATTGCCATCTCTAATCTAGCCACTTATAAGATTTCAAACTCCCTTGAGATAAATGTTCATAATGATTTGGAAAAGGAGGTTGTTGATCTTATTGGCTTGAAAGCTGAGATTGGTAATTTAAGGGAAAACTTCTTCATCATCTTGAATCATCTTTGAAGGTTTCCCGGGGACGAGTTTTTGTCTTAAAACAAGCACCCTAGGGGAAGAAATATAAGTATAGATCTTTTGCTATAAGACCCCCTTATGTAGTGAGCATAGAGATATAATTATGAGAATATTCCTTCAGGTATTTTTGTTACTAACCATTCCAGGTCAAGAGCAAAGAGAACGAAGGATGACAATGTAAAGGTATGTCTAACCAATTATCATGTAACATGAAATCATATGCACAGAAATATTTCTTGCCATGTTGCTACATTATCTTGGTTGTCTCTACCTTTAAGACATGCTCAAGTTACTACACTATTCCATCTTCGTTTGAGTAAATCTCTATAATGCCTTCATGCTATCTTTGTTTACTATAGTATGCTTTGGTTTGGAAATACTGCTTAAGAGTACTTCCAAAGGTTTTTAAATTAAGCGTGGTGCTTAGGTTAAAATGCCTTCCTTAATTAAATTAGACATGGAGTCTAGTTTGGTTATTGAACTAAATATTACTTGTGTAGACATTGGTATATTTTGTTAAACTAACCCCTGCGAAAAGGAAGCTCTCAAACAAGCTTGGGGAAGTCCGAGATGAACTTAGATCGAGAGATGAAGCAAGGCATATGATGAACTCCAATCTTAAGCAAAAGACACGATACATTCATCATCAATGGAAGAACTAAGTAGATGGACAAAGCAATGGGCCACAAGAACATCAAAGACAAAAAGTGAATTTAAATCACATATTTGTATACAACTTCTGTCCTATGTTCTAAAAATAATAATAATAAAAATCTAAGCACATGAAGGCCCATAGAAAACAACAACATGTTCCTAGGACAAGTTCCCTTTGGATATTTTTTGGTCACTAATCTTGCAGGAACAAAAAGGACGAACAATATCAAAGGACATGGTGATTGCAACACACAAATAGGGATGGTTCAGCATTCACACTTAAAGTATCAAGTGACGGGAAGGCTTGAGCATAGGGGAGGAAGATCCACTCCTCTAAAGATCTAACGTTTCTCTTCCTCTTCTCAAGCTACCGTCACTCGACATCTTTGGTTTTGCAATCCCTCTACTCACTATTACTTTGTCTCTCTAAGATTGAATGTTTATAAATGTCATACATCAAAATCAATCTTTCCCATTAGAGAAAAAAGTGATAGTGAGCACATGTTAAAATAAACATCTAAAACCCTTTGTAGAATAGAAGATACCTTTAGCCCCATGACAAATCTACCCTTGTTTAAAATTACTTGTATATTTCTTCGGTATGTCTTTGTCAACTAATCTACTGAGGAATAAAATCATGAGAGGAGCAAGAAGGTCCTACACAATTCAAAGGAAAATGAAAGAAAGGATGATCCAATAAAGGGAGACAAGTTAGGAGCAAGATATACAAAAGGATAAATGAGGAAAGCTCCAAGCAAAAGGTAATAACTACCACAAGTTGTTACGGTCTTTGTCACACTCTAATAAAAGGTAACATCTTGAGGTAAGTTATTATTCACTAAGTTTTTCCCTAATTACGGCATGTTCATAAATAAAGAATCAAACATGTTAGAGCCAAAACCTAACCTTATCCATCTTGCTTAGCTTCACATGTTTAGTTCTTTGTTCCTACAATCACTCTCTTGATCTCATAACCCCCATTCATGTGAATTAAGATGTTGCTCATCCCGTTTGGTAAGATAGTCATAAATCAATTAAACTGTTGATGTTCTATTTTGCGCCTTATCACCCTCATCATAAATAAATAAAAGCATTAAACATTAAATACGCCTTGTTTAATGTGCCTAAGTTTAGAGAAGAACGAATAAAGTTTTGGTTACATTGGTGTTATCCCACCAACAGGGGCCATGCACTTGATCTCTACCTTGTCTTTGCAAACGGGACATACTTCGAGCATAACATGGAAGAGTCTCACTCTCTCAAAATTCTATAAAGAGATGTCCCGACCCACAAAGCATGCACACTAAACAAGATGTTGCTCTCTTCCACTATCAAAGCTTCACTTCAAACCATGGGACATGCAAGCAACATGGGTGATGCCATCCTTAGAGATCATTATCTCAAGAGACGCAATACCAACATCGATGACACACTTGAGAAGTGAGTAAGGTAAGAAGTCTTGTTCAAAGGACTTAAAACATTGAACCCTCATTTGGAAGGTAAGCTCGGTAGTTATCCATATTTAATTCTTAGCATTGCGTCTTTAATTGCATATCATATTTATCTTTTTGCATCTTGCATTGGCATATTTATTTCTTTGCATTACATAATCATTTTTCCTTTAGCATGTTTACATTTATGCATTAGCACTTTGCATTGAAAAATTCTAAAGCCCCATGTGAATAATCTTGAGGTGTGTAACAACCCATAAGGATATTCATTGTGGTGGCACAAAAATAATTATGCATTCATCTAGTTGCATTTGCATTATAGTTCTTTGCATACATATGAAATTATAAAACTCCAAAAATATTTAGAGGAGAAATCTTCTTTGAAGTTTTACATAGAATAATCATGATCCATCTTGAAAATCTTTAGACACATGAAGCCTATGTGGCGTAACCACTAATGCTTAATCAAGTTCCACTAGCTTTGTTGTCTATTTGAGTTCAGCGAGATTTCAAGGAAGATAAACATGATAGACCGACTTCATCGTCCTTTGTCTACCTCAACTTCCACATCAATAAACTCGACACGTCAATCCAAATTGGGGAGTGCACCCCCGATATTCACGATAAGTATCTCTACTATTATATTATCTACTACTATATTTATATTATTATTAGTTAATATTTTGGTTTGCTTATTTTGCTAAGAGTCTAGTTAATAAAGTCGTTTGAGGAGTCTTTAGTAGAAGTGTGATCTTATAGTATAAATAAATAAAGAGGAGTGTACAAGAAGTTTTCTTTTCCACCTACATAAAATAATCTCTGAAGCTAGATCTCATACATGGAAATGATGAATAGTTGCTCCGTTGTTATGCTTTTCTAGTACCTAGCTTTCAAGCTTAATTTCTCTCGAGCTCCATTTGCAAAATTAATATTTGCTCAAACACAGAAACATATGGGTTGCAAATGCTTGCTCTAAAGTCTAGGTAATTGACGGATATGATATATGATAGTTTGAGCTGCTATTTGATTTTACTCCTAGTGATACTAGATTTCTAGAGATTTATATTTTGAAAAATTGAAAATATACATGATAAGTTCTGTATGACAAGAGTGTGAACCTCCTACCATAGCCATATATACATGCTACTTAGAATAGGACAACCTTTTGAAAAATATAGATATATATATATATATATATATAGGTACGCTTGCTTTGCATTAAGTTTGTTCAATCTTTGTCGACCCTTAGAAACTTATCATGCTGATCATGTACACTCCACTCATTCCACTTACTTCATTTCACTATCATCTACTCACTGTAGCCAAAAAAAAATGTTCTACTCCTATCTCGGGGAGAGCAACCAAAAATATTTATTATACCCATCCACCCATTCATTGCTAGCCAATATCTTACAAAAGCTCCATCATTTATACCTCTCAAAAGTTATTACAAAAAGAGATCTGGGTTGTGTATCTTTAAAAAGAAAAAGGGAGATGAAAAATGGACAAAAGTCCTACGGGCGAGTAGAGCCTACCTCCCTAAATAAAAAGAGATGAATAATGAACAAGTGTTCGAGGGCGAGTAGAGCCCACATCTCTAGAAATAAAGATGAATAATGGACAAGTGTCCGAGGGTCAGTAGAACCCACATCTTTATAAGAGAGGAAATAATGGACACAAGCCCGAGGGCCAGTGAGTCCACCTCTCTTGATTAAAAAAAAAAAAAAAAAAAAAAAAAAAAAAAAGAGATACAACCCGGGTTCTCTACAAAAATTTAAAAAGAGAAAAGATTCCAAAAAGGAGCAAAAGTAAGATTTCTCATTCTAATTCACTACATACTTTACTATATTCCATACCTATATTCTATCCACCATACACATGCACTACTTGATCGGTGTGACTTGTATCTTTGGATCCATTGCTTGAATTTACTGATATATGCTTAGTAAGAAAATAAATTATTTTCTCCTACCTATAAGCTCCGGATATATAAGCCTTAGATATTAGGTAAGAGAGAAGAAGGCATAGTATATTAATGCCTTTGTAAAAAATGTTACATATTATGAGAGTAAGGCAACATTATATTATTGCCTAAGAGAGGATCCACAAGAACCACAAATGAGAGATTAGAGAGAGTCATCTTGAGAAACTTTGAGTTTTATTTTAAAATCGAAAAAAAACTCCGGAAGGACAGTTGATCAAAAAGAGTTTGAGATTTAGTACTTGACTTGGATGTTCTATCTTTCAATTACCCAAGATTGCGAAAAAAAGATGTAAAGCCCCAAAAAGGTAAGAGGTAAATTGAATCATTAAAGTTTACAAGTTTATCTTTATCTGAGAGAAAAAAAAATTTGAAAGCATGTGTACTTTAAAGGTGTGATAAGCGTTGCGGCAACTCTGATCCAAGTAAGAAATTATATTTTGTGTCTTGCTAAGAGACTAGCAAGAGATAAGCTTGGGGGGAGCTTGTTGACACCTGTTATAACATAAAATTACTAGTCAATTAAACATGAAAAAGGGCTTAATTTGAATATCAATATAAGTCTAGGGGTATAACTAACATAATTCCACAAGTTTTGGTGATTTATATATTTTTTGGGGACTTAATAGGAAAATGCAGAGAATAATGGAGAAAGTTCCGAAATATACAAGGCCTATGATGACAAGACTTGACCATGAATTAATTCAACCCGAATTGTGGACTAAAACATTCTAGAAGACACCGAAAGACACCGGGAAGGAGGCGACAGGGCGGGGGCCCACCATGGCACGGCGCCCCGCCAACACCCTCATCGCGCCCGGTGGGTCCCACCATCATCCTCTCCTTTCTATGGCGGTTTATCACCGACATTGAGGTTGCATCTATACCGTTGCCAAGGTCGGTTTGATCCAAAGGTTCACGTTCATCGCCAAGGCCTATATAAGAAGACCCCCTCACCTTTGTGGGCTAAACCTAATTCATTACTATCTTATTCTATCTCATTAACTCTTAGTAGTAGAGGGGTCCCTAGAAAGGATCAACTCTCTCTAAGGGATTAGTGAAGTAGAATTAGACATGTAATTAGAGCTTAATTAGACATATCATTAATTAGAAGTAGATTAGAAGTAGATTAGATCTATCTAATTAGATCTAATCATGAGTGAATATCAAGTTGAGAGATTAGATCTAGAACTCTAATTAAGTTCTAGATCTATTCTTGAGAGTAAAAGAGTGAGTGGAGGAGAAGAAGGGGAAGCACCAGACATGTTGGTGACTCCTCTACGCTTGTACCTCTGGGATCAAAGGCTTTATGGCACTTGATCCTAAGACTTCTATGGTGGATCAACTACTTATTTGAGTAAGTATCATATTATCTTCGAGTGTTAGTATTTTTCTTAATGTTCATAACTCTTTGAGTACTCTAATTTATGGGAATCTATAGATTAGAGGGGTTTACTTAGGTGTAGGCGTGGTGCCTAGATCAAAGTTACTTATGAGTGCTCCCTACCTGCCGGAGAGTGGTAGATCATGGTAGTGACAGTACCATTGAGTCCTTTGTATTCCACTTCCCGTAGATAGGATACGTAGGATCTAAGTGCTGGGAGATAGTAAGTTTCGTCCTTACCTTCTCTTGAGTGCCGATCCCTTTAAGATCAATATCTACATAACTTACAAGAAGGAGAACTAGACAACCATAGGAATCTTCTTACCTCTTTGATCCTTTCCCATCCTTGATTGACACTCAGGGATTAGTTATATGCCTCAATTATTCCTCACATCATCCCCCCATTGGATTCGATATTTAAAACCCCGACTGGGTGAAATGCTCACTAGTATCCGTGGCGCTTGCGGATTATTAATTATTTCATGTAGGCTTAACAAATACCAACAATTATTAATGGCGGCGTAATCGGACTTTGTTGGACATGGTTCGGTCTATGATGAGCGGTCGGACCTACCTTTATCGTTTTGGGGATATGCTCTAGAAACAGACCACTTTCACATTAAATAGGGTACCATCTAAGTCCGTAGTTAAGACACCACATGAGATGTGGACCGGTAAGAGTCCTAGTTTGTCTTTTCTAAAGATTTGGGGTTGTGAAGTTTATGTCAAACGACTTCAATCGGATAAACTAACACCCAAGTCGGACAAGTGTTTTTTTAGGTGGGATACCCAAAGGAAACTTTGGGGTATTACTTTTACAACCGATCGAGAGGGCAAAGTGTTTGTTGCTCGAAACGGTGTTTTCTTAGAAAAAGAGTTTCTCAAAAGAGACAAGAGTGGACAAAGGGTGTATCTTGAAGAAGTTCAGGATGAGCCAATTGGTCAAGACTCTACAGTGATGCTAGTGTAGCAAAACAAGTTGAGATACACAGTGGCAAAGATAACACCACCACTACCACAAAGATCAGCTAGACTCAGTGAGTTGCATGGGGATGTGTTATTGTTAGACGATGACGAACCTATGACATATCTGCGCGGAAGCTATGATGGACCCAGTTCGAGAAATGGCAAAGTGCCATGAGATCCGAGATAGATTCCATGGGAGCCAATCAAGTTTGGAACTTGGTTGACCCGCTGATGGGGTTAGACCCATTGAGTGCAAATGGATCTATAAAAAGAAAAGAGATATGGACGGAAATGTTCACGTCTATAAAGCACGACTTGTCGCAAAGGGTTTTCGCGTTCAAGGAGTTGACTACGGCGAGACATTCTCGCCCGATGGCGATGCTTAAATCTATCCGGATCATTCTAGCAATTCTTTTGCTCATTTCGATTATGAGATATGGCGGATGGATGTTAAAACAGCCTTTCTAAATGGAAATTTGGAAGAGGGCGTGTATATGATACAGCCCGAAGGTTTTGTTGATCCTAAGAATGCTAGAAAAATATGCAAGCTTAAGAAATCCATTTATGGCTTGAAGCAAGCATCTCGGAGTTGGAACATTCGTTTTGATGAAGAGGTCAAAGCTCTTGGCTTTCGTCAGAATGAAGAAGAACCTTGTGTATACAAGAAGGAAAGTGGGAGCGCTGTTGTGTTTCTAATCTTGTATGTAGATGACATACTTGTTGATTGGGAATGACATTCCAATGTTGCAATCCGTGAAGACTTCACCGAATAATATATTTTCTATGAAGGATTTGGGAGAAGCATCATATATTTTGGGCATAAAGATCTATAGAGATAGATCAAAGAGGCTAATAGGATTATGCCAAGACACGTACATTGACAAGGTGTTGAAACGGTTCAACATGGAACAGTCCAAGAAAGGGTTCTTGCCTATGTCACATGGTATGCGTTTTAGCAAGAAGCAGCGTCCTTCGATTGGCGATGGCGAGAGCATGAGTAAGGTTCCATACACCTCGGCGGTTGGTTCCATCATGTATGCCATGATATGTACACGCCCGTGATGTCTCATATGCTCTAAGTGTTGCGGCGGTACCAAGCTGATCCGGGTGAGAGTCACTTTGGACACTTGTTAAAAATATTCTTAAGTACTTAAGAAGGACTAAAGATATGTTCCTAATCTATGGAGGTGAGGAGGAGCTCGTTGTAAATTGTTAGACCGATGCTAGCTTCCAAACCGACCGCGAGATGATTCACAATCTCAATCGGGATATTTGTTCACAATAAATGGTGGTGTTTGTTAGTTGGAAAAGTTCCAAGCGGAGAGGCGGTGACCGATTCTACAAATGAAGCCGAGTACATTGCGACTTTTGAAGCCGCAAAGGAAGGTGTTTGGATGAGGAAGTTCCTCATTGAACTTGGTGTGTTTCCAAATGCAAGCGGCCCATTGAACCTTCATTGTGACAATAGTGGCGCGATTACACGTGCTAAGGAGCCGAGGGATCACCATAAGAACAAACACGTCTTTGCGGAAATTTCACCTCATTCGAGAGTTCATCAAACGTGGTGAAATCAAGATATGCAAGATACATACGGATTTGAATGTTGCGAATCCTTTGACGAAGGCTCTTCCACGGCCCTAAGCATGAGGCGCACATGAGAGATATGGGTATTAGATATCTTAAAGATTAACTCTAGTGCAAGTGGGAGATTGTTGGGAATATGCCCTAGAGCTAATCATAGAGATGATTTGTATTCCTTCATTGTATCCATGATATATTATGTGTTCATGAATATCCATTAAAGACAACTTGTATTGATTAGCAATTATGTGAATTGTTTGTGAAACTCTTTTACTTGTTTGGTTATTCAATAATTGTCCTCGATCGGAGTTCATGTGAGAACACACATGAATATTAGATCAGCACACGTATTAGTTGATGACTATGTTTCACAAGTCATAGACATAGAGATGTCAAACTAATAATGTGGGCACATGTATGACATGGGGCTGGATTGACCCAACATGAGATGTTCTTATTATCTCTTTATGCATCATGTACGTTATGTCCTTAGACCTCGAGATTGTCGTATGTACTCAAGATGTGAAACGACCTACTTAGGGACTATCAAACGTTACTCGTAATTGGGTAGCTATAAAGGTGGTCTTGGGTTTGTCGGAAACATCTTTGTGAGACATAGTCAATCAAGATGGAATTGCCCCTCTCCATGAGAGAGAGATATAAGCCGGACCACTCGATTGATTGGATCAAGAAATGCATGGCCGTGCTTGGGTTAAGTGTTAACCCACGAGGTGGACCAAATATCGTGTGGCAAGGGAATGACGAGTATATGGTTTGTGGTGGTTCGTCTGGATATGATCATTAAGCGTACACATGGGAGTTGGCACGTCTTGCTAGAGGCCGCCGTCAACTATTGGCCGAAAGTAGGTGTACTCGGGCCATGTCTATGTGTGCGTGAGCCCATAGGGTCGCACGCTTAAGGGGAAGAAGGCCTAATTCGGATTTGATCCAATTAGGC
The DNA here is from genome assembly GCA_015847255.1 of Hyparrhenia diplandra. Lineage (NCBI taxonomy): Eukaryota > Viridiplantae > Streptophyta > Magnoliopsida > Poales > Poaceae > Hyparrhenia > Hyparrhenia diplandra. Next base: position 399,155 of record JADLZK010010767.1, on the reverse strand, counting down.
GAGGCTTAGGGTTACTAATGGGCCTCCGGCTCGGGACCCGTTAGGGACGCCTATATATATGAGAGGTGGGTGCGGGGCTGTGATCTAATCTAAGCCGCCGCCCACGCCTTGCCTCTCGCATCTCGCGGACCTAGCGGTCCGAGGCGCATCGCTTCCTCCCCAGCGTGTGGGATACCTCGGAGGTGCTGCATTTGGAGCACAAGTACGAACCGCCGCGAGGAGGGCGGACGTGACGGACGATCACGCAATCACGGCAATCGCTGCTGCGGCGCGTACATCTACGTCGAGGGTCGGCGCTTCCGCTGCACCTGCGGCGTCTAGTGGTAATCCGTGATCTATAACTAGCGGTAGATCCTTGGTTTATGGGTAGAAAATTTTCGTTTTACGGCTGGCGTAGCGATCCCATATTCCTTCGGGTAATATAACCGAATTAGACCGGTTTCACTTATTGCTAACGACCAATCCTAAGGGTCTCGTCCTAAGGTCAAGCACGGCTCTTGATACCAAGCGTAACATCCCCGATTTCCGCGAAGGAAATCCACGAATGAAGTATAACACGATGGTCCCGAGGATCATGCCATCACATTATCCAAATTACGACGATTCTGAGTCAAACTTGAATAAAAAGAATACAAATAGAAGGGTTTATAATAGTACATCGCCACTTGGCGGAAACAACGAGTCACACAAAGATCGAGCGGCATCGAAGACCGAAGCGAGTTGCGGAAGCATCATCATCATCAACATCTCGGCTTGAGCGTAGGCACGAGACCATCTAATCTTTCCAAATCTTTGCGAGACAGGGAAACGCACAGACACCCCGGATGTGTGTGCGGGCCATGGTCGACACCGAACGAGCTTTGGTGGAAATAGAAAATAAGGGATCCGGCGATCCTAATATTTGGCCGTGGTTTGCATCCTTAGTGCATGCGAAGCAGCAAGTAATATAATAATAACAATATTCACATTTTAAACTCATTCCCAACACTTCCCCACCCAAAGTCCATATCCAACATTACACACACCTCATCACTCACAACTCACAAACTGACACAGGGCGACAAGGCAGCAACCTGCTCCTTTGCCTTGCCTAACCGGTTCTCAGCCCCCGGCTCTCAACCGTAAATCCCCGCACTCAACTACATCCGAGGTAAGAAGAGAAAACACCCTCTCTACTCGGCGGAAAGCAAGAACCCATGGGGTAAACCCAACTAGTAAGCCGGCGCACACCTTTAGGCCGTCCAGGCTCGAAGGCCTACGCACACCCTTAGGTAGTCCAGGCTCAAAGTCGGATCCATGCCCGGAGGCAGGACAATACGTATTGGTTTAAACTCTGCAGAGCATGTACACAAGATCTCTCGATCACCATCATCGATGCCCTAGGAGCACCTAGGAAGATTCCGGCTGCCTTCCAACTAGTTCGATGCCATCCTACCACTCAGCCAGGGAAGCCCGAGTACCACCGCACGAGGCGAGGAAAAGACAACACCGGGCCCTACAAGTGGTGCTGCCTACTAGAACGGAACGGGAAGGACCTCCGTCTCCGCTGACCCTAATCACCTTACAACCTAGCGAAATGGCACCGTCCCTAGCTAGTCGGACTACCCGTCCCCTACCCATTTTGGGGCGGCGATGTGTACCAGGTTCCCATATGATTCCGTCCCAACGATCTGTAAGTCCTTAGGTTGACCAGACAAGACATCTTCTCAACTTCTGTGCTAATGATAGCACCTGGGGCTTCGCTCCACAAAGGCTCTCCACCCCGAAACTCTGGGAAAATCACCGTGTACCCACCATAGGTACCTAATACTAGGGGTGCCCAGGCCGCACCTCCTCGGCAAGACTCGTCTCGGCGACTCGTCGTCCTGCCCAGTCGACTCAACCCTCACCACCACACACCCAAGACACACGCAGAATCACACTTCCCAGATGACACAACTCAACCGTCCGGCTCATATACTCCGGCTCTCATATATATACACGTAAGTGAAGGTAAAGCCACATAGTGGCAAGTGCAAGCAAGCAGGCAGGAGTATATAAGTGCTAGCGCAAAGCTGGGTAACTGTGGTGGATGGGTTTCAATCAAGGCATAACAGGCTCAGGCAAAAGCATGCATCCATATATACTAGCAAATGAGTAAAGTAAAAGCGCTAGCATATCTATTTGCAATGTCTAAATAGGATTCTCTAAAACAAAGTCTTTGCCATGACACCTGCGATGTCGAGGAAGTAGTGGTACTAGTCTCCGGTCACTTGGCGTAGTCGCATACACCGGGTCTCCTCCTCCTGGGTCGACTCCACTCCGGGACTAAAACGTCACCGTAGAGTCGCGATAAGCAACTCCTATAGAAGTCCACAAAGAAGCAACAATATCCAAAAAGATCCAAATGCACTCATAGATAACCCTATGACGTAGAGCTTGAATTTAGAAAAATTTGGACTCTTGTTTCATAATTTTCTGAGTTCGTATGAATATTCTATGAATTTCCTAAGATCAAATTATATTCTGAAAATGGAAAAGGGCTGGTTTAACCAGGGCGCGACACGTGGCAGCTTCTGGTTGGGTGGCTGACATCAGCATGACGCCAGCAGAGGCGGGTCCGAGGGTATAGGTCGACAGGTGGGTCCGCTACCGACGTCACTAGTGACGCCACGGCCGACGCAAGGCATCCAGGGTGGCAGGGAATGATAGGTGGGTCCCATGGCTGTGGTGACTGACACGTGGGGCCAGTTGGGACCCGGTCAACGGTGGCTGGTAGGTGGGTCCCAGTCAACGTTGACTGGTCAACGTATATTGGGCCAAGTGGGCCAGTAGCGGGCCTGGATGGGCTGGACATGGGCCGGGTTGGGCCGCCCGGGCCGGACACGTGTCGGGCAGTCGAGCTGTCCACGTGGCTCTGTTGGGCTTCTAACTGGGCTTAGTCTACAGGCGGGGTGAGCTGGGCCGGTGTATGGTGGACCGGCTGCTGTTGGTCCATGGACCGCAGCCGCGGTCTATCGTGGACTAGGTGCACTCTCCCCCTTCCTCCTCCCGGCTCACGTGCACCGGGTTTAGGCACCAGCTGGGCCTCTCTTTTCCCCATCCGTGCTCTGCTCACGGCGGCGCTCCTGCCGGCGGCGAACTGCTCCACCTGCGCTGCGTGGCGGCTTAGGAAGTCGGCTCTATGATAGCGTCTGGGCGTTGCGGGTTTCCATGGCTGTGTGCTAGGGTAACCAAGGCGGCGGCTTGGCTTTCCCTAAGCCCGGCGCACCACGCGCGGCGAACGGCGACGACGGGAAGGTTGCCACGGCTCCAGCTCGGGCTCCGTCTTGGTGCAAGGCAGCTTAGGGGCATTCCAACGGGCACGTCAAGGCAGCGAGGGAACAACGACGGCTCGGTGGCTCCAGCAAGTCTGGACGCGGCGATGGCGGAACGGCGCCGACGGCGCACTGTGGCGAGGCGGCTGTGGCTTCGGTTGGAGACAAAAGTCGGCTCCCAACTTGACACGGGTGGAAGACGTAGGACGTGCCGGCGGCGACCATAACTCACGGCGGTGTTTCCACGCGGCGATGCTCTCGGCGGACGCCGCGGCGCGGTCGCGTGGGAACAGGCAAGGTGGTCGCTTTTTCTTGATCTAACTAGACGGCTAGGTACTCGGCGTCAAGGCGAAACTCATAGGCTCGCTCCCGTGCCAAGAGGTGGCTTGGGTTCGTGGGAACGCGTGCGCGCACGGCGGTGCTCCCGCGCGCGGCGCTGCTCCGGCATGGTAGGGCAGCGGGACGGCTAGGCCTTCCTAGGGCGAAGAGGCGGCGGATTCCCGCGTCCTTTGACGAGACGGACATGATGGAGGAAGTCCGGTGGTGGGTCTCGGCTGGTTACGGCCGGAACGGCGATGGCAGTGTGGCTCATGGCCATGGCGGTTCGCGGCCACGGCGACGTGCTAAACATCGGCGTTCCCGAACACAAGGTGCTCGGCAAGGTCGCGTTTTGGCTGTAGGCGTGGGGTGTGTTTGCTAACCACGGAAAGTGGCACCTTGGCTACTCTAGGCCGGAGAACGCGGTGGCGTACACGGGTGTGACAACCCAAGACGACGAGCACGGCGAACAGCAAGGTTGAGGGCTCACCTTGGCGACGGGCGGCGAGGCGGTGGCGGTTCGTGGCAGGGCAGCTACGGCAGCGGCACGGACGGCTCCCTCGTCTCGCGGTACAGCGGCGACCTCCGTCGGCGCTTGACGGGCACCGGCGACGTGGCGAAGCAAGCAGCCCGGGGACGGCGGTGAAGGCGTCCACGGCGAAGCGGTGCGGTGCGCAGGCGTGCGTCTCCTCTCCGGCTCCGGCTCCGGCTCGCGGTCCAGCAGCAGCGGCTCCCGACGTGCGGTCCAGCAGCGACGGCGGACTCCGGCGCGCGGTACGGCAGCGTCAGCGGCGGCTCTGCTCCTCCTTCTCTTCTCCCTCCACCTCCTTTCCTCTCTTGTTCTCTCGATTGGACGGGCAAGGGCAACGTGGGAAGGAACCACCGAGTGGCGGCGGGGGCACTGGGAAACCCTAGGGTGTCCAAGGCTCCCTTTTATAGGGCGGCGCGGCCATGGTTTGGGATGGACGGAGGATCGGCCGAGATGCCGATCGAACGGAGACCGTGGGCTCTTGGCTGGGGTTTTGGGTGCGCGTCGCTTTCACGCGACGCTCCCTCGTTCGAACTCGGAGACAGGAGGGGGACAGGGTCACGCCCCGGGCAGGCGGGGACGTCATGGCAGAGCGGCAGCTGCTGCCCGCGCGCGTGCGGACTGGGGCAGGCAGGGCGCGGCTGGCTTACGTGGCGAGGGTCCGGCTTGGGCGCGCGGTTGGTGCCAGGGTGGACGCCCGGCTGTCGAGGCACGGCCTCGGATGCCCTCCTCCCGACGCGGCGCTCTGCTCCGTCGCGAAGCAGAGAAGCGAGGGGAAAAGGTGAGGGAAGAAGATGACAGCGGGGCCCTCATCCTTGCCACGTTGGCGAGCTGGCTGGCCACGCTGCTGGGCTCCTCCTCCTTGCTGGGCTGGGCCGCGTGCGCAGGCAGGGCAGGCCGCTGGAGGGTGCTGGTGGCCAGCTCGGCAGGCTGGGCCGGCTGCTGCGAGCGCAGCAGGCAGATGTAAGCAGGCCGGGATCGGGCTGGTTACCCTGCCTTGGGCCAAATTGGCTTTTCTATTTTCCTCCTCCTCTTTTAAGTCTTTTCTATTTCTATTTTCTATACTACTCCATACTATGGGCGCCTAGGTGGCATGCAAGTGTTGCTAAGCTTGCATACCCCTTAGTGGAAGTCTCTAGGGGTCACTTGGGTTTAAATGGAATCCAAGTCAAAGGGTTGGCAACAAGAAGATTATAAAACATAGGGATTGATTTTATTAGCACTACATAAAATCAATAAACTCCAACTCAAGCATGGTTGATTAAAATGCAAAATGCCCAACAAAAATTTAATAGGTGCTACTTGTGCAACTAGGGAATGTTTACCTACATGACATTTCATCAATCATGGGTTATTTAAGAAAAATTTTTGTTGGTTGCAATTTTTAGGTTTCGAAAATTCCGGGTTGTTACATGGACCAGCCTCTAAATAAATTGGACCATGCGATATTTCTCCACTCCAGTTCAGCTTCGTTCTCCACCACTGCACCGGCGATGCTAACTCGCCACGGCTGCCTACACCGTGCTACCAGCTTGCCGCAGCACTTTCTCGCTCGCATCTGAACCACTACGGACGTGACGTGTTCACCATGATCGGAAAAGAGAACCACCTCGACGCCGTACTCCGACTCGGAAAGATCCAAACCGGCTAGACTCGGAAAAATCCAAACAGGGTCTTCAGATCGGATTCACCATCACTGCCCGATTACTTCCTACCCGGTCCCTTGATCTGATTATGGAAAGGAGTGGAGACCTACGCAAGTTATTAGCTCCAGCAAGCCCTCGCAGAACCAGCAAATCCTCGGGGGGAACCTCCCAGCCAAATCTACGGTCTTATGACTAGGTTTGTCGGAAAGATCCAAATATGGTTGGCACCACGGATCTAGAGAAGAATGAGGTGTTGGAGGAACAGGAGGATGTAGATAGCCACTACCAGAATCCTGAATTGCCTTGGCGGTCAGGAATTTTCTTGAGTGCCTAAATCAAACCGCCAAGGAAAGGGTAGTTTCCTTGGTGGTTTTACACCGCACTCAAGGAAACATATTTTTTTGGCGGTTTATCTAAACTGTCAAGGAATATATATGTTTCCTTGGCGGTTTGCAGTAACCTCTAAGGAAATAAATCATTTCCTTGACTGTTATTCTAAACCGCCAAGGAAAATACCTATTTCCTTGGGTGTTCTTATAGACCGTCAAGTAAATTATGATTTCCTTTGGGGGTTATTGAACTTTCTTGGAGGTCGACAGTCAAGGAAATGTTTATAAGATTTTAGTGAGTCTAACCAAAAAAACAATAATATCTTAATGGCGTCCAAAAATTCTAAAATTTGGCATGAGATCATAACATTTGGCATGATATCTTAACGACCCATCATTGACTTGACCTCGAATACGGGCAATACCTTTTTTTTTACCGAATACGGGCAATACCTTCTCGATGGGAAGGAAGAACTCCTCGACGAGGAACCCGTGCAAGTACTCGAGGAGAAATTCGAGGAAGACGAGCCGAAAACCCTTGGAACGACCAAGTGAGCGCAAAGACCCCAAGCCCCACCTCGGGGCGGAAGTGGTGAATCTCGCCCTTGAACGTCGCAAGCCTTCAGGAGGGAACGCGACATTCCCCGACTCGGCCTACGAGAGGAGAGATCAAGCCCACGCATGTGTACTTGGCCAGAATGACGTGCTGAAGGTCGAAAACAATCACCTCCGCCAGTAGCTCAACTGGTAGCTGGATGTATGCCAAATTCACCATGTTGAGAACTTTTTTTCGGTTGGGCCTAGAAAGTCTAGTATCGCTGATTAGTTTTTACTTTGGATTAGAATTCGGTGAAAATTATGTATGGTGGCCCAGTGTAACAGAAACCTAAGGTGAAGTCAGAACGTAAGTACAATTATGTTTTTGAGATATACCACGAATGATACACACAGCCAGAGGCAAGTACTACGACTACATGTTGTTTGCATACATCAATAAGGAGACAATATTTGATCTAAACTAATAAGCTATAGCTCGCCAGGTTCAACATACGCGACGAATATAGTTTTCCAGCCTGCGACCAAAGGCATCCAATACATGTTTGCAGCTAGAAGCTATCGTCTCCTGCGCTTTCTATGATTTCCTGTGTAACCAACATATGTGAGTTGTGAGTACACATGCCACGTAGCTGACCTCTGCTGCAACCATTCTACGCCAGCAAGGAATCCAAACACCAAGATAGCCAACTTTTCACGGCATAACTTGCAGTTACTCACCCCCCATGAGGAAGCATTCTAAGTAGTATGGAACAACATCTTCGCACTAGACTATTCCATGGTGTCTGCCATTCCCAGGAGATGTTTTTTATGTGTTTTCCCTTCACCGTGTCGCTGAGGCACCCTTTGGCCTCATTTTTCTCCTCTGTTATCCATCGCCCTTAGGCTTGGTGGTGATAAAATGAAAGAAGTTGTGAAGGGGGGAGGAAGCATGCATGATGGTGCCTGACCGGATGATATATATTTGCCATCAATTTGCATGAGTGAATTATGACCACTACCAAAATATGGCATTTTAGATATGGTCAAAACTCATTTGTAGTAATGGGGGTTCCATGTGTACACGCCACCATATATATTGATTAGTGATAGCACACCTGGGCAGAGTGTGTTCATCATTATTAATCAAAGAAAACAGGAAGAAAGTAGTCCGCTGCCTCGTGGCCTCTACTGACACTACTACAATAACTTCATCACCGTCAGTTTTGCTCCATAGCAGTAAAAGTGGGTGGTGTAAATGGTGTTCATGGCCGCTAGTAAAAGGATGCCGACCTCACCTGCCGCCCATCGCTGTCCTCACTGTGCATATATCGTACACCACCGTCCTAGCTTGTGTGTCCATCGCCATTGGTAGTGGTGCGTAATTCACTCACGAAAAATGAGTTATACCAATGCGCGTCCATCTGTGTTTTCGTCTACCACGCCAAAAATGAGACAAAGGTCCAGTTGTAGCGGCATCAGCGCTGAAAACAGCTATCAGATTACACGCTATCTCGTAACAGGAAGCACTGAAACAAGTAGCTGCATTGTTATCCAGTCCCGGAAGTAATTTGTTTATGTTATATTCCACGGAACGAAATGATGATATCATTGCTCTGTCCTCTAACAACACTGTTTATTTATTCAGGATTACTGTAGTGCCCAGTGTCATTATTGATGTCACTACAATCGTTCCAACATGTATCAATGACATCATGTCGCGATGCATACCAGTGCTGGATGCCAAGTTTTTCCTATCCTGTTGTCTCCTATTCATCGCCGTGTTCCATCGAAATTGCTCTAATCCATCCTGTTGTCGACCGACCTTGTCTAAAGAAACCAGAACCTCCTATTACCGCTGTCTCGCTACAATACGCGCTCGCAATATACATTGAAATTGATCTACTAATCCTTTCTTACGTTGCTGTGTGGACGGCCTTTGTCTGAAGGACTTCTGTTTTGTGTCGACCTTGAATGCAATTGTGTAGGAGGCTGCTACATATGTCTATTGGAATTGAGAAGATGCCACACATTTTTCTTCTTTTCCAAACAGAACACAATTAAGTTATGGTTGGTGGGAAATTGATGACGTGGTCGTAAACCGTCTTACACCAAAGAAATGATTAATGTACGTTAAAACTTACATATGTTGACACAGTTGGTTAAAGCATTATATGTGCCCAGAAAAATGACAATTAATTCTATATATAGGATTAGAATTGGGTGAACCTTATATGATTAGTGGCCAACAAAAACAAAGCAACCTTAATTAGGTTATGTGGAACAAATCATGGTTTATCTGCTAATTGTTTGGATCCAATTCCATACTGTAGTTGGAGATAAACCACCAGGAGTAAATTCATACCATCAAACAAAAACCCTAGAACACTTATGAGGGAGAATACAAATTTTAGATTCATAGTATTTGTTATGTAACTAGGAAATTGAGGCACACATCACAACTGTCTCAGTCCAAAGGCCATAGTAAATCGATATTTCCTGAGGCGGTTCAATTGCCTGCCTTGTTAAATCCAATAAAAAAGGAAAAAGATAATCCCCGGACAAGCCTAGCAACTCTTCCAGGCGATGTGCTCCGGAGTTCGTTGTATCTGACTGCCGAGACTTGAGGGAGAGGGGCACCATTGTCGTGGGGTGATGCTCGCCGCCAACCTCCAATGTGCCTACTACTGCTCATCTGATCTATGTCCACAGCCAATGTCGACCCTACTAGGATGGGTAGAGGTGCCGCATGCGGCCTGCTTGGAGGGTGGGGAAACTTTATGGTTGTAACCTATGTCCCGGTGCCTATCATTTCTACACACAAGAACACAAGTTTTGTTTTTCTCATCCATTGATGAGGAAACTCTTGCCCACATTTTCTCCCTCGTTGTCCACTCCTCTTTTGTCTCCTGAAGGTGTGTGGTGCGTGTATCGGGGTAGTATTTAAAGACTGCCTTTGGCTAACATAAGTTTCCAAGTTATGGTGCATGATGTAATAAAACTAATATTAAAGTTGTCAATCACATCGCTCAAAGGTCTGTCATCACTGCCCGATTTCATTCGATACAGCAATGGATAATAAGTAGTTTTAGCCCTTGGCGTTTTACTCCGTATATTACTACCAGCTGCTTATGCGGTAAGGATATCAATTTTCAAAAAATAATAAAAATAAGAGAATTTTTACCGTGCTTGGAGGAACCGTTGTACATTCTGATTTAGCTGGTTCCTCCACTTAATTATCATAATCAGGGGCACTTTAGTACTTTTAATTCCATTCAACTTTATTTTTTAAGTAATCAGCTTCTCCGCCACCGATAGTTTCATCGCAGGCTTCATCGCGGGTCTGCCGCGCGCTGCTCCGCCTCATACAATCTGCCCCACGGGCGAGCGTCGGTCCGCCGGGCGCCTGCGCCGCCATAGCAGGCTCCGTGAGCCGCGAGCTCGACGTGAGACCGTCCAATGCGGTGGCACGTGCAGTGCGCGATGGCAGCAAAGACTACCGTGCGGGGCCACGAGAGCTAGCATCGCCGTCGGCGGCGGCGATGGTACGGCAGGAGACTGCGGCACCTGAGAGCTGGCCGGGTGCGCCGCTGCTCCTGATTCTACAAGTAGATTCGATTCAATGCGATGGTCAAGCTTGCCATCGTAATCCGTACTAGTATACTCAAAGTACAAGTCTTCAAATCGAGCGGACTGCCATGCGATGCGATGTTTTTAGGAGGAGTGACCCCTGATTAGATCTAAAAAGACCATTATATACATCAAAATTAATTATAATTCAGTTCTTGTCCTATGGTTCCTACCTGCCACTTGGTTCCTCTCATCCGGTTCCTCTAATTTTTTAACCATTAGATCCAACCAAATGAAGGGATCATATTAATTCCAAGCGTAGTAAAAACTCTCTAAAATAAAGAAAAAAAGAAACATTAGTTGGTTGTCGCCATCGCTGAGGCCGGATCCATTGCTTGCAGCCTAACGCTACCCGTTGAAGCTCACCCTAGGCGTTCGGTACTACCAAACTCATCGGTTCGGTTCCTCGGTACTCATATACTAGTTCTGTTCCTGAAGAACTCGGTATTGATCAGTTCCACAAAATACTCGGTACCAGCCTGCCCTTCTTCTTGCAGACCTGGCATATTGGTTTGGCACCAGCCTGCCCTCCGGACTTGGGTGAGAAAGCAAAAGTTCTCAGAGCCACGTCCACCGAAGCCTCAACCAAAGCCACCACGTACGGCCTCGGCCACGGGGACCTCCACGACCATGGCCCACCGCATTCACCGACGAGTTATGTGCTGCATTGTGGTTATTGTCCTGGAGCATCTATAGGCGTAAGTCGTAGGCGAGCAGCTGAGCATAGAGGTCGCTCAGCGAGATCGGTGTGGTGCATCCAAGAACCGCTAACACCAGCGGATTGTAGTCGAAGTCAAGGCCGGCCAGGACGAAGGTTACCATCTCATCATCATGGACCGGCCATCTTACAGCAGCGAGCTCATCTCCAAGAGCCTTGGTCTTGGCGTAGTAGGCAGGAGCGGTGAGGCCTTCTTGTAGTTTTTGAGCTGCATACGGAGATTTGTCACATGAGCTTGTGACTGCGCCTGGAACATATCTTCGAGTTCAGCCCATGGCGGCGGCAGTGGTCTTCCCCACCACCTGACCGAGGATCTCCCTTGATAGGGAGTTGTTCAGGTGCGCCAGCAGCTGCGGGTCGTCCTTGACCCAGGTTTGATACTCCGGGTTGGGCATGGTGACCTTCGTCTTGTCTTCTTTGGCGAGCTCAACGGCCTTGGCAGGGGCAACCTTGGTTCCATCTAGGCAACCTTCAAATTGGGCTGCCCTAATGCTGGGCATGACTTGAGTCTTCCATAGGAGGAAGTTGTCACGCGTGAGCTTTTCTGAGATCACGGGATCGAATGGCGAATATTTGGAGTTGGCGGCAGCGGAGGAAGATGAAGTCATTGCTAGATGTATTTGGAAGGGTAGCTCTGATTACCATGTGAAAGCTAGCGCTAACGATAGATGCCTATCTTGGCTTACCATCAGTTCCATGTTCCATATATATAGTTTACAAAAAGCTTGGATTACAAGGAAACTTGGCACGCAAGGTTTCCCAAGGTACACGGTATTGATATCTAGGTCTGAACTAACTACCTCATCTATCCTATCTGCCGTGTACATCTTGATCACGCACCCGTAGTCATTGCCACGTTACAATGCGTGTTTGTTACATATGCAATGTTTGTTACACAAGATCTCATATATTCTAACAAGTCACCCCCGTGAGGAAGCATTCTAAGTGTGGAACAACATCGCACAGCATCCTGACGCACTACACTATTCCATGGTGTCTGCCATTCCCAGGAGAAATGTTTTGTATGTGTTTTCCCTTCACCGTCCCTGAGGCACCCTTTGGCCTCTCATTTTTCTCCTCTGTTATCCATCGCCCTTAGGCTGGGTGGTGACGAAATGACAGAATATTTGCCATCAATTTGCATGAGTGAATTAAGACCACAATAACTTCATCGCCGTCAGTTTTGCTCGACAGCAGTGAAAGTGGGTGGTGAAAATGGTGTCAACTGTCACAAGTTTGCAAGCCAGCAATAAAAAAGTATATAAAAAACAAAAAAAAAAGGGTCATTCCCACTTCATGTCCCAGCCACCGCAGTCCTCGCTTGTCTGTCCATCGCAATTGTTGTCGTTATACGAGCGCGCATCCTTCTGTGTCATCACCCACTATGCCAAATGAGAAAAGGGTTGAGGAGTGGTGGCATTACCGATGAATAGAGCGTCACATGTTATCTCATAACAGGAAGGACTGAAACAAGTAGCTGTATTGTTATCCAGTCGTAGAAGTAATTACATTATGTTACATTCCACGGAACCAAATGACGATATCTTTGCTGTGTCTTCTAACAACACTGTTTTCCTAGTTTATTTTATTCTAGGATTACAGTAGTGCTTAGTGTCATTATTGATGTCGCTACCATTGTTCCAACATGTACCAATGATATCATGTCATGATGCACGCCAGATTTCGACGATAAGGCCGCTTTGCTGACGACAGACCGAGCCATCTAGACATGTTCATGACAAGTTTTTCCTATCCTGATGTCTCCTATGACCATTGCCACCTCAGGCGTCGTGTTCCATCGAAATCGCTCTAGTTCTTTCCCCAATTCCTGTGCCGACCGACCTTGTCTGTAGAAACCAGACCTCCTATTACCACTAGCTCGCTATAATACTCGCTGGCAATATAATTGAAATGGCTCTACTAATCCTTTCTTACATTGCTGTGTGGATCTCTGAAGGACTTCTGTTTTGTGTCGACCTTGAATGCAACTGTGTAGGAGACGGCTATATATGTACATTTGTGCTGAGAAGATGGCACACATTTTTCTTCTTTTCCAAAAAGAACACAATTAAGTTATGGTTGGTGGGAAAATGATGACCTTACATATGTTAACACGTTTGGTTAAAGCATTATATGTGCCCAGAAAAATAATAATTAATTTCATATAGGATTAGAACTGGGTGAAACTTATATGTTTGGTGGACAACAAAAAAAGAGGAACCATAGGTTAAGTGGAACATAACGTGGTTTAGTGGCTAATTGTTTGGATCCAATTCCATACTATAATTGGAGATCAACCACCAAGAGTAAATGCATATCAAACAAAAACCCAAGAACATTGATGTGGGAGATTACAAATTTTAGATTCATAGTATTTGTTATGTAAGTACAAAATCGAGGCACACATCACAACGTCCTTGGTCCAGAGGCCATGGTCAATCGTTATTTACCGAGGCATTTCAAATGCCCACCTTATTAAATCCAATAAAAAAAAGGAAAAAGAAAATCACCAGACAAGCTCAGTGACCTGTCGACGTGCTGCTGACCGCAGTTCGCTGGATCTGAATGCCGAGATTTGAGCGAGAGGGGCACCATTGTGGTGGGGGGATGCTCGCTGCCACCTAAAGGATCTGTGACGTGTTGCCGCCACTGCTACTCATTGAATCTATATCCACCTCCAAGCCGAGGCTACTAGGGTGGGGAGGGGTGCAGCCGCCGGCTTGCTCGGAGGGTGGTGAAACTTTATTTTTGTAGCCTATTTCCTGGTGCCTACCATTTCTACACACAAGAAAATAAGTTTTGTTTTTCCTCATCCTTGGGTGGGGCACCTCTTGCCCTCATTTTCTCCCTCGTCATATCCACTCATATTCCTTCTCTTTGTGGTGACAAACTGAAGGTGTGCGGTGTGTTTATCAGGGTAGTATTTAAAGACTGCCCCTTTGGCTATGGAACTCAACATTAATTTCCATGTGTGGAGGGGGGGTTCCATGTGTACACGCACCATATATATTGATCAGTGATAGCACACCTGGGGAAAAAAGTAGTCCACTGCCTCGTGGCCTCTGGTGACACTACTACAACAACTTCATCACCATCAGTTTTGGCCTCTGGATCCGACTGCCTAGATTTGTGAGATAGGGGCACCATTGTGGTGGAGGGATGCTCGCCGCCAGTCTGCACTGTGTGCCCGCTAGTAGTACACATCCGATCTATGTCCACCGCCACTGTCGACGCTACGAGGATGGGGAGAGGTGCCGCAGGCGGCCTGCTCGGAGGGTGGGGAAACTCTGTTGTTGTAGCCTATTTCCTGGTGCCTACCATTTCTACACACAAGAAAACAAGTCTTGTTTTTCCTCATCCATTGATGAGGCACCTCTTGCCCTCTTTTTCTCCCTCGTTACCCACTCCTCTTTCGTCTCCTGAAGGTGTGCGGTGTCTGTATCCGGGGAGTATTTAAAGACTGCCTTTGTGTAAAATAAATTTCCAAGATATGGTGCTTGACGTAATAAAACTAATATTAAAGTTGTCAATCACGTCGCTCAGAATATCTATCATCACTGCCCGATTTCATTCGATACAGAAATGGATAATAATTAAGTAGCTTTAGCCCTTGGCGTTTTACTCCGTACTACCAGATGCTTAAGCGGCAAAGATGTCAATTTTAAAAAAATGAAAATAAAGAAAAAAAACAAAAGAAACATTAGTGCCTGTCACCAGAGCCGAGGCCGGATCCACTGCTCACAGCCCAACGCCACCCGTTCAAACCGCTGCCTGAAACCGTGCTGGGAGAGTGGGCAGCTAGGGTCACCCACGCTTCCACCATGAGACGGGTCTGCTATTGGCGGATCCTCCACTGAGCCTCCAAATTTCAGTATTTCGACATGTGGATCTATATCTATACTTACCTTATGATTTATACCATTTTTTGCTCCCAGAATGAGCCACGTTATTATTTTTTTTCCAGTTGCACGATCTCAGATCAAAGGCCCTCACAGTCAGCTTCCCCACAACTCACCAAACCGCACAAGCCAAAACACCTTTTCCCAGATGCCGCCTCCGGTTGCACTCACATATGCGTGCACGCCCCTCTGCCGCCATACCTAGACCGACGGGCATGGCGCACAATGGCCCCGTCCGCATGGCAATGCTGACCCGTCCCTCCGCCTAGCCGCACGCACTCCTATCTGCCACTGCACTCAGACCGTCCGCCAATCCCACCGACAGCAACCGACCCCTCCCACCTCCGCAGCCGCCGTCCCTATGGTGTTGCCACCAGCGGCGAGAAAGGCCATCCCGTGGCAGTGTCAAGCTCTGACGGCCCATCGGGTTTGCGCGGCATCGGCCCGCCAGCCGTATTCATGTTAGAAAACATTAACTGTGGCGGATTTTTAAAGAACTGTCATGGTTAATACCTCTATTAATCATGGCGGTTTTCTTTAATTTACCATGGTGGTTTATAAAACCGCCATGGTAAATAGATTAATCTTGACGGGTTTATTAAAAAACTGTCATGGTAAATGATGACCCAAAGACGCAGACCCTAGCCAGAAAGCCCATCTTACCCCGACTTCCACCTCATGGTATATAAGACCGAACTAAATCCTAGCCCACTCCACTCTCTCACCCCACCCCACCGACACTCCCTCTCCTCTCCTTTCCCCACACCTCCCTCCCCTATCTAGCTCTTTGAGCACACTAGTAGAAATGTGATCTTCTAAGATGATTTCCTTGTGACGATTTGAAATTTTGTCGTGTAATTGTAGTTTTTAGTGACGAATTTTGTAACTTCATCACAGATCACGAGTGACGGAGCGAAGCCACTAAAAATAATAACGAAAAGCAATAGAGCGCCACAAAACAGTAAACATGTTCGTCACAGATAATCATTCCGCCTCTAACCGGTGGGGAACTAATGATGAATGCAAACTTTCGTCATAAAACAACGTACAGTATCATCACAAAAACAGTAATGTCCGTGCTTCAGCACCAATATGGGTCCCACATGTAAGTGTGGGTCCGACCCTAGGTCCCAAGTGTAGGTACCACGGTCCCACTCCTATCGACGTGGTGATATGGGCGCACCATAGCAGTCTCACATTGTACGGCACGTGGCAAACCAATCACATGGTCCCCACCTCCACGGTCCCACCGGCGTCGATGTGGACCCCACCATAGTGGTCCCACACTATACTAGTCCCGCTATTATGTGGCGTTCCACATCAACTAGGGCCCCACCACCACTGTCCCCATCAGATAGAACTAAATAACAATGTGCCATCCCAAGTCACATTTTGACGTGGACCCTACCACAATGGTCCCAAGATGTAGTGGTCATACTTCCACGTGGCACTCACTTTGTCGTGCCTCACCAACTTGGTCCCAATGGATAGAATTGGTGGGCACCATAGGTGGGCCTAGTCCCATGACCACGTGCCTTCGACGCTAACGTACGCTCCACCACCACGATCTCACTGAACCACATAAGTGGACACCATAGGTGGGCCCCATGACCATGGACAAATGCCATAGTGGCCCCACGGCCCCCTAGTATTCCATGTCAACCATGGTCCCACAAAATAGAATCGGTGGGCCACCACAAGTGGGATCCACCACTGTGGTCCCATCGAGGTCTCCTAAGGTGGTAAGGATGTGACATCCTGGCACAAAGCTTAATAAGATTGATAGAATACTCATGATAACAAGTTGCAACTTCCATTCAGGAAGCCCCAATCCAAAGAACTCCAAAGTTAAGTGTGCTAGGCTTGAAGAAATTTGGGGATGGGAAGTCCCTCCTGGATGCGTAAGGGTGAGAACAAAGTGCGTCGAAAAAATTTGTGTTGCTTTGTGAGGACATTCTTGTTTCTTAGATTATTGCAAGATGTATCTTGTTTCTTGGATTATTGCAAGATGTAACTGGGCCCAGGTGGGACTTTATAGGCGGCGCCATGTGGAATATGAGTTGTTCCATGATGAGTGATTATTCGTCATGGAAAAAAACACTTCTATGATGAAATTTCATGATTCGTCATGGTGCGTCAAATGTGACGCTCGCTTTATGACCATTTGAAATACATAACTAATTCGTCGTAGAAGGTTTTCAATGACGAATTTGGCATCTTCTGTGACGATAGTGTTGACATCGAAGTGAGGTTCTCTGCTAGTGACCGTAACGCACCCCTCCCTCTCGACAACGCGCGACCCCAGGCCTGCCCCCACCCCAAGCATTCTAATGGTGGCCGTCAGATCTGGCGCCGCCCCCACCCTTCCACTCCCCTTCCCTCTCTCCCTTCACCCTCCATCCACGGCGTGGCGGCTCACTGCAGGAGGGCTGAGCCAATCGCGTGGCTACCGGCACGCCGTAGGCGTGGGCGGCGCGCAATGCGGTGGCGGCTCCAACCCTGATGGCACGCAGGTGCCAACAACCCCGATGGCGGTGGCTGGATGTAGGCCTCGATCCAGGCGGCGGGGTGGCGCGTGAGAACCGGCTATTGGCTGACGGGATCCGGCCGGGCTGTGGGCGGATCCACGCTGCTACCATGCACAGGGCAGTGCGCGGAGGTGGCCCGCGTGGGGGCGCATGGCTACAACTTCAATGGTGGTGGTGGTGGACCGGCGTCCGTAGTCACCAGTCCAGATTTGGGCCCCTTTGGGCCTAGATCTGGATTTTTTTTACCTTTTTTTGTTTTTTTGGATTATTAGTGGCAGTTTTGGGGCTCTCAGAAAACCTCCACGGTTAATCATCCGATTAATCGTGACCCTAGCTCGGTGGCGGTTACAATAACCGCCACGGAACACGTAAAAAAAAGTCACAAAGAAATTCTGTAATAGTGAACCCAAGAACGTTGATGAGGGAGAGATGACATATTGTAAGGCGTTCTAATTTTTTTAAAAAAATCATAGTATTTTATTACTTTGTACCTGGACATAGTTTATATTCAGATTCTTGGCAGAAAGTTATGTAATTAGAAAAACAAAAACGACTAAAAATTTGGAACTGAGGGATTAATAAAAATGTGGGACAGTAATTCACCAGAAACAATGATCTATATACTTGATATACATGCTCGGACCGGGGTACTGCTTGAATACACTTTGTGAGCATACTTTGCTTTTGGTTTTGCAAGAAACACGGTCTTTAGCAATGTAGCTTGTCTCTGGAGTCCTGTGATTTCCAGGAATTCCATCCTATCACCAGTACGTGTGATTACACGGTGCTTATGAGCCACATCCTCTCTCCGAGACTAGGAAAGGCGATGCGAGCACCACGAGCAAGCCAGCCAAAATACTATATGTGCTTTAATCTATCTCATAGTGCTAGCATTCCCACCGATCAATATTCCTTCGTGCACCCATTATCGATCGGACACTTCCATCCCGATCAAAGAATCATTGTATTAGCCTACTTCCAGGTGCCTACCATTTCTACACAAAAGAAACCGAGTTTCGTTTCCTAATCCATTGATGAGGCACCTCTTACCCTCATTTTCTCCCCAATCACATCCACTCGTCTTTCTTGTCTTTTTCGATGACGAAATGGAGGTGTGTGGTGAGTGTAAAGGGGTAGTTTTTATTTATGCTTGTTTTTTGATATCTAAGTGGGTAGTATTTAAAGACTATGCCTTTGGCGATGAGACTTCACATATATTTCCAAGATACAGTGGATGACACAATAAAACCAAACTTGAAGTTGTCAATCACATCGCTCATAACGTCTATCACTACTGGATTTCGAACTGGCGGTGGGTAATAAGTTATTTTAGCTTTTTGACACTTAACTACTGGCTGCTTATTGATAATGATGCCAATTTTCATGAAAGAAAAGAGAAATTTTATTGTGCTTGGAAAAAATAGCAGCCACTATTGAGCAATTAAGATTTAATGGTGGAAAAATAAGATAAAGTGGTTGAGACTTCACATAGTTGTGGACCGGAACCATAAATTAGTGGGCCAGGAACTAGTCACTAATTTATTTTACAAGTGTGTAACTGTACTTACATATCCAACCAAAACAACCCACTGGATTAACTCGTGGGTTTAACTGGAGATAGAATCGTAGTCTTCACGACGACATTGATCTTGCTCCATTATTTGGCCCGTGGGTTTAATGGAACCATTATTGGTTGGATATGAATTAAGGTTTTTGCTCCATTATTCATTCTGTACACCCCTTCCTTTCTTCCTCCATTATTTGTGCAACTTAGCCACCCTATGTCCTGCATTTGAGAACAAACTGAAGGGCTATACTCGTACGTGCTCCCATTTTATTGAGCTCTTGCTAGAATATTTGAGTTTATTTGATTGACCAACTTATGGGGAAGGATAGACGTGCGGTTCTTGTATATAATATGGAAACCCCTACGAATCATACTATTTCAGTTTTCTGAATTAAAACATATTAAGTTCCATTACTAGAACAAGACTTTATCTGATTGACACAAACTCTATAAATATTGTACTGAAAAAACTCTATTAATATTTGAGTTAGGTGATACTATATTCATCCCGAAGTAAAATGGATGCAAGCTTGTCCCATGTTAAACTGTGCCATGTTTGACCAAATTATATAGAAGATAAATTGTAGCTAGGTACCTCATCAATTTAACATAATTAGATAAGTAACAAAATAAAACATCATAATTTACACATTTAATGTGGTAGATGTTATTAACACCCTTCTTTATATACTCTTATGTTTAAAGACAGAGGCAGTAAACTTAGCATAAACTTATGTTTTAAGACCGAGGTAGTACAAAATTATATTTATAAGCACGTATAATTTAATACAAACCTAAAGGCGTAAATGGCTCAACGACTTGTCATAGTAATAAGTCCTGTAATTTGAAATGTGTCGAGTATGATAGAAGCATATTAATTGCATTTCCAATGCGTCAATCTTTGTTAAGAAAATAATGGATTTTTTTCTAGCCTATTTGGCTGGCCCCCAACAGCAGAGAACAACTGCTGCGTGGTATGTCGGTTCTCCCTGCTTTAGGCTGCTGGTAAGCCAAGCAGAACTTGCTTCTGGCTCTGTCCTGAATTTAGCAGGGTGACAGAAGAGACAGAAGACCAAATCTTAGGGCATGATTGGTTCCTTACGCATTGCAGCAGCGCCAATAGCTGGCAAGAATATCGACGCATCCACAAGGTGACTATAGAATGTGATTCTATAGCATTCATGTGCGTTTCAGTTTGGACTGGATCTTATCCCAAACAACAATATATACACTAAAAAATACATAAGTCATTATCTAGCACACCTGTATTTTTATGATTTGTTTATTTCAGTGATTGAGCCCAAAGGAAAGAGGTGGTTCACCTCCAGCAGAGATGTCTACATCCAACAATTTGCCCCTCTCTCCATGTCACACCCCCTCGATCTCTCGTCTAATCCCAGTAGTGCAAGGGTGACAAATTGTTCAGTCAAACACGCTTCATGTAGCGCAAGGGTGGGCAATAAAGCTCTCCTCCTCTGCTCTCTCTCAGACTCGATCTGCCACTGGAGTGCCTCATCGAGATCGATCATGCTCCGCCTCCTCCTATTCATGTAGTGCAAGGGTGCCCCCTTTTGATGTGTCTGCACTCTGCACTAACCATTACTCCTACTCTTGCAGTGGCAGTAGCTACTGCACCGGATCGATGTAAGACAGAAACACCAGTATCCCATTTCCCAGTGCCTACAATTCCTACATGTGGCGTCGAGAAGTTGTGTTTCTTGTCCCTACTTCCATGAGACACGTTTCCTTCATTTTCTTTTGACTGCCACTACCCATAGCTCTTTTTCTTGGTGTGAACATACTAAGACCAGCAGGTGCGTGCGTGAGGCTGAAATAAGATGGTGCCCTTGCTTGGTGATGGGCTGGTATATATTTCAGATTAGTTTATAGCAAATATAGCAAATAGGACGGGTAGTACTAGTCAGATGGTTCATGTAACAATTAAAGCTGTACTGCAGACCAACGAGCATGTAAACTAATTGGAAGCACCAGAATGCCTTGGACGCTCTATATATATAGTCTTAACCAAAACCAGTCACACAATGGTTTACACAATGTTTATAGTGCACTTATTCTGTGAATCTAAATGCAGAAGGAGCTGAGTAATTACTCTTACAATGATCAAACTTTAGAAAATCATGCTGGTTGGAACAACTCACACACTAATATAGGCAATTAGAGAGAGTTGGGGTGAATGATTGTGGAAACTAAAAAAAAAATTAAGACTTCACCTAATAACTGAAGGTCTAATCGGATCGGGCCGCACGCTACCGCATACGCGTCGATGCGCTTCTATCCGCCCTGATCGGTCTTGATCCGGCTCGATCCGCCACCAGAGAGCCTGGAGCATGACACCACCTGCAGTACACCACTTGGAGCTCCTGGATCACGCCGTGGGAGAGAAAAAGCCCTGGTGATGGCGTGCCGTCGGGGGAGATGGAGGGCCACGGTGGTTAACATGGTGTAAATCTAGGTGGAAATCATACTTTTTGCTTCCCAGAATCCTCTATGCTCTCAGAATTTGCAAATCAATGGGATGAATCAGAACCAAGGCAGTACATATAGTTACATTTAGAAGCATGTATTACTAACAGCAATTGCTGCTCTGTGCTGGACAATTTGGTTAACTAGAAACGAAGTGGTTTTTGATAAATGTAGACCAAAATCTTTCTTGCAAGTACTTTTCAGAGGAACATACTGGTTGCGACAGTGGGCCAGTCTGCAGCGCCATGACGACTAGTGGGATCAACTGATTCATGTGAGGCAACACCTAGAGACATCGGCGTTGCAGTTCTTTAGTTCCCATGGGTGGTTATCCTCAAGACATATTGGTCATGTTTAGCTTGAACATCATCTCATTTCGTCTTCTTGTGTTAGTTTCAGACTTTTTTCCGCCATATGGCAAGACCTTGTAATAATTGGCCTGATTCTATCGGATGATAGATGAAGCCGGGTATTTTAATATCCATTATCTAAAAAAACAGAAGCATATATAATTTAATACAAACCTTAAGGCAAAAAGGCTCTGGGTCACAAAATTATCTACTAATAGAGTAAATGTTTTCCAAAGACTAGTGATACGTCTTGTAGTTTCAAATGCGTCAGGTACGATACATGCATATCTTTGTGATCCATGGTGGGCAATGACAGTATATAACATACTAAGTGCATTTGCAATGCGTCAAATTATGTTCAGAAAAAAGGCATTCTTTCGAGCCTGTTCGACTTGCCCCCAGCAGTAGAGAACAACTGCTGCGTGGTATGTCGGTTCTGCCTCCTTCAGGCTGCTGGTAAGACGAGCAGGACTAGCTTCTGGCTCTGTCCTGAATTTAGCAAGGTGACAATAGAGACAGAAGACGAAATCTTAGGGCATGATTGGTTCCTTATGCATTGCAGCAGCGCACATGAGTTTGTTTTGCCAGCCATTGCCTTCTTCGAGTAAAGATATCCAAACGACGGTGAGTGGTTGGGCTGTACGCATACACAACTGCTCCCACAAATGTATAGCATTACGATCTTGTTCACACTTCACCACGCTAGCCAGGCCAGACACAAAGATAGATTTTCTTCGTATCTGCGGAACCACTCTATAGCTTCAGCCTATCACTCATCAAGGACTCAGTCATAAGATTTTCCTTGATATACCTACCATTCCAACAAAATGAGGTAGAATATATGTCAAATATTCTTTTCGCATATATGTTTCAGCAGACTTTGCTCCTGACCCACTTTGTATTTTCCTGTTGCTCAGTGTTCTCGGAAACTCAAGAAACGATAGAAGTGTTACATATGGTGTGCTGGAGACACATGTGCCAAATATATAGTGCTACCCTAGAGGCATCAGCAATAATATTTATTGTCAGTTGGTGGACATTCATGTGGGTGCATTGGTGCCATTTCAACCATATGCAAATATTGTAAAATATATATGATGATGATGATTCAAAACCACTGGCCTGCATCTAATAGATATAACTGGAACATAAAGGAACCCACACCGACACCCTGATATTACAATATAATCTTTCGAGAGTTTTTACCACGCTTGGGATTAATATGGACCCTTCATTTGGTCTGATCTAATGGTTAAAAAGTTAGAGGAACCACATGAGAGGAACCAAGTGGCAGGTAGGAACCATGGCACTGGAACTGAATTATAATTAATATTGAAGGGTACAATGGTCTTTTTAGTTTGATGATGCTCCTCCTAAAAAACAAAAACTTTCTGCCCACGTGGACTGCAAGAAGCCCGGCTAGCCGATCAACTACCTCCGGCTGCTCGGCATCTGTGGCCCGGCAGCCACGCCCTCGTCTTACGTCCTCCTCGTGCGTCTCCGCCAAGTCGTGTTCGTCATGTTAGTGTGCACTATCCCTCTCTGTTCTTATCCTGTCCTGCAGCTCTCTCCACAGTTTCCTTTCTGCGGACGGTGCGGCGGCCAGGCCTGCCAAGCGCGGCTTGCCGGCGAGGGCTATGGAGCTGAGGTTCCACATAGCACTTTCGGTCCCACGCAGAATCACTCCTCCTAGCGCGGGCAGCATGACGGGCTTCGATTGGCGCCACTCACGGTGCAAGCGCAAAATCCTCGATTCAGCTCCAGCCTACTAGACTCTGTTTGTTGCGAATCCTCACCGCCGCTACCTCGCTAGCCGGTGGCTCCTTCAGTTACTGATCAGTCACAACACCAAGAAATAACAGAAGCGAGAAAAAAGTAAACAGAATTTCTCTCTATTGCTCGTATTTGCTCTTGCATTGCTCCCACTCACCAATCCATCCGCATGTGAACAAGTCGGCTTAGGGAACCGGCGTGGGGCGAACGGGGGCGATGGGCAGGATGTTGGGGTACAGCTTGAACGCGCCCGGGTTCCGCTTTTATCAAGCGAGTTGCACTTGCGAGATGACCTCGGCGAGGTCTTTGGCCTCGTTGATCCGGATGAGCAGCTGCATTCTGCAATATGTCCGGTTGGCCCTCCGGCGCACCGAATTGTTCCACGGCAGCTGCGGCGTGTGCAGCGGCGCGAACGGAATGTCTCTGCCGAATCACCAATCGAACGCGAGGCCATCGGGGGCAATTTACGTTCTAAAAACATCGGTCTTTGAGCGGCCCCGGGACATGGACACGCCGAGGACCGTGTAATGCGTGGTGTCCGCGTCGGCGCCAGGATCCGACATCGCCCGGCGACGGCGGCGCGCTCGGCGGTCGTACTCCAGCTACCGGGTCCTAACCTCAAATCAATTGAACCAGGAAATCTGATGGAGTTGTTACCAAAAGACTAAACTACCCTTTAATCATAATTAGAGAGAGAACCGGCTAAAAATAGATTAACGGGGAGGAACCAGTGGTTCCACCCAAGCACCGTAAAAACTCTCTAATCTTTTAGTACCATATCTCTTGTTTTGTACTCCCTCCATATTGAAAACCTCGTTTAGGACATCGACACGGTCTCCAAAGTGCAACTTTGACTTCTCTTTTCTATCAAAATATTTATTAAAAAATTATATATGTATACTTTTATGAAAGTATTTTTCAAGACAAATCTATTGATATGATTTTCACATTTCAAAACTCAACGACTTAAAAGTTATTAATCATTTATGTTCCCATGTTTGTCCAAAACGACTTCCTTTTCAATATGGAGGGAGTATATGATTACCAATCCTTCACTTATGTCGCTGCCTATTTCTTACCAGCAGTTATAGTCCACTCAGTTCCAATCCTTATGTCTCCTTTTACCATTATATCACCTGCTCCTTTTCCATTGATACTGCTCTAATCCTTTCCTACGTTCCTAAGTGAACCTTGTCTAAAGAAACAGAACCTATGTTTTAAGTTATGGTTGGTCAGTAATTGATGGCGAGTACCTAAGCCTTACTACACCTTCTTACACCATATCTGATGTATGTGGGCACAATGATGTAAGTGCACACATTTAGTTGACGCATCACACATTCCATGAAAACATGACTATTAATTTTACATAGGATTCGAATTGGGCAAATCTTTTTTTTTTACGCAAAAAAACCATGGGGGAGTGCTTCACGGCAGATCGAAATTTATATATAAAATCAAAGAGGAGCCAATTAGAGGAAATACTAAGCCAAACATACCACAGAGAAGGGGGCGGGCAGGAAACAACAAAGTAAAATAAAATTTACATAGCATCAAGCCAATTTCAATCAACTCTTCTGTCTTCATCTCTCAGCTGGCACCTTTGTAAAACAGCTTTATCTTGGAAATTCCTAAGCCACCTTGCAAATCTTATATGTGTGGTGGCCAGGAAAAACAGAGAAGCCAAATGTTAAGTGGAAGGTTTAGTACTGTGCCTCGAGGTTTAGCTGCTAGTTTTTTGGAACCAATTTCATATTGTAGTTGGACACATAAACCACCAAGAGTAAATGCATACCAAACCAAAACCCAAGAACCCTCGATGCGGGAGATTACAAATTTTAGTTCATAGTTTCCTATGTATATAGATCTAGTGTATATCTAAATGCATAACAAAAATCATGTATCTAGAAAAGTCCAAATGGCTGAAAATATGGAATTGAAGGCGTAGATAACAATATAGGAACAATAATCAGCAAAAACGAAGATATAATTGCTTAATTCACTAATAATCCTGTACTGGACACCTAAGCTAGCGTTGCTCCATTCGGCCTGGTTCTTAGCGGTCTGAGTTTGCTGTCTCCCAACTCCTGTGATTTCCAGGATCTCCATCAAATCCTATCACCAGTACGTGTGCTTTTGAACAACGACTGCTCTCTAACGTACTAACAAGAAAAGGCCAGATTTCCTTCCTATCACAGGTACGTATGATTTCACGGTGTTTATGAACCACAACTGTTCTCCAATACTAGCAAGAAAGGCGACACAAGATGCACGAGCATGCCAGCCAAAATACTAACGTGCATAGTTGTCTCGCATAGACATCTTCCACAAAGGCGAAGCGATCGAGAAGCACAATCAACCAGCCGTAATACTATACGTCTTTAGTTGTCTCGCATAGACATCTTGCTTGCTTTCCCACCGATCTCCATCTGACACTTCCAGCCCTCCCATCTCGCATAGACATTCTGGTGCCTACCATTTCTACACACAAGAAAGAGAGTATTTTTTTCCTCGTCCCCTGATGAGGTATGTTGCCCTCATCTCTGAGAACCCCCACACCCCCCACCCACCCACGGACACACACACAAACCCACCCAGTCATATCCACTCTTTGTTCTCTTTGTGTTGACAAACAGAAGCACGTGTGCTGTGTGTATTGGGGTGGTATTTAAAGACGGTGCCTTTCGACGATGGGACTCCACAAAAATTCCAAGATACTCCCTCCATCCCAAAATAGTTGTCGTTTTGGGTCGGCGTGCCACAACTTTGGCGATTTGGCGAAAATAGTACAAGATTTAAATCTTCAAATAAATTTGTTAAAAAACTAGATCAAAAGCGCTTTCCAATATACTAATTATGTAATATAAATATTAATCCTATTTTAATATATAATTGCCGGCAGATGTTTCGGTCCAGCAAAACGACAACTATTTTGGGATGGAGGTACGGCACGGTAGATGATCTAATAAAACTAATACTATAATGTCTCCCTCCAGCATATCTATCGCCTGGATGCTTGCATCAACCTACCAGCCGAAACAATCATAACAAATCAACTGGATCAGCTTCTAAACAAATTGGACCATGCAATATTACTCTATCCACACTACTACAAAATTGATTTTACATGGTTTCGGATTTTATTTTCCGTGGCGGGCATTTGAAAAACGGAGACCGAAAAAATTGGTGGACCTGGGTGCCCGTCGCTTTCACGCGACGCTCCCTCGTTCGAACTCGGAGATTAACCGTGGCGGTTTTTGTGTAATTTGCGCCCCGGGCAGGCGGAAAGCCTAACATATCAGCCCAATAGCCCATTTTATTGGGGGCAGGCAGGGCGCGGCTGGCACTTCACGTGGCGAATTGGCTTGTAATCCAATGGTAGCCAGGGTGGACGCCCGGCTCCAATGGGGCCTCGGATGCCCACCCCGACGCGGCGCTTCAAATCACGAAAAGCACCTTTCTTGGGATTTTCCCAGGAAGAAGATGACAGGCGGGGCCCTATGCATTAAGTGGTAGCGGCGTTCCACGCTGCTGGGCTCCTATGGTGACCGAGGCCTCGTCCGCCCGGCAGGGCAGGCCGCTGGAGGTGCTCATAGGGGCTAGGGTTTGGGCGTGCGTGTGTTCATAGGGGTGATGTGCGTGCGGTTGTGATCGGGCTGGTTATCCCTGTCATTCTAAAAAAAAAAAAAAATATTTTTTCTTCCTCTTTTAAGTCTTTTTCTATTTCTATTTTCTATACTACTCCATACTATGGGCGCCTAGGTGGCATGCAAGTGTTGCTAAGCTTGCATACCCCTTAGTGGAAGTCTCTAGGGGTCACTTGGGTTTAAATGGAATCCAAGTCAAAGGGTTGGCAACAAGAAGATTATAAAACATAGGGATTGATTTTATTAGCACTACATAAAATCAATAAACTCCAACTCAAGCATGGTTGATTAAAATGCAAAATGCCCAACAAAAATTTAATAGGTGCTACTTGTGCAACTAGGGAATGTTTACCTACATGACATTTCATCAATCATGGGTTATTTAAGAAAAATTTTTGTTGGTTGCAATTTTTAGGTTTCGAAAATTCCGGGTTGTTACATGGACCAGCCTCTAAATAAATTGGACCATGCGATATTTCTCCACTCCAGTTCAGCTTCGTTTCTCCACCACCGCACCGTGGCGGATGCTAACTTCCATCGCGGCTGCCTACACCGTGCTACCAGCTTGCCGCTAAAGACTCCGCCGCGAGATTCAACCGGGGCGCGGACGCCGGACGGGCCGGGCGATGATCGAAAAGAGAACCACGGCGATCCATCCGCCACGAAAGATCCAAACGGCGGCGAGGGACCGAAAATCCAAACAAGGCCTTCAGCCCGATTCACCATCGATTAGGGTTTCCTTGGATTTTCTTTTTCTTTTTTTTTTTTATTTTTTATTATTAACCATGACGGGCATTTTGTCCGCCATGGAAAATCGCGATTTTCCGTGACCCTCCGTCCTTATGACAAAATGCCCGCCACGGAAAATGCATTTTGTCCGCCACAAAAGTTCTTTTATGTAGTAGTGCCACCTTGAGGAACGTTCTCCATCGCAGCACCTGCGATGCTAGCTTGCCGTTTCCGCCTAATTTGAGTGCTCACGAGCTCACGCTCTACAGCTGAACCACCATAGACGTGAGATCTTAACCATTATCGAAACAGAGCACGACATTGACGCCGCATACTCCGACTGCGAAGGATCCAAACTAGGTCTTGGTTGGATTCACCATCACTGCCCGATTAGTTCCTACCCGTCTCTTGTTCTGATTATGGAAAGCGGGCGGCCTGCTGCACATGTTAGCTCCAGCAAGCCTTGGCGGAACCAGCCAATCGTTGAACAGGGGAACCTCCCAACGACATCTATGGTCTCATGACTAGGTTTGTCGGCATGGTTGGCACCCCGGATCAATAGATGAATGAGGTGCTAGAGGAATCGGAGGATCTAAATGGCGAACAGCCCATCGTCGAGATTGACCTCGAATACGGGCAATACCTTCTCGAGGATGAATCCGTGCAAGCACATGAGGATAAATTCAAGTAAGACAGCCGATGCTGCAGTGTGCTACATGAGCGTACAAGACCCACCTCAAGAGGAACTACCGAAACTTGCCCTTGACCGTCCGGAGCCTTCAAGGGAACGTGGCATTCCCCGACTCGACCTACGAGACGAGAGGTCAAGCCCCAGCACGTCTACTTCGCCAGAACGATGCGTTGTAGGTTGAAAACAATCACCTCCGCCAGTTCAGCCAGATGTCTGCCATATCCGTTGAGAACTTTTTTTTGGTGGCCTAAAAAGTCTGGTATCGCCGATCAGTTTTTACTTCGTATTAGAGTTCGGAGAAGATTATTTATTTTTTAGATAATGGAATTACGTTCCGGCCTTTGGGTAACGCACACAGCCAAAGCCTCTGCATGACCACACCTAGCCGAACTTAATACAGAATCTAAGAAGGCAAAGTGATGTCGACTTGGCTGTGTCGAAGAATTGAGATCCATGGACACCCCACCTCAGCGCGCCCCATGAGAAGGCAAAGTGATGTCACCTTCCAAACACCGCGCAATGCAGGCGGCAATAGATATGCTGCCAACTCTATGTGATATCGGGTCGCCGCGATTGCATCACAAGGCCAAATGGTTGCCATTGGAGAAGCACTTGTCCCAGCGAAAAGAGAGAGGTCGTTACTCACTTGTTAGAATGTGTGAGCAACAACCATCGCCGTCGTGTCGGGAGATGGGAAGTCGCCAGCTGATCTGCGACCCCACGCTCTCCTCTTAGACCTCCACCTTGGCCACCCCCCACCTACAGCTTATGCGCAAGCGGCGTGAGGTGCTGCCGCCCGACATCGGATATCTTTGGCGGCGTGAGGTCCGAATCATGAGATACTTCCTTGCAAGGTCTCTAGCGATGAGCGTGAGTGCCTCAAAGAGCACCTCCAATGAGGAAAATGGCAACGATGTTGTTGTTGTTGCCGTCGGCACAAAATGTACCAAACAATGCTTTCACCAGAACTCCTAACGCCGCCGCCATCGCCGCGGTGTGTCTTCCGTGGCGCCACCGAGATGGCCATCAACGCGTGGACTGCCCGGTCGTTGATCTGGCCGTCCGGATCCGCCCGGAGGTGGGGCGCCCGGCGGCACAGCCATGCACACCATGACGAACCGGACTTGGGGGTGATGGATCCACCCTCTGGATGGCTAGATCCAATCAAGGAGAACCGAATCCGACCATGGAGGCAAATGATCCGATCACGAGATGATGGATTTGGGGAGAACAGCGCCTCGATTCGACCGCCCTCTTGAATTCTGACGGGCTACACTTGAGGAAGAGGATCGCACCACCTGGACTTTGCGATGGCCGGGGAGTCCCGCGTGGGCCTGCCTGAAACTCACGAAATCAAGGCTGCCATGAAGTCCCCGGGGGGGCGAGTGTGCACCGCTGGAAGTCGCAGGTCCCGCCGGAAGTTGTGCACACCCTTGTCGAGATCGCCGAGATCGCTGCTATGCCTACCATCCCCGCCACCCTGCCAGACCATGACGGGGACACGACCAGCCGCTCGTGGGGCGCCGATGGTAGTGGGGGCGCCAGCGAGGAGTCCGCTTCGGCTGGGGAGGACATCCGGTGTCACATGTGTGCCACAGATTGGGATCACCGGAGGCGCACCAGATGGTTCCAACCACACACTTGATTCTGACCACATAGTATTTGCTATGTAACTAGAAAATCGAGCCACGCATCACAACAGCCTCTCGGTCCAAAGGCCATGGTAAATCGATATTTCCCCGAGGCGGTTCAAATGCCTGGTTTGTTATATACAACAAAAAAAAAAAAAAAAATCCTTGGAGAAGCCTAGCAACCCATCCACGCCGCGCTGCTGACCGCAGTTAAGCTGGATCGACTACTGAGATTTGAGGGAGAGGGGCACCATTGTGGTGGGGGATGCTCGGCCTCCACTATGCCGCCGCTACTACTACTCATCCGATCGGTGCTGACCTCCACATCCAATGTCGATGCTACTAGGATGGAGAGAGGTGCCGCACCAGGACTGCTCGTAGGGTGGGAGAACTTTGTCGTTGTAGCCTATTTCCTGGTGCCCATCATTTCTACACACAAGAACACAAGTTTTGTTTTTTTCCTCGTCCATTGATGAGGCACCTCTTGCCCTCATTTTCTCCCTCGTTATCCACTCCTCTTTCGTCTCCTGAAGGTGTGCCGTGTGTGTATCGGGGTAGTATTTAAAGACTGCCTTTGGCTACCATAAATTTCCACGATACGGTCCATGACATAATAAAACTAATATTAAAGTTGTCAATCACATCTCTCATAAGGTCTATCATCATCACTGCCCAATTTCATTCCATACAGCCATGGATAATAAGTAGTTTTAGCCCTTAGCGTTTTACACCGTATATTACTACCAGCTGCTTATGAGGTAA
Source organism: Hyparrhenia diplandra (assembly GCA_015847255.1). Classification (NCBI taxonomy): domain Eukaryota; kingdom Viridiplantae; phylum Streptophyta; class Magnoliopsida; order Poales; family Poaceae; genus Hyparrhenia; species Hyparrhenia diplandra. The sequence continues at coordinate 368,094 of JADLZK010010767.1, read as the reverse complement.
TGCTGTCAAGGTTAAAAAATGGAAATAAAGAAAAATAAATAAAAGAAACATGAGTTGGTTGGCCGTGGCCAGATCCATTGCTCACGGCCTAACACCACCCGTTGAAGCCACCGCCAGAAACCGTGCTGCGAGAGTGGGCAGCTAGGGTTGCCATCGGGGCTAGCATAGCTGGCTTCAACAGTCATGCTAGGAAACAGTGTCACCCCTAGCTGGATAATGTCAGTCTGCTGCTAGTTGCGTTCGATGCCCAAGCCCAACACAAGTTACAACACACTAGACCACCCCAGTGCCTTAGTTTGAGCACCAGAAAAAGATAATGCCTGCACTCGCTCGTTACTCCCGATTGGCTGGCCAGCGGCCATATGGTGTCGCCTGGATAACCAATCTCAACCCCACTGCCTTTGAAATGCCCGCTGTGTTCCTGAAAGACCTGCCGACGGCCAGGACATTGTTAAACTATTGGATCTAGAGCTGCAGTCGCAGGTACACAGTCGGTGTATGCCTCTTTCCTGGTGCCTCAAATTCCCACGCATCATGTTTTTGTCCTTTCTTGTTCGGTCTGTCTCATCCTCTCATATTTGTCCATGCTAATGACACTAAAATATATTCACTGCAAAGAGCAGAGGCGCTATCAAAGGCCGTATGTGGCTTGTTCAGAGATATATACTATTGTTCATGGGTGTGTGGTGCCGTATTTATACAGGCGTTGATATGGGTTTTATTGATTGGAACACAACTCACTTATCATGCATAGTGTGAGACAGTTCTGCAAAAGAAACTAATATAAGTGGTAAGAAAACGTAGAAGGTTCGTTAGGCCTAATATATTGGGCCCAATTAATAGCCCACTTCTCCTAGTTTTGCGTTGTTAGAAAAAAATTATGGAGCGGTTGTTAGACAGTTTTGGGTAATTCAGTTTGTTTATTGTTCTACAGTGGTTGAGGATACTTCTCATTTCCTCTGCAAAATAATTATTTTAGTTGATTTTATTCATCGAAGGATAATATGGTCATTGCACAGTCCTCTAGCTCTCTCCGAGGCCAAATATCTCCTGAATCCCTTCTCTTTTTGCTGCTTTTCCTTATTCAGTTTTCAGCCCAGCCTTCTTACTCTCCTAGGCTGAAACTGGCCCAGGAATTCTCTAATGCATCCTGACTTCCTCTCTGGGGCCAGCCCAGCTCTTGCGGCCCGGCTGCCTCAACTTCCGCACGACGTCAGTTGCTCTTGGACCAGTGGTGCAGCGACTGAACTAGCTGGGTGACTGCACTACCCAATGCTCGAATCAACCCGCATCTGCACGCCCCATGCATGACCAAGCAACCCGCACCACACCTACCCGGTCATCTCTACTCCACCCTCATCCCGCTCGCACGGAGTCAGGGCTTTCCACCAACCATAACTTAATTGTGTTCTCAAGTACCATGCATCTTCTCAAGTCGAATGTATATATAGGAGACTCCACAGTAGCATTCACCCTCAACAGCTAAAACAGATGTTCTGTTTCTTTAGACAAGGTCCACACAGCAACGTAGTAGGAAATGATTAGAGAAATTCCAGATGGAGCGAGGACGCAGTGGTAATAGGAGACATCAGGATTGGAAAAAATTGCCATCGAACATACGTAGACCGTTAGCGCCGTCAACCCTGTGCTGCCCATTTCAGTATCTGACGATCTGTCGACGATATCAGCACCATCATGGAGCACATATAATTGATGACATGTACCTGAGCCTTGCATATTTAACATTCCTACAACAAACGTACACATAATTAAGTACGTCGAAACGGTGTATAACATAACACTTATTTATGTCGACACATTTGGTTAAACCCTTATACGTGCCCAGAAAACATGTGGCGATTATTCCCTTCAGGATTTGAATTGGTTGAAGCCTATGTGCGTGGCCAAGAAAAACAGAAATTGGAATGTAGGTACTACTATGTATTATGGTTTAATTATATATTACTCCCATCATTCTAAGGATGCCTTTGGTTGGGCTTTTACCTACTTTTGGTTTTACCAATAACCCAAACACAACCAAAGAGCCCAAAAGCCACAACTGCTTTTGTCCAAAAGCAGCTTTTACAAATTAAAAAGCAGCGTGAACCCTACATTCAACTAATTTTGGGTTTAATATTTACCCATCGGCCACCGGTTATGAAAACGAATCATTATTTTCCTTTCCCCTTCTATTCGCATCTATTCCTTCCATCCTCCATGCGAGGCTCCATGGACGGCAGTGCCCGCCCATATCCACCTCCATGCTTTCGTCCATCTTCGGGTCGCCCCTCTTCTACATGCCCATCTCCACCTCCATGCCCGTCCATCTCCAGCCACCCTCTTTTACAAGCCCTATTCTCCATGGTTGTTGCTCCCCTCCTAGGATGGCGAGACCTAATGGGCTGGAGGTCACTTCCTCCTAGTCGGCGAGCTCATGGAATGCAGCATTGCCTCCTCCCTCCGTCCGGTGGCGTCCAGCCCACGATGGGCGTGGCGGCAAAGCTGATGGGCCCACAACAGCGATGAGCGTTTTCTCAGCTGCTTTTCCAACAGCCACAACCCACAACAACTTTTCCAAAAGCCACAGGCGATCGAAATAAAATTAAGGTGTGGCAAAATCGATAACATAGATACTAAAAATTTCTCATTGGCGAAGATGCAGTCACGATGATCGCCTGAGCCTGATCTGACCGAGCAATGGCGCTGTGACGCAGGCGGGGTGGTGCAGCGCGGAGATACAAGATTTGATTTCGATCTGTCGATGACTCTGCCAGTGGTGGAACAAACAGAATGACCTCGTATATATGTGACCACTTATGATTGTGTAGGACGAAACATCACACCCATATAGGTATATACGTGACCACTTAATACAACACCAACATAAAATATCTATATTAGTATATACTATATGGGGTTCATAATTTTTCTGACTTTAAGGTATGGCGAGCACCATACCTTGCCATGCAAGAGCTCCGCCACTGACCGTGACTATTATGGCACTGTTCAGGACTAACAGCACAGTTTCAATTATGAAGCAGTTTAAGCAAATCTCTAGTGTATCGAAAATTTAAAAAAATGACTGACAAGAACCGTGGACACTATGGACGTCGATATTTGTGTTTCTGCCGGACATCGAACTCCATACCATAGTGTACCCGTAAAAGTAAGATCCAACCATACGCAAAGATGCACTGACCGAACTCTGCTAGTCTGGTGCTGGTTGGGCGTTCGATGCCCAACACAACACACTAGACCTGCCCACTGCCATAGTTTGAGCAGCGGAGCAAGCTAATGCCTGCACTTGCTCGCTGCGGCCACCAGCCAGATCTGTGAAACTTCGCAACAGCAGTGTCCACACTCTACAGTGGCCGGATTGGCCGGCCGGCGGCCATATGGCGCCAGCTGGATAACCATTCTCAACCCGCTCGGTATTTGAATTCTCGTCTGTTATCCTGCGAGATCTGCTGGCGCCCAGGATATTGTTAACCCATATGATCAACAGCTACAGTTTCTGGGACATGTTCCGCGTATGCCTCTTTCCTGGTGCCTCAAATTCCCATGCACGCCTCATGTTTTTGTCTTTTGTTTTCTTTTCTTTTCTTGTTCTGTCTACCTCATCCTCTCATATTTGTCCATGCTAATGACACTAATATATATTCACAGCAAGGAGCAGCGGCGCTATCAAGGGAGTATGTGGCTTGTTCAGAGATAGTATTGTTCATGGGTGTGTGGTGCCGTATTTATATAGGCACTAATATGTGTTTTATTTGTTGGTACACAACTCATTTATATACATAATGTGAGACAGTTTTGCCAAAGAAACTAATATAATTGGTAAGAAGCCTAATATATTGTGCCCAATTATTAGCCCACTTCTCCTAGTTTTGCGTTGTTTAGAAAAAAAATTATGGACCGGTTATGAGATAGTTTTGGGTAGTTCAGTTTGTTTATTGTTCTACAGTGGTTGAGGATACTTCTCAATGCCTCTGCAAAATAATTATTTTCGTTGATTTTATTCATCCATGGATAATATGGTCATTGCACAGCCCTCTAGCTCTCTCCGGGGCCTAATATCTCCTGAATCCCTTCTCTTTTTTGCGCATTTCCTTATTCAGTTTTCAGCCCAGCCTTCTTACTCTCTTAGGCTGAAACTGGCCCGGGAATTCTATAATGCGTCCCAACTTCCTCTCTTGGGCCAGCCCAGCTCTTGCAGCCCGACTGCCTCAACTTCCGCACGACGTCAAGTGGTGCAGCGACCGAGCTAGCTGGGTGACTGCACTCCCCAATGCTCGAATCAACCCGCATCTGCACGCCCCATGCAACCCGCACCTACCATTATGACCGCACGATCTCGTCTGGACCAAATGCTCCCCTTACCCTCTCGTTGTATAATACCACCTCGGCTCCGTATGTCCATCCTAGCACCTCTACATACCGCCAGCACCGCCATGGCTGGGGTTTATCCACCCAAGCTCCTGATCTCCATGCTCCAACCAACCTTTGGCGACAATATCACTTTCGGCCTAAATGGGCCACACATTCGGGGCTATTAAACTAATAGTTTTTGCGGCTGATAAGCCAGCTTGTGCTATTTTATTGTGAGAGAAAAACATTGTATCATCGCAGATAAGTTCAAGTGAACTATAGTACTTTCGAATAATACACTCCAACCTATGGTACTTGAAACATTATGATTTTATTATGAATTAACCATTTTACCGTTTCACAGCTAGTTTCAGCATCAGTGCTAATGTTTGTGGCACTGGACGATCTACTGTTGCAGTTTCTGGGACATGTTCCGCGTATGCCTCTTTCCTGGTGCCTCAAATTCCCATACACGCCTCATGTTTTTGCCTTTTCTTTTCTTTTCTTGTTTTGTCTACCTTCTCTCATATTTGTCCATGCTAACGACACTAATATATATTCACTGCAAGGAGCAGAGGCGCTGTCAAGGGAGTATGTGGCTTGTTCAGAGATAGTATTGTTCATGGGTGTATGGTCCCATATTTATATAGGCAGTGATATGTGTTTTATTTATTGGTACACAACTCATTTATTATGCATAATGTGAGACAGTTTTGCGAATGAAACTAATATAAGTGGTAAGAAAACATACAAGGTTCGTTAGGCCTAATATATTGGGGCCAATCATTAGCCCACTTCTCCTAGTTTTGCGTTGTTTAGAAAAAAAAAAAAATTATGGACCGGTGATGAGACAGTTCTGGGTAATTCAGTTTGTTTATTGTTCTACAGTGGTTGAGGATACTTCTCAATGCCTCTGTAAAATAATTATTTTGGTTGAATTTATTCATCCAAGGATAATAAGGTCATTGCATAGCCTTCTAGCTCTCTCCCAGGCCAAATATCTCCTAAATCCCTTCTCTTTTTACCGCCTTTTCTTATTCTGTTTTCAGCCCTGGCTTCCTTAGTCTCCCAGGCTGAAACTGGCCCAGGAAATCCCTAATGCTTCCCCACTTCCTTTCTTGGGTCAGCCCAGCTCTTGCAGCCCAATTGCCTCAGCCTCCGCCGCGGCGTTAGTTGCTCTTGGACCCGGTGGCGCAGCGACTGAGCTAGCTGGGTGACTGCACTCCTCAATGCTCGACGAAACCCACATCTACATGCCCCATGCATGACCAAGCAACCAGCGCCACGCGTACCTGGTCATCTCTACTGCACCCTCATCATGCTCGCACCGAGTTAGGGCACCTGGCATTATGACCGCCCGAGCTTGTCTGCGGACCGAATGCTCTCCTTACCCTCTTGTCGTGTTAAACCGCCTCGGCTCCGTATGTCCACGCTAGCGACTCTACTTACCGCCAGCACCCCAAGGCTAGGGTTGATCGACCCAAGCTCCTAATCTCCATGCTTCAACTAAATGAGCCACACATTCGAGACAATTAAACTAATAGTTTTTTGCGGCTAATAAACTAGCTTGTGCTATTTTGTTGTGAGAGAAAAAGCACTGTATCATCACTGATATGTTCAAGCGAACTATAGTACTTGAATAATGCACTGCAACCTATGGTACTCAAAACATTATGATTTTATCATGAATTTACCGTTTTACCGTTGATGGCATAAAAATTAAAAAAAGAATAGCCACTCCTTTTTTTGGGCCCTAATCATCTCAATTTTGAAGCATGGGGAGGCATTATGGTGCATATGGACGAATGAACACCATAGACACATCTTATGCCTCCCGACACCTTCGTCATAGATGCCTCTTAATGGCGTTGTCTATCCAGCCGTTGGATCACTCATCGTGAGCCCTCAAATCTTCCTCAACTAGTAGAGTAAGTAATTTTTAAACTTTAAAGCTTTGTCGAGCTACTGACCATAGCGACCTGTGGCTCATGGATACACAGCAGATAGATAAGTATCAATACAAAAATAGTTTCAGGAAACTTCGACACGTATCCCATCTGTTTGATGGTATACGCTTTCTATTGCTTCCTGAACCATTCCCCACACCTAGGTGATCAAATTAATAGATGGCGCCGGTCACTTCCAATCTCTCGTGGCTAAAAAGACTTGGTGGATATGCAATTCCTATCGAGTACGATCTCGATAGAGTTGGCTCCGATGTGCCTCGCCCGGCTGCGTCGTGGCCTACAGCTCGAGCACTTGTAGACGACTACAAGCTCCACTCATGCCGATGCCGTTAACACATTCAGGCTTATTCCATTAGCCTCCCCCGTGGCAGTGCAAAATCCCAATGCATGGACGACGATACGAAAAAAGAAGACGACAATCTGAGGACAGCAAACGATGGCGATGTATGAGGAATTGAGGACGCTACTTACACTACCAAATAGAAGTTACTGTGATGGTGCCATATACAAGAACAAGGGTCTCCAAGAACTCTTCTTCTTCGCTGTCGATCTTACCGACAGTAAGGAGAACCAGTTAGAGCCAATGAGGAGGTTTTCCATGCGCCCAAATGTATCCAGCCGTACACAAATTCATGTTCCAGTTTTACTCAGTGCTGTTGTCATAGAGTCCTGTTGTCTGCAATGGCGCCGGCTCGATACAGATCTACAGATACAATGCGGCATGGGACGACATGGACGCCCTGCTGAACTAAATTGTGAACTAAAGAAAGCCCCATCGTCATGCAGCACGGTTCTCTCATGAGGGCTAAGACGGGGAGCGTCCAGAGCTATGGGAACTGGGCAAACAATGGGTTATTGGTAGCTCTGGTGGTGTGGCTGTTTTGTCTATGGCAGACGGTTTGGCCTTGATGAAGTGACGCAACTTTTTAGTAGTCTGGTTGCTCAGCCTGGGGCTCTTAGAAGGTTCGTCATTGCTGTCCCGTTCAGAACTACGATGTGTCTGTATTTCGTTGTTGGTAGCTCACATGCATCGTGATAGAACATGGGATATATGGAACCGAAACTCAACAAATCAAGCTTGGTGCTATGCTAACATGGATGTGCCAGGAGACAGATAAAGTTCAAGGATGGTACCATCTCCGTGAAGATGACCTGGTCTTGTATTTGATGAGCTACCTGCAGTCTCATCTCTGCGACTCTGCTTCATATTAAAGTTTCTTTTTAATTTGTGGATCTTTAATTTACACACACAGCTTTAATTATGTGCAGGGTCTGAGTACCGTCTAGTTTCAGTGAAATTGTTAGGTATTAGGTAATTCCTCGTGATCAAGTGTTTCACACCCAGTTATTAATTAGCTTGGTCATGTCAATTGAAACTATTATTTGTCAGTAGCCCACATGCCCCCGTCACCGCTATGACCTTGAGCAATTTCCTGATGCCGATTTAGTGGAGACCTTTGGTGTTTTTGCCTTCTTGATTTCTTTGTTTCCCTCCTGATCTACTCACTTGTTGCTTCATTTCATCATTTTTCTTAAACTCATACATATATTAATGACATGTTAAAAACTGAATACAGAGTTAACTGGGCATAAAACTTTAACGGCTCTTGAGGTCAGTATCCACAGAGTAGATCATAACAATATAAATATGGTAACGGTGCTCAGTCATGTGTCTCAGGCACTGCTTATAATCCTCTACTGGTTATCTTGTAGACCAAATCAAACTTTGGTCCCGCTTATCATGTAGACGAAAGGGCACCAGACTACAAGGTTACTGTTCAAACAGAGTGCACGTTGGGAAATCCTTGTTCAAACAGACTACAAATTTTCTTTATTAATGCTTGCAATTTGTATCTGACTGTTATATCAGCTTATATAGCAACATATCCGTGTTGAAGTTGTCTGAACATTTCATGGTAGTAGTTTCTCTGTCATTGCGGACAGTTTATATCATTGGGAATATTTGTATATATTTTTCTGACAAAACTATTTGTTTATATTTCCTCTTGTGTTTGTTCGAACTAGCTACTAGTCACCACACAGCCTAACAGATCATAAAATGTGCATCTCAATGTCATTTTCTTGTCTGCGTAATATGTCTGAAGTTAGCCTGTTGGCTCATTTAGTGATTTCCTCGGCATCTGAAGTTTGTTATCCAATATTTACCAATGGTGCACATCTTGTTTGCATAGGGGTATTGATATATGGATGTTGCACGATGGGTCATCTTTTTAAATAATGGGTCTTTGTGGTTCTGGTGACAATTTGTGATTCTCGACATAATTGCGCATTACAAGCTGTGTTCACTGTTTCTGATTTCTTTTGTTCTGTTCCATTCCTTGTAGTTTTGAGGCAAAAGATCCTCATTCCTATAAAAGCTGCCTGCCTAAGAAGTTGCTGATATGTGCCACACAAGAAAACAGATTTGAATTGACAGTTTTGCTACCACATTGTTATTATAATTTACTGAGTATCGCATCGTAGAGGTACTGGGTAGAACAAAAGATTGAATAGGTTGTACTAATAAATCACAGGGCGTTTTGTTTTCCAATTCACAATAGCAGCAGTTTCAATCATGAAGCAGTTTGAGCAAAGCTCTAGTGTATGGAAACAATAAAAAACGACAGGCAAGAACCATACGTCGACACTAGAGACACCAGCTGTTAGAACAAGAAATCGAACTCCAAACATCAGTCAAACTTACGATTCCGCCCACACTCAAAAGTATCATTCTATAGCAGCAGCAGAGCTAATGCCTATGCTCGCTGCCCTAGTTTGTGCAGTAGAGCTAATGACTGCGCTTGCTCTGCCTGCTGCCACTCACCGAGCACCGACGCAAGTCGCAACTGCTAGGTCACTACTGGTTTAAGTTTGTCTCACAAGTACTGCATGTGGAGTCACAAGTACTAGTACAAAGTGGTTTAAGTTTGTCTCTTAGTTCCTTTGTAGATGCCGTCACTACTGGAGGCGCCGCCTCTACCGAGTGCTAAAAGCGCTCAGTAAAGGGTTATTTGCGCTCCGTAGAGGCTCTACCGATGGCTGCTCTCGGTAGCAGCCCCTCGGTGAAACTTTGCACGGAATGAGCTTCTACCGAGAGCTCAAAACGGGCACTCGGTACAGCATCTACCGAGCGCTGAGTCCCCACTCGCTAAAGCTGGCCCGACGTCGATGGAGTTTGCTTGCCGTCGACGTCAACTTCAGCGAGCCCCACTCCCTCTCGCAAAAACGAAGGTGAACGTCAACAACGGCGTCCACTTTACTGAGGGTCCACCCACAAAGGCGCTCGGTGAAGTTTCACTTTTAAAAAACTTTAAAAAACCGGTGAAACCCTCTCTACCGAGCGCCGGGTCACTTTGGCGCTCGGTAGAAATATGGTCCTTTCACCGTGTGCCAAGGATGCGCCGGTGAATCGACCATATTTCTACCGAAGCGCCCTATTTACCGAAAGTGTTGTGCTGGGTATACACTGAAAAAATGAGGATCCCAAAGCCCTATTTTCCCGTTTTTAAATTCTGTTCTTGGATTCAACCTTTACAAATGTAACATATACATCATATATCACAGTTATTTCAACATCGGTGACCTACACTTCACCTAGTTATTTCAAAACCGGTACTAGTAAACTTGTAATGATGTTGTAGTAGAACTTGTTTTGCACATGTAGTTGTAGTAGAACATCTTTTGATTGTAGTGACTTGTTTTAAATTTTGCACGTTTTAAATTATCACTACTACGGGATTGATTTTACATGGCTCTTTGAAATGATTAATGGTGGCGGGCATTTTAAAAACCGCCACGTTAATACCTCAATTAACCGTGGCGGTCTTTATTTATTAACCATGGCGGTTTTAATAACCATCACGGTGCATCGATTAACCGTCGCCCGCGGTAAATAAAGCCCAAACGTCAGCCCAATGAGCCCATATAAGCCCACTACGCTCCCCAGAAGTATAAAAGGAACATCACCTCTAAACCTAACCATCTCCTCCTCTGCTCCCATCTCAGTCCGGACTCCCGACTCTCCCTCTCCTCGCGACTCCGCACTCTCCCTCTCCCGATCCGGCTAGATCCGCGAGGCACGGCGCAAGGGTGAGGCCGGGCGGGATCCGGCCGCGCAAAGAGGCGGGCAAGCCAGCGCCCGGCGAGGCGCGAGCGGAGCGGCGAGTGGGAGCAGCGGCGCGGCGGATGTGCGGCGAGCGAGCAGCGGCGAGCGGAGCGAGGTGCGGATCCGGCGTCGGCGGGAGCCAGGGGGCGACGGCCTCCTTCCCAGCCCAGCGAGGCGGCGGCGGCAAAGGGGCCGGGCTTGGGCGAAGCGGCGCCCACGACGGCGACGCGAGGAGGTGCGGCGCGCGAGGAGGTGCTTGCCCGCCAGCGGCCGCCCGATCGGGCCGCGGGCGAAGCTCGACTTCGTGGCGAAACCCTAACGGGCCCGCGGCCCAGATCGGGCCCGTTAGGGTTGCGGATCGGGTTTTTTCATTTTTTTTATTTTTCTTATTATTAACCATGGCGGGCATATTGACCGCCACGTAAAATGCCGATTTTCTGTGACCCTTCGTTTGTGGCGGTTATAAAAACCGCCACCTAAAATCTTTTTTGACCGCCATGTAAAATCTCTTATGTAGTAGTGTATGCAAGTTTGTTTGGATGTGATATATATGTGACTTGTTCTAAATTATGCAAGTTTTAAATTATGTAAGTTTGTATGGACGTGATATATGTGTGATTTGTTTTAAATTGTGTTTGTCAAGGTGGAATGAGATATCGAAAAACAAAAAAAAATGGTCAATTTTCAAGAGCCATGGCCAAGACTCTCGGCAAAATATGTTTAACGAGTGCATGCATATTAGCACTTTCGGTAGAATGACCATATTCTACCGAGCACAAACCTACCCCCGCTTCGGTAGAGTTGACAGCCGAGGCGCCATCATCGGGGTCGACGGCTGGGGCGTCAACTCCACCGAGGGTGGTTCTTTGCGAGGCGAAGCCTCTCGGTATAGGCATACGTTACCGAGGGCGCGCCGCGTTACCGAGGGCAGGGCTCTCGGTAGAGTAATCTCTACCGAGAGCTTTCTTTCTCCGACAACTGCTCTCGGTAGAGGGAGACTACCGAGCGCTTCTCGTAGGGCTCTCAGTAAACTTCCTGGCACTCGGTGGAGGTCGTCTGTGTGGTAGTGCATGGTGTCCACAAAGATAGAGCTTTTTAGTGGTGTGGTTGCTCAGCCGGGGCTCCTAGAAGGTTTGCGCTTGTTGTCTCGTTCAGAACTACGATACTTCTGGACTCTAGTGTTGTTAGCGATGTGAATCATGGAACCTAAACTGGACAGATCGAGATTGGAGCTAAGGTACATGGATGTGCCAGGAGACTGATTAAGGCTCAAGGCTGCTACAATATCTCCGTAAAGGTCAACTGATCCAGTAGATGTATTTGATGACTTACCTGTCTTGTCTCTGCTGCACAATACATTTGCTTTTAATTTTTGGATCTATAATTCAATGGTATAGGTAGGACCAATGATAGAATAATACTAGTAAACAGAAGCAGTACAATCCTACACAGTTTTGAACACGGAGAGATCGGAGCACCTTATCCTGACGCTGCTAGTTTCAGCATCAGAGCTAATGTTTGCGGCACTAGCTTGCTGTGTCTTTTCTTCATTAAAACAAACTTGTAGTGTCTTCCACCAAAGCTGTGGAACTTGCGGAATGGCCACCGTCCATATGGCGCCCACTGTATAGTGCTAGTGCCCTCAGCAAAATCAGTGCCGCGTGCTGACTGGCCACTGGCCATATGGAGACCAGAGAAACCCGTCAGTAGCCTGAATGTTGTGGAACTATTGGCAGATCAAGCATAAACTAGTTGCAGCGGGTGCACATGATCTGGAGTGGCAACACTCCTTTTCAAATCAGCATGTTCTCGATGTCTCAAATTCCTATGAAACATGTTTTTCTTCTTTTCCAGTTCTCTCATCCACTGACACTAACATGTCCCGTAAAAAGAGAGACCCTATCAAGGTCGTATGTGGCAGAGATCGATAGTATTGTATAGGCAAGTGTGATGCCATATTTATACTTGATCCATAGAGGTTTTGTTGATTATCGCAAAAAAAAAAAATATAGAGGTTTTGTTGATTGGTAGGTAACTAATTTATGTCAAATTTATGAGAAATATTTGCTGTCATTAGAAAAGGTATGGGCCGTCCATCAAGATAGATTGAATGGCAAAAATATGGAGATACGGAAATTACTTTAATCAAATTGTTGGACATACTATCTGATCAGTTAAGGTGTGCAGTATTTGACTTCCCTGTCACGCCTCTGCATCATAATAAAGTTACTTTTTAATTTGTGAATCTATAATTTGCAATTTTACATACACAATTTTTTTTTTTTTTTTTTGTGCTGGGTCTGAGTACTGTTTAACCTGAATTGTACTTCAGTGAATATTATTAGGTATCAAGTAAATCTTCACACGTATTTCATGGCACCCAGTTATTAATTAGATTGGTCACCCTAATGACATCAAGAACTTGCTGATGCCGATTTAGTGGCGAGATTGAGTGATTTTGCCTTCTTGATTTCTTTCCTCCCCTCTTGAAGTTATGCATTCTTGGAAAAGCACAATGCCAAACAAGTTGCTCATGTTTGCGCTTGCAGTATGCTGCCACTTGCCGAGTGCCATGGCAGCTGCAGTGTCCACACTCTACACTGGCCGGATTGAATTGGCCACCGTTTTTTTTTGACTTTGACTTTGACGAAGAGCAGACTTTATTCTTTAGCAGCATTGAGCTGCAATGATGGTGAATGAATAACCAGTTACAGAGTGCAAGGCTGTCGCTCTGGGACAGTTGTTTACATGAGTAGAGTTGTTACATGTAATAATCTGGATTGACGAACAAGATGCGCGAGATGAGGCAAAGGCCCGAGTAGCTAGGATGTGTGCGGTGATATTTTGCTTTCGACAGACCTTGAATACCTTGGTGTTGTTCTTGACATGTAGTTGATGAAGCTCTTGATTTCGCAAATGCAGTGGATTGGTGCGATCATTTCCATTGAGCGACAGCGTCGTGGACATCCTGAGCTGCCAACGCCAGAGGCACAGCTTCAGCCATGAGTGACATGTTTGGTACAGTGTTTACAATGAACTTTTGCAATGGTGGACACGTCCGTACTGCAGGGACAAGAATAGCACGTGTCTCTTTCAGGCTGATTCCCGGTGTCTCAAATTCCAACGCCACATTTTTTTCTTCTCCTTCATGTTTTGTCTCATCCTCTTATTTGTTCATGCTAACACTAATATATTCACCAAAAGAAGAGGCTCTCTATCTAGGCCGTCCCATGTGTGGCTTGTCCCGAGAGTGTTGCTCACGCAAGTGCGTGGTGCCATATTTATGCTGTCGTTGGTACGGGTTTTATGGATTGGTAGGCAACTAATTTATACTTATTCTATGAGATATGAGATAGTTTTGCTGAAAAAATATGGACAGTCCAGCGTGGAATATTAAGTGGTAAAAAAATAGGAGGCTCTCAGTACTCTATAGTGCTGAAAGTACCATAAGGCATAAGGATCGTGTATGCCTCCTGGTGTCTCAGATTCCAACGCCTCATTTCCCCCTCCTTTTTCCTGCGCTGTCTCATCCTCTTATTTGTTTGTCTATCAATGCTAACACTAATATATATTCACTGAAAGGAGAGGTGCTATATATATCAAGGCCGTGTGTGGCTTGTTTAGAGATAGTATTGTTCATGAGTGGGTTGCACCACATTTATACTACTGGCATTGATATTGTTTTTATTCATTCGTAGACAACTAATTTATGCCTGCTTTATGAGATAGTTTTGCGGCATATGGAAAAAAAAATATGGGCCGTGCTTTCGAAAGTGTTATGAAAGAATTAGTTGTGGGCAAATCATGATTAGAAAAGTGGAACTCTAGCACATGTAACGTCGCAATGCACATGGGGAGTCAACAAAGGAGGATAGGGAGAGTGATGTATCGCTTGCCAGATGATTGAGATACTCTCTTCTGTCACTCTATGCCAATTGTTTTTATCTGCTGGTGTGACAGATCATTCCTGATTTTGCTAATTTGATTTGATAGTATGCATTTATAACTAATCTGACAACCCCAACAAGCTTTAATGCTTGTATTTTTTTCACATGTTATGTTTTGTGTGAATTGGTTTAAAAAACTTTCTCACATACATTACATGGACGAAACTGCTAGTTATGGTGCTCTCGCCCATCTGCAAGTATCTGATACCACATTTGCACTCTGCTGGTCGTCTGATGGATCGTGTATGCCTTGCACTCTGCTGGTTGACTTATGGATCGTGTATGCCTCTTTCCTGGTGTCTCAGATTCCCACACCTCATTTCCCTTCCTTATTCCTGTGCTGTATCATGCTCATATTTGTTTGTCTATCTATGCTAACACTGATATATATTCACTGAATGGATCAGAGGCGCTATATATCAAGTCGGTGTGTTGCTTCTTCAGAGATATATATTCACTGATATATATTCACTGAATGTCTATCTATGCTAACACTCGCTCATATCCCCCTGCTTTCCTTCTATAGCCCAAGCGCCCACCCCATTCTTCTCTCGTATTGCTTGTATTTATGATTTGGTTTAGAAAGGTACTTTTGCATGGCGAGGCTGAGCTAAATTATACCACTTACATGGTGGAACCTGCTTGCAATCAACCATGTGCACGTTTGAGGCACTCTGCTAAACTTACACATGGCCCAGCTGCTTTATTGAAAAATTGAGCCTGATTACATATGTAGACCAAATGCAACTTTAGCGCCCTGCTTTAGTGAAAACAAAGTTTATGGGGACAACAGATTACAGGATTATAGTACAAATAGAGTGCACCTGGGCTGCCAACTCTAGATGCAGACCTAGTGGCATCTTTCGACTCAAAAATTGGCTCTGAACCCTACAACAGGTAAACATAGAAATCATTTCTTCAACCAGAGTACAATTATGGCTGCTACCAAAAGATACATCAACAAGGCAACAATCAGCAAGGACTATGACTATCTGTCTTGCGAAATCCTGCTGGGTATCTTACAGCTTGCAATTTGTATCTCACTGCTCTATCAGTTCATATAGCAACATATCCCTGTTGAAGTTGTCTGTACCTTTTGTGGTAGATTCTTTGTCATTGTGGACAGTTTATATCATTGGGAAATATTTTTGTATTTTGATTTACATTTGTTTGCACTAGTAACCAGATCCTAACAGGTCATACAACGGGCATCTCAATATGTCATCTTGTTATCCACAGAATGTGTTAGAGAAGTTGGCCTCTTAGCTCATTTGATGATTGAGATAATCATCTGCTGCCTGAAGTTTTTTGTTGGATATTTACCAAGTATGCACATATGAAGTCTGCTAGTCTCCTGCTGGTCGGGCGTTGGAGGCCCAATTGCCCACCATAACACACTCGGGGCCTCGGAGGTGCCCAATGCCCTAGTTTTAGCAGCAGAGCTAGTTAATGCCTGCACTCGCTCGCTGCTGCCACCTCCAAGATTTGTCAAACATCGCAACAGCGCTGTCTCCAAACTCTATAGGGGCCGGATTGGCCAGCCAGCGGCCATATGGTGCCGGCTGGATATCCATTCTCAACGCCACAATCGCTGAAGTCCAGATCAGAGAGCTTCTGGCAGTCAGCGTATGCCTATTTCCTGGTGCCTCAAATTCCTGCACCTCATGTTTTTGTCTTTTCTTTTCTTCTTCTGTCTGTTCAAGCTAACACTAATATATATACATATATTCACCGCAAGGAGCTGAGGCACTACCAAGGCCATGTGTGGCTTGTTCAGAGAGAGCAGTATTGCTCATATATGGGTCTGTGGTGCTTTATTTATACTGGCATTGATGTGGGTTTTATTGATTGGTACACAACACATTTATGCCTATTTTGTGAGATAGTTTTGCGGTGTCAATATGTACCGTTCACCGAAAGAAACTGATATAAGACCGTTCTCCTCACTGTTTCCATCACACCATCCGACATTTTGGTCTGCTGAAGCTTCGTGTGCACTGCCGCTTAATAAAAAAATAAATTAGGTTGCTAGGCCCCGAAGATTGTTTGACTAATAGGCCAAAATTCAGTGGCAATGCACACACATATTGGAAAGGATAAGCAAAAAAAAAATTGCTTAATAATGCATACAGGTCTCAAAATATATACTTGGGGGTGGTCATTTGTACAAAAAAAAGTGTCAATGGGGCAAACTAATCTACAATTCCTTATAGTGCTATTGCACAAATATCTCCAACTTCATTAGGTGAATTTCTGCACAAAACAGAGCCAATTTGTATATTAGGCACATGAGAGCACTAGTGAGATCCAGCCTTATCCAAAGATGCACCTGACCCCGAACTCTGCTAGTATGCTGCTGGTTGGGTTCGTTGCCCACCACAACACACTGGATCCCGGGCCATCGGCGCGTCTGCCTGAGAGGGGGCCTATGCTACAACAACCATCAACGCCGTGGCTGGAGCCATCATGCTCTTAGCAGCAATGCATCTGTGCGAGAGGGTGTCTAAGCAACATTGGTGGCAAAGCCTCCGCGTTCCTCAACAACCGGCGGGGAACTCAAGGTAGTGGGCGATGAACTGCAGCGGTGATTCAACAATAATGCCTTTAAAAAGGGAAATGACATCCGCCAAGGCCAACAATGTTGGAAGAGCACATAAACACTTTTGTCCCCGGCCTGCTCCGGACGAAGAAGCCGGCAACACCTCTAAGGAGGTGGATGATGCACATTATGCCACCGCTGCCGATCCGAGGCAATCGAGCAAGGTTTTGACCCCAATTCTTGCCACTGACGTAGGCCAATAGCACCGCCGAGCAACCAAGATGAATCAACAAAGCCCCGGCGAAGGTACAAGACTGTAGCATCCACCAAACCAGCAGCGAGAGACCAGGCGTGGGCCCCACCGTTCATAGCCACCCTAGCCTAGCGGAGCTTGGCGGCGGCAATGCATTAGTGTGAAGTGTTGAGGTAGGGCCGCAACACCGATCCGAGGATCCCAGGCCATCCCGGGCTGCTACGACGCGCCCGAAGGGAAGTCTTCAGAAAGAGGGGCACACCCGCCCTAGACACGGCCATGCCGGATCGGCCGTGGGCCTCTGGATCTAGTCGTTGAGCCACCGTGCTAGAGTTGGAGAGGTGTGGGGGGCGGCGGGTTGAAAGGGGGCCCAACCGGTGGAAAACGTTTGCCATGGCCGTCAAAATTTGCCGCCCGAGCTGTATGGCGCTGACCCGGAAAAGCAAACCGAAACATGTTGTTTCTAAAATTAGGCTCCTTTGTAAGGCCGATTTGTAACCTCGAGTGACCTACCGGGCAACACATACATGCATAAAGTAGCTGCACGGATGGACACATTTCAGTCAATAGTTGCGGCCGCATTTTGCAAGAATGGCGTATGAGTTCAGCTATGGTTGTTTTGGAACCCGAGTGTAGCCCCCTCCCGTGACCACCACCGCCGCCACGCCACCGCTAGCCATCCCGCGCCGCTAGCCTCCCCACCGCTACCAGCAACGAGATCCGGGACCAACACGGTGTCCTCTTTGCATGAAGGTCAGCCTCGCCTCCCGTCACCTAGTGGAGACGGAGATCGGGCTGGCCCCGCTTGCCTCGGACGTCGACGATGCCTAGCTCTGAGGTCGGGGCCGACAACTGCTGCCAAGCCCCGCCGGCAATAGCCCTCCACGAGCAATGCCTCCGAGAACAGATTGAAGGATTGCGGCGGAGTTAACGGTGAGTCGGAAGGAACATCGACCTCTTGATAGAACCAGGGAGGAAAGGAGGTGATCAGGAGGAACGGGGAGTGGCTGACCGGGGCACGCAGGCGTCGACGAATCTCCTCTTGAACCACTAGGCCAGGACGAAGATTGAGCTGAAACTCCATGGCCGGGACGTCGGAGAGGCCACTGAGGTTGGATCATCGGCGATCACCATGGTGGAAGGTGGGAGCGGAGAGGAGAGGAGGGAGAGTCGCCGAGTCGTCATCTCTGCCCATGTAGATCTGCAGATTTGGATTTCTCGGTTGTAGGACAGATGTATTTTTTGTTGAGTTTTACTACGGTACACCCAAATGATCTGTGAACCGTTCATTTGTTTCGATCGGACGATTCACGATCACTTATTACCTCTTAGGAGGTAATAGATGAAATAAATATTTAATTAATTTTTGTTTTCCTAAATTTGGGGAAATATTTGTTTTCCTAAATTTAATTGATACATGCATGATCCGCTTGTACAGTAAATCCTTTTGACTTTGTAAGTAACTTTGGACTGATATTTTTTTGACCGAAGTCAGGAAGGAAAACCCCCACCCTAATATTTTTGGTTTTTTTTTTTTTTGTAATTCCCCAGGCTGAAATTAAGCTCCCACTTTGGGATTCGAACTCGGGGACCTGAGGGGTGCCTCTAGAGTGTCCAGGGATGGCTAGGGTAACCAACCCGAACCCAACATCCTTTGGCAACTTTGGACTGATATATTTGGACTATCATATAATTTTTGTATGTGACGACACGCTTCATGTTACATGTATACATCAACATGTGTATGTGATTAGCGTGCATGTCCTAATTAGCGTGTCAGGTGAGCTGGTAATTAACTTGAGTGAATAACATATTATTATTTACAGGAATAAGTGTTATTTTTTTATAACTATAATTTTGGTCAACCAAAATTTCTAATGTGTGAACCACAACTAGACCGTCAATTGTTTTTCACAGCCCGATCCACACTAATAGCAAGAATACTAAGTTTTTGAAATTCTCCACGGAAAAGCAAGGGAGGCCAGGAGCGTACGTAATCAACGTGTGTATGTGCCAAGCCACCGTGATTAGGGGATGCGGCAATATGTTTGTTTCTTTCCCTAAATTAATTAAGTAATTAGTAAAATCAAATCTCTAAAAAATCAAGGGCCCAAATTAATTTGAGATATTACCTCCTAGCAAGTAAAAAAAGTGTACCTTAGCATTGCCCTTTTTTGTTTTGCGAATTCAGAAAATAGCAGCAGTTTGAACCATGAAGCAGGTTGAGCAAACCTCGATTTCAAGCCTACAACACACAACTCATCAAGTGTCCACACCCTACAGTGTCCGGCCTGACAGGATGACCATTCTCATCCCCATGGTCGCTGAAATAGGTTCTGTCAGGCTGGCTGTGAAGAGAAAACACCAGCCTGCGGCCTGGATGTTGTTAAACCAGCAGATCCAGAGTTTCAGCTCCCGGTGGCCAGGGCGCTGTTAAACCATTGTATCCATATTTGCACTCGCTGGCTTAAGGACAGAGTATGCCTCTTTCCTGGTGTCTCAAATTCCCATCCCTCATTTTCCCCCCCTCCCTTTTTCCTATGCTGTCTCATCCTGTTATTTGTTTGTCTATCTATGCTAACACGTACTAATATATATTCACTGAACCGAGAGGTGCTATATATTATAAGTCGGTGTGTGGCTTGTTCAGAGATAGTATTGTTCACTCGCTCATACCCCCCTTCTTGCGTTCTATAGCCCAAGCACCCACCCCAATCTTCTTTCTTATCGCTTGATTGTATTTATGAGTTGCCTTGTTTTGGGTGAATTGGTTTAGAACTGTACTTTTCATGGAGATGCTGACCTAAATTTATATACATTCATGGTGGAACCTGCTTGTTAACTGTTATGGTGCAATCAACCATGTGCATGTTTGAGGCACTCTACTAAATTTACACTTGACCCAGCTTTATTGAAAAATTGTGACTGATTACATCTACAGACAGAAGGCAACTTTGGACCTGCTTAACCGAAAACAAGTTTCTGGGGACACCAGATTACATGATTATAGTTCAAACAAAGTGCAACTTGGCTGCCAACTCCAGATGCAAAACTAGTAGCATATGTCGACTGAAAATTGGGCCTGAACCCTACACCAACAGGTAAACAGAGAAATCATTTGTTCAACCAGAGTACAATTATCACGGCTAACAAAAGATACATATACAAAGCAACAATCAGCTAGGACTATCTGTCTTGGGAAATCCTGCTGGGTATCTTACTGCTTGCAACTTGTATCTCACTATTATATCAGTTCATACAGCAATGTATCCCAGTTGAAGTTGTCTGAACCTTTTTTGGTAGTTTCTTTCTCATCTTGTTGTCCACAAAATGTGTTAGAGAAGTTGGTCTGATAGTTCATTTAATGATTGAGATAATACTCTGCAGCCTGAAGTTTCTTGTTGGATATTTACCAACTTTGCCCATATGAATGTTGGGTCTTTGTGTGTTTTGTGACAATTTGTGATTGTCAACATTATTGTGTGTGACCAGCTGTTTGAGGAATACAGAAATAGTAGCACAGTTTCAATCATGCAGCAGTTTAAGCAAAGCTAGTGTATCGAGAATTAAAAAAAAAAAAAAACTGAAAAAAGAACCGTGGACACTATTGTTATGTTTATGTCAGAACTAGAGAGCTGTAAATATCAGTCTAACCGTGAGAGTGAGATCCAGCCTTATGCAGAGACTCACCTGACCCTGAACTCTGCTAGTTTGCTGCTGGTTGGGTTCGATGCCCAAGGCAACACACCAGACCAGCCCAGTACCCTAGTTTGAGCAGAAGAGATAGCTAATGCCTGCACTCGCTGGCTACTGGAACCTCCCAGATCTGTATGACGTCGCAACAACAGTGTCCACACTCTACAGTGCCCCGATTGGCACGCCAGTGGCCATATGGCGCCGGCTGGATAACCATTTTCATCCCCACTGTCTCTGAATTGCCGGTTGTTATCCTAAGAGACCTGCCGGCGCCCAGGATATTGTTAAATCATAGGATCTATAGTCGCAGTTTCGGGGGCAAGGTCCGCATATGCCTTTTTCCTGGTGCCTCAAATGCCCATGCCTCATGGTTTTGTCTTTTCTTTTCTTTTCTTTTCTTGTTCTGTCTGTCTCATCCTCTTATTATCTTATATATATTTGTTCATACTAACACTAATATATATTCACCTCAAGGAGTAGAGGCGCTATCAAGGCCGTGTGTGGCTTGTTCAGAGACAGTAGTGTTGTTCATGGATCATGGGTGGTGGTGTTGTATTTATACTGGCATTGGTATGGGTTTTATTGATTGGTACATAACTCATTTATGCCTATTTTATGAGATAGTTTTGTGATGTCAATGTGGACCGTTCACTGAAAGCAACTAATATAAGACCATTCTCGTCACTGTTTCCAACAGACCATCACACATTTCTGTTCTGATGAATCTTCGTATGTGCACATACATTGTTTGACTAATAGGCCAAAATTCATTGGTAATGCACACACATATTGAAATTGGAAAAGGAAAAGCAAAAAAATGCTTTGTTTTCGGCGAATTGGTTTAGAACTGTACTTTGCATGGAAAGGCTGACCTAAATTTACGTGGTGGAACCTGCTTGTTAATTGTTATGGTGAAATCAACCATGTGAATGGTTCAGGCACTCTTCTAAATTTACACTTTGCTCAGTTTTATTAAAAATTGAGCCAGATAACATCAGTAGACCAAAGGCAACTCTGTCCCTGCTTTACTGAAAACAAGTTTCCGGGGACACAAGATTACAGGATTATAGTTCAAACCGAGTGCACCTTGGCTGCCAACTCTAGGTGCAGAACTAGTGGGATATCTTGACTGGAAATTGTGTCTGAACCCTACGACTATCTGTCTTGAAACCATTTGTTCATCTATCGCTGCTACCAAAGATACATCGACGAAGCAACAATCAGTTAGAACTATCTGTCTTGAGAAATCTTACTGGGTGTCTTATAATTGCTTGCAACCTGTATCTCATTGTTATATCAGTTCCTATAGCAACATGTCACTGTTGAATTTGTATGAACCTTTCATGGTAGTTTCTTTGTCATTGGGGTCATTTGGGGACAGTTTATAGCATTGGGAATATTTGTTTTGTATTTCCTGTTGCACTAGTAACAATATCAATATGTCATCTTGTTGTCCAAAGAATGTGTTAGAGAAGTTATGGAAAGACACACCTGACCCCAAACTTTGCTGATCTTTTTGCTAGTTGGGTTCAATGGCTGCACTCACTGGCTGCTGCCATCTCCAAGAGCTTTCGCATGTCGCAACAGCAGTGTCCACACTGTACAGTGGCCAACAGACTGGCCGTCCAGCGGCCATATGGCACCTGCTGGACAACCATTCTCAACTCCATGATCTCAGATGTATCGGCTGTCATCCCGAGATATCTGCTGGCGGCCAGGACGTTCTAAAATCTTTGGAGCTAGAGTTGTCGTCGCAGGTACATGGTCAGCATATGCCTCTTTCCTCGTACCTCAAATTCCCACACCTCATGTTCCTTCAAGTATTTGTCCATGCTAACGACACAAATATATATTAACCGGAAGGCATTATCAAGGCCGTATGTGGCTTGTTCAGAGATAGTAGTGTTCATGGGTTTGTGGTGCCGTATTTATACTGGCGTTGATTTGGGTTTTATTGATTGGTACACAACTCATTTATTCTTATTTTGTGAGACAGTTTTGTAGTGTAAATGTGGACCCTTCATCGAAAGAAACTAATATAAGTTTTTTTAGGGGCAAGAAACTAATATAAGTTTTTTTTTTTTTGTAAAAAAGAAACTAATATAAGTGGCAAGAAAAAGAGGTTCGTCGGGCCTAATATATTGGGCCCATATTAGCCAACTTACTCACCACCTGGGATTAAAGGGGCTGAGTTTTCACTTCCCGCCACTTTCAAGCAGCGTCTTCTTTTATATATACTAGGCACAACTTTTTTTTAAAAAAAAACAAGCTCTATTTATTTTTCCTTTACTACACATGAATAAAATGTAACCAAAAAAATTATGTCTTTTTTGCTATAAATATTGAACATAATATAATTACATAATCGTTATTTCTTTAACACAAAAAATGTAGTCTTTATTCAAAATCATTAAAACTATTTGTTTTGGATAGGAAATTTGTTTTCACATCATTTGAAAATTAATCTTTCAGTTCTTTATCACCCATTATTTAAATGCATGACAATATGTGAATTACGTATAGGAAACAAAAGAATTTTGCACCCACGTAAAATCTTAGGTTCTTTAATGATTATTTGAATTACTGGATTTTTCTCCGTGGCGCATCACGACAAACCATGGTGAATTACGTATGGAAAACAACAGCGTTCTGCACCCACCTCCACAAAAACTTTGTCTCCTAGGACACAAGATATCTTGTCACAAAAGTTTGGCACCGTTCCCGGATCTTTTTGGGGTGGACTCAGTTCAACTTATAATTACCGGGAGAACTCGCTTGGAAATTCGATTAAACTTAAAAAAATACCATACCAATTCAAAAATTCTCAAACTTGGTGGTTCCTACACACAGGGGAATGTGAAAGCGTCTTGAAAAAAATTTGAGGTCAAAACCACAATTGGAATATCATGGAATACACAAATGTGTAAATAAACGAAAATGTATTTGAATAAGAAAACCAAAACTACGAATTCAAGTTCTGGAAACGGAATTCTATATTACGTTAACGATGTTGGTCGGAATATAATAAAATCTCGGGGTCCATTTGTGCAAAAGTGATGTTGGCTCAAAAAAAAAAAAAAATTTAGTCGGTTGGATATTCCAGCCTAGACTAAAAGCTTGCCGATTTGGGCCTTGGGCTGGACCCAACTCAAAACCTTTCATCCCAGTCCTACTCTCGGGCCAGGGAATAAAAGTTTGAGAATACAAACCGAGACTAAATGTCTTATTTTAGTTTAGGTTGCAGGCTAGAACTGGGGACTAAAGGTTTCCTCCGGATGAAAAACGGTCTCGGACATCGTTCCTCTAAGAGCTTTACTCCCGGTTGGTAGTTCCAATACCTGGACTAATATGAACTTTAGTCCCGGTTCAAAATGACAAGCTCGCCTTGTAGTGTAAAAACGCATCCGGGACAAAACAACGTCTTTGTAGTAGTGTTTGTTGTGAGAGAAAAATATTATATCATGGCCGATAAGAGCCGACTAATAAGTTCAAGTGAACTAGTACTTCAATTATACACCCCATGGTACTCAAACATTATGATCTTATTATCAATTTACCATTTTGCCCTTGACTAGATAATTTTTTTTTTTTTAAAAAAAAATAGGCTCTCCTTTTTGGGCCCTAATCATCTCCATCTTGGAGGCATCGAGAGGCATTATGGGGCATATGTAGACACATCTTATGCCTCCCAATGCTTCCTCTCCATACGTTTGTCATTCCAGCCATAGGATCCCTCATCGTGAGCCATCGAAATTCTCTCAACTAGTAGATGAAAAAAATTTCTGAACTTTAAAAGCTTCATTGAGATACTGACTCCTTTGGGATATACAGCAGATAAGTATCGATACAAAAACAATTTCATCAAACTCTGATGGTATCCCATCTGTTTGTTGATATACGCTTTATTCTTTCCTAAACCATTCCCCCACACGGCCACGCCTGCTACCATTATAGTTGGTCATCAAATAGATGCCGCCGGCCACTTCCAATCTCTACTGTAAAAAAAAGAGTTCATGGTTATGGAACTCCTATTAGGAGTACAATATCTCAGTACAGTTGGCTGCGATCTACCTCGCATTTGCCGGTGGCTGTGTCTGTGCCCTACAGCTCGAGCGCTTGTACGACTACATGCTCCACTCATGCCGACGCTGTTAACACATTCAGGCTTATTCCCCATTAGCCTCCTGTGGCAGCACCAAATACCAATGCATGGATGACGATACAGGAACAGAAGATGACGATCTGAGGACAGCGGATGATGGCAATGTATGAGGACGCTACACTACAAAATAGCAGCTACCATGATGATGCTATATACAAGAACAAGGGTCTACAATAACTCTTATTTTTGTGTCGATCTTACCAATAGTAATGAGACCCGGTTAGAGCCAATGAACTTTCCCAAGCACCCAGATTTGTACAGCCCTACACAATTGATGGTCCTATTTTACACAGTGTTGCTGTCCTGAAGTCCTGTCTGGCTCAATACAGCTCTACGGCCGGATACATCACGGCACGGAATGGCATGGATGGCATGCTGACCTACACTGTGAACTACAGCAAGGACAGCCCCACCGTCGTGCAACAGGGTTCTCGCATTAGGGCGATGATCTGGAACTGGTCGATGGGGAAGTAGTATGCTAGCTCATTACCTCCTTATAGACTATGGGAACCGGGCAAACAACGGGTTATCGGTAGCTCTGCTGGCACTGATTTGACTATGGCAGCTGTTGGGTACGCCGTGGAGGCCACAATAGAAGTTGTTACATCACAAGTGGTATAGAGTGCTTTAAGTTTGTCTCTAAGTTCCTTTGCTGATGTCGTTGATGAAGTGATCCAACTTTGTAGTAATCTGGTTGCTCAGCCGGGGCTAATAGAAGGTTTGTCGTTGCTGTCCCGTTTGGAACTACGATGTGTCTGGCTTTGTTGTTGGTAGTGTCGTGATGGAACATGCGACATATGGAACTGAAACTTGACAAATCAAGTTTGGTGCTAAGCCACATGGATGTGCCAGGGGAGACAGATAAAGCTCATGGAGAACGTATCCTGGTCTCGTGTTTGTCGACTTACCTGTTGCGTCTCTGCTTCATAATAAAGTTGCTTTTATTTTGTGGGTCTTTAATTTAATACACAGCTTTAATTTTGTGCTGGGTCTTAGTACTGTTTAGCCTTACCTTAATGCAGTATGTGCATAATGTACGCTTTTCGAAAAAAGTACCGTTTAGCCTAAAATGTGTTTTCAGTGAATATTGTTAGGTATAAGGTAATTCCTCTTCATGTGTTTCACAGCACCCAGATATTAATGAGCTTGGTTATGTCAATTGAAACTATTTACAGTAGCCCACATGCCCCAATCACCGCTACCATATGCAGCACTTCCTGATGCCGATTTCGCGGTGACCTTTGGTGATTTTGCCTTGATTTCTTTCTTTCCCACCTGATCTAATCACCCTGTTGCATCATTTCATCATGCATTTTTTTTAAAACTCATACATATATTAATAAACTATTAAAAAAACTATGGAGTTACAGAGATATGACTGAATAGCCAATTACATAAAAACAATGACCTTGTATCTGGGCATAGGACTTTAACGACTCTTAAGGGATGCATCCAATGAGTAGATCATAACAATATAATTATGGTACGGTGCACTCAGTCATGTGCAAGGTTCAGGCACTACAAATTTACCCTGTATTGGTTATCTTGTTGACAAAATCAAACTTTGGCCCCGCTTATCTTGTAGACGAAAGGGCACCAGACTACAAGATTATTGTTCAAACAGAGTGCACCATGGGAAATCCTGCTGTGTATCTTGCTACTGCTTCCTATTTTTGTCTGACTGTTATATCTGTTTATATAGCAACATATCCCTTTTGAAGCTGTCTGTTTATATAGCAACATATATTTGCCCTCGTGTTTGTTCGCACTAGCTACTAGTAACCAGAGCCTAACACGTCGTGTAATGTGCATCTCAATGTCATTTCTTTGTCCACAATATGTATGTTAGAGAAGATAGCTTGTTGGCTCATTCAGAGCACCTTGCCGAAGTTTCTTATCAGATACTCCCTCCGTTCCTAATTATAAGTTGCTTTGACTTTTTTGGTTCATCCATTTAGTTATGTATCTAGACATGTGTCTAGATATAATAATATGTCAAGATTCGTAACTAAATGGTTATTGATATATGGATGTTGCAAGATGATATTTTTAGATGGATGTTGCAAGATGATATTTTTAGATGATATGGTATTTGTGGTTCTGGTGACAATTTGTGGTTCTCGACATAACTGGGCGTTACAAGCTGCCTGCACTGTTTTTTATTCTTTTGTTCTGTTCCGTGGTTAGAGTTTGAGGCAAAATATGTGTCACGCAAGTAAACAGATTCCATTTCGAATCTGACAGCTTTTGCTACCACATTGTCATCCTTAACAGCAGGTCGAACAAATGAAACATCACATCGTATATGTAACGGGTAGAACAGGTGAATGAATAGGTTGTACTAACAAATAACATTACATTCTGTTTGCCAATTCAGAATAGCAGCAGTTTCAATCCTGAACCAGTTTGAGCAAAGCTCTAGTGTACCGAAAAACTCGAAAATGACAGACAAGAACACCATCATTCTAAGAGTAGCTGCTTAGCACAAGAAATAGAACTCCAGACATGAGTCAATGTTTGCGATTCCACCCACACTCGAACAACATCATTCTAAGTGAGCTAATGCCTGCACTCGCTGCCCTAGTTTGAGCAGTAGATGCAGCTGTTGGGTGCACACTCCACACTCCACAGTGCCTGATTGGCCACCGGCCACCATATGGCACCAACTGGATAAACCATTCTCAACACCATGGTCTCTGAAATAGGCACTTACATGCAGGCGCTGTGACCAGGAGAGACCTTCTTGCGGCCAGGATGTTTGTTAAACCATGGGATTCAATGTTGCAGCTGCCGCTGTCCAGGGCGTACGTTGTAAAACCATTGAATCCATTGTTGTAGAAGCGCATAAAGACAGGGTATGCCTCTTTCCTGGTGTCTCAAATTCCCACGCCTCATTTTTTTTTCCTGTGCTGTCTCATTGTCTTATTTATCCATGGACTGAAAGGACACAGGCGCTATCAAGGTTGTGTGTGGCTTGTGGTATTGTTCGTGAGCAGGTGGAGCCATATTTATACTGCTGGCATTGATATTGTTTTTATTGATTGGTAGCTGGAGAACTAATTAATTGTGGACAAATCATTATTAGAAAGGAGTAAAGCACGCACATGTACAGTTCCATGGTCGTGTGTGGTGTCAAGAAAGAAGGTTAGGGATGTCCCCACCAGGCTCATGATTATAAAAGGTTGCCTTGGGGAGAACATTGGGTACTCCTGAGAATCATATAATGTGAAAGAAATAAAGAGCTCTCTATTCTCTTCCCATCTCTTTTTTGTGTTCAATATTGTGCTCGTGTGCTTGATCGATAGAACGATTTATCAACAGAAAGGAATTAATAATAAGTAGTGAGAAAATATAGGAGGTTCATCTGGCCTATTCTACTGGGCCCAGTTATAAGCCAACTCACACATGCACCCACTTTGTTGATATAGTATATACCCATAGACGTGACTGTTTTGGCCAAATACATGTAGTATAGAACCATATATTCATGGGCTCATGCATGGTTTATAAATGGCTTGCCTTGGGGGAGAACACTGGATACTCCTGAGAATCATATTATGTGAAAGAAATAAATAAAGAGTTCTTTATTCCTCCAATCTCTCTTTCTGTGTTCAATCTTGTGCTCGTGTGCTTAATCGATAGAACAGATTCTCAACAGAAAGGAACTAACAATAACTGGTGAAAAAATATAGGAGGTTCGTCTGTCCTATTATATTGGGCCCACTCGCTCATGCCCCCTGCTCGCCTTCTATATCCCGCCCAACGGCCCAAGCACCCACTTTGTTTGATCCCAGGGCTTGCTAACATCAGCATGGAGGCCGGCAATCGATTAGCAGGATACAGAGAAGTTACCTAAGAAACTGCATTATTTTAATTGCAACGTGAGGTTAGTGAACTAATTAAGGATTGCTAACTCCTCATTGTGATGACCAGACCCAGGATGGTTGAGCGTGATGAAGACGATAACACTGGTCGATGGGGCATTGTTACCATGCTCATGCCCTCCTTGTATAGCATGGAAACCGATCAAACAGCGGAACATCGTCATGTGACCTTAGCGAAAAGTTCTCAGGTATGCACTAGAAGTTGTTATATCACAAGTACTACTACAAAGTGGTTCGAGCTTGTCTCTATGTTCCTTGGTTGATGTCATTGGTGTCCATGAAGAGATCGAGCTTTCTAGTTGTGTGGTTGCTCAGCTGAGGCTCTTAGAAGGTTCACACTTAATTGCGGTCAAAGTGGTATTTGGGAATTCCTATGTGCTTGAGTCAATAAGTGGAGAACACCAAGCAAAGGCAATTAACGGGAGATATCTTAAAAAATATTTCCCTAGTGTTTGGCAAGAGGCCCAGTGCTCTCCAAACAATGGCTGATGCATGCATCACCCTTAGAATAAAAATGGCCGATACATAGTTTCGCCCTTAGCCACCGGACAACCGATATGACGGGCATTCGTGTTGTTTGGTTTTCTTTGTCTTGTTTACAAGTTCGCGCCTATCTCACCTGAAAACAGGGGGGCGCATATGTTGACACCTGAAGACGTGTCAATGAGGTCATACACGTGTTGAGAATGTAATCGCGAAGATCAAGAAATCAAGAAAACTCGACAAAAAGGATCGATCGGGTGTTCTCAATACGCGCTGGACGCTGCCAGGACAATGCGCCCTAGCGCACCAGGCGCATAAGACACTTGTTGGGTCGCGCCCGACGTGTGCCCGGGCGTGTCACACGCGCGTGCGTCCCCCACCCCCCGCCGTGTGCTACGACGCTCTCTATTTTGCGCCGGGCACATGCAATTCGAGGGCGTTCGCATGCGATTCGAACCGATATCTTTCCTAATTCGGTTTTGGATGAATTTTCGAGATTGGAAACGTCAATCCAAGGACAGTTTCCTAAAAGGATAAGACTACCCTCCTCTATATAATAAAGAGGTTCATGGCAGATTTGATCCCATCTACATCCAATCGACGCAAACCAATCCTCAAACCCTAATCTCTCTCTCCAACCCTGTACATGTTGTTCATCACTCTAATGACCAAGGGTGGCGCCCTAGTCTTGTCGCCGGCCTAGGGCAACCCGACGACGTCCTTGCCTCGACAAGGGGTCCCTCCCGGGCAAGAGCTTTGGCGGGTTCTTTGATAGTTTGCTTGGAAACTAGGCATTCTTAAATCACGTAAAGCGATTGTTATCTTTTGCTAGTTTGCTTGTAAACTCGCTGATCTTCACCGCGAAAGTGTGTTGATTATCCTGCTATATTCTCCAGTCCATCGTGACCTTCGAGAGTGTTGGCATGAACCCTAATTTTCGTCAAAAGAAGGTTAACAGTTAATTGTTGTTTCATTCAGAACTACGATGGTTTTGGACTCTAGTGTTGGTAGCGATGTGAAACATCAAACCAAGACTTCGGCAAATTGAGATTAGACCTAATCTACGTGGATGTTCTAGGAGACAAATTCACGCCTTTCTCACCTGAAAGCAAGGGGGCATATGTTGACACCTGAAGACGTGTCAACGAGGTCATAAACATGTTGAGAATGCAACGGAAGATCAAGAAATCAAGAAAACCGACAAAAGGATCGAATCGGGTGTTCTCAATACCTGTCGTGCCTCTGCTCCATAATAAATTTTCTTTTAATTTTTGGATCTATAATTCAATGTTACAAAACCTATACAGTTTGAAACACGAAGAGGTCGGAGCACCTAATTCTTATGATGCTCGTTTCAGCATGAGAGCTAGCAGCACTTGCAGTGTCCTTGCTTCATTAAAAAATAGCTTGTAGTGTCCTCTACCAGAGCATTGGAGCTTGCGGATTGGCCACCGTCCATATGGCACCCACTGGATAGTCCTAGTGCCCTGAGCCAAATCAGTGCCGCATGCTGATTGGCCACTGGCCATATGATGGCGAATGAAGTCTAGATCACTCAAACAAGGCTTTTTAAGGCCGATTGTGATCTGGAGACCAGAGAAACCTGCCAGTAACCTGAATGTTATTAAACTATTGGCACCAAGTGCAAAATAGTTGCACCGGGCGTACATGGGAGTGGCAGCACTCTCTTTTGAATCAGTATGTTCTCGATGTCTCAAATTCCTATGCCTCATGTTTTTCTTCTTTTTTCCAATTCTCTCTCATCCCCGACCCTAATATGTCCAGCAAAAGGAGAGACTCTATCAAGGTCATATGTGATTTTGTGCGGAGATCGATAGTATTGTATAGGCAAGTCTAATGCCATATTTATACTGGCATCTGTATAGGTTTTATTGAATTGTAGGTAACTATTTCGTGTCTTATTTATGTGAAATATTTGTTGTGGTTAGAAAAGATATAGGGCGTGGGGCAACCAGCAGTAAGACTCCGTGACTCCCGGGACAGGCGACTCCCGCTGGGCCCCGACCTCGCACTGCCGCCCGGCGGCGCCGCCGCCAGCCCGGCGCCCGGCGCCCGCCCCTGCCTCCCGCCGGCCAAATCATCCCATCCACCGCCTGGATCCGTGACGACGCCGTCTCGCCCGGCGCGTCGCATGGCACCCGCCCCCGGCGTGGGCACTGCGCCCCCATCTAGGCTGCGCCCGACCATGAGCTCCCATCCAGACTGAATGACAAAAATACAGAAGGTACTTATTGAAATTACTTTAATCATTAATCAAATAGTTGGAGATACTATATCAGTTAAGGTGTCCAGTGTTTGACTTCCCTATCAAGCCTCTGCCTCTGCTTCATAATAAAATTGCTTTTTAATTTGTGGATCTTCATTTTGCAATTTCACAAACACAACTTAAAGTTTTTTGCGCTGGGTCTGAGTACTGTTTGTTGGGAGGTAGCCCACACACTGAGACCCCCAGCAGCTCCTGGTCCTTAACCACCGTGGCCTGCACCAACTCCACACCACACACAAACGACCTCCCGAAATGGCGGGGCCCAAGCTAGGCGACCCCCGTCCCGGAGGTCCAGGCGAATAACATAACCTCTTGCCACCTTTGCTGTCTCAGGTACGTCAAGGCCTCACACTTCCCGACAGTGAACTCCGCTATGGTGAGGATCAAGGACCGAACTGACGGGAGCCCCGCGGACTGGGGACACAATCGGCGGGCCGGAACATTATCAATGCTAGTGGCGGTGCCGGGAAAACCTAAGGGCGCTGGAAGTGAGCGGGCTCGACGTACTTTTACCACGCTGCCCCCCGATTGTAAAAAATAAAAGTAAGCCCCTTGTGGGCCCCAGGTGTCAAGGTGTCTAGGGGCCCGCCCCCTATTGTAAAAGCGCTACCAGCCGGCAGGACGCCAAAAATACGAGTGGGCAGTACGTGTTAGGGGTGGTTGGTGGCCATATTTATTACCATTTATTTGAATATTTATCACACTCGCCTCATATCCCGCACCCTCGGCGGGGCGAAGGCGCCCCCTCACGCCATCGGCCTCGCCAACCTCAGCGAGGGCAAAGCTGTGCGGAGGTCCACTCCGCCCACGGCGTCCCCTTCTGTCTTTTCTTCCTTCACCTATGGGAAGCCCTCGCCCTACCTCCCGCCACGTCCGGTAGCGAAGGCTAGAGCGGCAGGAGCGATCCCCACATTGTTTAGCCTGAATTGTATTTCAGTGAATATAATTAGATTTCTGGTAAATCTGCACACGTGTTTCATGGCACCCAGTTATCAATTAGCTTGTTTCAGCCAAATGAACGTCTCGCCTCCACGCCCCGGGTCACCCCAATGACATCCAGAACTTGCCGATGCCAAATTAGCAGCGACCTTCAGTGAGACACGACCAAATCCCCCAATTACGAGTATCTTATTAGTTCATGCAATTTGTATCTCACTGTTATATCAGTTTATCTAGGACCTTTAATGTTCATGACAGTTTCTTTGTCTTGGGGACATAGTAGTACAAGTAGGGACATATTAGTACCAGCTGTTTTTGTTAAGGAGGATCCAAGCTTATTTGGGAATATTTCTTTTGTATTTCCTCTTATATTTTTTGGCACTAGTACTCAAAACCCTAACAAGGGCATCTCAATATGTCATATGGTTGTCCACACAATACTTAAGAGAAGTTGTCTTGTTAGCTCATTTTGTGATTGAGATAATCCTCTTCTGCACTTAAAGTTCCTTGTCAGATATTTACCAAATGGGCTGTAATATGTGCCACGCCAGTAAACAGATGTTGTCTGCCAGTTGTTGGTAGAGAACTGAAAAGCCCATGCCATCTTGCTCTGTCAGATGCTCGACCGTTTCGGCCTATACATCAGCTTGGT
Source organism: Hyparrhenia diplandra (assembly GCA_015847255.1). NCBI lineage: Eukaryota > Viridiplantae > Streptophyta > Magnoliopsida > Poales > Poaceae > Hyparrhenia > Hyparrhenia diplandra. The sequence continues at coordinate 334,812 of JADLZK010010767.1, read as the reverse complement.
AATGGGGTTGCAAGCATTCCGCAACCACGTTTAGTATGTGTAAGAAGTAGATAACTCTCTGGCCATATGAAAATGCTACCACAACGTTATCGTTAACAGCAGGGCAGACGGAACATGGGAAGAATCATATAGGTAGGACCAATGGATAAATAAGACTAGTAAATTTGTATATTAGTAAACATGTTGCCAATCCAGAAACAACAGCAGTACATGACTGTGCAGTTTAGAACATGAAGAGGTCAGAGCAGCTTAGCATGCCAATTTCTGATGCATTTGCTGTGTCGTCCCCAAAGCAATATGGCCAACCGGCCCTATGGCGTCCACTGGATGGTGCCTTCAACAAAACCAGTGCCACTTGTTCGATGGTCACTGACCATATGGCACCGGCTCGATAACCATTCTCAAACTCTACAACATTCTAACTAGGCTCATTTAAGGTTGACTGTGATCTGGAGAGACCTGCCAGCGGCCAGAATGTTGATAAACTATTCGCACCAAGCATGGGCGGAGCTAGGTTCAAGATTGTGGGTGCCTAGGCACCCACGAAAGTTTGAAAATCCACTACTACAAACAAATTCTCACCATGTTTGCTGATTAAATTTTGACACCTATAAGAGAAAGGCACCACCCTCAAACTTGCTCTAGCTTAGCCACCAAGCCTGAAGTAGCCGGTCAACTAGATCTGAAGTGGCAACCACTTTTAAATCAGCATGTGCCTCTTTCTCGATGTCTCAAATTCCTATGGCTCGTGCTTTCCATCTTTTCCAGTTCTCCTGACACTAATATATTGAGGAAAACGAGAGACCCTCCCTATCAAGGCCATCGTATTTAGCTTTGTGTGGAGATAGTACTGTATAGGCAAATGTGATGCCAAATTTATACTGGCATCCCCATAGGTTTTATTGATTGGTAGGTAAGTAATTTGTGTCTAATTATGAGAAATGTTTTTGTTGGTTGGAAAAGATATGGGCTGTGCATGAAGATAGATTGAATGGTAAATAAAAATACATAAGTACTGAAATACTTTTAAAAGGTGTGTGGTTCTGGTTGTTCAGCTGGTGGCTCTAATAATGTCCATGGTTGTTGTCCCGTTCAGAAATGCGATGCTTTTGGATTTCATTGTTGGCAGCGATGTGAACCTGGAACATATGGAACTGAAACTCGACAAATCGTTGGTGCTAATTAAGCTACAATATGGGTGTTCCAGGAGACAGATAAGACTCAAGGCGATCCCAAAAGTTACAACGGGAGTTTTGAGATGAGAAACCAGAGTCAGCATTGTCGATCTAGCCATGTAATCAACCTGATATGACCACGCCGACCTCATCGACCTCCGTGTCGAGCTCCCCGACCTCCACGCTGACCTCATCGACCTCTTCGTCCGTCCAAGCCGGACATACCTACACCAGAACAAGTGTTTGATGGACCGATTACACGTAGCCGAGCTAAGAAGCTACAACAAGAGGTGCCCGCGCTACTTTGTGAAATTCATTTTACTATTAAAGAGAATTATATACTACCTAAATCGTGTTTGTTGCTACTATTGAGGTTCACTAAGGAGGATGATAAGAACATACAAGGAGATGAACACAAAGAAGGATCAAGCTCGAGCAAGACCGGTCCTGCAGAACAGTCCGAAAGAAACGTTCATAACTTTTGATTCCCAAAAGCTATGAAGGCAAATGAGCACTTGTTTGAAATATCTTGAAGTCTAGTTTCTGATGAATCAAGCTTCGACCTGTTTGAGGTTCGGGTTATGGCTGCCGACCTCTTTTAGTGAACACTGCTCCGAAGCTCAACAGTCAGCATGAAGTCCAAGTTTAAATGCAAAACTGTACCATTCTACGAAGTGTCGTGGTGCATGGTATACATGGTTGGAAAGATCATCAAGTTAGCTTTTCAACGCATGCAGCCGTTCGTCTTTTGGACTTCCGAATAAGGAGTTATTGCCTAATTACTGAAGACTGCTCTGGAGGCCAACAGTCGCGCGAGGCCACTTCGGGATTGATTTCGTGGAGGCCTTTTTACATTCTTAGTCTCTTCATTTCCATCATGAGTTTACACCTATCTAGTAGGCCTGTAGCTAGTATAAATACTCCATAGCATCATTGTAATCTCAGACTTTTGATAATTGAAATATAGAACCCCTTTGTTCAGCCCGAGTGTTAACAATTTCAGAGAGAGATCTCTACTCCTTGCTCTTGTGATTTCCTTCGCGGGATTACAGAAGCGACGGCTTCATCCGCTCCCAATTGGTGCTCCTACTCCCTTCAAGGTTCTCCTTGATTGATTGTAGGTTGTGTTGGTTGGTTCTTGAGAGTGTGGTTGGGCGAATCCTCGATTCAGGTTGCGGTTAAAGACTGTAGTTGGCTTCGAAGTTTTATTCGTCAAAGTTACACTAGTTATCACTGCTTACAGCAAGTTATCCGGCTGTTCTACAGCTAGTTATCTGAAGATCATCCTACGTCGTGAAGATCGGGACACCGTGACGTATCACAACCCAACCATGAACATCAAACCTCAAAGTAACAGTAATAAAGATGATCCCAGAAGTCGGCGATGTTTGATGGGCGCGCATATGAGAAACTGGTACAGGAAGGAGTATAAACATGAGAGCACTGGATTACAACTTTGACTGTAATGCAGAGGCGTGCACGTAATACCATGCCCACCTTCGCTCAATGGTCAACAGAGGTGGCCGCCTCTGTTAATCAAAATATAACAACAGAAAAATACAGCCCTGGACATCCAACCGGGCCCAGGCCGGCCTTGATTTGGAGTCTGGACTGCTCCTTCCCAACCTCAGCTCTGTCGTGTCGCTGCCACCGAGCTTGTCCTCGTCTGCTGAGACAACCCTCGTCGACCCCATTATGTCTCTGCCTTCGTTAGATCTGATACAGGAAGGGGGTGGGCTAGAGAGCAAAGGAAGAGGGTCAAACCAATGGATGAATAATACTTGTATAAATATGCATATCAGGCCGTTCTGTTACAATACCAGAAAACAGCAGGGAAGCCCCCTACCTATTTTTTTCAATTTTTGTTGATGATATCAACAAGAATACAAAGAATGGTAGAATACAAGATTATCATGACCCAAAAGTAAAAACAACACTCATTGCTATTAACTATTCTCGCACCACGTTTACAATGGATCCGTGATCCGCTTCTTAGCTTTGATACACACCATGCTAATCTCAGACTTGAGGGTGAGCCTCCATTCTGCAACTGATCGAGGTAGTTTCATGGTCAAAGATAATACTATTTCTTGCCTTCCAAAACGGTTGGATCATCTTGAGTGGCTGGTTTGAGAGGCATCGTAATGTCTACGGCACTCACTGACATGTCAAGAGAAATAGTTACGGTTGCCGAGCGCAGCTGCAACCGTGGTGCCTGCAAGTGCAATCTACAGAATTATATTGGGTCACTGGTGATATGGTGTAAACTGGGCAACCACTCTTAAACTCCTGGTGTCCCTTGAAGTCTTGCATGTGCCTCTTTCCCGATGTCTCAAATTACTATACCTCATGTTTTTCTTCTTTTCCAGTTATCTCTCATCATCTCTTATTTGTTTATATGCTAACACTAATATTTTCACCAAAAGGAGAGGCGGCATCAGGTCATGTGTGGCTTGTTCAGAGATAGTATTGTGGCTCACGCAGTACAACTCTACGGATAGATTGTGGTGCCACATGGATGGGATTGGCCGGCCACCAGCAATATTCATGGCTCCGACTGTGGATAACCTTTATCAACCCCATGGTCTCTGAAATGCTAGGTGTGATTCTTTCCTAAACCATTGGATGCAGAGTTGCAGTCGGAGACATACTGATAGAAGGCAAGTGTATGCCTCTTTCCTGGTGTCTCAAATTCCCACGCCTCATGTTTTTTTTTCTTTTTGTATCTTGTTCTGTCTGTCTCATCCTCTTATTTGTTCGTATGCAAACACTAATATAGATTGACTGGAAGGAGATGCACTATCAAGGCCATATGTGGCTTGTTGAAAGATATAGTAGTATTGTTCATGATTGCATGGTGCCATATTTATAGTTGCAATGATATAGGTTTTATTGATTTGCAGACAACTCATTTATGCATATTTTCTGTGGTGGCTTGGTGGTTTTTAGAAAAAATCAGGAGTGTTTATCGAAAGAAGTTTTCATAATAACTAGTAAAAAAATACAGGAGGTTAGTCTGGCCTAATCTTTTGGAACCAATTATTAGCCCACCCGCAGAGTGGCTCACAGCCCCTTGTGGTGCTTACAAAAAAATATGGACTTAACAAAAATGCCTGTCTATATATTTTAAACCCTCGCTAAAGAGCCAGTGCTTGTGTGACGATGCGGTTAAGGTGAACTGGTCAAGTATTTGATGAGTTACCTGTCAACTGTCATCGCGCCTGCTTCATAATAAACTTGCTTTTAATTTGTGAATCTATAATTTGCAGTTTTACATACACATTTGTTTTGTGCTAGGTCTGTGTGCGGCTTAGCCTGAAATGAATTTCATTGAATAGTCAGTAATTCTTCTTCAAGTGTTTCACAGCAACGAATTACTAATTAGCTTGGTTAGAGCATCTCCTTGAGATGGTCAAAATCTCTCCATAAGACCAGATTTAGCTACTTAGGGGAAAAAAAACATGTCCAAGCAGCTTCTTTATTGCCTTCTCTGAGATGGGTTTTGATTCTTGATACACAACTCATTCATGCCTACTTTGTGAGACAGTTTTGCGGTGTAAATACAGACCCTTCAATGAAAGAAACCAATATACGTAGTAGGAAAATATAGGAGGTTCGTCATCTTATTGTTTGTCGTTTCCACAGTTGCAGATGCAAGGCCCTCGAATCACCCACGCCAATTCCCTCCTCCTGACCGGCTTCCTTCGTCAATGACACCGCAAATTTGCAATCTTGCAAGCTCAACTAGGCCATCCACTTCCACGCCACGATGCTGCAGTAGACTGACTGAGCACGAGCTTCCAAAACGACACCTCCATGGAGAAACACGATGCCACCGACGCCGCCATTGCCTAGCAAAAATTCTAGGTTTTCACCCTGGAAGATGGCCACGGCTTGTCCACTGGTCCAGCCGTCGCCGGTCGACCATGCGCAGCCATATTTGCCGTGAGGGAGGAGGCATGCGAAGGAGAAGACCAGCTGCTGCTCCCCGCATGTACAAGATATCCGACTGCTGCCATCACAACCACCACCGGTCCGCGTGCCTCCCAGCTAGGGCGAACCTGATCCAGCCAGTGCAGCCACCGTGGCTCTGAATCCGGCCACTCGGACCATGAAACCAGCTACTCAGTAGGTCAAGGCCGGCACAACGCCGCCAATGAGGAAGGGGGCGAGGGGGTGAAGCTCCACCACACTCAACCCCAACCAGTGTCATCGCCTTCACCGTTGCAGCCACGGATCCGCCCGCCTAGGCTCTGATGCAGCCTAGGCCGATGCCGGCGATGCTGTATGCTAGGAGGAAGCGGGCGATTGAGAGGAAGAGTTCTCACCACCGCCAGCCCCACGCCAGCCTGAGCCCCGGCCCGCGTCACTGCAGTCGTGGGCGACATCCCTGCCGAACCCCACGCAGCCCGATGCGGTCACACTATTGACCCGTCGCAACACCGCGCCACCACGCCACCTAAAACGAGAGGAGGGGCCTGCCGCCGCCATCTTGGCAAGCAGCACGGCCCAACTGGCGACCTGCTCCGGTGGCAGTGAGACGGGGTAGGGGAGGAGATGTGAGGAGGCGGCGCTACATTTTGCGCCCCCCCCCCCAGTTGCCCACATGGGTAGGTGTAAATACTCTGTGCCTACGGTTTAACGACGAATACATGTATTGCCCTGAGTATTATAATAATGTATTTGAAACTTTTTTTTTCATTTTTAACGTATTGGTCCATCACAGTGTCTATATAGCTATTGTAGACAATATATTCCTTACCTCAAACCTGTTACGTTTTCCTATTTATTTTTCTTCAGTTCTACGTTGTGCTTGCTCTGATCTTTGATGACGCCAAGTCAAGGAGGCTTTTAGTTTCCTTTGGATGACAACCCCTACTGGAATTTTATAGAATTGAAACAAAGAGTTCCACTAGTACAACTCATGAAACGTAAAAGGAAACAAAAGAGATTAAAAGATTACACAAGGCCTTCTAGCCATTGATCAATAAAAAGGATGACACCGATCTGTTGCTCTTAGGATAACTAAGGCAAATTCCATTTTACTAACCTGACAATGCACTGAATGAGGGATTTCTCTAAAGATCACATCATTTCTCATGGTCCAAATTGCCAAGCACATGGTTACCACAATTTCCATAAATTGGACGACAACCATTTGTCAATAAAAAAACTATGCCCAAGTCTTTAACAGTTATGCATCTAACTATGTCCAAGAGATCACATTTTAACAAGGAGTTCTTGTGCGCTCTTTTGAATTTAAATTTGGTATGATCTTTGTTGCACAAACATCTAATTTGAATAAGTTCAAGTACGCTCGCTCTGATCTTGTAGAATGTCAGCAACTATGCACATGAAAAGGGAAAGCCTGGGGAGGACGCGAAATTCTGGTAAGCCTCCAATTGAACATCCAAACGAGCCAAGGGTTAGAGACAATACCCAACGGGTACCCGAGCAAGGCAAAGACGGTAGCACTGTCGGCTGCTCCCCCTGACGGGGTCACCACACCCTGGGCTCGACACATAAGACAAAGGACTTCCCCAGGCCTATATTTCGTCTTATGTTTGTAGGCATTACACGTACTCATATCCTAACAGCTGGATCTTGTGACAGTACGTTTGTGATTCTCAACATAATTGAGTGTTACCAGCTGTGTATAGCGCTTCTGATTGCTGCTTCTCTGTTCTTATCTAGATTGGGTCCAAACATTACCATTTTCTTCCGAACACAGGTGGCTGCTGATGCTGTGGTCATTTGAAGTTATGTGTGGTTGGAAAAGTTCCCTGACTTAAAATTTGCTGATATCTATACTTGCTGAGTGCCATCATGGCTGCAGTGTCCACACTCTACAAATGGCTGGTTTGGCCACCAGATGCATGGACTTTGAATTATACTCGCAGGCACAAGAACAGCATATGCGTCTTCCATGGTGTCTCAAATTCCCATGCCCCGTTTTTTTTTCTTTTACTGTTCTGTCTCATCCTCCTATATGTTCAAGCTAACATTATTATACATTCACTAATGAAGAGCTGCTATGGAGGCTGTGTGTGGCTTGTTTAGAGATTGTATTGCTCATGCAAGTGTGCTACGATATTTATAAAGACATTGATATGGTATTTAATTTTTATTGATTGGTAGGTATCTAATTTATATTTTATACTTATTCTATGAGGCGTGATAGTTCTGCTGGAAAAAAACATGGATAGTCCATCGACAGATATTCAGTGGTAAAGATACAGGCTCTTTTAATATTCTATAGTGCTGAAAGTATCAAACATTTTCTTCATCTGGCCAGTTCTATTGGGGCTAACTATAAGCCCACTCGCTCATAGTGCTTGCCCTCTATACCCCAAGCACTCCATTCTTCTCTCGTATTGCCGGTATTTGTCACTTGCTTTGTTTCGGGTGAATTGGTTTAGAATTGTAGTTCGGATTGGTTTAGTATTGCTTGTTATGGTGCGGACAACCATGTGCTAGTTTGATAGGCACTGTGCTAAGTTTACATTGTCTTGTTATCTGGAGAACAAAGGCAACTTTGTTCCTGCTTTATTGAAAACAAGTTTTTGGGGACACCAGATTACAGGTTATAGTTCAAACAGAGTGCACCTTGGCTGCCAGCTCTAGATGCAGAACTAGTGGCATATCTCTACTTGAAAATTGAGCCTAAACCTACACCAACAGGTAAGTCGAGAAATCATTTGTTCAACTAGAGTACAAATATGGTTGCTACCAAAACAAACATCGACAAGAAACAATCAGCTAGGATTATCTGGCTTAGGAGATCGTGCAATGTATCTTATAACTGCTTGCAACTTGTATCTCACTGGTATATCAGTCTATATGGCAACAAATCCCTGTTGAATTTTTCTGAACCTGTCATGGTAGTTTCTTTGTCATTGGGGACAATTTATATCATTGAAAATATTTGTATTGTATTTCCTTTCATTTGTTCGCACTTCTAGTACTGAGGTCCTAACTGGCTATACAATGTGCATCCCAATGTCATCTTGTTGTCCACATAATAAGTTTGGTAGGGATCGCATCAGTAAGGGGTAGAACAAATCAATGAATAGGTAGTACTAATAAATAGGTGGATTTTCTGTTTGCCAATTCAGAGAATAGCTGCAGTTTCAATCATGAAGAAGTTTGAGCAAAGATCGCTTTGATGAAGCCTACAACACACCGGAGGTTTGACCAGCAGAGCTAATGCCTGCTACCACTCGCTGAGCGCCGGTGCAAGCCACAGCTCTACAGTGGCCGACCTGACAGGATAACCATTCTTATCACCAATTCCCCATTGTCTCTGAAACAGGCTCTTTCAGGCTGGCTGTGACCAGAAGAGACCTGCCCGTGGACAGGATGTTGTTAAACCACTGGATCCAGAGTTGCAGGTCTGGGTGACCAGGGCATTGTTAAACCATTGGATCCATAGTTGCACTAGCTGGTTAAGGATAGTATATGCCAGTATCCTGGTGTCTCAAATTCCCACGCGTCATCCCCTCCCCCTCTTTTTTTCCTGTGCTGTCTCATCCTCTTATTTGTTTGTCCATCTACGCTAACACTAATATATATTCACTGAAAGGAGAGGCGCTATATTATATCAAGCCGGTGTGTGGCTTGTTTAGAGATAGTATTGTTCATTCGCTCATAACCCCTGCTTGACTTCTATATAGCCCAAGCACCCACCCCATTCTTCTCTCGTGTTGCTTGTATTTATCAGTTGCTTTGGTTTTTTCATGGAACAGGACTGGCTGAAGAGGCCTCATCTGAAATTTATTACCACAAAGAAAAAGCATCCGAAGCCATTACAAAACTGGAAAAAAGAAAAAAAAGGAACTATAAAACTGGAAATTTATTAGTATCTTTGTTTTGGGTGAATTGGTTTAGAACTGTACTTTGCATGGAGAGGCTTAACCTGCTTGTTAATTGTTATGGTGCAATCAACCATGTGCGTGTTTGAGGCACTCTGCTAAATTTGCATTTGACCCTGCTTTATTGAAAAATTGAGCCGGATTACATCCGTAGAACAAAGGCAACTTTGGCGATGCTTTACCGAAAACAAGTTTCTAGGGACACCAGAACACAGGATTATAGTTCAAACAGAGTGCACCTTGGTTGTCAATTCAGAAATAGAAGCACAGTTTCAGGCATGATGCAGTTTGAGCAAAGCTGCTCAAATTGTTTGTGTCAAAATTAATGTTTTTATCAAAAATTAAAAAAAGAATGACAGACAGGAACCGTGGACAGTATATGGACGTCGATGTATGTGTCAGAACCAGAGATCGAACTCCAGACATTAGCCTGACCGTGAGAGTGAGATCCAACCATACCCACTGACTGAACTCGGCTAGTCTGCTGCTGGATGGTGGTTCGATGCCCGCCAAAACACACTGGACCTGGCCAGTGCCCTAGTTTGCGCAGCAGAGCTAGCTAATGCCTGCACTCGCAGGGTGCTGACACCTTCGAGATCTATCTCACGTCGCAATAGCAGTGTCCACACTCTCCAGTGGCCGGATTGGCCAGCCAGCGTCCATATGTCGCCGGCTAGATAACCATTCCCAACCCCGGTGTCTTTGAATGGCTCGCTCTCATCCTCGGAGATTTATCGGTGGCCAGGACATTGTTAAACCATTGGATCTATTCTTGCGGTAGCTGCCAATAAACCAGAGTATGCTTCTTTCCTGGTGCCTCAAATTCCCACGCCTCATTTTTTTTTGTCTTTTCTAGTTCTTTCTATGTCATATTTGTTCATGCTATCTAACACTAATATATATTCACCACAAGGAGCAGAGGCGCTATCAAGGCCGTTTGTTGCTTGTAATTCAGAGATAGTACTGTTCATGGGTGTGTGTGGTGCCGTATTTATAGTGGCGTTGATATGGGTTTTATTGATTGGTACACAACTCATTTATGCTTATTTTATGAGACAGTTTTGCGGCGTAAGTGCGGATCCTTCATGGAAAGCACGTAACGTAACTAGTAAGGAAATTAGGAGGTTTGTTGGGCCCAATTATAAGCCCACTTGCTTCTGCCCCAGCTAGTTTTTGGGTTGTTTAGAAAATAAAATTATGGACCGTTTATAAGACCGTTTTGGGTAAATAATTTTCACTATGCCAAAAAACGCTATCGGTGACATCACAATTAGTGACACGGAAAAAAAAGCGCGTCACTAATAGCATATCGGTGACGCGGGTTAATGAGACACGTCACTGATAAGCTATTGCCCATGCTCCAGGCCCAACACGTGTCACTAATAGCAGCTTATCGGTGGCGCGGTTAGAAAACACGCGTCACCAATACTATTTGTGACACATATTTACCAGGCGCGTCACAGATATATGTCCCTATCAGTGACGCGGATGACCAAAACACGTCGCTGATAAGGCGAGTGGCCGCGTGTTGTATAGACACGTCACTGGTATATACACATATCCGTGACTTGTTTTGTTGAGCCGCGTCACAAATACCTGTTGGGCCAAGCCAAAAGAAAAAGAAACGGCCCACAACCCAAAAGGCCAGCACTCTCACATAGCAGCCTCATCCTTCCTTCCGTCTCCAATCCCCATCCCTGCACCCTAACCCTAACCCAGTAGTTTGGCGGCGGCGGCGGCTTAGCGGAAGCGCGAGCAGCAAGCAGGCGCGGCGTGCAGCGGCGGCACGAGCAGCTGAGCAAGATGGTGGCGGCGTCGGGCGAATCTACAGCCGTGCCGGCCACCGCTCCTCCCTTCCCCTTCGAGCGGACGGGGGTGCGGGCGCTGCCCCTATGGCGGCAAGCACGGCGAGCTACGCGGCAGCTTCAGCCCCAGCCCCAGCTTTACCACAAGCACGACCACGCCCACGACGAGATCCAGCGGCAGCTCCTGGATCCAGCAAGGCAAGCTCCTATCCCCTTCCTCCCACTCCCCCTCTCATGGCATGGTCTCTTCTCTGTACAGGTCCATGACATGGAGGCGATGAGCGAGGAACCAAATCAGTGTCTTCTGTTTTTTTGCTCAGGTACTGCTACTAGATCTATGTGGCTTTCCACTCCTCCCTTCTGAATTACTAGGCAATTTTGATGTTTAGCTTGTTCCAATTGACGCTGACTAGGTCTGTTTAGGAGTCAAGTGCTCATTGCTGTCATTATTCAGGTATTGTGTCCCACCTGGGAAGTAGAACTAATGTATTCCCCTGCTGAATCCAGTTCAGCTACATTGGGGATTTTGTTGCAACTCAGCTGTACAATAGATATACCATTTCATCCATACGAAGCTAAATTATTCAGATTTGTTTTTCCTATTTTTTACAGCTCCATCCACAGCAATGCCATTACTAAAATAAAACAATTGTAACTGCTCGTGGTACTTGCAGACTCAAACTGCATAATAATCTTTTTCCTGAACATAATAACTGATTGAAATTTAATACCATCTGCTTGCTAGTTTTCTCAGGTCATCACTGTTCCTGGATACTAAAAAAAAGTCATCACTGTACCTTTCTGGTCTTCCATATGCCACGTGTTTCTAGGACGTTATCATCAACAAATGTTGTGAATTAACACATACTAGGACGTTATCACTCCTTTTAATTTGTAGTAACTAATTAAGGTTTCATTTGATAGTATTTCTAGTAGTTAAAATAAATGGTTCAGATGCAGCCCCTGGCCTTTTCAGTTAGTGTATTGTTGGTTCAGAGTTGCATTCTCAGTTAAGTGATTACTATAGTTGCTTCATTTTAATATTTGTCTTATGGATTCTAGGAGCACATATATGGCCTTGGTATTGAAGACTACCTGTCAGGTTAGTGTCTTTCCAAATCTGAATAGCAAGTGCGAAGTGCTACGTTTAGCTAAACTGAATAGAAAGTGCCAACCATTATGTATTTCCCTTGCTTTCTGCAATGATGAATACCATAAGGTTTACTGTAGCTTAGTTTAATTGCCACTTCAAATTGCAGATTTCTTCTGCTGGGATTACTCTAAGCCTTCTTGTAGTTGCTATTGTATTCTACATAGAGTTAGCTATTGTTCTGAATCTCTGCATTTGCAGGCCATAGTTCTGTACAGAACTGATTTCTTAGGAAGAGGGGAGCTACCAGCGAGGCAAATGCACATGGCTAAATTCATGAGGAGCCTTCAGAAGTTAGCTGATGAGGTCACTTGTAAGTTAGCATTCTTTATTTTGGTCATGGCTGAGTTCCTGAGGACCCTTTTGGACATTATTTCAAAGGTTCAAAATGCCTGCATGCTGCATCTATATATCCAAGGCTATGGGGAAGGGGAACCAATATGCTTTCAGCAATGATACACATAATCTGCAGGTATGCTACTCCATGAAACCTGGTATTGTAAACTGGACCCATATCCATCTGTACATGTGAATTTGTTTAGGATATAATCCAAATGGAACCAGTTTATATATCGATTGTATTTCATTTATCCATCTATTAAAACAAACCATGTACCTGCCATCTAGATCTCTTTTGATGACATACTGTGCTGAAATGTTTATATAAGCTATTGGAATTTGCTGAAATGTGCCTAGATTGTAACTGATGACCACAAATATGGCTAGGTCGATGTAATTTGCTGTAGTTCCATCCAATTTGGGGATCAGAAATCTGCTGCTGTTCTTCATTGGTCCTTTTCTTCTACACTAGGAATATTTATAATACACATGAGAATCCAGCTGCATGCCATTGAATTAGTTCTATTACGTTGGATCATTTTTCTTAAGTATGCAACTTCCTGAGCAAAATCCATGCTGCTAGTCACTTGTGGTACATACTGCATGCTTGATTTTGATTAACTCATTGCACCGGGTACAACAAGTGGTTTCTAAATGATATCTGTAAAATCCATGCTACTATAATCTAATATATAGAACAAACTTGAAGTAATCCATGTTATATTAATCTTTGGTTGCAGTTTGTACTTGCAACCAAGGATATATATGATGACTTCATGTGCAGTCATCTTTGATCCGCAAATTAGCAGGTCAGCAACAGAGGGACAACAGCTGATCATTGTTCAAGTGTTCAGTCTGCAACTTTAGCATTCTTTTGCAATGGTTCAGATAGCTTATGATTAGTATACCTTGTAGCTAATCATTTTTTAAAATAGATCTTTCTATTCTGCTTGAGGCATAACAGGGCATGTTATCTGATTACTTGTTCAATGCTTTTGTTTTTTTTTTTTTTTTTTTTTTTTTTTTTTTTTTGGGGGTGTTCCTATGATGCCATTAATTTTTCTGAACTGATTATTGTTGGATCAGTTCAATATACATTTGATATGGTGATTTATGTTATTGCAGGGCTCCAATATACAATTGTTTTTGCAGGTCCTGCACAACATTAGTAAGTACTACTCTAGCTCGGTCCCTTGTAACTTCGTTTGTTTTAAAGCAAACTGCATTCTCAAGTAGATGTATCAGATGCTGATTTTTCTTTTCCTGTGTCTAGTAACTGATTTTTCTTTTCCTGTGTCCAGTAACCTCTCCACAGCTGCAGGAGCAGATGGACAGCAGGTGCTCTTTTTTCTTTAGTGCAACACCAGGTTCGGCAATAGTATTCTAGAACTAGAACTAGAATAGTCTATCTTCTACCGATGTTCCAAGAGCTCAACCATTCTGGAACTAGATGAGAGGAAAGGAAGTAGCCAGAAGCTATATGTATTGCCATTTATTCTATATAGCAACATGTCACCTCTTCATATTTATGGTGGATACTCCCATGTAATCTATAGTTTAACAGACTTGCAGTATGGAGTATGAACTGTGTACTACTGTGAAATATACCATATTACAAATAAAATGTTAGCTTCAATGATGTGTGTGTATGTATATGGATGATCCTATATATGTATGTATATATATATATATATATAGGATCACCATATTTTTATTTTCTGAAATAGCTATTGGTGACGCGTATTGGCTACATGTGTCGCAGATAACACCTTATCTGTGACACGTATTGGCTACATGTGTCGCAGATAACACCTTATTAGTGACGCCGTGTAATACAATACCGCGTCGTCATAGCACCACCTTATCGACGCCGTGTAGCCAATACGCGTCGCAGATAAGGTGTTATCTGCGACACATGTAACCAATACGCGTCGCAGATAGAACCTTATCGGTGACACGTAAATACGCGTCACGATATGCCCTTATCTCTGACACAAAAAGGGTGACACTTGTAAAACGTGTCGATAGCGATTAACAAGTGTCGCAGATAGCGATTTCTGGCATAGTGTTTGTCTATTGGTCTACATTGGTTGAGGATGCTTCTCAATGCCTCTGCAAAATAATAATTTTAGTTGTAAGACCGTTTTAGGTAAATAAGTTTGTCTATTGGTCTTTGGTTGAGCATGCTTCTCAATGCCTCTTCAAAATAATAATTTTAGTTGATTTTATTCGTGCAAAGGTAATGTAGTCCTTGCACGGCTGTCTCCCTCTCTCTCCCTCTCTCTTGGGCCAAATATCTCCTCATTCCCTTCTCTTTTTGCCCCTTCTTCTTATTCAGTTTTGGACCACCCATCTTAATCTCCCGGGCTGAAACGGTCCTAGGAATTCACTTATGCGCCCCATCTACGTTTCTTGGACCGACCCAGCTCTTGAAGCCCGCCTGCTCTTGGCCTAGTGCCATGGCGACTGAGCCGACCGGGTGACTGCATTGCCCAATACTCGACTCATCCCGCATCTGCGCGCCCCATAAGTGACCAAGAATCTCGTGCCACGCCTACTTGATCATCTCTGCTCCACCCTAATCCCGCTCACAACACCGAGTCATGGCACCTGCCATTACGGTCGCACAAGCTCCTCTAGACCAAACCCTTTCCTTCCCCTCTCGTTGTGTAAAACCCGCCTCAGCTCTGCATGTCCAAAGTCCACTCCCTGGCAATAGTGCCTCTACTTACCGTGGTTGGGTTGACCCAAGCTCCTGATCTCCATGCTCCAACCACCTCTGGTCACGACCTCAATGGGCCACATTCAGGGCTATTACATTAATAGTTTCTATGCAATTGATAAGCCTGCTCTTATGTTATTTTGTTCTGAGAGAAAACATTGTATCATCGCTGATAAGCCAAGCTGATAAGTTCAAGCGAACTATAATACTTGAATCATACACCCCAAGTATGGTACTCAAAACACTATGGTATTATTATGAATTTACTATTTTACCCTTTGATTACACTATAAAATAAAAAAAGAATAGCCACTCTTTTTTTGGGCCCTAATCATCTCAATTTTGGAGGCATCGGGAGGCATTGTGCTGCAGATGGACAGATTAACCATAGACATCATATGCCTCCGGCGCCTCCCTCATAGATGCCCTTAATGCATTTGTCTTTCTAGCTGTTGGATCAGTAGCTGTGAGCCGTCAAAATTCACTCAACTAGTAGAGTAAAAAAAATCTAAACTTTAAACGCTATGCCAAAAACGTTATCGGTGACACTTGTTAACAGTTATCAATGACTCGTTTTTCGCGCGTCACTGTTTTTTTTTGCGTTAGTGATAAGGGACTATCAGTTACACGTGTTTGCACATCACTAATAACAAGATATCAGCGACACATATTTCATACACGCGTCACTAATAAGGGAAAACGCGTGTCACTGATTTGAGTTATCGGTGACACACCTAGCCTAAATCGTCACTGATATGAGTTATATGTGACGCATGTAGCCAAGATGCGTCATTGATTTAGGTTTGATCAGCGATGCATGTAGCCAAGACACGTCACTAACAAATCAGAAAAAAACAAAAAAAAAACCCACTACTAGGGTCCTATATACATCATCCAGTCTTTATAGTTGACGGCTGCAGTTTTATATCACACGCTACACATGTTTCATCCATTCAATCAAATCATTTACAAACGTTAGATAAAACTTATGCTACAACTGCCCAAGGAGCTACAATGTTGAAGATCACAAAATACATGAGCAGATTTCTAACAGTACTCTATGGTTTTTCTAATAGCTAACTGCTCCATGGTTTTTCTTGTTACTCAATACCAATTACATTATAGAGAGGCATTCAGCTTATTGATGCCACTTTGGATCATAGTACTTTAGTAATGGCAGCAATGCAGTACCTTCAGTACACACAAAAAAAAAAAAACATTAACTCTTCAAAGAAGTACACAAAAACAAAATTTTAATTTAACTTAAATATATGGCAGTGCTCCAACAATTAAACAAATAGGTTCGATGAATGCCATTGCATACCTACCAGATCTGAGAGAGGCGACAGCAGAGCTCACCTTTGAATGGGGCCATATCGGCGTCTTGGACTAGGTGTTTTGGGCATGTAGATTAGGGGTTGTCTCCCTGAGGGAGCGGACTGGGTGGTCGGTGACTACGTGAGGGCGGTAGCATGGGGCGTGTGTGATAGAACAAGGGCGGTGGGAGCAGATAGATTAAGGTTTGGAGGATGGGATATTAGTTTGGCCTTCACTCCGGGCGCCGGAGAGGGGGGCTGGGGCTTGTGGGCCCCGCCGCACCACATCGCAACGCAGATCCACACCGCCCCTGCCTCACGGCGTTGACCGCCACTGCACCGACCATGGCCCCGCCTAGCTACCGTGACCGGGCTATTGTCGTGCGGCTCGTTGCCCAGGCACCACTAACGCGCCACTCGCGGCCTGGCTTCCCTCCTACCGCTGCCGCCTAGGCGCCGTCATTGCAATGTGTTTTGTGGAGGGGTGGGTAACAAGAGATTGGGTTTAGGGTGTCGCCAACCGGGGATGTGAGTTTAGAATGCTCGCGCGAGAGAGATAGGGGAATTTGTGCCTGCTGGGTATCCGGCCCAAACAGATAGCCTAGTTGCGGCGTACTGAAATGAGAAAGACGAAGTACTGAATCGCTTATCAGTGACACCTTTTGAAGAGACCCGTTACCGATATGTGCTTGTATCAGTGTCGCATCTTGAAGAGACACGTCACTCATCTTATCAGTGACATGTATTGTGCACCCCCGTCACTGATACTACCATATATAAGTGACGCGCCTGAAAAATACACGTCACTAGTCTTAGCAATGACGCGTTTTGTCTACAAGTGTCACTGATATACTGCTATTAGTGATGCGTCTTGTTCCTAGAGCATGGACAACAGATTATTAGTGACGAGTCTTGCTAACCAGCTTCACTCATACTCTATTAGTGACACGTTTTGTTTTTGTGTCACTAATTGAGGTGTCACTGGTAGCGTTCTTTTGGCATAGTGAAAGCCTGGTAGAGCCACTCACTAGAAAATGAACTACAACAGAGATGACATGGATGGCATGCTGAACAACATTGTGAACTACAACAGAGACAGCCCCATCGTCATGCAGCAAGGTGTTCTCTCATGAGGGTTAAGACAGGGGAGCATGAGGACGATGATCTGGAACTGGTCGATGGGGCAGTAGTATGCTCATGCCCTCCTTATAAACTATGGGAAATGGGCAAACAACAGGCTATCAGTGATGTTAGTTGGCCACGCACATGTGAAACTAGTACAGGAAGGAGCATGCATGGGAACCTTCCCCCAAAAGCGTAGACACGTGTATACGGCACAAATTAACCTTTCATGTTGGACACATGAGAGCACTGTATTACAGCTTTGACTGTGATACCATGCCCACCTTTGCTCAATCATTAACAGAGGCCCCTCCTCTGTTAATAAATTAACAGAGACATACTTCTGAACATTTACCAACAGTGCACATATGAATGCTGATCGATGGTCACCTTTTTAGATATATAATATAGTGGGCCTTTCTAGTTCTTGTGACAATTTGTAATTCTTAATATAACTGGGCTTTACCTGCTGTTTGAGCAATTAAGAAATAGTAGCATAGTTTCAACTTTTAATCATAAAGCAGTTTGAGCAAAGCTTGTTTATCGAAAAACAAAACTGACAAGAACTGTGGAGACTATGGACGTCCATGATTGTGTCAGAACCAGAGAGCTCTACATCAGTCTATCCGTGGTAGTGATATCCACCCATACGCAACGACGCACCTGACCCCGAAGCTAGTCGGCGGCTGGTTGGGTTCGATCGCGAACACAACACACTAGACCAGCCCATTTCTCTAGTTTGAGCAGCACAGCTAGCTAATGCCTGCACTCGCTGGCTGCTGCCACCACCGAGAGGTCTCTCAAGTGGCCGGATTGGCTGGCCAGCGGCCATATGGTGCCGGCTGGATAACCATTCTCAGCCCTACTGTCTCTAAAATTCTGGCTGTGTTCCTCAGTTACCTGTCGGCGGCTAGGAGCCTAGGACATTGTTAAGCTATTGGATCTAGAGCTGCAGTCCAAAACACACGGTCAGCGTATGCCTCTTTTCTGGTGCCTCAAATTCCCACACGCCTGATGCTCTTGTCTTTTCTTTTCTTTGCTCTTGTAACACTAAGATATATTCACTGGAAGGGGCAGAGGCGCCTTACAAGGCCGTGTGTGGCTTATTCTGTTCAGAGATAGTAGTATTTTCATGGGTGCATGGTGCCATATTTTTTTTCGAAAGCGTGCTTTATCATGGAGCCATATTTATAATGGCATTGATATTGGTTTTATTGATTGGTACACAACTAATTTATTAAAACTCATATATCACTAATTTGTGAGACAGTGTTGCGGTGTAAATATGGACTGTTCATCAAAAGAAACTAATATAAGTGGCAAGAAAATATAGAAGGTTTATCGGGCCGAATGATAATCCCTCTTGCTCACGTCCCCAGCTAGCTTTGCGTTGTTTAGGAAAAAAAATATGGACCGTTTATGAGACTGTTTTGGGTAAATAAGTTTGCCTATTGTTCTACATTTATTGAGGCACATCTCGACTGGAAAATTGGGTCTGAACCCTATACCAAGAGGTAAACAGAGAAATCATTTGTTCAACTACAGTACAATTATGACTGCTCCCAAAAGATACATCGACAAAGCAACAATCAGCTAGGATATGACTGCTACCATATGGCGCCGACTAGATGGTGGCCTGGATCAGTGCCACTTGTTCATTGGCCACTAGCTGTATGGCACCGATTGGATAACCATTATCAAACTCTTGATCATTCTAACTAGGCTCTTTTAAGGCCGACTGTGATCCGCAGAGACCTACCAGCGGCTAGAATGTTGATAAACTATTGGAATCAAGCGTGTACTTGCTTCTCATCATGTACATGATCCAAAGTGGTAACAATCTCTTTTAAATCAGCATGTGCCTCTTTCTCGATGCCTCAAATTCCTATGCCTCGTGTTTTTCTTCTTTTTCAGTTCTCTTGTCAACTGACACTGATATGTTTAGTAAAAGGAGACCCTATCAAGGTCGTATGTGGCTTTGTGAGAAGATCGATAGTATTGTTTAGGCAAATGTGATGCCATATTTAGACTGACATCCCTATAGGTTTTATTCATTGGTAGGTAAATAATTTGTGTCTAATTGTGAGAAATGTTTGTGTTGGTTGGAAAAGATATTGGCGGTGCATCAAGAAAGATTGAAAACCATAATAAAAATACAGAATTACTGAAAAATACTTTAAAGAGGTCTATGGTTCTGGTTGCTCAGCTGGTTGCAGTGATGTGAACACCAGACATATGGAACCGAAACTCGACAAGTCGAGTTTGGTGCTAATAGGCTACATGGGTGAGCTACGAGACAGATAACGCTTAAGGCAATCTTACAACGGGCTTTTTGAGTTAAGAAACAAGAGTTAGCAATTGTCGATCATATCTAGCCATGTAACCTACCCAACCACGGACACGAAACCTCAAAGGAACAGTAATAAAGATGATCGCAGTCGTAGTCGGCGATGTTTGTTGGCCACACCCTCGGTGAAGGCCTAATAGCCCTCGGTGGAGCCACCACCGGCGGCGCCCTCGGTACCATCCCCTCGGTGAAATTCTAAACGGGGAAAAGGGTTCACCGAGAGCTCCAAAACGGCCCCTCGGTGCAATCTGTGCCAAACTGCACCGAGGGCTCGGCCCCCTCACAAAACTGGCGTAACGTCGACGGCGTTTGCCACCGTCGGCGCCAACTACACCGAGGGCCACCTCAACCACACCCTCGGTGGATTTTAATTTTTAAAAACTTAAAACGTTATCTACCGGCGCCATGTCGGAAGGGTGGTCGGTAGAATCAAAATTTTTAAAACCTGGACACCGGATATACCGAGGGGCCAGGTCATCGACCCTCGGTGTAATATGGTCGTTACAGGGCGCGGGGAAGCTCGGTGAAACGACCATATTACACCGAGCGCTTGTTTCACCGGCGGTTCGGTGATTGTACACGGGAACATGGGGTTATCTGGCCCCCATCTCCCCGATTCACCGAGCACCGCCCTCGGTATAGGGTCCCTGTGCCGAGTGTCCCACTCGGTGCAGTGACCATGTTTTTGTTTTTTTATTCCTGTTTTTCCTGTCCACCTTTACAAAAGAGACATACAGATCACATATCACATATATTTGACATCCATGCACTGATACAACTCATTCATCACATATATATCACATGTAGCTCAAATATTCATCACAAGTCATCTAGTTTAGTTCCACAAGTCATCACAAGTCATCTAGTTTGGTCACCACAAGTTCCACCCCAAGCTTAACCAAAAGTACCACAAGTTCCAAACCAAGTTTCACAAGTTCCAACCAAGTACCACAAGTGCACGACTAGGGGCTGTTTCACAAGTTCAACCAAGTTCCAAACCAAGTATCACAAGCTCATGGAAGAGGGGGGGGGTTTGTTGCACGCCCGGCCGAAGGAGTCGGCGAAGGAGACCCTTGATCATCATTCCCAGGAGGCGGCGCGTGGTTCGAACCCATCGATGCCGGCTGCACAAAGTACAATATGCGACATGTGTTAGACGTGAACCCATGACATCCACTAATATATGGACTTATTGACAGCACAAGCATACTCACGGGGAGTAGGCTGAGGCGAACAAACGCCGCTAGCGGGGTATCGGGCAGCGGAGCCCCCGAGGTCCGGGAGGTAGTTCATGAGCTCGCGCTTCAGCTGCTTAACTTGGGTTTCTGTTGGGTCCGTAACGCCTCCTCCGCCGCTTTGTCACTCGACTCATCTAGCCGGACCTACAATATGACAATCCATGAGAGGTGATGCAAACATATATATTGTGAGTAAAGAAATCTGTTTGATAGAGGAATAACACGAGTTCACGGAGACGCGACCGTGCAACACTAGGATGCGGGAGTACATGCAAAGCTCTTGATCGTGCTCTTAGATCGGATGCGTGAGAGACTTAGCCGGGAGTCGCCGATGCAGCGTCGGCAATCCACAACCGTCCGTGCTTCTTACCTCCTCCCACCGTCATCACGATCTCAGCATCGATGTCCTTACCGAGCGGATCAAAGTCGGCCCATAGCGCTTTCCGCGTCCGTGTAGGCCTTGACCTTTGGTGCACGTTGGGGTTGGTGTACGCCTCGAGCGGGTCGTTCAGCCGAAAGGTTACGTCGGACGACGCCTTCCCCCTTGTGGGACATGCAGAATGCCGCGAAGTCATTGCAATCCATCCCTGGGTGTGCCTTCAGCTGCGAGAAGATAATTAGAAACTAGGCAAAGTTGAGCGTTACATACGATAAAAGAATCCACAAACCCATCTTTCTTTGTATATGGAGAGGTTGCGGCTGCCTTGATGGTGTGCAGGACCTCCCATCGCCAAACGAGCCTCCCTTAATGTGGCGTGCTTCTGCTGAAACTCCGGTGTGAACCACCTGTCCACGATCATGTTCCAGCACGGGAGATCGTTTTGGCACCAAGTAGGGATCATCTACATGACATAAACCAAGGTTAGATGAAACAAAAATATAAGCTGAAAACGCATCGACTTGTAGCATTTTTCATGTACCTCAATGTACTGGTCTCGGGTGAGCTCCATCTATCTGGCGTCCGCTATCTTGACCTTTGTCCCAAGCTTGGACCCGTAGTAGTTGATCACGCACTGGTGCTTGACCTCGTGATGCATGTCGGTATGCGCTTTTTCATGGACGTGGTCAACACCGCCTCTGCCTGCTCTTCATATCCCTGAGCTGGTCTGAAGTAAGTCTGCATACAAATGTGAATCATCCTTAGTCAGAGAGCGGATTAGTCTAATGAATGCGATGTATAGACAAAAAGTTTGTGTGACGAAGGCTTACCCAAAAGTCGGCCTTCACGTGCTCCGCCACATTGCCGTAGGGAACGTCCTGGGCTTTCTCGTAGTGGTCATACGTGTATGCCGGCTCATCCCTGCCTTTGTATCTGACGATGCCAGGGAAGTGCTTCCTGACGAGGAGACCAAGGACGCCGTTAGGGAGCATGAGGGCGTGCCCGACCAAATTATCCGGTTCTGCACAAATGTAGTAGGACCAAAGATTAGTTTCCTAAACAGTTCAAATTAATAGAGGATTGGAGATAACAACAAGGGATACTTACGATTGCCCGTCGGGGCAAATCGCTGGACGGTGGTCCTCGCGGGGAACCTGAGGGAGGCTCGCGGGACCTCGCAGGTAGACACTGGAAGTAGGGGACCCTCCAAAGTCATCGTACTCCTCCCGGTCCTCCTCCTCGTCCTCTTCGGTGGTCTGCGCCACCGCCTCCTCCTCAGCCTCCCGTCTTTGGGGAGCTCCGGCCGCTCCCAGCCGCTCCTCCTCCCGTGTGGGAAGAGGCGGTTGCCTCTGGCGGTCCTCCTAAGCCTCGTCCCCGGCCGGCCCCTGCGTGCCTGCTTGGCCGGCGCCTCCCCCGCCTCCCCCTGCGAAGCCGACGCCTCCCCCGACTGCCTCCTCTGCGAAGCCGACGCCTCCTCCCCTTCCGGGTAAAGGGAGGACACCTCCCTCCGACGCGAGCCCGGCTGACTCGGGCCCCGCCCCCTCTGACGCGAGCCACGTCCGCTCACCATCTTTTTTCAGTCACCTGCAATTAAACAAAATGTCGACTCATCAGTACAAACATTAGAGAAGGACAAAAATTATTGAAAACTTAGATAAACAAAAAACATTGTATTACATGTGATTAGCTGGATCATATAACTCGTCATCACTATCAAAATTGTCCAAATAATCGTATCCATCCGAAGGACTGATGTTGTATTCATCATCATGGCCTAATTGTATTCGCTCAAGCATTTGTAAGTCTCTCTCATTTTTGACCTCATCTCTAGCGTCCTCCTCGTCCTCAACTATTTCGTTGTCTACGACCATTTCATTCGCGTCGGGTAACTCTATCACAAATCTCCCTGGTAGCCCATCTTCTTGAAAGAATTCTCCATCATATGTGTCTGGGTTTATCAAGTTGTAATCTTCATCGATTGGGACAAGTAGTTTACCATGTGGCGCTACCTTATGCACAATATCCCAACCCTTAAGGGAAGTTATGGTTTGGCGGGCGTATGGCGTGTAATAAACCTGCGGCCCTGTTGAGCCACAACATAGACATCGGCTCCCGAATACCGCGAGAATCCCGTCGAACCGACGAGACCAATTTTTGGGCTCCGTCGAACCCCTCCATGACTAGGGTCAAACCAATGGCATTTGAATATGACAGGTTGAAGATTCTTGGTGCCATAGAAGGAAAGTTCATATATTTCTTCAACTCGCCATAGTAGTCACGGTCATCTTGTCAGGGCACAAACACCCCCGTTGTTTGTGGTTTTTCGATTGGGTCGGCTACGTTAGTAGCTTGCGATGTGAAAATGATATCCGTTCACATCATAACCGTTAAATGACTTAACCCTTCTTTCAAAGCCTTTTGCGACTGTCTCAACTCGGCGCACATTGAGGGATCGGTGCGGGCCTGTAAGGTCAACCGTGCAAGATCGTTACGATGAACTAAAAATGTCGGGGATAAATAGAGCTGAAATAGACACTACCTTTCTTTTGAACCACGAAATGAAATCGGGGCTTCTGGTCCCGCACCCTTTGAAAGAAGGGTATCTTCTTCTTGCGGGGTAGGATCCCTCGATTCATGCCGGGATTGTCGAATGAATTCCACGTGAGCAACGAGACAAGGTGGTTGGATGTTGAAAAGTGAAGGTGTATTGAAACAACCGTTGAGAGCGTACCGTATGTTCGGTTTAGCCTCGTCCCGTGGTTGGTCAACACGTATAGCATGATACTCCGCCACTCGCATTGTTCAATTGCTTACTTGGTCCAACCACTTGAGGTTACGAGTTGGCCTCGGAAAAGGCCGAGGGTCGATTCATTTTCACCGGCATTGTAACGAGGGGAGGATTATGCACGCTAGGAAGCTTCTCGAAGATAGTATTTACGTGTGAAGTTTGACACCTCCTCCACAAGATATCCTTGTGCAATGGGCGCCTCAGTGCGGCTTTATTTCTACATTTTTTGCGTCAGTCTTTAGAACTCTTTCGATTGGATACATCCAACGGAACTGTTGTAGCCCCCATACGAGCCTCATACGCGGGTGCACAATCAAATGCTTTGCATCGGCCGCGAAGAAACCAGTGGAAAGATCTTCTCCAAGTTCTGAGCATCACAAAGCCATTTTTTCCAAATCTTTGATGACTGTGGGAGATAGCTCCTTGGCGTAAAAGCGGCAAAAGAAATAGCTCGGCTCGCGGCAATAGCCATACATGCTCGGGGACATAGCCTCGGACCATCGCCGGGAAGAAGCCCGGCTGAATCCATACATGGAAGTCATGACTTTTCATCCCGTTGATTTTAAGAGTAGTCGTTCACTCCCCTCCTCGTTATTTGCATATCCATCTAAGAACATTAGTGTCTTGATCCATTCAAGGACCTCCCTCCTTTGTGGTGGAGTCAACATATAATCGACCTTAGGCCTAGTCCATCTTTTGCCCGCTCACGGGAGGCCTCATCTCCGGCCTTGGCCTATCGCATAACGCTTTGCCAGGTCCAATCTAGCCTTAGGATTGTCCTTAGACTTGTCAGTGTCCATGATTGTTCCCCATAGTCCCTCGGAGATATTCCTTTCGGTGTGCATGTAATCTATGTAATGAGGTACAAGAAGGTCATCAACATATGGGAGCCTCATCAGGCCTGACTTATGAGTCCACATATGTTGCTTACCATATCCCTGAAAACCACCTTCAGGATTGGCCACAAGAGCATCTACCTGAGTATGAACCTCGGCAGTAGTCGACATGTGTGGCGGAGGATCTAGCACTTTGACACCTTTTGTAAAGTTCTTGATGTCTTGTCTAAATGCATGGTCTTCTGGGAGAAATTGACGATGTAAGTCGAACGACGAATACTTGCCCCCCTTGTGCAACCCGGTGGAACCTTCAGGCGCCTTGCATCTTTGGACATGGGTACTTTCCGTTTACACACCAACCGCTAAATAAACCATACGCCAAGAAGTCATGGATGGAGTATTGGTACCACACATACATTTTGAAGCTTTTCTTTGTAGCCCGGTCGTATGTCCAAACGCCATCATTCCAAGCACTGATCAATTCATCCCAAACAGGTTCCATGTACACGCCCATATTACTCCCCGGATGACCCGGGATGATCAACGAACAGAATACATTTTGTCGTTGGAAGGCGACACCAGGGGGGAGGTTCAGGGGGATAACAAACACAGGCCAACATGTGTATGGGGCAGCCATCATCCCGTAAGGATTGAACCCGTCTGTTGATATCGCAACACGTACGTTACGAGCCTCACTAGCTTTGTGAGGATGTCTGGAATCAAAGTAGCGCCAAGCTTCACCATCGGACGGATGTACCATCTTCTCAGGGTGATAACGTTTGCCATGTTTGTGCCATGTCATCTGCTTTGCAGATTCCTCAGTCATGAATAGCCGTTGGATCCTCGGTATGATCGGAAGGTAATGTAGGATTTTCTCGGCGATGTTAAGCTGCTTCTTCTCACCATTACCGCAGTCTACCTGCATGTACCGGAGGATTTACACTTTGGGCGAAGTCGCATCTGCGTGCTCATTCCTAAATAGCACGCACCCCTTGAGCAAACATGTATCTGCTCGTCACGGCATCTTAAGTGCTTTGAGTACTTTCTCTGCCGCATACTGGTTGGGTGGCAAATTGTGAACCTTTGGCAGCAGACTGGCAAACACTGTCAACATCCTATTGAACCCTTCTCGACTCAAGTTTAGGTCAGCCTTCAACCCTATTAAGTGTCCAACAAAGATCCAAATGAGAAACCTCGAGTGCTCGTGGAGGGGTTTAGTTGCCGACTCCATCATGTTGTAGAACTCCCGTGCATCTTCCGTCATCCCCTCCCTTTCATGAGAGTCAGCGAAACATGCGTCGTATGCATCATCAACCATGTCTGCTACCCCGGCATCAGCATCAAAAGCATCGAGACATGGTCTCACCACCTCCTCTCTAAAACGTTGATTTTCACCATGGAATCTCCACACGGTATAGCCCTCTATAAACCCATTAAACAGAAGATGTTTACCCATAGTCTGCCTATTTTTTCTTTTCGTATTGCCACACTTGGAGCAAGGACATAAAACTAGAACATGTGGTGGTTGGTTGGCAAATGCAAGGTCCAAGAATTCACTTGTCTTCATCATCCACTCGTGATCAAAATCCCACCTACTTCTACGGCCAAGGATCATCCACCGACGGTCGTCCATCCTTTAGCATATATATGAGCAAGTAAGATAACCTATGCCGTTCCAACTATCTAATAGGTGAGGATAGGTCCTAATCCCACCAGGCGGATGAGTACATGGGTCGATTCCCATGCTCGATCCAACAAGACAAAATTTCGGCAGCACCTCCCCACTTTGTTCTCCTCGATACACGTCCCGGGAGGGAGAGTGTGTATCCGGAGAACAACAGGAGGTGATGCGAAACTCGTCTCGATCGGATCGGAGCATGGGAACTAACCCGGTACGCATCCGTAGCTGTCCAAAAACGTGGGCCAATCCGAAACAGATACGGTCATAGATATGCAAACAAATGCATACCTCCGGCCGTATCTGTTTTGGACGGAGACGCCTAACTAGGTTCCGCATTTTAAGACCCGGGCGAGTGTGGATTACGAGATAGTCATACCTACGGTGGCGGTGGCACGGCAAAGCGATCCAGCAGTCCCGCAACACGGAGGAAGAAGAGACGCCAGTACTCCGCGACTCGTCACGCGCACTCTCTCAAAAAAGAAACATAGGGTTTAGTTCAAAATTTTGGCGAGAACCTCCCCTGCGGTGAGGTTTCCAAACCTGCAATAACACGTGCGGACACGAAGGCCGACAACCACATATGCATATACATTCATACCCACATATCAATGCCGAGTCTATTACTACCACATATACCACTTTAGTTGTTTTAGGGTGTTACCTTTGCCTTCACCGACGGCGAGGATGGTCGCGGGAGGGCGCGCCTTGGAGAGCAAGGCCAGGCGAGGGTGGTCGCGGGAGGGCGCGGTCAGGAGGCCAAGGCCACTCTTCTCCTTCCCCTTCCCTTCCTCTTCCCCTCCTCTTCCTCTTCCCCTCCTCGGTGGCCCCTTGTTGACACCTGTTATAGCATAATATTACTAGTCAACTAAATTTGAATAAGGGCATAATTTGAATATCAAACATAAGTCTTGGGGTTTAACTAACATAATTCCACAAGTTTTGGTGATTCATATAATTTTAGGGACTTAACAGATAAATGCAGAGAATAATGGAGAAAGTTAGGAATATACAAGGCCTATGAAGACCAGACTTGTCCGTGAAGCAACTCAACCCGAAAAGTGAACTAAAACATTCTAGAAGATACCGTAGGACACGAGAAAAGGCGGGGAAGCCGAGGTGGCATGACAGCTGGGCGGCCGCCGGGGCCCACCCCGTGGCCGCCGCCTGAAGTTGCGACCAATCAGGCTCATCTTTGTATGTCGATTTACCACCGACCTTGAGGTTGTATCTACACCGTTGCCAAGGTCGGTTTGATCCAAGGGCTATCGTTCATCGCCAAGGCCTATATAAGAAGACCCCCTTGTGGTTAAACCCTAATTCATTCTATCTCATTATTCATTATCTCTCGGTTGTAGAGGTGTCCCAATGTAAGGATAACCTCTCTCTCGAGATTAGTGAATTAGAGGTAGATTAGAAGTAGATTAGATATGTAATTAGAGATAGATTAGACATGTAATTAGAACTAGATTAGATCTAACTTAGATCTAATCAAGAATAAAGGAGAGAGGAGCTATGCTCTTGTTGCGAGATGTCTTGAGTATGGTATGTCTTTGTATCTTCTCTACAAGACTTATGATTCATATATTTATCTTCTCTATTTACTTCCATTATTTTCATATATGGTTAAGTATAGTTGTTATGTTATTGCATGGGATCTCCGCCGTATTGAGTGCTCTAGTTATTCATGGTAGCTAGAGTAGTAATCTATAGTATAGATGTGGTGTCTAGGCTATAGGTTACCTGAGATTGCGCCCAATCCACGGATAGTTGTGGTAGCCCCGGGGGTGACAAAATGTAAGGCCTTTGTAGTCCACCACGTTCGGATTGGTGTTTTAAATGGAGCTTTTGGCAGCCTTCTCCCAACAACCTTTTTCCCGGTCTTCTTCGAGAGTTGGAAAGGATCTGTTGCTCCAAAGTGCAGTAGTGTAATTGCTATCATAGAACCTAAGTAATAGAGATACCGGGAACCTTGATCTCTCCCTTTGACCTCTTGATTAGTTTAATTATTCTTTGACATCTTAGTTAGGTTATTATTTTATGCTTTGATATTATCTTATCCTTAGCCATTTACCCCCTCACTATAGCCTAGTGTTTTGCTAAGTTAGTGGATACATGATTGTGACTTATTAGAATTCTTTAGCCAAGCTTCCCTGTGGATACGATACTCTAGAATACTCATCCTAGGGAAAAGCTACAATGGTAGATGTTCTATGCGCTTGCGTATTCCTTCATATTCTTTTAGCACTTAACAAATGCCAACAAGCTTTTTTTGGCGCCGTTGTCGGGAAGTAATTGGCCTAAAGATTCTAATGATGATCATGATGTCTGCTAATTTAGTGTATCACTAGCTTTAGTAGGATTATCCTTGTTACGTTGAATTGTGGAATAGACGGGACAAAGGATGTCGTTAAGACCTTCCGACAAGATTCCACGAGAAAAGAAGAAAGATTGAAGAACCCGGGTGCCTGATCATTCAAGATTCATCACACAATGGAACCCTGCCATCTCCAAGGTATGTATTTAAATATATTACTCTAACCATGTATAGATTGAAGAAGAAGTCGCCGTCACAAGAATTCAATACACACATCTCAAGTGACGTACATAGAAGCTGCACATCACGGTAAATATGATTAAAAGGTGAGAAAGTCTTGCTCATGGACTATAAATTGATTGAGTAGTTATCATTTAAATTCCTGTATTGCATTGCATGTTTACTTGATCAACTCATGCATTCACTCCGCTTAGTTTATGTTCTTTCATAGTAGATCCATTGCATGTTTAATTCCTTGCGTCCATCCATGTTTGCATTAAAAAAAATCCTCACCATAGTCATGCTCTTTCATCTCTTTTTTGAATAAATCTCTATAGTGCTTTGATGCTACCTTTATCTATTATAGTATGCTTTGGTTTGGAAATTCTTCTATTCGGCGCAAATAGGGTTTTTCCATAGGCTTTTAAATTAAGCGTGGTGCTTAGGTTAAAATGTCTTCCTTAATTGAATTAGACATGGAGTCTAGTTTGGTTATTGAACTAAGATTGCTTGCGTAGACATTGGTTATTGTGTTGGACTAATCCATGCAGAAAATTCTCAAATCCAAATCGGGTAAGTCAAGAGATGAACTCGGATAAGAGATGAAGCAAGGCATATGATGAACTCCAACCTTGTGCAAAAGAGACGATTCATTCATTATTGATGGAAGAACTGTAAGTATCAAATCATTCATGCTCTCTTTTTTTGTTACAAGTTACCTTTGCCTTGATCCACATGCTAGAGTGTAGCCATAAAATAAAAAAAAAAAAAAAAAAGTGTTTTAAGACATGAATAAATAAAATCTGTGCTAAGGTAATCAAAGAACCACTTTCTTATTAGCATAGATGAAATCATTTAAACCTTGGACAATAACCCCTGCTTTAACCATGTTGTATATTCCCTCGGGTATGTGTCCACTAATATTTTTTGCGAGAAAAATAATCACGTGCTATGTTTATTCAATCAAGAAGAGTGTCATACAACATGATCTAGAAGAAACTCTCACTCGAGAAGTGAATGGACAAAAGCAACAGATCAATAGAACATCAAAGACAGGTAAGTGAATATAAATCACATATTTGTATACAACCTTTGTCTTATGTTCTCTATTAAAAAGAAAAAAAATCTCTCTCTAGCACATGAAGACTCAAGCAAAAGAAAACAACAACAACATGTTCCTAGGACAAGTTCCCTTCGGGTATTCTTTGTCACTAACCTTCAGAAACAAAGGATGAACAAAGTCTAAGGACATGGTGATTGCAACACACGATTAGGGGCGTTCAAAGATTCACACTTGAAGTGCTTGAGGAGTGACGAGAAGGCTCAAGCATGGGGGAGGAAGGTCGACTCTTCTAAAGATCATTCGACATTACTCTTCCTCTACTCAAGCTCCCGTCACTCTGACATCTTTGGTTTTGCAATCCCTTTCCTCACAATTACTTTGTCTCTTTAAGTTTGATGGTTAGTAGATGTCATGCATAAAAATCAAACTTAAGATATCATAAAATTTCCAACCACTACGTAGTTTCCGATCAATAGCAACCAGACACTTAGGCAACACCACTCATTTGGGTGCAATAGGGGGGTACTATGGCACCCAACCAGCGAAATGGTAGTAATATGTGTCCATATTGCCACACAAAAATTGTGTTGCGATATTTTTTTGTTTTGGTTGCAAAATGATGGCGCCAATTTGTTGCACCCATTTTAAGGATTTCGTGGCAATTGGTGGAAAGTATTGCAACAACAATTGTATGTTGCATTAGCATGTCGTGTGTTGCAATAAAAATGAACTATGGCATCCATATTAGTGTTGGTTGCTTATGAGCGGTAGTATCACAACCACTTATTTGGGTTGCAATATTTTTGCACCTCGTGGCAATAGATAGGTGTCTATTGCATCCTTTGTTCCCCACAAGATGCAATAACATGTATGTATTGCCACCATTTGGTGTGGTTGTAATACTACCCAAATGGCGTTGCAACTTTAACACACCTATTGCAATGAACTTTTACTTGGTTGCACTTAATTACGTATATCGCCACGCTTTACGTTCAAAATGGGTGGGCTTCCAATTTGCTGTTGCCGGCCCTTTCCATTTATTATTGCCTATTTGTTATTGATGACTTTTTAGTTTGAAGTCATTTAGTATTCCAAAGTTTCTATTCGAAATTCTCAAACTTTGAAATTGAAATTTCAAATTATTCAAACTTCACAAGATCCCATGAACAACGATCGATTGCATATATACTCAGCGCCAAAGTACTTGATCAAGTATATATTGAACTGCGATGGCAACCTATCGCTGACCAAGTTCTAGGTGCTTGGCCAATTGAGATGAGTATTGAACTGAACTGCAAAAGGTGAAGTTCTTTTCGTATATTCTACATCACATGGTCTACGCAATACCGTTGTCGTTGTAATTCAGTCTAAAAAGCTGAAACAGTGATTGAGCAAAAGCAAGCTATTGTGAATTCAAAGAGCTGTCCCGTTTACGTATCGCCAAGGCCGATGTCGAAGCCACCCTAAGCCGACTCAAACTTCGCGCGGCCGACAGGACATCGCGAAGAAGACATGGTGCTGTCTTCAACTGCTGAGGTGCATCGCCGCAACCAGCATGGTCGAGGACATGCTTCGAATGTAGGTTTGTTCGTGTCTTGAGTCTATCTTTGAAGTAAAGCCAAATGATCTCTTCACTTTGTTCGGAGTCGCGTGCTCCGATTTCTTTGCCATGTTGGTCCTCCGAACCGCCATTGTTGAGAGCTCGATAGGCGTCCCGAGATGTGTACCGCTTGTCAGCCGGCTTCATGAGGCGTTGATCCGGTTGCTCGTCAAGTTGTATTTCCTACAAGCACGAGTACAAAAAAAAAAAACAGATTTTGCCGCTACGCCCTTTCATATTACGGGGCTTTGCGGTTTCATATTGGCACGGATACGGCGGTTCTTTGGTAACGATCGTGTCTATTCGGATATATATATTGCGGTTCTTTGGAAAGATATCCACATTCCACACGCTGGTTAACCGATCGCCTCTGACATTGAGAGAGTTTAGAGAAGGTTTGGAGCCTTTCACACTTGCGTGGATCGATCGAGTTAGAAGGAGATCACTATGGCGTCGTCAAGCAATCAAGTGATCAAAGCGCGCGCCCGCGATAACACTGAAGAGGCGGGCGATTCGGCTGGACGCAGCCTCCGTCAAAGAGGCCATCCAATGAAGAAGCACTTGGCGTGCACCAAGGCGAGTGGGTGTTACGGTACCCGTCTCGACGTTGGGATGATACCAAGTACTACAAAATCATGGCGGCGGTGATGATCGAGGAGGCTGTCGTCAAAGATGTCCTCCGGGAGTTTCGTCGGCGGTTTGCCGGCGGCGGCCCTTTGTGGTTGGCCTCGATAGTGAGTGGAGAGTAATCGGCGGAACAAGATCGGTGATGACATCTATAGGATCGTTGTCTTTATTGTATTGTGCGATCGGCCACCGATCTATCAAGTTCATCGGTGGCGGTGATCTTCGGATGTTCTCAAGCGCTTCCCGTCGGACGAGGGGCATATCTTCAGCGGAGCGCACATCTCAAGCGATGTCACTCGTTTGGCGGAGGATTGCGGTCTGCGGTCTCTAATCCACAAGATCTGCAGAATCGATTGTTCGTGAGATCCCGACTACGGCGATCTTACCCGTCCCAGAGACGAGGGCTTCGCCTCTTTGAAGATTGCGGTATTGTTCGGTGATTCGTTGCGGGGAAAAGAAGAAGAATGACCCCATGCATAAAAGGTGGGGCCAACCTAATCTGGACTATGAGCAGAGAACATACGGCTGCGCGGACGCTTTTTTCTCTCGTATGAGATAGCTCGTACCCTCCAAGAGAAGCATGGATCACGAGGTTACGCCTTGGCCGTCGGTACTACTTGGATACACAGATAGTGTATCGCCCCGTCCCACGATGTCGGGGTTGTGGAGGATGACGATGAGTGGACCGTCCTAGCATCTTCGGCGATGGTAAGTTTCGATCGAGTATACTTTATATTTATATGTAATGTCGTTAATAGGTTTTGTTCTATCTTTGGATTTGTCGCACTATTTGTGAATACAAGTTTATATGTAATGTTGTTAATATTGCAACTCTACCTCGGGTCTTATGTAAATACAAGTTTTATTACGTCGATGCATGTCGGATATATAATCCAAATACCAGATTAGATAAGCAATCTTTGCATTTAGGTTCTAACATTTATATTTCAAATTTGAGCAAAGCAAAGCTATTGTGAATTCGGAGATGTGGCAAAACTACGAACAAATTGAGTGTTAGGCATTACATCGAGAAAAGCAAAAGGAAAAAACTAGTTTTCATGGTGACATTTTGCTTCACCACCTAAAACTTGACTCGTCCACGGCAAGAATGTTGGGCAATTTGGAGTATTAGGCCATTTACATTCAGTATTAGGCTATTTGTTGGGCAATTTGGAAATGTAGAAACCGGCGGTTTTTGACAAAAAAGTTAATGAATAATCCAATTGCAATTTTGTTGGGCGAGATAGACACCTACTCTTGCAAGGCTCGGTGGGTGCTCAAGATGACCCTCGGAAGAAGAATGAGGAAAGGGGTGCATCGGAGGTGTGCTCAACATCGGCGAGAGTCTGGCCACAAGCCCTATCTTAGTTGTCTTCTATCTATTTTGTCTCTGTCAGTTTAGTTTCAGGTTTCGGTCCTTTGGTAGGCTACGGAAGGTAGCAGTGTATTTTGTTTCATGTCAGGACAGTTGAAGTGTCAGTTCTATTAGCTGATCGTGTTGATCAGAGCAATCATGCAGTGGGTTG
This sequence comes from Hyparrhenia diplandra, assembly GCA_015847255.1. Classification (NCBI taxonomy): domain Eukaryota; kingdom Viridiplantae; phylum Streptophyta; class Magnoliopsida; order Poales; family Poaceae; genus Hyparrhenia; species Hyparrhenia diplandra. The sequence continues at coordinate 300,694 of JADLZK010010767.1, read as the reverse complement.
TTTCAAAGTTTGGGTTAGTTAGTCCTGCAGGTTCTCGTATTTTGGCAGGAATGATGAGGATAGTTTACAAGGTTATCAGTTGGGTTAAGTTTTCTGAAACAATCTATAATCTTGTATTTCTGTTCTCAAGTGGGGGAAAAAAAATACCTGGGCGCCCGATTAGATAAGCAATACTGCATTTAGGTTCTAACATCCATCACCAAGTGAGGCTTAAGTTCATAAATCCATCACCAACCACTTCCAAGATCCTAAACTACTACATAACAAACACCGGCATATATTGTTCGAGAAAAGCAAACCAAGACCTAGTTCCCGCACGATGGAACAAAAAAGAGTTGGGGGACCTGTTAACCCCATCCTAACTCGAACAAAGTCTACTGACAACCAAGAAAACAAGCCCACCATATTTTGAGAACAAAACTTGATTATGAGAAAGTCTTGATTCACAATAGCTCATCACATCCAAAACATTCAGAAAAAATGAACAACAAAAGAAATCTTCATAAGCTTAACCGCATATAGATTACTACACAAGGCATATATATGCTAGCATATGAGACTAGAGTTCCGTGTGCCATCATCAAGTTCTTAGCTAGGTCACTAATATATATTTACATTATTACCAACCAACCAACCATCAACCATCGAGGTGCCATCATCAAGTTTTTCAGCTACTAATTTAGTTGAGGTTACAATCGGCTAACCTAGGTCCATCAAAATACATCAAGTTCCATTCACAAGGCTCTTTGCTAGGTCCATCCATCGATCTGCCAGGTCCTACTCCTACTTCTTGAGGTCCTACTCCTGCTTCTTGAGGTCCTCGAGCTCCTCCTTCATCGGCCCGAGATGACAAGTTCCTTCATTGCCAGGCTCCTTTTCCATCTCCACAATCTTAACTCCATTCCGCATGACCTTCGCCCGGGTAATTCAGCTTCTTCCTCAGCTTACGCTCCATCTTCTCAATCTTCTCGCAGCAAAAAGACAAGTCTACACATTTTAATCAACAAAAAAAAAGTCGATGAATAGCGGCATATCTATGTATGATTCAATCAAGTATACATATGACACATTGGGTTAAACATAAACAGAGAAAAAACAGATAAGGATAAACATGACAAGAGTCAATTGAGAAGCGAGGACTTAACATAGACAATAAACACATTAACGGGAGCACAACTATCAAAATTGTTGTGAAATTTGCTAAATAATAAGTTATTAGGTAATAAAGTTTGATGAATCGTATCACGAGTCAAGACTAGATCATTGCTTTGACATTCTAAGGTTATGGCAGATATGAGGCCACCATTCTAAGTTGTGTCACTCCACTTGTATAACAGAAATATTACTAAAATTTCGAATTGAAGCTAAGGAGGTCCACCTATTTTAATGGAAAATTGTTTCTTTAATCAAAAAATGAAGAGGTTACAAGGCATGTCTACATTCATAAGAGACAGGCATGGTGTATTTGCTAATAACAGGGCACATCCTATCCAAGATTGAACATGATGCCACAAACAGTTGTGCCATGAAGCAAAATAGAAGTGACTGTATGACATAGAAGCAGTGGTAAATTCCAGTTTTGGGATATTTCAACAATTGTATCATTCTTCAAGGGTGGCTCAACAATATGATCTCAATGCAACAATATGGTTCTTGCATTGATTCACCAATGTGGGCTGATTTACTAAAGATCAAAAGAAATTTACTTACATGGTAGAGATATCATTAGTAGAAAAAGTCGACCTTACCAGATTTTGGTTGGACTCATGGTTATACAATAAGCCTATCTGTGCTATTTTTTTTCCTTTTGTTTAGCTTGACTGATCAAAAAAATGTCCGCGATCTTGGAAGTTAGAAATGGTTTGCAAATTACTTTTAGGAGATGGTTACATGAGTTGAATTGTGACCGAAACCCCACCCAAGAAAACCCCAATCTCACCTCATCGGTGTGGTCCTCCAAATGAGTCGGAGTTGGAGAGTGTGTCGACGTAAAGGGCCCGGGCGGCGGCGGGGGCTCCCCATCTGACGAAGGCTGGCTTGGCGGGGACAACATCCCAACACGCGCCACCGCCGACGAGCTGGTTTTGATGCCCGGCGATAACGCTGGCTCTTTGGTACGGCGACCCCACTGACTGTATGATTTGCCGACCTGCTGCGCGTCCCGGATGAAGCCCTCGCCAAGGTCGAGGGGCCCGCCACACGCTGCACGCTCCCCTGCGGACCTTCATGCGCCTTCACTGGTCCGGAGAACTTGCCATGCGAAGTCGTGCTCACGAGGCTCGCGCGTACCATTTCAAGCGGGATTCTTCAACCCCCGCCTTAGTCATGGCTGCAATGGGGCGGGCGTCGCCCGGCGGAAAAACCCCCGTTGTGGTAGGTGGAAGCGGATGAGTGAAGGGGGGATGAGATGTGGATGCGGTGAGTAAACGAGGTGGGTTCCATAGGGGATTTATAGGTCATTTGCGATATAACTCATTAAATAAAATCGTTCACGCTAACAATAGAAAAATGCATGGTTAGCATAATGGTAAGACTCCATTGGTTTTAAGATGAGGTGCTAGGTTCGAATCCTAGGTGCCATTTGTATTTCTTTTTCCAACATTTATTTTTTTGCTTCCTTCCTTTTTAAAATACATTCATGAAGGTAACAAAATCTAAAAATTTGGTGGGACAGGCTCCTTTTCTTTGTAGCTTGATGATGAAAAAAATCTGAGTCGATTCAAAAGAAAGTGTTGCTACACATCACAATGGCTCACATTTCTCACACATGTTCTAGTCACTAGGTGAGAGATGCCCATGGTAGTGTGAAATGTGTAGTAGCACTTTCTCAAAATCATCTCAAAACTTTTTTGGGGTGTCTATGGAAGCAAACTATGGTGTTATAGTGCTTTTTTCTAATTTGATAGCTTTATTTTGGTATTTAAACATTTTTTCTTGAGTAAATCAACAAATAATCACGGTAATAGGTAAACTTGTTCTAAAAATTACACAAATGCACATAGCATCATAGTTTGGCTCCATGAAAACCCCAAAAAGTTTGAGATGATTCAAAAGAAAGTGGAACTATACATCCCACACAAGCTTCAACATCCACCACCTAGTGACTAGGACATCGTTTGAGATGTGTGCCTTAGAGAAGATGCACATCACGACTTTCTCTGAATCAACTTAATTTTTTTTGTCAACACACACGAAAAGAATGTGTCCATGCAAGTTTTAGATTTTTTAGCTTTATTTTGGTATTTAAACATTTTTTTTCTTGAGTAAATCAACAAATAATCACAGTAATAGGTAAACTTGTTCTGAAAATTACACAAATGCACATAACATCATAGTTTGGCTCTATGAATACCCCAAAAAGGTTTGAGATGATTTAGAGAAAGTGTGTAATTAAATATGCCAAGGAAGGGGGCTATGTGCCACTAGATATTAAAAAAAAAATGACATGCAAACAGATTCATAATTGCAAAAGCTAACTTCATATATATATAACCAGATGAGACTTAATTGTTCTCCTTACACCACGCACAACCATATTTATAACTTACAAGCACAATCGAACAAGAGATAATTATAGATAGAGTCCATCTTGGACACCTCGTCCCACCAAGTTCTAGGGAGATACTCCTCTTGACTCCTCAATCTCTGCCTTCAACTCCGCCTTCAACCCGCCCAATGTTCTTGTCATTCTTGTTGTCCGTACCTTGCGGGGAGGAGGACATTGATTCTAGTGGTGACGTCGGACAATTCCGGCTTGGTCGACTGTCGGACATCTCTTCATTCTTTTGGGACACCTGCGTGCGGCTCAAACCACCTTCACCCACAATTCTTCCTTCAAATTTTCGCACCTCGGTTTTGGCATAAGTGCGGTGAATGCAACTCTGCTAAATATATATAAGCAGTTAAACACATACCCAAAATTACTAAGAGTGCAAACTTGGTAAATGTAGTGGCGGAATGTTCAAATATAAGTTCTTTTGATCATATACTTGAAATAGACACATACCAGAAATGTTCAAATATAAGTTGCTAAGTCGGTGTCACTTGCATCCAAACAACATATGGAAAAAATAAATGCATGTGTGCGCAATTTGTTTTCTAATCAACGCACTCGTGACATTGGTCCACGATTTAATCGTGATACTCCAATCCTATGCGCGGTTCTTGAAACATTGATCTTACTTTTTATGGTCATTTGAAGGCTAGTATCGAGTATAGATGAATATATGGTGACGACCTTACATTTCGAGAATGGTTTTTGTATGCGGGGAAAACTGTTTTGGTCCTTCAAAGAATATTTTTAATTTAATATAAATTGTTGCTGAACGAATACTTTGGTAGGTGGTTGCAAGAGTGAGAGGCATGGGAACACGCGCCAATAATCGCGACGTTTAGTAGGGGGTTTTTGATTGTGGGCGAGGTACTCGAACAGCCCCACTTCCCGAGTAGTTTTCCATCTTCTTCCTCTATATATCGACCAAGGAACCGCCTGCACTTCTGCCCACTCGCTGCATTTTCTTTTGATCGATCATTCTTGATCTCACCAAGCAACCGCATCCATAGAAGACAAAGGCAAAGCGCCGGGCGAGGACGAGGCGTCGCGTGGCGTGATGTCAAGAAGCACCGGGGAGATGATTACGAATGTTTAATCTGTATCTACTCCTCCTTCGCGGATGGTCGTTATCTTTGGATGCTAGATGATCTACAAATGCCGTCTATTTCCGCTCTCGATAATGGAAATGGGGTTAACCCGGTTGGGGGGGAAAAAAACTACTCGTCCCTACTTTAACTGTAACCTTGACATGAATTTCTCTCGCTTGTCGCGAAGGTCTTACGGATCCGGTGGCGATGATGTCTACCTCGGATCCGGTGAAGATGAAGGAGGCGCCGCGAGAGGAGCGTCGCGGACCACAAGTACACCGGGCATCATCTTGACAAGAAGACCGATCAAGCCTCGGCTTGCGAGAGTCCCAAATTGCCGATATGTTACCCATGACTTTGCTACGAACACTATGTTTCAATCTTCTTGCGGTTACACATGCTTTATTTATTTGTACAATTTTGTATGATTTTGAGAAATTGTGTGTACATAGATAATTGTAATTTCCGGGATGTGAATGACACATAGGAATGAGCTAGAGATTTTTTCATGGATATATGGTTTTTTACTTGCTTGCACGATTTGTTTGTTTTTTCTTATGATTATCTGCTGAAATTATTCAGGGACAGCGGACGCCTAGCACAACTCCTTGAAGCCGTGGGGGCGCGTTCGTGAAAGTGAAACATCGCCCACGTGGAGCGCTCAACCGAAGGCAAGGATCAAGCGTGCTTTTAAGCCGTTTGGTTGAGGCCGCCAAGGAGACTAAGGAGTCCGAGTAGATTTGATCTATGTCATATGTATCTTTTTTTGTTTCATGTTTGTAATTTGGGATGTGTAACAATTGCTGGTCGGTCGGTCGGTTAGTTGTCAGTCTATTGGTTGTTACATTGGCGTGCTTGTTTAATTAAAATGTGAACAACCACAAACAAAATGTGACAAAGAAGCGAAGACGAAACAAAATACAATTTGCTATATCTTGATCACTAAATTGCATTCAAAGAAATTCATTCAATTAAATTTGTACTATACGCGATCACTAAGAACTTGCTATTGGTTCTACGTCTTTGTGAGTTCATGCATGATCAAACACAAGCAAGGTGCCTAGCACCAAAGAACCCTACAAGAAACTCAAAAACCCCACCCAATAAACCCCTAGCCTCACACGGGGGGTTGTGCGTCGAGGTCGGCAAAGCGGCGGCGGCGTGTCGAAGTTGATGGCCCTCCCGAACGAAGCACCATTGCGTGCGGCGCTAGCGGCGGGGGAGCCATGGCGAGCCAGGCGCCCCATCTCAAACCCCATTGGGACATCCGGAATGTGGATGCCGCCGCCGCGCCCCCTTGGCGCCGGTCTTCTTGTCGCGCTTACGGTTCTTTGCCGCGGACCCACCTCCCGGTCTTCTTGTCGCTGCTTCCGTTGGTTGCTATGCTGCGTCGGATCGGGCAGGATTCTTCATCTCCATGAGGGGCCCGGCGTCCCTTTTGTGAGGAGGAAGGCGTGGTGGTGGTTGTAGCGGCGGGTGGAGGAGAGTCGGAGCCCAGGAAAGGAGAAATGAAATGAGGCCCGGATTCGGATCAGTTTTTTGGTTTTCTAACATTATGTTTTTTTTTTTTCTTTCCCTATTTTTTTTTTTTGCCACTTTTTGTGTGTGACCATGGCATTGTAATTTATATTTGTTTTTCAACATGTGTCCATCACCACTTTCTCTGAATTAGATCAAATTACATGGTACACCAAAAGGGGGTGTCCTTGCAATTTGTAGATATTTTAAACTACATTAGGGTATTTTGACATTTTTTTAAACAAAATCAACAAATAATAACAATAATAGGCAAACTTGGTCTAAAAATTGCACAAATGCACACAACATCATAGGTTGGCTCTATAGACACCCCAAAAAGGTTTGAGATGATTTCGAAAAGTGGTACTACACATCTCACACTATCATGAGCATCTCTCACTTAGTGACTAGAACAGTGTGGGAGATGTGGGCCATTATGGGGATGTGCAGCAACACTTTCTCAAATGGACTCAAATTTTTTTGTCCACATTCTACATCAAAAGGAGGTGTGCAAGCAAATTTTTAGATTTTTTTTTTACCTTGATTTTGATATTTTAACATTTTTCTTGACTAAATCAAGAAATAATCACAATAATAGGTAAACTTGGTCTAAAAATTGCACAAATGCACACAACACCATAGTTTGGTTCCCTAGAGACCACAAAAAGTTTGAGATGATTCAGAGAAAGTGTTACTACACATCTCACACTAGCTTGAGCATCTCTCACTTAGTGACTAGAACAGGTGTGAGAGATGTGGGCCATTTTGGGGATGTGCAGCAACACTTTCTCAGAATGGACTCAAATTTTTTTGTCCACATTCTACATCAAAAGGAGGTGTGCTTGCAAATTTTTTAGATTTTTTTACCTTGATTTTGGTATTTTAACATTTTTCTTGACTAAATCAAGAAATAGTCACAATAATAGGTAAACTTGGTCTAAAAATTGCACAAATGCACACAACACCATAGTTTGGTTCCCTAGAGACCCCAAAAACGTTTGAGCTGATTCAGAGAAAGTGTCAGTACACATCTCACACTAGCTTGAGCATCTCTCACTTAGTGACTAGAAATGTGTGAGAGATGTGGGTCATTTTGGGGATGTGCGGAACACTTTCTCGAGAATGGACTCAAATTTTTTTTTTTCCACATTCTACATCAAAAAGGAGGTGTGCATACAAATTTTTAGATTTTTTACCTTGATTTTGGTATTTTAACATTTTTTCTTGACTAAATCAAGAAATAATAATCACAATAATAGGTAAACTTGGCCAACTTTTTAGTCCCGACTACCCTAATCTATCGGTCCGCCTCCCCTAATCCCTCTTAACGTTCCGCCTCCCCTAATCCCTCTTCACGTTCCGCCGCTTGCCTCCCCCGCGTGCCGACCCCCCCGCCAGCCGACCTCCATCTCGAGAAGATGGTGAAGGACGAAGCCCGGTTCACGCCTGGCGTCGGGCGGCGGCTCAGTGGCAGTTTTAGTGCATCCATCGGCATAGGGGCGCGGCGGCCTTGGACGCCCGTTGAAGAAGTACAAGGATCTCCAAGGCTCCCCCGCTGCCCTCCCTAGGACCTCGTTGGTGACCCACGTGAGAATCCGCCGCCCCCCAACTCCTTGTTCATACAATGACCTGCTCATACTTTTGTAAGATTTTTTGTATAGTTTATGCTTAGCCCTATTCATACATCCACTTGGGGATTTAGAGGTGGCAAAATTAGGTAGGTAGATCTATTTTAGAGGCTAATACATCTATTTAGAGTTCGATATGCTTTCATGCTTTGATTTTTTTCCACATGGATTACTCCATTTCCATTTATACAAACGGAAATATAGAAATGTTGGGATAACATTAGAAGATTTTGGGTCACCGCACCAATTTCTTTTAATCAAGTTATCCTTAGTGAGCACAACATCATAAGTCATTTGCCATAGGAAAATTTTAATAGGTAATTTTACTTGTCGGATGTTTTTATGATATGAAACCGAAATTAGAAATGGTCAAGGCCTCATAAAACAGTTTGACTATAAATTCGGACTTCTTAGACAAATTCCAAAACACGTAATCGAGAATCATTAAAACAAAAACATGCATGTCAGCTTTTAATGTTATCCCTATTTTCCTTTAAACTCCCATATAGCCATCTCCTAAAAGTCACAAGTGGTTCCATTCCTTACCTCTAAAAATCTGATATTCTTGTTTTCGCTTAAATAGCACGGATCGAAAATAAAAACATATCTCAAGAATTTCTCGAGTGTCATCCGCTTGGTAGTCCGAAGTATGACTTAATGTTCATGAATGTTTACTTTCGTTATGTAGTGTTAAGTGAGCCTCGTGAATTTGAGTTCTTGAGAGATACTTTGAATCGTATGGACAGGTGTGATCCACCTAGGAACTTAAACCTCGCATGTTTTGAAAGAATGCTTTGCTACACTTTTCTCGTTATGCTTACAAAAATTATTGTTCAACTTTCTCAACATTTCACTATTTCAGGGAATGTATCGCTGCAAAGAGAACCATCGATGCGGAGAGAACGGGATGATGGAGCTATACTCGAAGCACAAACCACGTAAATCATGCATGTGGAGGCGCTGCGCCACCTTGCTAAGGATATTAAATTTTTGCGGGGAATTTTGTGGGCGTCGGGATGCAAAGATGGTTAGGAGGGTGGAATCTCTTGAGTGCTCTGGATGGAGTCGACAAAGCTTGATCGAAAAGAGCTGCAGGAGGAACTCAAGAAGACAAATGAATCCGTCGAAAAGTATGCCATCAAAGCCGCCTCAAATGAAATTTTTTCAAGAAGAAGGACAAGATCATCTCGGGTTTGAAGCGGAGCCGGAGGAAGTGAAGAAGAAGCCGACACTCTCTTGGCCAACACTCGCCAAACACCGCTTGATGCCCAACCTATCTATAGATATATGTATTTAGGAGTTATAAATGTAATTGAGAACAATTAGCACTAAAGTTTGGTTTGGTGGCATCCGTGATGCCGGTGATATTTTCGTACTACAGTCTGCGCCTTTTGGTTTGTGATCCCGTGAGCTTAAGTAAATATATTTTAGAATTTTTACCTTGATTTTGGTCTTTTAACTAAATGTTTGCAATGTGTAGTTCCACCATGCTTATTAATGAGAATTATGTCTTGTGTCATAACTTAGGATATGGCTTTTGTTCCGGAATGCTTATCTAATCCGCCTTGTCTCATAGCAGCCTTGATGTTTTGGTTTGTTTCCAGTGATGTATTGCTTATCTAATCAGAATTTCTTGCAAAACTACGATTTGATGCTGGCAGTTCAAGAGACTATTCGACAATCTTTGCCACCCAAAAAAAAATTAAAACTTCCCAAATTCGAAAGTGTCCGTATTACCACCTAAAACAAAAATATAAGTACTAATCTAATGCAAACATCTAAATAGCACAATGGTAACACTCTCTAAGGTTGAGTCGTAGGTGCCAAGTTCAAACCCCTAAGGATCTTAATTGTTTTGTTATAATCAACATTTATGTTCTTTTTCTTTCTTTTGCTTTCTCTATTTTATTTTCTTTTTTTTTTAACTTTTTGTGTGCGATCATGGCATATTTTGTCTCCCAAAACACAACAAAAGAGTTTGAGATTATTTTGAGAAAGTGGTACTACACATCTCACACTATCATGAGCATCTCTCACCTAGTGACTAGAACATGTGTGAGAGATGTAGCCCATTGTGAGGATATGTAACAATACTTTCTTAGAATGGACTCAATTTTTTTTCAACATGCTACACCAAAAGGAGGTGTCAATGCAAAGTTTTAGATTTTTTAGATTTATTTTGGTATTTTATAATTTTTTCTTGACTAAATCAACAAATAATCACAATAATTGACAAACTTGGTCTAAAAATTTCACAAATGCACACAACAACATAGGTTGGCTCTATAGACACCCCAAAAAAGTTTGAGATGATTTCGAGAAAGTGGTACTACACATCTCACACTATCATGAGCATCTCTCACCTAGTGACTAGAACATGTGTGAGAGATGTAAGTCATTGTGAGGATATGTAACAACACTTTCTTAGAATGGACTCAAATTTTTTTTCAACATGCTACACCAAAAAAGGAGGTGTCAATGCAAAGTTTTAGATTTTTTAGCTTTATTTTGGTATTTTATCATTTTTCTTGACTAAATCAACAAATAATCACAATAATTGACAAACTTGGTCTAAAAATTTCACAAATGCACACAACATCATAGGTTGGCTCTATAGACACCCCAAAAAGTTTGAGATGATTTTGATAAAGTGGTAGTACACATCTCACACTATCATGAGCATCTCTCACCTAGTTACTAGAACATGTGTGAGAGATGTAGGCCATTGTGAGGATATGCAACAACACTTTCTCTAATCGACTCATTTTTTTTCAACATGCTACACTAAAAAAGGAGGTGTCAATGCAAAGTTTTAGATTTTCTTAGCTTTATTTTTGGTATTTCAACATTTTTTCTTGAGTAAATTAACAAATAAATAATAATCACCAAAATAGGTAAAGTGGGCTTGCTTTTTTATTTTTATTTTGACAAAACCGGCTTGCGCAAGGTCCCCTCAAAATCCCTCTTCACATTCCGCCGCCGCCTACCTAATCCCTCTTCACATCTTTTTGCCGCCGCATACACCCCGTGAACCAGGCCTCGCCCGGCTCAGAAGATGGTGAAGGACCAAGCCCGGTTCGCCGGCGGCGTGGGTTGCGTGTCCAGCGGCATAGTGGGCGGCGACCCGCGACGGGCCGTCGTGGAAGAAGTTGAAGGCCCTCCTAGGCTCCCCCAATGCCGCCCGATCCCGCCCGCTCCCAAGACCTCGTTGGTGACCCATGTGAGAATCCACCGCCCCGCACCTTGTTCATACAATGATTGTTCATACTTTTTTGCAAGATTTTTTGATAGTATATGCTTAGCCCTATTCATACATTCACTGTGGGATTTAGAGGTGGTAAAATTAGGTAGGTAGATCTATTTTAGAGGCCGATACATCTATTTAGACGTTATATGGCTAATGGAAATGAGGTTGTAATTGCGGATGTGGAGTATTGATTCTAGAGTCAAGTCTCAATGCTTATTAGCAAGACACATATTGTATCTCTTGTATGTCTCATCTTTGATCGATCATATATGTTTAGTTCCTCAGGTCTGATTGTTTATTGTTTTGAGAAGATGCAAATGCAAATGTTATGAATCATGGATATAGCGTAGTAATGGCGCACACTACAAGAATACCGATTTTTATGACAAAAAACGACCTCATGACGGGGCCTAAAATCGTCATATAATGTGTCATAATATGACGGAAAACATGTTGTCGTCACAAAATGCAAACACCATGACTATTTGTGACGGAGGATTTTTGGTCGTCACATAAGGAGTGCGCTATATATGACGATTCTGGTTTTTTTTTTGTCACAAAATATGATTCCCCAAAAAACAAATCAGGCAGCAAGTAGGATTTCCCCGACGCCATTTGATGCTTTTTGTGACTTCTTTAGACTGTCACCGAAAATAAATGGCAAAATATATATATTTAGAAACAAGCATACAACAAGCTTGAGCCCTAGATCTCTTGGTCTAGATTATGAAGTGCTACCACCAAACTATTGACACTTTTGTGTTAATTTTAGCTTATTTGGCCAATTTAAGGTTGTATTGTTCATTTTACTAGAAAAAAGAAAAAAAACAAACAAATTGTCTCAACCATGTCATTTTTAGCTTATTTTGCCAATTAATGTTGCATTGCTCAATTACGGGGAATAAAGAAAATAGCAAAAATTTTATCTTAGACATGGATCGAACTTGAGACCTCTTGGTGAGGATTGTGAAGTCCTGCCACCAAGCCATTCCACTATTTTTGTGATTGAAGTGGTTACATATTCCCTTTTTAACGTTACTAACGTACATGTCCAAGTACTAGGAGAGAACACCCCGCGTTGCTTTGCGGGGATTTTCTTAAAAGTTATAATACATAGCATCTTCATTGAACAACTCTTAAAACTTATAATACATAGCATCTTCATGGAGTAACATGATAGTGTTTCATACATATGAATCACACATAAATATTGGACAGCTCCTATTTCATGTAGTAGTATGATAGTGTTTCATGCATATGAATTACACATGAACGTTCCTTATGTATAAGAAAGCACTGCATATGTCCATTGTATACACAAACATAAAGTGAAAAATAATAATAGTAGCCATGCCTCATTTCATAACTGACTTGAAAGATGGACCAAAACATGAAAAGAAAATGATCTAGCCAACTAAACAAATTCTAGAATCTAGCTCCAAGTTATAGCCAATAGCAAACACCAAGTTCCTGCACCAAGTTCCAGCGCTAGCCTTCTTGGATCCAAACATATATTCCTACATGACCACATAATGAATAAAGTTAAAGATAGGCAGTAATGCATGTTGAAAAAATAAATGTGTAGAAAAATAAGTGCACAGCAGAATAGCAGGAAATAATGCTGCAGACTCATGGCCTTGTTTGATAATACTAACAGAAAAGTTTCATATGTCTTACTGAGTAAGTCATCCAAACAGACTACTATTTAATAGACATGCTACTGTTACTTTCATCTAGTGCTATCAAGTATCAACGCAGGTGCTGCTGTTGATCTAGTGCTACTGTCAACACATGGAAGCATTCTATAAAGCTCAGGATATCAGAGAAGGACATACACAGGATCCATAATGAATGAGCCAAACTTATGTCCCTATGAGACTACAAAATGAATGAAGTTACAGCTATGAATTTCTCCACATATTATCTTGCACTGAACTTTGGCATGACAGAAATTGTCTCTAAAATATGGATCATCTACTCTTAAGTTCAGGAAATACATAAGCTGAGCACATTGTACTGATTGAAACAATTGCCTATGATGTCCTGAAACAATTGAACACAGTATATTTTTTTTGCTGAACTAACACACAGTACTTACATCTAGCAGTATGTGTAGCAAACTACAGGCCTTGTTCCAGCTCTCATCCTCTGTATACAGCTCAATCAAGAACACGACATGATCACTTAAGTGCAACCGGCCAAAGCGCACAAAGCAACACAAACTACAGATACTTAGGATTAAGTGTTTTGCAAACTGCTGATATCTATTCAGAAAATAACACAAAGTACTGTGAAGTTCTTTCACTTTTGAGAACTGTTGAGATATAGTGCATCCTCACGAGGGTTGGATGCAGGGGAACAAGTGTTTACCTGTGTTGAATAGTTGGCTTCTCCCTGCCAATGATGAGCTCGGACACCTGCTCGTGAAGTCATTAGTACACAATACTGTATGAACTACAAAAATCAGAGATATCAGATCAGGAGAGATGAAGTCGAAAGAGGCAGATGACGAGAGGTCGGCGCTGGTATAGAGCTGCTCGCCTGAACCACCATGCCTCTGGTGCCAGTGAGGAGCTGCCTAACGCACGCCACAAAGCATACCTCGAGCACAGAGGCAAGGTTGGCGTGGCTCGGAATGAGGTGGAGACGTGTCGAGCGTGCCGGATCTGGCTTCGTCGCGAACGCTCGCCGCCGCTTGCGGCCGCACCGCCGTGTGGAGAGGCAGATCCACTGCCGTCACGGGAGGAGGCTGATGCCTGGATCCGCCGCCGAGGTCGTCATGCGCCGCTGCCGCCGCCGCCACCGCCATGCGCCGCCACGAGAGTAGCAGACTCCATGTGCCGCCTCATGAGGGAGAGGGAGGCCTGGTCGCTGTGCGCCGTCGCGTGGGGGTCGGACACCGTCGACTCACGAGGGATCGAGGAGCACGGGGAGGGAGCGGCCAACAGATAGCGATGTTGGGTGGAGGTAGCGGCCGAGAGAGAGTAGTTGGAGCTCGACAGGTCAAAACCTAATTTGCTATATATACTAGTGCTTTCGATCAAACGGTTCTGATTCATCGTGAGTTCATCCAATGGCTGTAATGAATTGGGCCGAAGTAATTGGCTGACTAGGCCATTCATATTGGGCTATTGACCTGGATAGTAATAGCTTGAATTACATTTTTTCTTTTGAAAAATTTAATATTTGGATTTCAAAAATACAATCAAATATAGTTTTTATTATAAAATAGTTTCAAATGTTGACTCTAATACCAAATTTAGGTCTTGAAGAGCTCTACAAAACCCGTATTCATGACTTTTCGATTCGAAAAAGCGTCTAGCGCCATAATTTGAGCAATTCAAGTTTTGAATTCGAACTTTGACTTCGGTCAAAACTTCGGTCAAACGGAACACGAAATGAACTTCGGTTGAAAAACTTTTGAACATGAAAGTTTCATAACTCATCGAGACCAACAAAGTGTATGTAGGTCAAATTTCCATTTGAGGAAGTTGTAATAACATTTAGTTCAAATATAACAAGTCTCTCACATAGTTCACGAAACTATGTGAGAGACTTGTTATATTTGAACTACATAACACTTCAACTTTGTCGAAATGGCTTGAGATTTTTGGTAGTCATTTATAGCCAAAATATGGTCTCACACAAGAACTTACATTTTTGGACAATTATTTTTATTATTATAATTTTTTTTCGTCTTTGGGTGAGACAAAATTTGGTGAATTATACATTGAAAACACTAGAACTATGCAACGACCTCCACATGTATTTGTTTCCTAGGGCATAAGCTACCTTGTGGCAAAGTTTGGCGCCATTACGGATCTTTTCAGGGGGGTGGACTTAGTTCAACGCATAATTACGGCGAAGTCGCGGAAATTCAATTAAAGCTGAAAAAAAGTACCAAGCGATTTCTAAAAATCTCAAACTTGGTGGTTGCTTCACAAAGGCATTTGGAAGCTTTGAGAAAAAGTTTGAGAGCAATACAATACTTGGAGCCTTTTATCGAACCTTGTGCATGCACTAGGGTTCTTAGGGATTATAAAAGGCTCCAAGTATTGTATTGCTCTCAAACTTTTCTCCGACTTCAAATACTTTTGTGAAGCAACCACCAAGTTTGAGATTTTTCAAATCGTTTGATACTCGGTTTAATTGAATTTCAGCGCATATCGTTGAAATAGGTCCAGAAACCGAGGAATGGCGCCAAACTACTTGCCCGCGGCATCTCTTTGTGCCGCAAAACAAATACATGTGGAGGTCAGCCGTGCATAGTTCTAGTGTTTTTCAATGTATAATTCACCAAATTTTGTCTCACCCAAAGACAAAAAATATAATAATAGAAATAATTGTTCGAAAAATGTAAGTTCTTGTGTGGGACCATATTTTGCCTATAAATGACTGCCGAAAAAATCTCAAGCCATTTCGATAAAGTTGAGTGCTATGTAGTTCAAATATAACAACTCACTCACATAGTTTCGTGAACTATGTGAGAGACTTGTTATATTTGAACTACATGTTATTACCAGTTTCCTCAAATGGCAATTTGACCTACATAAACTTTGTTGGTCTCGATGAGTTATGAAACTTCCGTGTTCAAAAGTTTTTCAACCGAAGTTCATTTCGTGTTCCGCTTGGATTTAAGTTTTGACCGAAGTCAAAGTTCTAATTCAAAACTTGAATTGCTCAAATTTTGGCACATGAAGAGGTGACTGAATCCAACACCATAACGTGATGTAGAATGTTTTTAGAAAATTTTAGGAAAAAAGAATCACCTAATTTGGAGTTCGTATGAGGGAGAAATCGGTTACAAGTTTTAATCGAGAAAAAAAAATGAGAAATCGCTTGTTCATCATGAACTAATATTGATTGTAAACCTAGGTCAAACAAAGCACTAAATGGACTCTAATATTGATTAATTTATTTTATTATCTCAAACATGAAATTTAAAATCAAAAACATTTCTAAATCTGTTGTAAAATGAGATTTTTATCTGGTTTCATAGCTAAAAAAAAATACAAAGGACACGAAATAGCGCTTCTTCCAAGCGCGGGATTCTAAAACACGTGGCGCCAAACCTGAAAATTTATTTGAACAAATAGCGCGGCCTTCACGACTCAACGATTTGGCACACGCAATTACTATTTTGCCCCACCCAATTGATCAACACTACCTCTCACAATGGCCAATTTGGTAATATTGGTGGGGCATATATTTTCGGCCTCATCCATCCACCGACCTCCCCATCGAGGCAGCCCGGCGCCGTCCCCAACTCCCCAATCCACGGCAGCGCGGCTACGCACCCCGGATCCGCCGCCGAATCCAACTCCGCGGCTCGCCACCGCACCCTCGGTCGTCGCTGCGGCTACTCTTCGCGCTGCGTGTGCGCGCCCACGAAACTCCTCCTCCTCCCCCTTAGGCCCATTTACCACAAGCCGCGGCCGCATGTTTTGGTGGGAGAGGATGGCGAGTGTTCGTGCTGATCCCGCCAGCGCCTTCACACGGCGGCATGCGCAATGGCGCGGTGGACTGGGCTCCGGCGGTCGGCGTTCACCTGGTCGGTATGGTCCACCCTCGGGCCTGGCCAGCGACGAGTCCCCCACCATAGGCTGCTTGTATTCCCCCTCACGTGCAGCTCTCCCACTTTTCTCAAATCGACATCTGCTTTTGGGGATTTTGATTCTTTTGTACACAGCAAAGAAGAACAAAGCGGTCGGCGACGCTTTTCGTCCTCTCCATCGAAGCTCGGGGAGATCCAAGCGGGCGCAAGGAGGAGGTAGCCCGGAGTGCGCAGCGCCCAAGCCAAGCAACCGGTCTTTGGTGCCTGGTTCCTCCTCTTCTCTGCCCTTCGTCGATGAGCACCCACTAAGTATGTGCCCCCTTCTCTTCCTTGGCTGTTGTGCGAAAGGTAGAGCACAAACCCTAACTTAAAGTAATTGGTTATTTGCATCCAGATCTGCCCATTTGATGTTGTTATGAATTATATCTCATACAGCTTGTGGTTCGTCTAGAACTAATAATGGTCTCAGCTTCGAAGGTTTAAACTCAGCAGTCAGAGCATTATTGCTGGAAAATTAACTTACCAACATTGTTTGTTTGTCCTTTTTTTTGGCTTGAGATCACAAGGATTTATAAAAAGATCAACACTGGATTAGGCACCTGAAGTATTGATCTGCAAAAAAAAAAAAAAAAAAACTATAATACACACATCTATTGCACATCACGTGATTCACTAATTTATGCTCTCTGTAGTAGGAATGTGTGGCCTTCGGCAAAAACAAACAAGATCTGTAGCTTTTTATTAAAACCTGTTCTACGACAAGCTGAAGGGTGTAAAATTTCTCCTCATGATTTGTGAATTCTGATTAGCTGGTAGTGTAGTAGTGTGTGGTAATGACATGTTCATTCTAAAACATGGAATGACATCGACTTTCTACAATTAAATAACTTATGGAAAAAAGATCCTTACTGTTAGTGCCAATGATCAGTGGTTTAAGCATATCTACAATGCAAAGTGGTTGACTATCTCAGGTGGTGCCGGTCTTTCAGTGACACTAGGATATTCATCTATCACCCTTAATAGAAGTTGTAGCTCGAGTATAATACCCTTGCTATGTCAACATGATATATTTGTATATGTAGATATGCTTAACATCAGCTAATATACTTTGTGAATCTGACATCTCATCTCGCTAGCTTATTTTTGTAGATAATAAGTACTGTGGCCATTCCTGTACATCATTTATGCTGTGACCTTTCTCTGTCAGTATTCGAACTTGTATCTTATTCATGGCATGGCTTTGTAAGCATGGACAGTCTGCTGTTGCAGACTTACAGTCATTGTAGGTTAGTTATCTGTACTGAGTCTTGCAGTTATTCATTATTGTTATTCTGTGACTTTGTGCTAATGAAAGTTGTTTCATTTGATGTTTATACCAATTATCTTGTAGTATAATCTATCTATGGCAGTTCTGGTTAGCTACCTACTAACTTACTGTTTTTCCTTATTGCAGTTCGTAACATCAGCTCTGAAGCAACCAGGTTCATTATTGTGCTTGAGGAGCATTATAGAGAAAAGAAGTTTTCAATTAGCTAAATCCCAAATTAGAATCTGTGATCCAAATAGGTCAGTATTTTTTAATCTACTATCTAGATTCTACAATCCATATCAATAATCCTTTTGCAACAGTTTTGGTTCCCTATTTGCTTGGGAAACTATTTAGAAGTGAATTTTGTGTGAGGGATTACGTTGTGCTTTAGATAAAGAGCAGTTTTCATACTGATAAGTGAGACCTATTTCTTTATTTATCTTCTAGAACTATCTGTACAGCCCCTTGAATTTCCAGTTTTTGCTACCAGTGCAGCAGTTAAGTGCAGCCTGCAGTACAGCGGTAACTTGGCAAGCTTGAGTGCCTCATGAAAAAAAAAAAGATTGTATGCCTCTATACTATAATCTGCTAATCTGCTTACATGGCAAACTGGACATCTTTCATTTGCTTACATGACCTGTTCTTGGCAAGCTTGAGTTAAGAGTTACTTGCATGCTCGGCCAGGCCTACCATATTTTTATCTTGTAAAGTTGGGGTACCACTGGCCAGTTGGGGTACCATTGGCCAGTAATAAAGTACATGGCTAATAGAGTTGTTTGGTGCAGGAACTTGGAGCTACAACTTGGTGTTAGATCCTTCTACAAACAACTCGTATGCTTCTATGTTCTCTATTTGAATTTGGGCCTTTGCAAATGTGCTCTACTACAGCCTGTTAAGATGAAACTACAGCTGCAGGTACACCCCTATTCACAGCAGCAGCCAGCTCTTGTCCAACAGGTAGCAAGACATCAAGGTTAAGCACCAACTTAGGCAGAGGCAGGGGCTAGCCACAAGATGCTGCAGTAGCTGCTGTCGCTCCTTCTACCTCAAGCCACTACACCACAACCCTTAATCAGCGACTTTCAGTCCGTTGCTATAGGGGGGTACAGCGACTTTCAGTCCGTGGCTAAAAGTTACAGCGACGGACCCCTGCAGATGCTAATGAAGCCGTGGTTAAATGTATACAGCGACGGACCCTCTTTTAGCCACGGACCATCCAATGATAAAGCTTTAGCAACGGATAACCAGTTAGAGCTTTTAGCAACAGTCAGTTAGTTGCAGTAAGAACTTTTAGCAACCGATAGTCCATCGCACTTATTCGTAAATAGATAAAAAAAAGCTGGCCTCAATTAATAGCTAGTGATCAACCATTAGCCAAACATCGATTCATATACACACAAGTGATGACATACAAAGGTGATCACATTACATTGATTCATATATCAAACAAGTACATTATACATGTCACTTAACATCAAACTAGTTCTTGTTTGAAGTATCTAATGATCCAAAGAAAAACTAATCAGAGTTGTTGATCTAATGTTTAGCATAGCACGAGTCCATGAAAACCAACAAACATTAGGCAAAAGCTCAAAATCTACACCAATACCACCATTAGGTCACAGCCAATCGGTTGGTTGCACATCCATTAGTACTATGATCGGCTTGCTGTTCACAAGCTGGTAGCAGCATACAAAAAGTTCCTGAAAAAATGATTAATGATAGAATTAGTAGTCTAATTTTGTAGCAAGCTCACAAGTTCATTGTCATAGATTTCAGAAATGACAGCCCAAGCATTTTAAGTCGTAATAAGAAAGCATGAAACCAAACATCAATCAGAAGATTGCAGCAAAGAATAATAGGCTATTTGAATGTTTCTATAGATAAAGAATGTAAAAAGAATAGAGTATTTGAATGTAACTAAACCTGCTAGGCTATCCAACTAAAACCACTAGTTAACACGTGTGTCAAAGATTGCAGCAAAGAAGTATTGTCCATGCTTTCTAAAAAAAACTTACAATTGTTGATGCTGCTGGTCCAGTCCATGTCTTTATCATCTATATCAAATCGTTTCTAGAAAGTCAAGAAAATAAGCCAATCAGTCCAAGGATGCATAATCTAGACAAAACATCTAAACTCAGCTTGCTACTCCATAGAACTCAAAAGGCAGTATATTGCTTCTCTACCTGTAAAGAGAACACAATTCATCTGACCAAAGTGCTGCAAACATTGAGGAGCACAAGTGAACCGAGCTGCTACTGTTGGGATGGATCTGCAGAGAAGGGAAGGGGAAGATGAGAATAGACCATTGCAATTGTTAATGTAGAAGAGCAGAGTGTGGCTTACAAAGTCTGGATGCAAGACCACCAGCAGATGCAAACAAAGATCCACTCACACCGAAGCAAATAACTCCTATAGCGTCTAAATGAGAACGGCCACCACAATCATCTGACAATGAAAATGGAAGACCAGCCCTGCAGGAACAGAGTAAATATTTACTTGCACATTCGACCAAGTGAAATGCAGAGAAAAGCACTCGACTTCTCACTAGAACATGTGAATTCAGGATTCAGCAATATAAAGCTAAGCACCCAGGACCCTGATTTCGTTAGTACCCTCCTCAGTGCAGAGGAATGTGTAGCCCTGGAGGTCGTGTTATTATCAGATGGATAAAAAAATTCAGAACTAAAAAATTCATAATACATTGCAAAGTATCCAATACTGAATTCTTTTCCCCCAACGGTATGTATGTATATAGTACAACAATGAAGAAGAAGAAGAGGGAGAAAATGCACCGGCGTGGTGAGGTTGTAGTCTCCGTTGGACTTCCACCGCGTCGATGAGCCCAATCGGCGACGGCTGGCATTGCCAAAGACAGCAGCGGGGATTGTGGTCCAGATCCCTGGTACACAAGCAGTGCAGTGCGGCGCTGGTGAGATTTGGGCGAGCGATTTGGGGGGGATTTCTCAAGTATTAGCTTCTATTTGACATGGACATAACTGTACAGGTCACTAGCTTCTATTTCTCATGTATTTCCCACGTACAAATCACTAGTTGTCTATGCATGAGACCTAAGGATATATGTATGTGCCCAACAATGAAGAATGAAGTAATAATAAATTCACCATAGAAAGTACTCAAAGAGCACATTCTGATGAAGAAAGGAGTTGTTCTTTAACTACACATACAGCTTCTGTGACTATGAGCATAGGTGCTGATTCATTAGATATATGTATGGTTGTATATGCACCTATACATGTATAGCCAGTTTAGTAGACAAGTCAAGATTAAATAAGAGAAAGTTCACACAAGCTCTATTTTTAGAATGTCACGTTAACAACATGGGCCTGCAGCCAATTTATTCTTATAATCATCTAATACAGTCCCCATTACTAGGCAATATGAAATTTTTGTGCCATATTGAGATAGGTCTAATACCATTTTCTGTATTTCGGTGCTAGAAAAGAGCACCAATATTTATGTTATCAAATTAGATAGGTCTAGTATTGAGATAGGTATATTGAGATAGGTCTAATACCATTTACTGTTGCTGAGAAATTCACCTATAACAGAAATTCCCTATTACCATCTATCTTACTTGCCAGTTCAGGAAAGAGAGAACCCCTCAAGTGCATCCAGTGATATGGGAATAATAGGAGAAATTCCATATTACCATCTATATCTTACTTGTACAAATCCAAACCACAACAGACAGCCAAAAGAAGAATAATAGGCTTATTTGGCTTGCTGGACATTATTTTGTTAAAAAACACAGCTTTCCACTCATAATCAATCCATGTTCCAGTTCTACAATTATTTGGACTCATGAAAAAGTAATTCAATCATGGCTGAATTGTGGAATTTACCAAACCCTAAACCCTACGGAGAAATTCACCTATAACTACTAGAAGTTAATCCTACGGAGAAAGGATGTGGGTAACCTGACCCCTTCAATCGTATGCATTATGCAAACACTGAATTGTGGAATTTACCAAACCCATAGTCCATTTCAGTGCAGGTAATAGAACAACTCTATTACAAACAAGTCTGAGAGCCTAATTTTGGTCTTGATCTCCTACTGCCAGGACTACTTCAGACCCAGAGCCAAACTCAGATATTATAATAAAATAAAATTACCTAGAAGGCTGTGGTCCTGCGCGTCGTAGCCTGCCCTGCTATGGCCGCATCACGCACCCTCCCTGCTTACGCGTGACCTGAGCTTGTCCGTTTTGTACTACACTGTTTCATAGATAACATATAAGGATAACGCAGTTAACAGTATACTAAATTTCAAGTTATGTCCTTATTTCAATTCAAAGAAAGAGATATTTGTTCATCCACCAACTTTGATTCGGTTTCTCTGTAAAAATCGCCTGTTGCAGCAGACGATGAGTTTCTACAGGATATTCTTGTTCAAAGAAAAGATAAAGCTTTTTGACACTATATAAAATTGAAATAACTATGATTGTGAACACACAATGAGTTTGTATATGATATTCAAGCACACTGCCGAAAGTGTCAATATCATCCAGAAGAAAATGTCAAGCATACCACACCAACCTAGAACAGATCTGAAACTCTACTTTCTTCAGGATAAATGCCCATTTATTGACAGTAAAGTGTAAACCAATCAATGGCATTAGCAAGCGTAATGCAGTGGTAAAAAAATCCTAAGCCAATCAGTTACTGAATTCAACATCAGAATGAGATGCAGCACTATGTCACTCACTATTAACTATCATTAACATGATGCAGCACTACGTCACTACCATTCACATCCAGCATCCCAATACGTAAAGAAAAAGGGGAAAATGGAAGAGTTTGAACTTTGAACTTGCCTTCTGGCTGGGAGCCTGGGACTGGACGTGGCCGTTGCAGCAATAGTAGCAGGTGCTGCCGCTTGCCACTTCCCTTTGCAGTTGCTGCAACATCAGTAGCCGGCCCGCGGCTCCACCGCCCGGCGACTACACTTTCGCCGGCACCCTCGCCACTCACCGGTCACAGCACGGAGGTGGATGCCATCGATGTAGGTCCGTCGCTGGGAGGTGGGGGATTAAATTGTCGTTGCCATAGCTAGGAGGGAGGAAATGTACAACAATCTGCTGCAGAGGATGCTCCTGGACCTTCCAGCACAATGCTCCTGCACCTTCGCCTAGCGGGGGACGGGCACGGACGGGGGACTAGACAGGCCGGCGAGGACTGGACGGCGGGGGGACAGGAGGGAGACCGGGGCGGCGGCCGGGCGGGGTCGGGACGAAGCCGGGCGGCTCCCCGGACAAAGGGGGGGATCGAGGGGCGGCCGGGGCGGGGCGGGGACGCAGACGCGCCGGCGGAGCGGATATCTTGAACGGCGGTCGGCGGCGGAGCGCGCAGGGGGCGGCCGGGCGCAGGGGTGGGGCGGCCGGAGGAGCAGGGGGGGGCAGCCGGGCGGCGAGCGGGTGGGCGGTGGCCCGCGGCGGGGCGCATGGTGGCCCGCCGCGGCAAGTAGGTGGGGCGGAGGCGGCGCGTTCTCGCTGGATTTGGAGGCGCTGTGGCGTGTGTGTGAGTGAAGGCGGCCGTGAGGGGTGAGGGTAGAGTGGGTGGGTATGTGGGGGAAAAGTTAGGGTTGAGGTGTTTTTGGGCCAAAATAACCGCGGGAAGGGTCCAAATACATCCCGCCAATGCAAAATTTGTTTAGCAACGGACCATTCCACTCATTATTCATATATATAACAACCGACCCTCCAACGCAAAAAGCGGAATCATTTTAGCAAACGGACGGTCCAACGCCGAATTCAGTTTTAGCAATACCGTCCGAGACTAACTTTTAGCAACCCACCGTCGATTAAAAGTTTTAGCAACCGTAGTCGATTCTTGATTAAGTGTTGTGGTGTAGTGAGCTCTCAAATAGTCTAGAACTTGGCAATGGCTGCGAGATGGGTTAGAAATTGTGCGGTGCATGAATTTGGCGGTAGCTATTCTCTACAACTTGGTGCTAGATGCTAGAATTGTTTAGTTGGCTAGATCATTTTCTTTTTATGTTTTGTTGTACTTGATGCATTTAAACATGTATTACGAACATGCACCTTTGTATGGTCATTATGATAATATAATTGATTTTGTGGTTTATTATTATCCCTAGCTATTATCATTGTTACAATTGGGTTGGGCCTCGTAATATGGGCCTGCACCCCTAAATCCGAGGGCCTTTGACAATATATGATGTGATTCTAACCATGGTTAACTACTTATACATGACTGACTTCCTATCGTCACAATAGCTAGGATAGATCTACTTGCTTTTAACCATGGTTAACACACTATTATATGACAAGCAAGTTGAGGAACCGTCACATAATGTCTTGTGATTTTGTGACAAAACCCAAAAAATCCGTCCACGCCGAGACATTTTGTGACGCTCATTATATGACTGGACGCCATGACGGTTAAATTTCGTCATAAGCTGGACTTTTTGTGACAGTTTTTGGGCTATACATGACAAAATTCATCCGTCTTAGAATGTCGATTTCTTGTAGTGCGAGCATGTATTTTCTATTTTATTCTTTACTAGAAGCATATATCGCCTTTTGGTGCATGGACAAAGTGTCACTTCGGTGTTAGCATAGCGTGACAAAGGTTATTTACATGGGCATATTATTTTCTTTTAAGATGTTGATATGGATCCCTGTTTTTAAATAGCGTGCTATAGCGACGCTATAGCGCTAGATAGCGTTTGAGCGAGGGGGTAACACTAAGCTATTGCCATTTTAGCGCTAAACGCTATTTGCCGCTATTAGCTGCTAATAGCCCTTGGCAAACGCTAAACTACAGACTCATTTAGCACGCTATAAGACATTGGGCTGATTTTCGTTGGTCCAAATTGATTGCCGGCCCAAATCTCATCTCAAGGTATTAGAACTCATGTATGTCTCTATGTGATGTGATGATGTTTGATGTATCATGTATGAACTACAAACTACTTTGATGTAATGTATAAAATTATATAATGTTTGGCATATTTTTTTGCTTAGCCGCTAAATGGTTTAGCCCGCTATCATTCCCCAAATACATGTATTGAAAAAATTTTGAAAGAATGCTTTCTACATTACACTTTCTGTTATGCTTACAAATAATTATTGTTCAACTTTATGAACATTTCACTATTTAGGAGACTGATTTTACCTTTCAAATGATTCTATTGCCTTCATGTATTTCGTGAATGTATGTCTTTTAACAAAACTATCAATGCGGAGAAACGAGGATGATGGAGCTGTACTTGAAGCTCAACAAAAGAATCATTCATCCGGAGGGCGAATGCGGTGTCGAATGCCTCGAATGCGCTAGGGATGTTGAACTTGTGCGGAAGGTGTTGGCCAATGAGAATCTGAGAGATGGTTAGGAATATGGTGGAATCTCATGAGGTCCAAATTGCGGTCGTAAGCTTGCTCTAAAAAGATCTGCGGGAGGAACTGAAGATGGCAAATGAATTCCTCGAGAAGTTAGCTGAAATTTGTTTCAAGAAGGACAAGCTCGTCTCAGATTTGAAGGAGGAGCCGGAGGAAGTGAAGAAGAAGTTGAACTAGGGGCCAGCAACACCGCTTGATGCCCAACCTATCTATAGGAGTTATAAATGTAATTGAGAACAATTAGCAAAGTTTGATCAGTTTGCATCCGAACACATAGGGATGCCACATGCGATATATTTTGGTACTACAGTCTGCCCTGGGTTGTGATCCCGGGAGCTTAAGTAATATATTTTAGATTTTTTACCTTGATTTTGGTCTTTTAACATGTTCTCAATGTTAGTGAGACATGTATATATAGTTGAATGTTTGGAATGTGTAGTTCCACCATGAAGTCATTAGAATAATATCAACGCCATGATCACAATAAAAAGTCCAAAAAAGATAAATAAAATAGAATTAGCAAAAGAAGAAAAAAAATAGTAAATCAAAAATTTGCCTCAAAAACAAATGTTTTTGAACCCGAGAGCTAAGGAAGAAGTTGAGGGAGTGGTACCACTTTGTGCTAGTGAGAAGTTTTGATGTCTTCCGAGATCTAGTGTCTTTAAACATATTATGAGGCCGCTCCCATCTTCTTCCATACATATAGAATCCTGGTCATCACTAATCCCACCCCATCCCCAAACCCACCGCATTTTATTTCCATCCAACCCGTCACCAGCGTTCCGGCGCTGCCGCCACCGCTTGCAACACCACCTCGGCCCCATCCGCCGCCAATCACCGGCGCCCGGCAAAATGCCTAAGTCGGAGGCAAAGAACCCCGACCAAATCCGTCCGGGCTAGCCCGGCGAGAAGTGCGACCGGGGACCGGCGGTGGACCAAATGAATTCCGGCGGCGTGGTGGTTATCCGGGACTACAACCCCTTGGCCGTTGCGGCTCTAGCTCACGGTGTGTGAAGAGGGCCTCGTTGGCAAGGGCTTGCGACCTGAGGCGGCTCACGGCATTCCCGGCGTGCGGCTTCGAAAGCGGCGGTCGGTCCCCCACGCCTCGCCGGCGGCGCGCCTCCACCTCGAGGGTCTTTGCGTTCAAGCGGGAAGGCCGCGCGGCCTCCTCATCCCTTTGCCGGCCAGTCGCATTCCTCTCATAGCTCACTTTAGATACATATCCGAGTTAGAGTGGGGTTTTCTCGGTTCATTTAGGGTTTTCTTTTTTTCGGATTATGCAATCTAGATTGAAAATGTAGCATCCACAAAGACGAAGTGCCACATCTTTCCAGCTTTGAATTACCCCATGACGCATTGTGGGGTTTTTCTACAATTAATCATCAACCATAAGAATGTTTTGATTTTTGGAGGGATCCTTTTACATTTATATCCTTTTTATGATATGTGCCATTGTCATTGGCAGTCATAAGATCATAGGTAGATGTAAATGTAAAAATCTTTTCTTTTTTGCCAAATGTCCGGATGATTGAGTCCTTAAAATCTGAAAATCTTTTGTTTTTCAGATTTTGCAATGTAGATTGAAAATGTAGCATCCATATATAAAAGAAGTTTGTGTGCTATGCATTTCGCCATTGGATTGTACTTTGTTTTGTTGGCACTTGACCCATTCAAATTGACTAGTAGCCGTCATTGACACATTATGTTTAATCTGATAGTATTGGCACTTTAGGTTTTAGAAATTAATCCGTGAGTCAAGTTTTGAATGTCCGAGCTCAAGCTTGGATGCTCCAATTTTTTTGACTATTAGACATTGACTCAAGCTTGAATGTCTTGGCCCATTGATGTTAAATCGTTACTATGCAAATGAAGATCTCGTATGAAAGAACTATCTCGATATGATGAACTCGTGGTAAATGCTTATATTAAACAAATTTTTAGCTCAAATTAATAATTTATGTTCCTCCCGATCATATTGCAGCCTTGCTTCTCCCGTCGCTTATGGAGATCGTGGAGCCCCGATGGAGCAAAAAGCTTGGAGGGATTTACAAAAGATCTATTTGCCGGGAGTGCAATGTTAGTACGAACATTCAAATCATTGAGGGATTGAGGAAGGAGGTGAAGCAACCGCAGGAGACCGTGTTCCGCACTGAGAAGGATGGCCCCGGAGGAGAAGCAACCGAGACCATCGACCATTCATATATTAGTCTCTCTTGTATAGTTGTTAGTGCCCTAGGAGGCAAGAAGACGTTAAGCCCGACCGGTGGCACATGGTTGCCCTGAATGTGAACAAGATATTAAGTTTCATCCGGTGTCATGGAGATGCCTTTTAATAATTCTTATTATCTTATTAAATTATTAGTGTTGTTCATGTATTTGTGTTTGAATTTTCAAATCAAACCCGTGGTGCCAAATCCAAGTCAGCTAAGATGGCATTTGAAATGTTCATCTAGATGGTTGTCTATGTAAGATACATATGCAAAGAGCTCAAAAGGATTTGAACCTATCCTTTTTTTTGCTTGGTCTGATATCTTTGTTTTAACTAACATAGCTCTCGATTACTTTGTGTGTGAGCATGGCATATTTTGGCTCCCAAAACACAACAAAAAAGTTTGAGATGATTTTGAGAACTGGTACTACACATCTCACACTACCATGGGCATCTCTCACCTAGTAACTAGAACACGTGTGAGAGATGTGGACCATTGTGAGGATGTGCAACAACATGAAATTGACTCAGATTTTTTGTCAACATGCTTTTGCCATGCAAATTTTAGATTTTTTATCTTGATTTTGGTATTTTAACATTTTTCTTGAGTAAATCAACTAATAATCACAATAAAGTTAAACTTGGCCTAAAAAATGCACAACCGACAACACAACAGTTTGGTTCTATAGACACCCCAAAAAGTTTGAGATGATTTTGAGAAAGTGGTACTACACATCTCAAACTAGCATACGAAAGCATCTGTCACCTAGTGACTAGAACATGTGAGAGAGATGATGTGGGCCAT
The DNA here is from genome assembly GCA_015847255.1 of Hyparrhenia diplandra. NCBI lineage: Eukaryota > Viridiplantae > Streptophyta > Magnoliopsida > Poales > Poaceae > Hyparrhenia > Hyparrhenia diplandra. Next base: position 272,398 of record JADLZK010010767.1, on the reverse strand, counting down.
TGTGAGGATGTGCAACAACACTTTCTTAGAATCAACTCAATTTTTTTTGTCAACATGATACACCAAAATGAGGTGTTCATGCAAATTTTTAGATTTTTTACCTTGATTTTAGTATTTTAACATTTTTTTCTTGAGTAAATCAACAAATAATTAGAATAATTGGTAAACTTGGTCTAAAAATTAAACAAATTCATACAACACCATAGTTTGGTTCCATAGACACCCCAAAAAAAAGTTTGACATGATTTTTAGAAAGTGGTACTACACATCTCAAACTAGCATGAGTATCTTTCAATAAGTGATACAAACATTTATGTGAGATGTGGGTCATTGTGAGGATGTGTAGCAACACTTTGTCAAATCGTCTCATAATTTTTTTGTTAACATGCTACACCAAAAAGGAGGTGTCCATAAAAATTTCATATTTTTTTACCTTGATTTTGGTATTTTAAACATTTTTTCTTGACTAAATCAACAAATAATCACAATAATAGGTACACTTGGTCTAAAAATTGCACAAATGCACACAACATCATAGGTTGGCTCCATAGACACCACAAAAAAGTTTGAGATGATTTTGAGAAAGTGCTACTACACATCTCAAACTAGCATGAGCATCTCTCACCTATAGAGTAGAACATGTGAGAGAGATGTGGGCCATTGTGAGGATGTGCAACAACACTTTCTTAGAATTGATTTAGATTTTTTTTTTTTTGTCAACATGCTACACCAAAAAGGAGGTGTCCATGCAAATTTTAGTTTTTTTACCTTTATTTTGGTATTTTAACATTTTTTCTTGAGTAAATCAACAAATAATCACAATAATATTTGAATTATATACATGTTCGAAACAAAATTAACAATTGTGGCCCACCTAAGTGTGGGACACACGAAAAACTCATGGAAAAAAAGAGATTGGCGCCTTCTTCTTCCCAAACTTAGGCACCAAAAACAAATAAAAAATCAACACTTCCCAATTTTGAAAGTGGCTCCATTTTTACCTCTCGAATTTTTTTAGCAAGCGTGCCAAGCTATCGCCCCCCATGAGGCCGACGTTTTAGCTTCGCTATAATGACACTCTTCGTATTCCCTCCCTAATCCCCTCGCAAAACCAATCTAGAATTCGCTTAGCTAGGGTTAGCGCCGCCCCACCACCGGCATCCTCCTTCCACCACTCATTGTCGACAGGATGCCCTCGTCGAAGAGGCGGCAAGGAGGACCCAATCGGGGATGATAACGCCGCACACACCGCATCGTCGTCGGTCATGATAAGAGCGATGCCTAGGGCGTCGGCATCGCTCTTTGGGTCACCTTAAGTCCCAAATAGCATCACAGAGGTCGGGCGCCGATGATGCAAAAGGCGGCGGCCAAGATCCACCCGAAGCTTTTCGACCTACGCCCTCGGAAGAGACCGACAACAAGTACACGCTATTATGTTACCAGGTCGGATGATTCTCTCGCTAGTGCTACGTTTTTCTTTTTGATGAAATCGCTAGTTCTCATTATACCCTATATTACATGCTTTTGTGCTCGCGTTTTTTAATTAAAATGTCATCGCCGTATATGCGAATCGGGAGAAATTTGGACATAAGATATGTCGTTTGCTTGGGGAGTGAGGGCGACAAGATGTAGTTAAGGGATTTAGAGTTGAGAAGAGTCTAATCACGCTTGATAACTTAACAATATTGAAATCAAAATTGGGGTATGGGTCTAGGGACTACATGTACTTCAAGAAGAGAAGTGTTGATGATCTTGGGGCAAAGCAACACTATGTGAAATCAATCTGATGTTGATGCATTAGACATGGTAAATAATAACCAGGATGAGAGGGTTATTACTATTGTTTTGTATAAGAATCCAGCCCAGCCGGATGCATGTATTGCCATTCAAAAAACTAGAGGTTCCTCCGATAGTGATGAAGACGAAGAGATGCCGATTTTGAATTGGATGCATACAAACGATGGCTAGATATTATGCATACAAGGGAGCAAGCCATGGGTGAGTTATGATAAATCCCTAGTATGTATATATAAAGTTGGATTTTGCAATGCACTCATGACTCTTATAATCATTCTTTTCGAGTTTCAAGATATATACGAGGGAGGACACCATCAAGACATACACGTAATGGTTTCAGGGTTGAAGGAAAACTTGATTACATCGTTAATATCCCCCTAGTTGTCATACAAATTACCATTCTTTTGCGGACTTCAAATCATGCTAGCTCATCATTTGACAAAATTGTCTTGATTCGTATATAAGGATGATAGCCCCCCGATAAATTCTAGTCAAGAGAGCAACCTAACACCACCGGACTGGCACATTCTCATGCTCGGCGTTGGAGACCGGATCAAGGTAATAGTAATTTGTGTTCATTTTGAATTAGTTTTGTGTTTTATTTATGTCCGACCCTATATGCATTACGTTGTTTAATAACTATTATAACATTTTGTTTCAATGGAGTAGGCTCAGAAAATGGGAAGAAAAGAGGACGTGGTACCATGAAATGCTTGAAGGGTCTCTACAAGAGAATCGGATTCGGCAATCAAAAACCGACCGCTCGTTATCCATACTTGGAAGGGTCAGAGGTGAGAACTCCCGCATTTTCACTTCTAAAATAGTATTTTCTACAAGGAAAAGGGCCACTCATTGGAGTGAGAACATGGAAAGATATCCATCCCGAAGTAAAAGAGTCAATAGCATGTGATATATTGGTAAGTATCTTTGCTTGTGTATGAATTTTCATCATATATAATCTATAATGACAACCGACCTAGTTTATAATTATATAATAGGCTAGTTGGGAGCTTGAGGATAATTTGGATTCAAGGAGAATGATATGGGGCATAGCTAAAGAGCGTTACACGGGATGGCGTTCCACTTTAAGTGCTACGACCAAGTCATACAACAGGCTACCACGAGAGAATGATGCGAGAAGCGGAAGAATTAGATTATGTCGAATGGCACTATCATTGAAGTATTTTAGGACTGCAACATTCAAGGTCTGCTCCACATTGTTACTATTCTTAACAATAGCAATTTCGTAAAAAAATGGCTCTTTCTCGGTCTTTAAGATTATTCTTCAAATCTATGCATTCTCAGTAGGAAACGAAAGAAAGAACTCCGCAAATCGGTCCCTTAAAAAGACCACACATTTACCATAGTTCCACAAAGGTACTATTCAATCAACCTTTTTTTTTGCTTCTAACTACAAATGTCTACTGCTTTTGATATGCTTGACATTTTTTCAACTATTTTTGGTCCACATAGAGTTCATTGTAGCACTTCCTTGACATATTCGTAACATGGAGAAATTATCTATCGATTTATTTTATAATAATAGCTAGTCTATTTATTGTTCATAATACATTGTATTACTTTTTAAGGGTGATCTTAATCTTATTTTGGTAAATGACTTTCTGTCCTTAGGTTACGTGGTCTAACTGGCGTATCGTTTCATAGATTCTTACTACCCACCGTGAATGTTTCGCTTTGAGTCATCAAAGTGTTTATAGTTGAGTTCATTATATGTTGTCATTCGATAATTTTATGATGAGCAATGAAACTCGTTAGCCACCTGCTGTTTGCCCCTTTTGATAATTTTAGTTTACTCGATGCTAAAACAAATGTCATTCATTCTATCCGGGAAAGATTGACAATTCAAATGGAGCGAACAAGATGGATCGTCATGATGGGATTGCTGATCAAGTGATGGAAGTGCTTGATCGTTTCCTCATCAAACTATGATTTATTGCGTATCGTGTGTCGATATAGTGGTTCGTTCAAGCGGTGCGGTGTGTGAAACTTGTTCGTTTTGAAGTACTATACCTATCAAGTTGATGTAGTACATGGTTTGTTCAAACAATGTAGTACGTGTGATGGAATTTTATACTTGAATGGTTAAATCGGTGTATATAAGTATGATATGTATATATTATTGCATAAATATTGGTGGTCCTGAAATATATGAGCGTGGCGTAATAGACATGTGGCAATAGCTACAAAATTATGGTAGCAACAACATTCGTGGGAAAAGATATTTTATCCTATCGCAACCCATTTTTTTCGATGTCATAAAGGTCGAAGCAATAGAGGTGGCCACATGTAACAACCATTCAAACTGTGTGGTTTTTGGTAGTAATATAATGGCCAACCTATAACAACAATCCTAGCCGTGGGCAATTGTGGTGGGTATTTTATAGCCCCACAAAAACTTTGGTGGCAATATTGGTCATCAAGTATAGCATCCAAATAGGTTTCGTAGCAATAAACGAGGAATACATATAGCACCCACAAAAACTTAGGTGGCAATATTGGTAGCCAAGTATAGCATCCAAATTCATTTCGTATCAATAGAAAGGAACACATATAGCACCCACAAAAACTTTGGTGGCAATATTGGTCATCAAGTATAGCATCCAAATTCATTTCAGTAGCAATAGAAAGGAACACATATAGCACCCACAAAAACTTTGGTGGCAATATTGGTCATCAAGTATAGCATCCAAATAAGTTTCGTAGCAATAAACAGAACACATATAGCACCCAAAAAACCTTTGGTGGCAATATTGATCATCAAGTATAGCATCCAAATTAATTTCGTAGCAATACAAAGGAACACATATAGCACCCAAAAACCTTTGGTGGCAATATGGATGGACAAGTATAGCATCCAAACACAGTTCGTAGTAATAGAGGGGATCATCTATAGCACCCAAAGCAAGTTTGTGGCAAAAACGTGCAGCAACCACAACTAGAGCGCCGCAATACAATCCTTTGCAACGCCTCTTTTTGGAATTGCAACGCTCGGTGTTAGATGCCATTGAGACCTCTAGCATCACCTGAAATGTTGCAATAGGATACTATAGCACCAACTAGAGCATGGTAATATAGTCTTGTTTCAACACCTCATTGGGTTGCAATACAAAAAAATTGCAACACACAAGTGGCCATCGTGGTTGAAGGTTATTACCGTGGGGACTTTTAGCATCTCAACTTTACGAAATTGTTTGGTTGCAATTTCAGCTATTGCACCCAAAAGCAAAGATATTACAACACAATTTGTGGGTTGCTATTGACCGAAAACTACGTAGTGAACTAGAGAGAAAGTAATGGTGAGCATATAAAATATCCAATCAAAACTTCTTCCCGCATAAAAGCAACCTTAAGCTCCATGACAGTTCTACCCTTGTTTACAATTACTTGTATATTCCTTCGGTATCTATTGTCAACTAATATCACAGGAATAAAATCATGAGAGGTGTAAAAAGGTCCAAGTGCAATTTAAAGAATAAGAAAGAAAGGACAATGTAATAAAGGAGATAAGTGTGGAACAAGATACACAAGAGGTCATAGAAGAAAAGGACCACCATAAGGTGTTACGCTGTCACAATCCAATAACAAGGTAACATCTTGAGGTAAGTTGTCATTACTTAAGCTTTATCTAAAGTATGGTTTATTCATAAATAAAGAATAAAACATGTTAGAGTTTCAACCTTACATGATACAACTTCATTAGCTCAATATGTTTTGCTTCTTTAGTTGTTCCTACCACCATTCTTTTGATCTCTTAGTCCTCATCTTGTAAGCCGAATATAGTTTACCTTGCTTTGGAAGTATCATAATCATGCATGTGATGGTTAGATAAGAAAATCCTTCCAAGCGTCAATGAGCTTGATTTGATCTCAAAATGTTTTAATCACACTAGTAGGGATGTTGGCATCGATGACGTTCACCTAACGCCACCGAAGACGCCAAAAACGTCATCGGTGTCTTTTTGTGACGAGCTAATGACGATATCGAAATCGTCCACCGGGTCGCGTCACATTTTGTCATCGGTGACCAAATGCATATTTTCGTCACAAATGTGCCACCAACTGCGGACGAATAACGAGTCGTCATGGATGTGGATTCAGTTTGTGACGATGCCTTTGGTCATGCATGAAACCTCATTTTCGTCATCATCTCCCGCCTAACGGCCGTTTGACGGCGCGCCGTTAACGGCGTTTGTTGTCTGTGACGATCCGGTTATGTCACCGACCGTCTTGTATTATCGTCATTAACGACCATTTGGTTCCGTTCGGGCAGCGTTGTAAGCTGACACGGCAGCTGACGTGTCTTGATCTAATTAGTTGTTATTTCGCCATAGAATTCACTTTCATATCATCATAGACGAGCCATCAATTTCATCACAGAAGTGCAGGTGATAATTTAATTGCAATTTGCGAATGATATTAGAATGACCAAACAATTCTATAGATAAATAGATCCACTATTCCAGTAACCATACATGGAACACATTACAATCTTCACATCTCATATATGACTGCAACATGTCCAAAATAATACCACAGTACCTAGGAGACACCATGGCAGCCCACTACGACATCAAAGGACACTCCTGATTCATGTCTGGAAACATATGAAACATGTTGTGCCATATCTCTAACTGCCGGGTAGCACGCAGTCTTGACAAGATGTTGCAAGAACAAAGAAGTGCCAAACTACTCACCAACTTGCTTCTTGCTATGAATTGTACGATGTTGTTGTTGCCATAGCACCTAGCCACCAACCTGTTGCTACGCTGCTTACATGAGAGGAGTTGGATACGAGCTACTGCAACAAATGCACAGACCTGCGGAAAAAAACGAAACAAGTCAACCAAGTTGCAAACTGAAAAATGAATTAACAGATACTTACTGCTGTTGAATCGCTAGAGGCAGAGAGAGCAAAAGCCAAGGTACTATAGTATGATTAAATTAGTATGGAAGGCCATAATTTGGTTCAGCACGTACGAATGCATCACTAAAATATAGCCCATAATTAAAAAAAAACATGTGTGCGAGAATCACCAGGCCAGTGAGGAAAAGTGCTGCGCATATATGAAGCTTTTTTGTGCCTGATGGGAGAAAAAACATGATACCGTCCGTTGAAGATAGACAATAAAATTCCAAAGAAATTGAAATCACAAAATGTTGGCGTTCCATTATCAGGTCTGATTATAGATAAAATAGTTCTTTGCAAAGAATTTAAAATATATGTTGGCTCAATTGCTGTAAGTTTGTGCAAATATTGACTCACCAAGTTGCAGCTGTAACTTTGCACGTCTGTTGGCTCACCAAGTTGCAGTATCTGTCTGACAAAGCAATTTAAAATGGACAGACACCCAATCACTTCAGGTGGACAATGCAAAGCATTGATCTTGAAAAATGTAGAATTTTGCTATCAGCATTGGGCCATTTTGAATCATTTCTATTGCCATGCGTTCTTGTCGATATTTTATTATGGAAAAGATAACTAAGCTGAAACCTATGAAAGAAACCTTTACCTTTATATTCAGAAGTTTGTCTTAGCTAAGCATTTTGTTTAGCCATTGCTAATAAGCAGCTATCATAGCGAAGGTGGATGACAAGTTGCAAATGGGAACACATTCAGCTATTGAGACAAAAGTTAGCTGCAGTAAAAAAAGATGAATTAGATATAAAGAAAAAACATTACATGTTAGTTTGAGTGGTTCAGCACACAATTCCCTTGCCTGATGACCATAGATCTTGAAGTAGTGGAATTTTCTCCCAGTATGGCACATCGCTTCCGCAAATATTTAAGGCAACAGGTTACTGACGCAAAGGTCTAGATTACTTTAGTGAATATGAAGCTTTTTGGAATATGAGATATGTCAGTAGTGAGAGATTAATTAAGAGCGCACACAGGCAGGGTTCACCTTTCATTCTGATGCCTCTGATCCCAGTATATGTAGCCGAGAGCTTCTAAAGCTGTCAACAGAAAAATTGCAGCAGTGAATCATTACATCATGTTACCAAGCAAATCGAGAATCAAAGTCAAGAATACCGATTATGCAAAGCTACCGTCAACGGCACGTGGACGTGATGGCGAATAACTTTGCCGAGCGCAGCTCTTGATGCATGGCAAAGCTTTGCCGAAAGCGCTACCACCAGATGCGCTAGGCAAAAAGGATTCGCCCGTGAAATTTTTTGCCGAAGCGCGCACTTCGGCAAAGCCTTTGCTGAGAGTACACAAGGCTTTACCAAGCGCCCGTGCCGCTCGGCGAAAAAAGGCATCTCCCGTAGTGTGCATCCGAGTCTGTCATCCGAGTCTGTCTGACACATAGACAAATATTGAGTGCAGCCAACTGGAGTATGTCAAATTGGTTAGAATTTGGTAGCAGTTCAAGTCTGGTAGCTACTGTGAAATTAAGACAATGGATCGTAGCAGTTCCACATACTTATTGATGATGGTACAAATAATTAGTAGGAAACCACCATGATAATCAGAAATTCAGAAGACTAGTACTACGTACAGTACTCCATTGCTCAGAGTAGGGAACTAATCTACTGAGGATGCAATAAGTCACAGCACAATCGACAGCAGTACTCGGAGCCCGAGTAACTAATTATAAAATCTGTATAAAGAAGACGATGCAATCTATATTTTAATAATTCATTTATGCATGAAAACCAACTGAATAAAAAAAGAACATATTTCAAAGGATGTCTGACAAAGTAATTAGATCGTTCATACCTGTCGAAATTACAGAATTCATATCATAGCTGAATCTGGAGTCCAGCGAATTCTATCTGCCCGCAGATCTATAGGCCCAGAATAAACTGCAATTTCTACACACATACAAGAAGCTAGTTAGTTAATAGTTAATACCAAGGCTGATAGAAGATTACGGGTAACAAAAGTATGAGCATGTAAACACATATTCATTTCCACTTTACTAAATAGAGATCGTTTTTACAATTGCATCGAAAGCATGAGCAGCAAATACATGTCAGTTTGTAACAACCTCTGATCCGTGTGGGTTCAGCTTCTCTTTCAGCGTACAGGAACGGCAGCGGCCGGGATGCCGGGCACAGCCTGGTACTGCCTGGGTTCCTGCTGCCGATCTGGGTGGGGGCCGCGCCTGCTCCCGGCCGGGCGACCGGCCGGAGGGAGTTGTCCCGGGTGGGGCATGATAGATTCAGCGGAGCGCCGAGGGCAAAGCGGGCGAAGGCGGATCTGGAGAGAGCTGCACCCGGATTTCTGTCGCCGAGAGGGGCAGGGTGCCCGCCGATGTCGCCGCCGCCTTTGGGGATCGTGGAGAGGCGGTCCGCCAGTCGTCGTCTCCCGCATCCGCGACCTAGGAGTCGTGGGGTAGGGAGTTACGTCGCGCGATCTAGGTTTGGTGGGGCAGCAGCCAGGGGATGGGGGATCACACGAGTGGATATGGGGAAGGACGGGTGGATCTTGGGAAAGAAGAGAGAAAAAATAGAGGGGGAGAATTTTCACGTCACCCGCGCCCGCGCGTCTCCATGACTCTTTGAGGCAGAGCGCGGACTTTCGAATTTTGGGCGTGCGGTCCAGTGCGAACGCGGGAAAGCTGGTTATTTTTTATTTGTTTTGTTTCTTGTTTTTATTTTTTTTTTAATATGACTAAATAAGAGATGTTTTTGAATATAAAAGATTTATCGTACCACTTTGTCAAATCATTTGAAACTTTTATGGGATAGTTATAGAGCCAAAATATGTTGTGTGAATCTGTAGAATTTTCTGACCAAGTCTAGTTATTACTATAATTATTTATTGAATTATTAAGGAATAAATCACAAAAAAACCATAAAGTGGCTAAAAAATTCTAAAAACTTGCATAGCCACATGATTTTGATGTATTAGCATCACATAAAAAAATTCAAATGATTTTGATAATGTTATTGCACATCTATCGAAAGGCATAGATGACTCACATAGTCCTAATATGACTAAGTGAGAGATATTCTTGGTTGTTAAGAATATATAGTACCACTTTATCAAAATCATTTGAAACTTTTTACGAGATGGTTATAGAGCCAAAATATGTTGTGGTATGAATTGGTGGAATTTTCTAACCAAATTTAGATATTACTATAATTATTTGTTGAGTTACTAAGAAATAAATGTTAAAAATACCATGAAGTGGCTAGTAAAATCTAAAAACTTGCATAGCCACATGATTTTGGAGTATAAGCTTCACATAAAAAATTCAAGTGATTTTAACAAAGTTTTGTTGCACATCCATAGTAAAGGCATGCATGGCTCATGTGGTCCTATATGACTACGTGAGAGATGTTTCTCGTTGTGATGGATGCCCCTGTTCGCTAGGCGCTATGCGGATTCTAGGCAAAGTGACCCGCATCCTAGAGCCTAGTCGGGATTAAGCGAGCTTAGGCGTTCCTAAGCGGCGGCTAATACATGCTTTTATACTTAACAAAAGAGCTAATATATGCTTTTTATACTTAATAAAAGAAAATAAATAAGAGATAAGTGCTCAATGTTGGGGAGAAAGAGGAGCGAAGGCCCATTTAACGACCCAAGCCCACCGACACCTTATCCTCTCCCAACCTCCCTTCCACCTCTGTTTTCTCTCTCTCTCTCTCTATCCCCTTGAACTCCTCTGCGCTCCCGACTCCTGCCGCCGCCTCCTTCCCTACCGCGCCGCCGCCTCCTTCCCCACCGGATCCGCGCCGCCCGGCGCCCGCCACTCTCGTCCTGCCCCTGCAAGTGTCGCCCACCGCATCCTCGCCCCCTGCGCCGCAAGCCATGCGCCGCCGGTGACCCAGCCCGCCTAGGGTTCCGCCTACCCCCATAGGCGAGGGGGACCCATCGTCGAAGCTTAAAGCGCGCCTAGGCTCAAATTTAGGCGCCGCTTAGCGAAACAGGGGATGGATGTATAGTACACTTTGTCGAAATTATTTGAAACTTTTATGGGATTGTTATAGAGCCAAAATATATTGTTCTGTGAATCTGTAGAATTTTCTGAGCAAATTTAGCTATTACTATAATTATTTATTGAATTACTAAGGAATAAATGTTTAAATACCATGAAGTGGCTAGAAAAATCTAAAAACTTGCATAGCCACATGATTTTGAAGTATAAGCATCACATAAAAAATTCTAGTGATTTTAATAAAGTGTTGATGCACATTTATTGCAAAGGTATACATGTCTCACATCTATGACTGTCATTTTGCTTTTTGATCCTTTTTTCAAAAATTTGCTTAAATACGCCTCTGTCGGGAAGATTTTTGAAAGAATGGACCCTCAGATCTTGGCGCCGACCTTGGACTGTGTAGATAGATCTCGTGTGTAAAATAATAAGTGCTATTGTTGAATTGAATATATATGATACTAGATTGTAGGCCGGTTGGTTAAGGCTTTAGCCCATGAGCCCTGTGGCTGTGGAGTCGAACCCCAACACATGCAGTGAGTTGATTTTTTTTTTTTTGCGTAATTGCATTCCGTAATAATCTGATCAATGGACCCGTTGTCTATGATGACAAAAGCCACATGCATGTAAGTAATAATAAAATGAATAGGTACAGGTAACCAAAAAATCTAGTGCAGAAATGGGATTCGAACACATGACCTTCATCAACTCAAAGTGTCAACGCCATCCATGATAATACACGAATTTAGGTTGCGATACTATATAAAATCTTGGCTCATTTGAAATGCAACAACCGACCTCTGATCCATTCAACTAAGGGGCCCACCATTCAATTACATGTTGAAAGCTAACAAATAAACTAACTTTAATTCTTTGCACAAGAATGGTAGTGGGCCCTCTAGGCCACGCATCCCACATCGTCAAGTTTTACAAGTGCGGCAAACAAGACACACTCTATGACGTATCAAAATAGAAAGGATCAACCAGCGATGGAACGGATCTTGTGGTCCACTTTGTAAATAAAGGATGGAGCGGGCCGCCTGGCAAGGCTGAAGCCACTATTGAGCGGGCTCGATCTGCAGTACAGAGGCTCACATATGCAAAAAAAAGGGCCGCTCAATCTGCTGTACAGTGGCCCACTATGTCGAGTAGTCCATTGGTAACGTTCTTAACTAATGTGTACTGGGTCACGAGTTCAAAGCTTCACAAGAGCATATTTTTTGCCAAAAAAAAATAAAGGGTCCAGCTGCTGTGGAGCGGAACCTATGGCCCACTTTGTCAAAAAAAAAAAAAATTTGTAGTGGGCCCTCTGGGCCACGCATCCCACATCGTCAAGTTTTTACAAGTGCGGCAAACAAGACACACCCTATGACGTATCAAAATAGAAAGGCCCAACCAGCGATGGAACGGGTCTTGTGGTCCACTTTGTAAATAAAGGATGGAGCGGGCCACCTGGCAAGGCTGAAGCTACTATTGAGCGGGCTCAATCTGCTGTACAGAGGCTCACGCATGCAAAAAAAAAGGGCCGCTCAATCTGCTGTACAGTGGCCCACTATGTAAAAAAAGGGTCGAGCGGGCAAGTATGACCCACGCCGTCAAAGCGTACACGTGCGAAAAACCATACGTTATCTAATGACGACTACTAAAACTGATATGTTATCAAGTTGTTTCATCATTAGGTGTTCCAAATGAATCAAATTAAAAATGACGATATCAAATTTAATATGTGATGACTATGTTTCATCATTACAAAGACGACATACCAAATTAGAATCTATGACGATCTCCTTCTACAATTTGGTGACATTATTTTTAGTATCGTCACTAATATTCAAGCCAAAACTTCGTCACCTCACACTTATGACGAAAAATAGACATTTCGTCATAGAAGATGTATCCTTTTGTGACGAAAGTGTGCGGCGTCACGAGAAAAACGTCCACCGATGACCAGATTTCTACTAGTGTCACAAACAATCATGCTCAATCCTCGATCTTGTCACCCAAGTTAGGTTTAAACAAAGTATATAAGAATCAATTCTATCTTGTTTGTTGTGCCTATGGTTAGAGAAGAATGAATGAAGTTTTGGTTCTGTTGGTGTTTTCCCACCAATAGAGCCCATGCACTTGATCTCTACCATGACTTTGCAAGTAGGACACACTTTGAGCAAAAAGGTGGAGAAGCTTATCAGTCTCTCGAATTCAACAAGTGAATGTTCTACAAGCATGCACACTAAACAAGAAGCCGCTGCGCTTCACTCCAACTCATAAGACCAGCTAAGAATATGGATGACGTTGTGCTTCACCATCTCAAGGAGCACAACCGTCAAGATCGAATAATACACTCAAGGAAATAACAAGGTAAGAAGTCTTGTTCAGAGACTTAAAACACTGAATCCTCACCGAAAGGTAAGATCGGTAAGTTATCCACATGCATAGCATATTTACTCCCTCGCATTGCATAATTATTTTCCTTTAGCATATTTACATTATAGTACTAGCCTTGCATTAGAAAAGAAAAAATAAATATTTGTTTGTTGCATATACTTTGAAAAACTCTAAGCCCCATGTAAGTAATTTTGTGGTGTGTAATACCCACAAGGATATTTACTTGTGGTGGCATAAAAATAAAATAAATATGCATGCATCATCATTCTTTATTTTGCATAGAAAATCCAAAAATATTTATCTTTCTTGAACTATTGTCTTAATGGAATAATCATAATCTTTGGCAACAAGAAGCAACGTGGCTAATCCCTAACGCTTAATCAAGTTCCACTAGCTTTGTTGTCTATTTGAGTTCAGTAGGATTCCAAGGAAGAGAGATATAACACACATGGTGTTCAGCGTTAAAGAAGATCAATCACCCCACCATCACTATCTACCTCTACTTCCAACCATCAAGGACATTGAAGACTATGTCAACATCCAGCTTGGGGAGTGCAACCCCTAGTTATCCGAGATAAGTATCTTATTATCTATATTATATTATTTATTATTATTAGTTAAATATTTTGTTTGCTAGATAGTTTGTTAAGAGTCTAGTTTTAATAGAGTCTAAAAAGTCTTTTTGTTAGAGTGGAAATAAAAGAGTCAAGAGAGAGTGCACACTAAAGTTTACTTTGCTCAATTAAAAGGAACCCTAAAGGCTGCCAACATGGAGATGATGAATAGTTGCTCTGTTGTTATACTTTTTCTAGTACTTACCTTTCAAGCTTAATTTCTCTTGAGTTCCATTTGAAAAATCACTTTGATTTAATATTTACTCAAACCTGAAACCTATGGGTTGCAAATGCTTGCTCAAAAGTCTAGGTAATTGACGGATATGATATATGATAGTCCGAGTTGCTATTTGATCTTACTCCTAGTGACACTAGATTTACGGAGATTTATATTTCGAAAATTGAAGATGCACATGATAAGTTCCTATGTGGAAAGGATAAGTTCCTATGTGAAAAAAAACCTTTTGAAATATATATATATATAGGCTGCTTGTTTTGCATTGAGTTTGTTCAATCTTTGTCGACCCTTAGAAACTTGTCATGCTGATCATGTACACTCCACTCACTTCATTTCACTATCATCTACTCACTCTAGCCAACAAAAATGTTCTACTCCTATCCTAGGGGAGAGCAACCAAAAATATTTATATATTTACCATACCCATCCATTCATTGCTAGCCAATATCTTACAAAAAGCTCCATCATTTATACCTCTCAAAAGTTATTGCAAAAAGAGATCTGGGTTGTATATCTTTAAAAAGAAAAAGAGAGATGAAAAACGGACAAAAGTCCTACGAGCGAGTAGAGCCTACCTCCCTAAATAAAAGAGATGAAAAATGAACAAGTGTTCGAGGGCGAGAAGAGCCCACATCTCTAAAAATAAAGATGAAAAATGGACAAGTGTCCGAGGGTCATAGAACCCACATCTTTATAAGAGAGGAAATAATGGACACAAGTCCGAGGGCCAGCCAGAGTCCACCTCTCTTGGAAAAAAAAAAAGAAAAGAAAAAAAAAAAAAAAAAAAAAAAAAAAGAAAAGAGATGCAACCCGGGTTCTCTACAAAATTATAAAAAGAGAGAAGATTCCAAAAAGGAGCAAAAGTAAGATTTCCCTCATCTATTCTATTCACTTCATACTTTACTACATTGCATACCATATATATATTCTATTCACCATACACATGCACCACTTGATCAGTGTGACTTGTATCTTTGGATCCATTGCTTGAATTTACAATATATGTTTAGTAAGTAAATAAATTATTTTCTCCTACCTATGAGCTCCACATATATAAGCCTTAGATATTAGGTGAGAGAAAAGAAGGCATAGTATGCTATTGCCTTAACTAAAAATGTTACATATTATGAGAGTAAGGCAACACTATCTTATTGCCTTAGAGAAGATCCACAAATACCACAAATGAGACACTTGAGAGGGTCATATAACAGAACTTTGAGTTTTATTTGAAAATCAAGAAAAACTCGGAAGGACAGTTTGATCAAAAGAGTTTGAGATATAGTGTTTGACTTGGATGTTCTATCTTTCAATTACCCAAGATTGCGAGAAAAAAGATATAAAGCCCCAAAAGGTAAGAGGTAATTGAATAATTAAAGTTCGAAAAAGTTTATCTTTATCCGGAGAGAAATTTTGTTTGAAAGCATGTGTATTTTAAAGGTGTGATAGCATTGCAGCAACTCTGATCCATTGCTAAGTTTGGCTTTGCTAGGGACTAGCAAAGGGTAAGCTTGGGGAACTTGTTGACACCTGTTATAGCATAATATTACTAGCCAACTAAATTTGAATAAGGGCATAATTTGAATATCAAACATAAGTCTAGGGTTTAACTAACATAATTCCACAAGTTTTGGTGATTCATATAATTTCAGGGACTTAACAGATAAATGCAGAGAATAATGGAGAAAGTTCCGAATATACAAGGCCTATGAAGACCAGACTTGTCCGTGAAGCAACTCAACCCGAAAAGTGAACTAAAACATTCTAGAAGATACGAGAGGACACGAGAAAAGACGGAAGCCGAGGTGGCATGACACTGGCGGCGCCCCGTATCCCACCACGCGGCCGCCGCCCTGTTACTTGACCAATCGGGGCTCATCTTTGTATGTCGATTTACCACCGACCTTGAGGTTGTATCTACACCGTTTCTAAGGTCGGTTTGATCCAAGGGCTATCGTTCATCGTCAAGGCCTATATAAGAAAACCCCCTGCCCCCAGGGTTAAACCCTAATTCATTCTATCTCATTATTCATTATCTCTCAGTTGTAGAGGTGTCCCAATGTAAGGATAACCTCTCTCTGGGATTAGTGAATTAGAGGTAGATTAGAAGTAGATGAGATATGTAATTAGAGATAGATTAGACATGTAATTAGAACTAGATTAGATCTAACTTAGATCTAATCAAGAATAAGGGAGAAAGGAGCTATGCTCTTGTTCCGGAGATGTCTTGAGTATGGTATGTCTTTGTATCTTCTCTACAAGACTTATGATTCATATATTTATCTTCTCTATTTACTTCCATTATTTTCATATATGGTTAAGTATAGTTGTTATGTTATTGCATGGGATCTCCGCTCATTATTGAGTGCTCTAGTTATTCATGGTAGCTAGAGTAGTAATCTATAGTATAGATATGGTGTCTAGGCTATAGGTTACCCGAGATTGCGCCCCATCCACGGATAGTTGTGGTAGCCCTGGGGTGACAGCTTTCGGTAAGGCCTTTGTAGTCCACCACGTTCGGATTGGTGTTTTAAGTAGAGCTTTTGGCGACCTTCTCCCAACTACCTTTTTTCCCAGTCTTCTTGAGAGTTGGAAAGGATCTGTTGCTCCAAAGTGCAGTAGTGTAATTGCTATCATAGAACCTAAGTAATAGAGATACCCGGGAACCTTGATCTCTCCTTTGACCTCTTGATTAGTTTAATTATTCTTTGACATCTTAGTTAGGTTATTATTTTATGCTTTGATATTATCTTATCCTTAACCATTTACCCCCTCACTATAGTCTAGTGTTTTGCTAAGTTAGTGGATACATGATTGTGACTTATTAGAATTCTTTAGCCAAGCTTCCCTGTGGATCACGATACTCTAGAATACTCATCCTAGGGAAAAGCTACAATGGTAGGTGTTACGTAAACTGCTGATTCCTTCATATTCTTTTAGCACTTAACAAATGCCAACACCCCTCCTCCTTCCTTTCCCCTCCCTCTCTTGCTCGGTAGGATGGGGCGTGGGAGGCGACGAGGGCGGTGGCCGGATGGGCGGGCGAGGGAGGGAGGTGATCTTGGCGCCGCAGCGCAGCCTCAGACGGGGCGCTGCCGGCGGGCAAAGCGAAGCTTGGCCGCGGCGTAACGGCCGAGAATGGAAGGCGAGGGAGGGAGGTGGCGCTTCGGGCGACCGATGATGGAGCTTGGCGTGGGGTCGCCGGACGGCGCCCGGCCGACGGCGGCCTAGCGCCGCACTGCGTGCGCAGGGCGAGAAGAGGAGACTGGAGGCGCGGTCGCCCGATGATGGACGGGCGGAGGAGAGAGGTGGCGCGAGGGACGGACGGCGAGCGGACGGAGGCGGGGCGGGCGATAGACGACGAGGACGGAGGCGATTCTGCGCTGGCGACGGACGACGGGGACGGCGGCGGGCGGCGAGGATTCCGTGTGTGTGCGTGTGTGTGGTGAGAGAGAGAGTGTGAGAGAGTGAGTGTGAGGAGGAGGGGGCGGGCTCTCGAGGGGGAATGGATAAGGCCCGTTAGGGTTTAGGGGTTAGGGCCTTTCTCGAAAGTGCCCGTTTCAACGGCGCTCGGTAGAGTAGGCCGAGAAAATTAAATTTTCGAATTTTACAAACCAAACTTCACATTTGATTCAAAAATTTGAATTCGAAGGGGAGAGAGCACCCAGTCCGTCGGGGAGTTCACCGAGAGCACACAAAACCCTCGGTAGACTTAGGTAGTTTCACCGAGGGCCTTGTAGCAGGACCCTTGGTAAAATCTTTCTCTGGGCGCCCGATCACGGCCCGCCGGTGAAATAAGGTTTTTTTGAATTTTGTATCCATATTTTTTTGTGGGGTTCATACAATGTCTCATAGGTGATGTTGAAGTTTCAGAATTTTTTCAAAACTATTTATTATATATTTTGATTTTATTCCTTTTAATTGAATTTTCTTGAATAAGTCGATTTGAACTGAAGTCATACGTGTAGAGTGCAGGCATGAGCCAAAAATGGGATTCATAATCGTGAGTGCAATGTGAGGCCTTGTGCAGGGGGATAGACCCAAAACCTTACCAAATTTTTTTTCTCATGTCTAGGCATATGATGCCACAACAAGCTGAACAAGTTTCAGGATTTTTCAACTTCGTTTGCATTTTCTATAATTAAAAACTAATCACCCGCAAGTGAATGGTCATGTTTAAGTGAACAATTTGTTCGGGGTTTTTTGGTCTATCCCCTGCACGAGGCCTCACATTGCACTCACGATTATGAATCCCATTTTTTTGGCTCATGCACGCACTCTACTCGTATGACTTCTAGTTCAAATTTGACTTATTCAAGAAAATTCAATTAAAAGGAATAAAATCAAAATATATAATAAATAGTTTTGAAAAATTCTGAAACTTCAACATCACCTATGAGACATTGTATGAACCCCACAAAAAAATATGGATCCAAAATTCAAAAAAAAAAACCATATTTCACCGAAGCGACACCGATCGGGCGCCGGTAGAAAGATTTTACCAAGGGTCCTGCTACAAGGCCCTCGGTGAAACTACCTAAGTCTACCCGGGGTCTAACGTCGCCCTCGGTAGAGTTGACGGCATCGGCTACAAGGCCCTCGGTGAAACTACCTAAGTCTACCGAGGGTCTAACGTCGCCCTCGGTAGAGTTGGCGGCATCGGCTGCGTGGGATCTTTGCGGACCCGGGCGTTAACAACACCGAGGGCTTAGGTTTGCGGAGGGATGGCTCTCGGTGACTTTGCGTTGTACCGGCGCCTGTTGTTTCGAGGATTGCCTCTCGATGAACACAACCCCTACCGAGCCTGTGGTCACCCGGCGAGGGGCTCTCGGTGGGCCGGGTCACCACCGGGGATTTTATTCCACCGGCGAAGCTCTCGGTACATCGTATATGTACCGGCTTGTTTGGGGGCTCTCGGTACACGCTCTAGCGCTCGGTGGAGGCTGACTGTGCGGTAGTGATTGGGACCTTGCTCCAGAAGCGTAGACACGTGTACATGGCCTTACCCACAGCTTTGCATGTTAGACACATTAGAGCACTTGGTTACAGCTTTAACTGTGAAGCAGAGGTGTGCACGCAATACAATTGCCCACCTTGGCTCACTCATTAACAGAGGCGGTTCTATATACCCGCCTCCGTTAATCAAAATAAAGCAACAAAAAAATCACAGCCCTTGTCGTCCAACCGGGCCCTGACCTTGATCTAGAGTTTGGACTACTCTTTCCCAGCCTCTGCACTGTCCTCATCTGCACCATCATCGAATCCTCCATTGTGTCTTAGTTTGCCTTCATTAGATCTGAGACAAGAAGGGTGTGGGCTAGAGAGCAAAGGATCGAAGTGGGTCGGACCAATAAATGAATAATACCCTAAAATATGTTACCAGGCCGTTCTGTTATCAGAAACAGCAGGACTACATGGTTTCAGTCACGAAGTGGTTGGAGCATCTTATGTGGCTATTTTCAGGAGCAGTATTGCTAATGTCTCCGGCACTCAGACGACAAATCGTGATGGTTGCCGAGCGCCATTGCAACCATGGTGCCTGCACTCTACGTACAGGATTGGATTGGGTGTCACTGGAGATGTGGCGCAAAATGGATGACCACTCTCAAACTCCTGGTGTCTAATAACGCACTTATAATGCACACCGTGATCTGGATAGATCTTCTGGCAGCCATGATGTTCATACACCATTGGCAAAATAGCTGCGCCTGGTCTAAATGATCTGGAGTGGCAGCACTCTCTTTTAGTCTAGCATGTGCCTCGTTCTCGATGTCTCAAATTTCTATGCCTCATGTTTGTCATCTTTTCCAGTTATCTCTTACCATCTCTTATTTGTTTATATGCTAACACTAATATGTTCAGCAAAAGGAGGGGCGGCATCAGGTCATGTGTGGCTTGTGCAGAGATAGTATTGTACGGGCAAGTGATTGGTAGGTAACCAATTTATGTGAAACTTTTGTGATGGAAAAGATCAATATGGGCCATCCATTTAGAGATTAAATTAAATGGTAAAAATCCAGAAGGTACTTATTGAAAGTACTTTAATCAAACAAGTGCAGATCGCGGCCAGTGTCCAATAGTATATGTTATTACCGAAGGACAAATCGTTTTGTTTATAGCGACGTTGATGTAAGTGTCCTATTTCTTTTTTTTTTTTATAAAAGGGATATAAGTATCCTATGGCTCTGTCTATCAAATCTACTACATCTTTCTAGGGGCAATTTGAGCTGGTCAGGAACTTAAAGATGTGAACAAAAAAATGGGTTGGGTGCTCTGCCACCATTCTCCTTCTTGTCTGGCATCAATGTCGTTGGTCCACATCCACCGTCACTCGGCTTGATGGATTGGCGTACTGCTCACTCCCTCAAACATGTGCCGTGTGTGGCTAGAGTTTCCATGATGACATGGTGTAGCGCCATTCTGGTAGGGATGACAGCTTGGGAGTCTGGCTTGTTGCCATCTTGTGATAGGATCTAATTTGATACTTATGTATTTTCTTAGATGAAGTCTGAGGTGTTGACAGTGCTTCTGCATCTGAGTAGGAAATAGGCTATCTCAGTATTTTGTTTGCAAGTGCTGCTGCAATAGGAAAAAGTCTAAATAACCCCCTAATGTAGTAGGCGGTCTAGTTAACACCCCAATCTATAAAACCGGGTATCCAACACAACAAACTTTGCAAAACCATTCATTTTACCCCCTTGGCGGTTTTGGGAACCCGGTTTTGCCTAGGTGGCGCTCCAAGTTGGCAGGAAGTGACACAGTGGCTGTGGGTCCAAGCTGTCACCCCACACCTCTAGCTCCATCTTCATCTCCAAACCGTTATGGTCCAGGTGCGCAGCACCAGCAGCATCTCCTCCAGGAGCACGATGATGCACAGCTCCTCCCGGACGTGCGCGCACCGGTCGCCGATGTGCGGATCGAGGATCCTCCACCGTGTAGCTCCGGATCTTTTTGACTTTTTGCGCACCCATGCGACGATTTCATGCCGCCGAACCTCACTCCCATCGGCGTTGGTGCTGCTCCCGTGCTACTGCCTCGCACCGCTGCTTCTCCTCCCTTGCTGCACGCGGTGCCTCGCGCCACCACAGCTCTCCTGACCTGAACGCCGCTGTGGGCCCTCCCGTCCCGTGCGCCGCCGTTCCCACACTCCTCTGCCCCTGCGTAGCTCAGCAGGCAATCGGCGTCATCCACGTCAGGGGGCCTTCGTGCTAGAGCCGCACCTATTGGGCGGCCTCCTGGACGCGTGTCTGCGATGGGTTGACCACGTCTGCGCGCTCGCCGCGTCGTACCGGCGCTTCTGCAGCTTGCTGCAGACCCGTCTTATGGGGAGGAGGGGCAGCGTTTGCGACGCCCATGGGCCCATGCCACCGGGGGCCCATGAGTCTAGCTGTGTTTAGTGGCAATTGCTATGGTACTCCCAAATGAATGTGGACCGTCCATTTTTCCGATCGGGACGGTCCGCGATCATCTATTACCTCCTAGGAGGTAATAGTATTTATTGAATTCTTATTTTACAAAAATGGTAAATAAGGAAAGTTTTGAATATAAAATTTCTTTTTAGATATTGTTGATGCATGCGTAATCTGTACAAGGCAACACATGCGTAATCTCTACAAGGCAACTCATGCGTAATTTTTTTTTTTTATTCTTGATATTCATTGCCTTATAATTGTATACCTCAGGTATGTGGTGTCTTTTATTATTATTTTTTATTCTTGATATTCATTGCCTTATAATTGTATACGCATGGGTGTGGTGTCATGCATGTCGTGTGCGTGTTAGCAGGTTAGGAGGGTGTTGTGTCATGAACGTTTTTTTTAAATGTGTCATGCACGTTAACAGGTTTCTAGCGTGGTGTGTCATGCACAATTTTTTTTTTTTTTTGAAATGTGTGTCATGCACGTTAGTGTTAGATATAAGAGTACAAGGTGCATAGATGCTAAAAAGGGAAACAAAATGTGTAACTAGTTTTTTTGTTCTAATTTTTTCCAAAATCATGATCCGTCAAGTTGTTATGCTCTTACCGCTATTGTCTTATTCACCGTTTCTTGTGCACATTTTTTGAAATTCAAATTTTAAAAATGACAACTTCAGACGTCATTTTGGAACACTAAATGACTTCATCTAAAAAAAATCATAAACATAGAAGTTGTATAACTCATGAAGATGTGCAATTTTTATTTTGGTCAATTCTTCATTTCACAAAGTGATAGTATCATGGTTCACAAAATCTAAATAGCTCTCATATAGTTTATGAAACTACTAGAGAGAGATATAAGATTTATGAACCATGTTAGTAACATTGTGCAAGATGAACAAATGATAAAAATAAACCATGTTAGTAACACTGGGCAAGACGAACAAATGATAAAAATAAACATTGTAGATGGTGAGAAGATATGAAACTTTGTAGTTGATAAGTTTTTTATTTGAAATCATCTTGTTATAAAAATAAGTTTGAATTTTTAACATTCAAAATTTGATTTTTTTTTTTAAAAAAATTGCCTAGGATGGAGAAACAACTAAAATAAACATTGATCCTGAGAGGAAATTAAACTTTGTAGTGGACAAGTTTTTTACTTGAAACCATCTTGTCATGCAATACTATATCTGAATTTTTCAAATTTGAAATTCAATGTTTAGGGAATTACGGATTGATATTTATTATTATTATTATTACAATGGGATTTGGCGCTGCTCTCTGCTCTCCGTGATTTGCTCAATCGGCGTTGTTCTCCTGGTCCGTCTTGGCGTTTGGAAGGGGGCTGGGCATGCAGGGGATTGACTCCGTAATAGAGGCATGCAGGATTTTCTTTTTCTTGTATTTATTAATTCATTCAGTAATTCATTAAATGGTAAATAATGAACGGTCCAGATCGTTTTGAGATCTTACCTCCTAGTAGGTAAATGGAGTACCTGAGCATTGCCCGTGTTTAGTACATTTTATTCAACTAGGCCAGCCTGATCCATTGAAATCTGCGCTTGTCGCCTCGCCTAGAAGGCTGGAACCTGATCTCATGACTATGCGGTCCTGCGGTTCTGTGGCAGCGGGCGTTTCATGGTGGAAGAAGTTCGGCACGGAGGAGATCCACCCCAAGGAGAGCCTCCGCAGCTCCACGTACTCGAGCTGCCACGGCGTACAGGAGCAGCTTCTTGTAGAAGGTGATTACATAGTGCTGCTACGCCTCGACTTGCAACTGGCTTGTATTAGAAGGTGATTACATACAAGCCGGAGAGAATGGAAAAGAGTAAGATGAGAATGGTGGTCGCGGTGACCATCGCACGAGCAGCCTGCGGCATTGGATGTCCTCGAAGCATGGCTTGGTGACCGAGCAGATGCCACTCGCCTATTCGCCGCGTCGTTCCTGCTTTCGGCTTGCTGCAGATCATCGGCTTGGCGTGGTGACCCAACAGCAGCAGACCGTCCCGACCGTGGCGAGAGCAACAGCACGACCTGGACGGTGACATCATCAAAACAAGCCAACGTGGAGTGCCACATGTGGAAAACCACTAGCAAAACCAGCTTAGGGGGTCATCTGTCCCGTTTTGCAAAGTTTATTGTGTATAATAAGCGGTTTTATAGTTCAGGGCCTTATGTAGACTACCCTAGATATGTTAGGGGGTGATGTAGACTTTTTCCTGCTGCAATATAATGGGGTGATGTAGACTTTTTCCCGCTGCAATATAATGCCCAGTTGCTATCAATCACATGTGCGAGGTTTTACCACACTAACACATTTTAATTTGACAAGAGCAAGACCACAATTTGAGTAGTAGTTTCAGCTGTGCAGGGCTATTGTATTTGTATATGCGTTCATTGGTGGATTGCACAGACTGAAGGATGTGTGGTGGTGGTGGTGCCGCTGGCGTTGAAGGGAGAGAGATTTAATGTTCATCCGCGTCCCACTGTATGTCCGCAGGCTGACATGACTTCAGCAAAGATACCTGCCAAGATTGGCCTTCGAGCCATAGTAGATAACCAGTCATGAGAGAAGTCCTACCTGCACGCTTAGCGCCGCCACAACTAGGGAAGTAGGGCCCACGGACATATGCCCATATGCCTAAGCTCTGGCCAACTGTGATTTAGAAAAACCAGCCGTCCAGCATGTTCGCATCAGGATATGGGTTAGCGCGGAAACTACTGATGGGAACTAACTCCTCTCGATTTGCATACATCATTGGCCATTGTATATAGGAATAGGCATATGCATCTTTCATGATGTCTCCAATTCCCATGGCTTATTGTTTCTTTTTTCGGCGGTTGCTGGAACATCTTATCTGTTTCAAGTAGTGATGGAGAGGCGACATCTCAATGGTGGTTTTTCAGATATACGTGTGTGGTGCCTATATTTATATGTGTATCGTTACTGGTTTCTTCATTGGTAGGCAACTAGTTTGTGCCTACTATTTAATGAACCCATATGTAGCCATGAGGATTATAATAATGTATTGAAAACATCTTGTTTCTTTTCTTTTTTATTGTATTGGTCCGTCACAGTGTCTATATATTTTTTTGGGAAAGGAAACTTTTATTACTTTCAAGCAATTACATCAAGATGATACAATGTCTTCAAAATTCCCGGCCTCTACCCATGGACACACAGCCTATAATTGTTCAAACAACCACGTACTCTAATGACTGACAATCCTAAGATTAGACCGCCACCCATGTGCCTGGGTAAAAAATTCCTTGGTCTCCCGCTCCAAGAACCGAGATGCCTCCACAAGCACCTCTTGGTCAGTAGGCCATTGAAGGATAGGCCACGAACGAAGCCAATGTGTAATTGAGTAGAGTACCTGCAAAAAGAAGATCGTTTGTTTTGAAAAACAACTGAATTTCTACAGAGCAAGACAGACCAACACAAGGCTGCCACGCCAACTTGGACAAGTGATTTGAATTCTTTTTGGTATTCCGTTCAGCCATCCCCAAACATATTAGCTAGCTGTTGTAGACAATAAAATCCCTCGAACTTGTCATGTTTATCCTCTTTATTTTTCTTCACTTCTACCTTTTGCTTGCTCAGTCTCACTCTATTGATGCCAAGTCATGGAAGCTGTTAGTTTCCTTTGTTAGGTGACAACCATTTCTCAATAGAAACCATTGCCCAAGTCTTTACAATTCTGCAATTCTTGAGCAGTCTTGTGAATTAATATTTGTGGTCATCTCATAGCTGACCAGTCTAATTTGTATAAAACACCGAAATTGCAGTCGAACTAACAAACAAAAGGGCTTGAAATACATGACTATTACAATACACAGTTTCCCAAGCAGGCGCTAGTCCAGATGGCTAGCTGTTACCGCATTGCAGCCTGTGCTGGCTGGAGTTCGATGCCCCACGCGAGCGAATTTGATGGCCAAAAATCCCCTCGTCTGCGCCATGCCAAAGCAAAGGTCTAAGGTCAGCCCATTCTCATATGGGAGCCGTGGTGCCACTGTGTCTAGTTGGGGGTAGGGGTTGGGAGGTTGTCTAGACTAGACCTGTGGGAAAAGATCTTATTCTTAAGCATAATGCTTGGGTCTATCTTAGCCCCTGTAGGTCGATTTTTTTTTTTTTGAAATACAACTTAAACATGAAGCAACAGAAGTTTGTAATAAGTTATAATGCCGTGAGTTCAAGTAAGACAGCAAGTAGCTGACAACCACGTAAACCAAATCAATGGCAGTAGTTAAGTCCAACAATATATGATATGTTCAGGATAAAACTCGAGGGGCATGCTAGTATTGTTACTACTTCGGCTCCTCATGACTGATCATGCAGCACGATACCAGCCGGCATATATAGGGAAGGATGGAGGCCACGTGGGGAGGGTGCCAGAGGCAGCACCATGCTGGCCTTCAGGTCTCTCTCAATCTCTCATGCTGTTTGGAACATGTACATGATGCGACCATTTGAAGTTGTAAGTACATGTTCTTACAACTTCAATGGTGCTTACAACTTGAACATGTGCTTCTATGATTGCCTAACAAGTTGTTAATATGTGCCACACGACTAAACAGATTCTATCAGCCAGTTGTTGAGAGAGAACTGCAAAGCCCATGGTGTCTTGCTCTATGATGCGCTTGACCGTTTCATCGATCCCAGATCAGCTTGCTAATGGCCTGAATTGTGCAACCACGATTAGTATGAGTGAGAAATTACGACCGAACGAAACTGCTATCACATCATTATCCTTAACAGCACAACAGATGGAACTAGTAACGGTGCCAGATAGATGTTACTAAACCGTTGGTACCATAGTTAATAAATAACGGTGCCAGATAGATGTTCAGCAATGGGAGGGAAAGGATGAAACCAAGCACGTGCCTCTTTCCTGATGTCTCGGATTCCCATGTCTCAGGTTTTTTCCTCTTTTCCAGTTCTCTTTCGCCATCTTATTTGTTGATGCACACTAATACGTTCGCTAAAAGGAGAGCTGCTATCAGGTCGTGTGTGGTGTGGCAAACGCAGGTATAGGATCAGCAAGTTTGTGGTGTCGAATTTATACTAGCATTCCAACTGGTTTCATTGATGGAAATGGTAGGTAACTAATTTGTGCCTAATTTATGAAAGCACTTTGTGGTGGTTGGAGAAGATATGGACTGTCCATCAACAGAGATTGAATGGTAAAAATACATAAGGTATTTAATCAAAGTACCTTCATGAAATAGGTGGGTATACTACTAAAAAGAATGCAACTAGTGTCCATATATTATTGTAGTATTTCTTAGTTTACCTCACTGGCTGACAGACCACTCGAGCCTAAGGCATGCTCTAGAGAGAGAAGCAGAGAGAAATAAGGGAAGGAAAAACAAATAAAATAGGAAAAAAGACGAAGGGAAAAAAAATAGAAGGGTCTTTTCTGTTTAGATAATGGGTCTCTGGTTCTTGTGAGGATTTGTGATTCTAAATCGTAACTGACTTGTACCCGCTCTCTGCAGTGTTTGTGATTCAGGCAGCTCTGTTCTGAATTTCTCATGCTCTTTGGAACATGTCCATGTTGTGGCCATTTGAAGTTGTACGTGCCTGTAAAAGTTGCTAAATTTTGCCATGTGAGCAAACAGATTCTGTAAGCCAGTTGGTGACAGAGAATTGCAAGCCCATGCTGTCTTCATCTATGAAGCTCACCATTTCATCCCAGATCAGCATAGTATTGGGGTCCACACAAATTGTGCAATCAAGATTAGTATGTGTGGGAAGTGGATGAACCTGCTACTACCTCGTTATAATTAACAGAGTAACAGATGGAGTTTGGAAGCAGTCGTATAGGTAGGTCCAATGGATGAATAATACTAGTAATATGTATATTTGGTGGTACTATTGCCAAATCATAAACACCAATTTGACAACACTACATATTTTCTTGTTTGAGAATCACACAGTATAACACAGACCCCCACACACGCAAGCACACTCACCCCATCCCGATGAACTACGCATACCCTACCCCTATGAGCATCTCTGACGTAGTTGGCAGATTTGAAATTCACAAAGTCACCACAGGCTGTCGACCGGGACGTTGCTTACCACTGAGTGCATAGTACCGTGAAAATGTGAGCACTTATGTCAAATCAAGGACTTCAACCAAGGTGGGTAGGTTTCACCACAAAGAACCCAACCAACTGATAGGCGTGTGTATATATCTATGCAGTTAAGTCAATTCTACTAAGTCCAAAAAGGTTGAGAGTAGGGATATGGAGTTGTTAGAGAGCATTTTTTTCAATCTTGCCAAAAAAAGCCATTTCTAAATTCTAAATATTGATGGATACACGATTACATTTCCATTTCTCATTCCCCTGCTACGTCATGTCTGTTATCCTCGTACAAACTTCTCCATCATCGATTGTCCTCTGTGCACTCAGGAACAAAGAACAGACAACGGTGTAATGAAGATGTGTGTTTTGTTTTCTCCCCGAACCGCTTGAGTTTGACATTGTCCTGCACCTCCGTCTCACGGCATAGCCACACTAGTACACACAGGCACCTTCGATCACTGCCTGTTGATGAAGGTCAGTCATCACGGTCGGAACTCCTGTCCGTTCTTTCTATTGTTTGAGCATCCTCGCCTCTCTAACAATGGAACCTCGAACCCGCGGAGGCAGATCCGCGTGCGAAGGACCCGTCCCTGACATGCGGCCGCGCATCCCTGCTGGGTACTCAAACCCCTTGCTGCTCTGCCTGCCTCTACGGTCTGGGTCTTCGACTCTGCTCCCTCTTCTCCAGCGGGTTGTAACCAGCCAGCCAGAATGTTAGCATCAGGGCATGGGTTAGCGCCCATATACTACTCAAAGGAAGTAACTACTGTCCAGTTGCAAATCATTGGTCATTGTACATAGGAACAGGCATATGCCTCTTTCACGACGTCTCCAATTCCCATAACTTATATATTATTTCTATTTTCCACAGTTGCCTTCACGATCTTATCTGTTTATGCCAGTAGTGATGGAGAGGTGACACCTGTGATGCTTACTCAGATATATATGTGCGTGGTGCCTGTATTTATATGTGTATCGGTATTGGTTTATTCATTGGTAGGTAAGTAATTTCTGCCTACTATTTAATGCATCCATCTGTAGCCTTGCAGCCATGACGATGTCTATATAGCTATCATAGATAATAAATTCCTTAGCTGAAAACTGTTATGTTTATCCTCTTTATTTTCCTTCACTTCTACCTTGTGCTTGCTCAATCCCTGTTGATGCGAAGTCAGGAAGCTTTTAGTTTCCTCTATTGGGTGGGAGTCATTTCTTTTTTGAAGAAAGGTGACAACCATTTCTTTTTTGAAGAAAGGTGACAACCATTTCTCAATAGAAATCATTGCCCAAGTCTTTACAATTGTGCATTTGTTGTGTGCTCTTGTGAATAATATTAGGGGTCATCTTGTGAATAATCTAAATCTCCTATAAGAGAGCCCTCCACTAGGGGAGTTCTCTGGGTTTTGATTGGCTGCAAGGCAGCCCCACCACATCCTCTCATGCACCATCCACGTCTCCTGATCTCATGAAGCCACCGAATTTCAGTTACTAAATGAATCACATCCTCTTTTCAGTTCCTATTTTTAGTGCTGATGGGTTTCTTCCCTCCCTTCCCCGCAGCGGCCTCTTCGCCTCCTCCCCTGCGCATGAAGAGACGAACAAAAGGAAACGCATCCCACCAACTCAAGTCGTCCTCCACCACCGCCTCGCTCAAGTGCGCCACCCTGCATCCTAATCTTCTCCCTATAAAAGAAAACCCGACACAACACCTCCACGGGAGCCATAGGGAACACCGATCTAGGTTGGGGAAAGAAATGAGAAAGAAAAGATGAGTCGATTCTCAAATCCAAAGGAATCCTTCACCCTAGCCCTAAGAACATAGGACGGTAGTAGGGAAGGGGACTCACCCAAAGCTCTCCTTGCAGTTCTTGTCACCACAGTCGTGCGGGACGAACAGATGGAACCGCTGCCGTTGTTCGATCTCGCCAAGGGAAGACCGGCCGAGACGTCTTTGGGGCACGGGGCACCGACGCACAACCACTCGACAGCGGCGCGCTCAACCTACTCGGGAATGCGCCGCGACCGGGAGAGGACGTGAGGCGGCGCTGCCACCGTTGCTCCATCCACCAGCCCGCGACGCCTTGAGCGCAGCCATGTCATGGCGCTGGGAGTAAGGGGAGCGAGAAAAGAGAAAGGAAGAAGAAAGAGAGCCGATCGGAACCAGCTCTGGCGACCCATCTCCTCACCGGGGCCAGCGGTCACCGTGGCCGTCGGCACCGTCGCAATCGCAAGCGTTGAGAAAACGCGTGAGGACGAGTGGAGTTAGGGTTCCAAGGTGCTTCAGCCAACGTTGTTTTTTTGTTCATCCGAAGAGCGCGGCTGTCCGTCAGATCAAGATCAACATCCAGGGGCTCTCCGGCCGACATTGAGCCCAGCTGGGTGAGGGAAATCCCGGCCCAGGCCCAGGTTGCAGCCTGTTCACGGTGGAACTGCAGCGTGCGTCCCTGGGCTTCCGACTAGGCCGCATGCAGGTTAACGTTCTCCGTCATAGAAGCGACATGTTGTTTATTTTTCACTTTCTTGCAGATTTATTCCAAACAACAAAGTCTTGAAATATGCCTAAATTTAGCTATTATTTAATTAGCTGTGCTATTTTTTTCCAAACCAGTTTCTATGATTTTGTAACTAACTAAATTGAGATCGTTTGTACAACCATTGTTTAAAAAGGTGAACCAGTAACATTATTACTCAATTAATTTCACATTTCTATCTACTGCTTATCTAAAATTTGTACCTCAATTTGTGATAAGTAAATCTTATATATTTTTTAATTTCTTTATATGTTGTGCACATTCCTATACAGTTGTGACTATATCCTCCACTTGATTCCTATACGTTGTGCATCACATCAAGCCATTTAACTCCATCCACCATCTCATTGGTATAATGAAGCTGACATCCAATCAATATTTTTTTTATTTTCTCTTGCATACCCACAGCAACATGCGAGGAGTTCTTCTAGTTTGTATAAAGTTCAAGTACGGTGGTTGTGATTCTTAGAACATGCACATGAATCCATACAAACCTGACTATCAAGTACCCATGATAAATCTCAATGTCACAATTTTACGACTCGGATAGGATACTAATTGGATGTAGTACAACACAACAAGCATAGGGTGTGTTTGGTTGGGGCACTTTTGCATGCCGGGCTAGGTTGGGCCAAAAATGGGTGTTTGTATGTAGGCGAGAATGGGCCGCCCGTCTTTGCCTAGGCCAGGACCGGGTAAGATGGCCAAATCGGCCGTTCCAACTTGGCCCGGCTCCGGGTGCAGAGTTCGCACAAAATGTCATCCCGTCACCTCCGGTGCGTCCGCCATCTCTCTCGCCCACCTCCGCATCCTCTCCTCCTCGGGCGGTCCTCCCCGCGTCTATCTTTGCTGTCCTCCAAGGCTCTACAACGCCGCCGTCCCACCGGTCCTCCACGTGCCCACGGAGGGCCACCGGAACTCCCCCACGCCGGATCAGGGAAGTTGAGGTGGAGTAGGCACATGCTGGCACCGATGAGGAGCAGCGGCAAGTGAAGGATGGCGCATGGAATACAGGAAAGGTGGATGGGGTCTGCATGCACGGTCGTGTGGACATGGAGCTCGTCTATGGTGGTGGCCTTTGCGAGGACACACCCCTTGCTGAGCACGACACCGGCGATGATTTCGTCAACAACACGAGAAGACCTGAGTGGTGTGGAAGGGCGAAGATAAGTTCCTTGCAAGAGGAATCGGGTGGTGGTGGCGTTGCGACGACGAATTTCGCCAGCGCTCTGATGGCGAGGACACCACCACCATGGCCGATGGGATGACGAGCGCCGAGCGGGAGCTTGCAACAGTCGGATTCGAGTGGCGGCTGACCACCACGACGGCGCGTCGTCCTTGCAGAGGCCCCGTGCTCAGAGAAGACGAGGGTCGAGGGTGGGGACGAGTGGGTCAACCCCGACGCAGACCTTCGATTCGACGACATCGCAAGCAGATGACTTTCCAACCACTCCTCCATTTAAACGCGCCGGCGAATCAGCGGCGGCTTGGCGTCCACCGCGGATTTGGGCCAGCACCAGCACGTCACTTGCGCAGCGCTCCCTCCGGCCATGCTGCGTTGTGCTGTCATAGTCATGTTGTGCTGTGCTACTACCGTGCTGTGACATGGTGAAGGTTGTGTTGCTGCCGTGCGGTGCCCGCCAGCCATGTCACTCTCCGTTGCTGTGCTGTGTTGCGCTCGTTGAATGCTTGCTGACTCTGGATGTCCTCGCTTGAGCTGCTGCCGTGATGCGCTCGTTGCATTCTTGCTAAGGTGCTCGTCATGCCTCCATTCAAGGTGCGCTCACCAGGTGTTCAACGAAATTTGTCACAAGTTTAGGGTTTAGGGTTTAGGATTTAGGGTTTAGTTGCGGTCGCGCAGTTGAGGTGGTAAACTAACCAAACCAAAGAACAGGTGACTGTATCGAAATTTGTCATAGTACAATTAAGCAACCAAACATTCAAGCATTGGATTGCTTCGGAAAGGCTTAAGCTAGCCTGGCTTCGTTTTGCTAGCCAGACTCATCTGAGAATCGAAACAAACACACCCATAGAGATTGCAGGGGAACTAAGCAGGAGGCCTTGAAATACATGCCGGCGCTAGTTGGGTTGGCTAGCTACTACCGCATTGTGCCCTGCTGGCTGGAGTTTGTCGCGCACCAATTGGATATCCATTCTCAAAGTCCTGGTCTTTGAAATTAGAGTCTTGTAAGGCTGACTGTGCTCCGGAGAGACTTGACGGCAACATGGATGTGGTATAAATCATTGGCGCCATGCATAAAATAGCTACGCTAAGTGTATATGAACATGTGCTTCTTTCCTAATGCCTCAAATTCCTATGCCTCATGTTTTTTCTTCCTTTTCAAATTCTCTGTCATCATCTCTTATTTGTTTATATGCTAACATTAATATATTATTAATTGAAGGGAGAGGCTGTATTAGTCGTCTGTGCCTTGTGTAGAGATCGTATCATATAGGCAAGTGTGTGGTGCCATATTTATACTGACATCGCCATAGGTTCGATTGGTGTGAAATTAATTTGTGCCCAATGCATATGAAATGTTTGCGGTGGTTGAAAAGGATATAGGATGTCCATCAAGAGAGATTGAATTGTAAAATGCATATGGTATTACTAATGAAATAGGTGGGGTTACTACTAAAAAGGCTAGGAGCAGTGTCCATATATTGTTGTATTTATTCATTTACCAAAGGCTGAATCAAGTTTGTTTATGGCGACGTTTAGATACTAAGACAAGGCATAATATTTAAGGGCTTTGTTGTGTACTCCTCAATAACCATGAGCCATTCATTTAATTAGATAGGATGGTTAGGATTATCTATTCATTCCTAGGTGATAATTGTTGAGATATATATTCAATTAATTTTCAATTTTTTAAAATTATGATAAATATGGAAAAGTTTTACATATAAAAAACTTCTTCTAGATCTAATTGATAGATGTTTGATTTATTGGAGGTGGTAAATGTTATTATTTTGAAACGAATCACATAATTAGATTTACCAAAAACCACTAATCTTTTTATGCATGTGACTTTTAGTTCCTAATTAAATATCCCGTGTTATACTCTCAAATGCGTGCATGCCAAGAAATGGTCTACACCGACAAGGAAAGGCCGTGTACGTGTGCGTACTTCTGTTATCCGGTGTTGAGGGAATTAGGCCAACAAATGCTCTGGAGGCACATGAATGTGTTTGTGAGAATTTGTGATTCTCTGATCATATCTGGGTGTGGTACCAGTTTTCTGAAGTGTTTGTGATTCCTGTTGAATCTATTATGAATGTGCTTATTTAGATGGCGGCCAAACATATATTCTCAATTTCTCATGTGCATTTTGGAACCATTTGAAGTTGTAAGTACGTGCTTGCAAAAACGGAGTGCTTAACAAGTTATTAATATGTGCCACGCGAGTGAACAGATTCTGTCAGCCAGTTGTTGAGAGAGAACTGGAAAGCCCACGCTGTCTTGCGCTAAGATAAGTGGATTGTGCAACCACGTTTAGTTTGTGTGATAAGTAGATAGCATTATGACTGAATGAAACTGCTATCACATCATTATCCTTAACAACACGACCGGTGGAACTTGGTAAGAATCATATATGTACGACAAATATGGATGAATAGTAATAATACTAATATGTGTATATGGTGGTTCTCTTGCCAATTCAGAAACATCAGCAGTACAATACTACATAGTTTGGATCACGGAACGGTTGGAGCACCATACAGAGTAGAGCTAATCGGTGGAACTCACAGTATCCTCCGCGATAGTAGTGCCTCTTGCCAACAGCCGCTGTAACCGTTGTGTCTTCACTCTACAGTGTGTGGATTGGCCAGTGGCCATCTAGAGCAGACTGGATAACCAATCACCCACTCCTGATCTCTCCAACTAGGCTCTTATAAGTTTGACCATGATCCACACAGATCTGCGAGTGGCCTGGATGGTCCTAAACAGTTGGCACCATGGTTAATATAATGGGGCTGGTTGGATTTTCCGGATTGGCCGAATCAGGAAGAGGATCAGCATACGCCTCTTTCCTGATGTCTCAGATTCCCAAGTCTCATGTTTTTTTCCCCAGTTCTCTCTCATCATATTATTTGTTGATGCTAACACACTAATATGTTCGCCGAAAGGAGAGATGCTAACAGTCGTGTGTAGTGTGGCAAACGTAGGTATAGGATCAGCATGTGTGTGGTGCCAAATTTATACTGGCATTCCTACACTGGTTTCATTGGTGGAAAAG
This sequence comes from Hyparrhenia diplandra, assembly GCA_015847255.1. Taxonomy (NCBI): domain Eukaryota; kingdom Viridiplantae; phylum Streptophyta; class Magnoliopsida; order Poales; family Poaceae; genus Hyparrhenia; species Hyparrhenia diplandra. Next base: position 238,174 of record JADLZK010010767.1, on the reverse strand, counting down.
CTAGGTAGCTTATTTGTGCCTAATTTATGAGAAAAGTTTGTGGTTGTTGAAGATATGGGTAGACGTACATAAGGCACTTAATGAAAGTACGTTGATCAAACAGGTGGGCATGCTACTGAACAGAATGCAACTAGTGCCCGTATATTATCTCTCCCAAGGCATGCTTGTCCTGGAGGTAAACTGCGTGCGGTAGAACGATAAGAAGAGAGAAATAAGGGAAGCAAAAACAAATAATGTAGAAAAAATACGAAGAGAAGAAAAGAAAATTGAAGGGTCTTTTTTGTTTAGATAATGAGTCTTTGTCGTTCATGTGAGGATTTGTGATTCTTATTGTAACTAATGTTTGATTTGGGATCAAACATTCTCAATTTCTGATGTTGTTTGGGAACATGTGCATGTTGTGGCCATTTGAATATTTACGTGTGGGAAGTGGATGAAACTGCTACCACCTCGTTGTAATTAACAGCGTGACGACAAATGGACCTGGATGAATACTACTAGTAGTGAACAACATTACAACACTACACATTTTCTTGTTTGAAATCACATAATACAACACACACGCCCACACACAAAAGCACACCCCACCCTATGAGCAGATATACACAAACTCTACCCATATGAGTACCTCCGAAGTACCTGGCAGATCTTAAAATTCACGAAGTAGACGAAGGGGTCGTCACCTACCACTAAATACATAGCATCGTTAATTAATTTCAATCCAGGAAAATGCGAGGTCCCATGCCAATTCGTGGACTTAGAACCCAGGTGAGCAGATTCCACCACAAGGAACCCAAGGATTTGTTTGCAACACTACTCATTTTCAATCACAAAGAGGTAGGAGCACCTCAATCACAGAGCTAATGTCTGCTATCGAAGTGTCATGCACCAAAGCAGTGCTGCTAGCTTACCACAGATCAATAAAAGGAAGAAACTGATCTTTTGCTCTTATGATAACTAAGGCAAATTCCTTTTTGAAAACCTGACCACATCAACGTAGTGAATGAGGGATTCCTCTAAATATCACATCATTTGTCATGGTCCAAACTGCCCAGTACATTGTTACCACAATTTCCATAAATTGGACGACAACCATTTCTCAATAAAAACCTATGTGCAAGTCTTTAACAGTTAGGCAATTCTTGTGCGCTCTTCTGAATTTAAATGTGGTACCATTTTTGTGGCACAACCATCTATTTTGAATAAGTTCAAGTGTGCTTGCTCTGACCTTGTAGAATGTCAGCAACTGTGCATATGAAAAGGGCAAGCCTGGGGAGGACATGAAATTCTGGTAACCCCCCAATTGAACCTCCAAATCAGCCAAGGGTTTAGGGACAATGCCTAATGGGTAGGCTAGCTCGGCAGCCTGGAAGTGGCCCTCCCCGGAGGAGGCCCTTGATGGCAAAGGACCGAGCCCGAGCAAGGCAGAGACGCTAGCACTGTCGGTAGCCCCCAGACAGGGTCACACCCAGGGCTCGACACATAAGACAAAGGACTTCCCAGGCCTATATTTCGTCTTATGTTTGTAGGCATTACTTGTACTCAAATCCTAACAGCTGGTTCTTGTGACAGTATGTTTGTGATTCTCAACATAATTGAGTGTTACCAGCTGTGTGCAGCGCCTGTGATTGTTGCTGCTCTGTCTCATCCTCCTATATGTTCAAGCTAACACTAATATACATTCACTAAAAACAACAGTTGTTACGGAGGCCGTGTGTGGCTTGTTTAGAGATTGTATTGCTCATGCAAATGTGGTGCCATATTTATAAAGGCATCGATATGGTATTTAATTTTTATTGATGGGTACGTAACTAACTTAGACTTATTCTATCAGACATGATAGTTCTGCTGGAACAAAAAAACGTGGACAGTCCATCGAGAGATATCAAGGGGTAGATAGAGGCTCTTTTAGCACTCTATAGTGCCGAAAGGTGTCAAACATGTTCTTCATCTAGACAATTCTATTGGGCCCAACTATGAACCCACTCACTCATAGTGCTACCGTTCTATACCCCAAGCACCCACTCCATTCTTAGTCTCGTGTTGCTTGTATTTGTCACTTGCTCTGTTTTGGCTGAATTCGTTTACAATTGTACAGTACTTCGCATTGGTTTAGTATTGCTTGTTATGGTGCGATCAACCATGTGTAAGTTTGAGAGGCACTATGCTAAATTTACACTGTCTGGTAATCTGAAGAGTAAAGGCGGAACTGACCCTGCTTTATTCAAAACAAGTTTTTGGGGACACCAGGTTACTGGATTATAGTTCAAACAGAGTGGACCTTGGCTGCCAACTCTAGATGGAGAACTAGTGCCTAGTGGGATATTTCGACTGGAAAATTGAGCCTGAACCCTACACCAACAGGTAAATAGAGAAATCATTTGTTCAACCAGAGTACAATTATGGTTGCTACCAAAAGATACATCGAAAAAGCAACAATCAGCTAGGACTATCTGTCTTGGGAATTCCTGCTGGGTATCTCACTGCTTGCAACTTGTATCTCACTGTTATATCTGTTCATATGGCAACATATTCCTATTGATTTTTTCTGAACCTTTCATAGCATTGGGAATATTTATTTTGTATTTCCTGCTGCGTTTGTTTGCACTAGTAAAAATATCCTAACAGGCTATATGTAATCTTGTTATCCATGGAATTTCTTCAAGAAATTGGCCTCTGTTAGGTCATTTAATGATTTACATAATCCTCTACAGCCTAAATTTCGTGTCTAACTGTTTCATGATAGACAAGAACCGTGGAAACTATGGACGTCGATTTTTGGGTGACAGCCAGGGATCGAACTCCAAAAGTCAGTCTAACCATGAGAGTGAGATCCAGCATTATGCAAAGCAGCACCTGACCCCGAACCCTGCTAGTCTGCTGCTGGTTGGGTTCGATGCCGAAGACAACACACCAGACCTTCCCAGTGCCCTTGTTTGAGCAGCAGAGCTAGAAAATGGCTGCTGTCGCTGGCTGCTGAGCTCTCACACGTCGCAACAGCAGTGTCCACACTACAGTGACCGGACTAGACTGCCAGTGGCCATATGGTGCCGCCTTGATAACCATTCTCAACCTGACTGTCTCCGAAATGCCGGCTGTGGTCCTCAGCGACCTGCCGGCGGCCAGAACATTGTTATGCTATTGGATCTAGAGCTGCAGTCGCTGGTACGCGGTCAGCGTATGCCTCTTTCCTGGTGCCTCAAATTCTCAGGCCTTATGCTTTTATCTTTTCTATTCTTTTCATGTTGTTTTTGTCTCATCCTCTCTTATATTTGTTCATGTGTGTGATGCCGTATTTCTACTGGCATTGATATGGGTTTTATTGATTGGTACACAACTCATTTATATTTATTTTCTGAGATAGTTAATTTTGCTCCCTTTCGAGGAAACAAAATAGGCTATGCATCGAAAGTGTTATAAATAATTAATTGTAGACAAATCATGATTAGAAAGTAGGAAAGCACACACATGTACACTTGGCATTGGGGTTGCAAGCGTTGTGCAACCACAATGTTATTGTTGGTGTAACCCCGAAGCAGGCCACCCCTGGTAGGACGAAGCACCGAACGAAACTAAAGATAAGACACGAAAGTGGATACGAAACCAAAGCACTCTTTCTATTGATTTTTCCCTGGTCTTTACAATGCCCCACGGGCCTATTTATAGTCCGTAGACTCTTACAATTCCTCTTTTGCCCCTCTATCTATCCTGGATTCCTTGAGCTCCTCGCTGGTGACCAGGGGTAGAGCGGTCCTTTCTCGCCTTGTGATCCTACCAACCTCTGCCGGGTCCACTCGTCGTTGGATCACGAACACCTACAGGATAAAGACAAGCCGCAGCCGAATTGAATCTCATTCGGTCCTGCTACCGAAAGGCTTTAGTTCCAAGCTAGGGAGCCAAAGCTCCACCCGCGCTGGGCGGCCAAGCCAATGCCCAGCCTCGACTTTCGTCCTGGGCGGACTAAACCTCGAGGCTCGGGCTTTCCCTTATTCAGCCTCGGCTTTCGTTCCTGGGTGGACTAAACCTCGACTTTCATCACTAGTTGGCCTAAACCTCGACTTTGAGCGGTTTGACTAAACCTCGACTTTCGTCACCGGTTGGACTAAACCCCGACTTTCGTCACCGGTTGGACTAAACCTCGACTTTCGTCACCGGTTGGACTAAACCCCGACTTTCGTCACCGGTTGGACTAAACCTCGACTTTCGTCACCGGTTGGACTAAACCTCGACTTTCGTCACCGGTTGGACTAAACCTTGACTTTCGTCACTGGTTTGGGCTTTTCCTTACTCCCCTGGGTTCGAGGTATGCTGAGACCCATAACATAAAACCCTCGGCCCCCGAGGCCGAATCTTTTCCTTCTCGGGCCATCTGTGGCCGTGGTTTCGCGGGTCGACCGCAGGGGGGTGGGCAGGTTCCGGCCTCCCCAATAAGTAGCCCTCGAGTCCAAGGGTGAGGTATTTTCGCCTCCCTTGAATCGACCTTTCGCCCCTCAAGAAACCCCCTGAGCCAAATGCCCGATTCACGTTTTTTTGTAGCCGAGGTTGAAATAATTAAATTTATTATTATATATTTTTGTTTTAATTTTTTAGTTTATTTTTTCATGTAAAACCCGCGGGAGGTGAAACGGCGCCGCCTCGGGTGCGAGCCCCAGCCGACGGATGGGACGCGCCCCGAAGTCGCTACCTGGTTCCACCTATATAAGGTGCTCGGGGGCCGGGGCGGTGATCCCCCCCGGCTCATTTGTTGTACTGCGCTTCATCATTCCGGCGCTCCTGAGCTTTCCCGCTTTCGGCGACCTCAGCTTTCGTAGCACTCGGGCATTCGGCGCCCGGCTTCGTTCTCTCAAGTAAGTTTTCTTTTTCTTCCTTGCTTCGTTTTTGGTTGAGTTAGGCGCCCGTTTTTTTATTTTGGGGTTTCGTCGTTTTTTCCTATTTTTGCATTCTAGGTTTCGTTGATTTTGGTAGAATGTCGGATCCAATTGTCTCGGGATCCGGCTCTTTGTCAAAGAGCTCCGGGTGTTCCACCAGCTCGTCGGGCTCGGATTCGGCCGCGATGAACGTAATCAACGTGCAACCGCTTCAGAGCATCAACCCGCATATTTTTTCTAGCGAAAATTATGGTGGTTCTCGAATATAACGATCCGGTCAGCCCTCGCTTGTGGAAGAGTGGATGTTGACATCGGCGATCTCCCTGTTGGAGGAAACGTTTTGACAGAGCCTCGAGCCCGACCTTTCGGTACAAGAGGATCCTGAGGCTTCTTTCGGAGCCCCGGAAGAGTCAGATGACGAAAGCTATTCTATTGCCGATGGTTCCGGGGAGAATCCGGGACCTTCGGCTTACCGTGAAGTTTATTGGGCCGGACCCTCACGCGTTACTGAGGAAGTATTGAATGATTATGTGCGGAAGGTATTTATGGATCAAGAAACAAGGCTCTTTGTGGCGACTCCTCCTACCGAGAGAGAGTTCCGAATCCCAAGTCCGGAGAGGCTCTTGTTTTCAAGGATTACTTCAAGGTCGGCTTTTCCCGCGCCTGCGGGATACATTCATCGGCAGTGTCCTTGATCGATTTGGGCTGCAGTTTCATCATTGGATGCCGAATGCGATTACTCGCTTGGGGGCATTCGTCTGGGCCATGAAAACGATAGGAGCCCCTCTGTGCATCGAAACCTTTGTTCGACTATGCTCTTCACAAGAAGCCGAAGAAGATTCGGGATGTGAGGACTAAGGAGCACTGTTTCATACAGTTCGGAGCCTACACCTTCATCCCGAAAGGAAGCCTTCGTCTCGCTCCTGCCTTTTGCAATAAATGGTCAAGATGGACGCAGTTTTGGTTCTATGCACGCGTCAGCGCCAGAAATGAGCAGGAAGCATCTACATCCGGCTTGCCTATGAACAGCGCCCTTGAGAGCCGAATGGTCCCTCTGCGCGCAAAATGCCATGCATCCTTTTTTGAGAACGCTGAAGGGGATGCCGAAGCTACCATGGCTTTTCTTGCAACCTTGGAGAGACAGAGCACTCGCGATTTGGTTGAGGAATGGATTTCTATGGGGGTTCGACCCTTGAGCTCTGGGGTGCGATTCGTCATCGATCCTCCGAACTACGGCTATGAGACGAATCTAGTCCAGGCTGTTGTTCCAGCGCATTTCCACTCAAAGAAAACATTCTTGGAGTTCGTGATTGACGAAACAGATGCCATCTTGGGGGCTGTTGGTAAGCGCGAGTATGACTTAGCCCAGGACATCATCGGAGAGCATGCCCGAATCAATAGGGCTCTTGACGCAATGGAGGTGCCTTACCCTCACCGGCTGACACCGGCCGAAGCTAAGGCGGAGAAAGCTGCCCGAAAGGCTACTTATAGAGGAAAGGCCGTTGTTCAGGATTCGGCTCCTCTAGAGCGAATCAAGAGACAGAAGACATCTTAGCAGAGGAGGCCGAAAGAGCCCAAGGATGTTGAGGTAGGTCGTGATATGGCTAGGATTCCTGGTCTGCGTAGCTGAAAGGTTACATTCGGCCGTACTCACCGGTTTGGCATTGTTACTTCGGCCTCGGTATATTGTCTTGTCTTTTCTAGGGTTTCCGGCATTAGTTCCTGGATGATTCGTCTAGTTGGCTTTCGTGCTTTGATGTCAGCTTGACTTTGTTGCCACTAATGTTCATTCATGGAGATTTTTCTGTTGGCTGCCCGGGAATTGTGGAAGGTGAGAAATAATCATATCTTTGATGGAGTTCAGGCCTCCTTTGCAAGATGGCTCAATAACTTCAAGGAGGAAGCTACTCTCCGCCTTGTCGTGTCAAGGAAGCCGATAGAGCTGCTTTCCTCCTCCCGGGCTAGATGCCTTGTAATTTTTTCGTTTTGTTGTTGGCTCGGTTTGCCTCTCCCCAGAATCGTTGTTGCTTCGTAGCTGTTCTTTGCTGCCCCCCCCACCTCCTTAGTTGTGGTAGTTTTAGTTCTCTTCTTCTTTTCTCTTTTTTTTAGGTAAGCTCTCTTGTTCTCTTGTCTTTGTATATTTATAAAAGTTTTTTCACACCGTGGGGCCCTCCCCCACGGTTTTTTGCGTCAAAAAAAAATGTCCATTCGTGTTGCTGCAGGTCATCTCCAAAGTGACTCGGAGGAAAATGGCCAATAAAAAGGTGTGAAGGATCCCCCCGCCACCCCGAGGGATCTGGGGATTCGACCTCATCCGGTCCAAATTTCGTCGCGGTGAAGCGACCACGTGATGCTTTGCCGCGGCTGCGAATCTTTGCGCCCCGAAAAATAGAGATCCGGCAAGGAGCCCCGGCCGGCTAGCGCTCCTCCTTCGTCCTCGGCGCCGAAAGCTGCCCCGGGTAAGTCTCGGTTCTACCGGGAGTTTGTCAAGACCTCTGGTATTTTCAAGGATTGCCTTTTCGGCCACGGCACACTCTCTCTTGGGAGCACTTCTAGTGACTTTAGGGAGCGCGTTGTGTACTCTGGGTTTAGCTCCCCTGAAGAGATGAGCCCACGAAGAGAGAGGACTTACAAGCTTGCTCGTTGTCTAGGAGTGCATTCGGACGCTCGAGTGGTGGTGGGGGTGGATCCACGCACTCTGCCCCTTCTTCCTTCGGATGGGGCAGTTAAATTCGGCACCGACTGCTCATCCTCTTTTATAGCCCCTCAAACTGAGAAGGAGCTGCTCAAGACGGAGCCGCAAACCTTTTTGATACTCTCAACTTCTATGCCACAGGGGTAAGTTGCAGTTTCACCCCATGATTCTTGGATCTAAGTTTCGTACTGATTGCTGATTCGTGTTATCTTGGTGATCTTTTTGTAGTCCATGCTTGTTGCACGAACCCTGGAGAAAAAATTCCAGGGTTAGGGCAGCAAGGCCCTGGAGGCCGAAAGGGCCAAGGCTGAGAAGCTGGCCAAGGATTTAAAGACGGCCGGTTCGCGAAGAAAGGGAAGGCCGGCCCGGTCCGAAAAGGCCGAGAAGAGATCTACGGAGCTTGAGCGGAGGGTGAAGGACCGGAGGCCGAGCTTGAAGCCGAAAGGAGAACCAACCAGTCGCTTTCGCATGCTATGGAGCATGAGACGAAGGCTGGGGTTTCGGCCTTACAACGACTGTTGGCCTCCTTTGGGGATGAGGCTGTTCCGCCGTCGGGGCTCGGCCATAGGGAGAGGCTGACCTGGCTCGTGCAGGAGATTCATGGCCTATATGACCGGGTGGATACCGGAAGAGGTTATGCCTCTTTGGAGACCCTCCGGGCTTTCGGTTCCGCCCTACACGAGCTTGGGTGTCCTCACATGGAGGCCATGGAGCCGAAGGAGGATCCGGCCGCCTATTGGAAGACCCCCACCGAGGTGCTTTGCCCTCAGGGTCGCTAAGTTTTATGAGGGCTTACGGCAAAATGGCGGAAAGGACCTTGCCCTCGTTCGCGGCGGCCGAATCAAGAGCTTCGGTCGGTTCAGCGGTTTCTTGTTTAACGCTATCTTTTTTTTTTTGGTTTCGAATTTTAATGATATTTATTGACGAATTGTCTGGTTTCATTTTTCAGAACCCTGAAGAAAAAGAGGAGATTCGTGCCAAGGTGCATGCTTTCGTCAGAGGGCGGGATGGCCAGACCTCTCGTGATGAAACCGGCAGCCCCTCTGCGGACGGAAGCCCTCCTGAGCAAGCCAATGCCAGAGCTGACGGCGATAGGGTAGAAGATGTTTAAGGAATTCTTGATTCGGTCATGTTGGCGTTCGGGCTTGTAATGATACATGTTTAAACTATTTGTTAAATCTTTTGGCGGGTTCCCGAGGAGGGGACCTCGATTTTATGGAAGATTCATTTCCTCCGAGTGTTGAGCGTGACGGATTCGGTGTTAGTGGCGCCGTGGCTTAGGGCTCGGGAAAATTGTCCCGACGGGATGAACGACTTTTTTGCTTCTCGATGACAAAGAATCATTCGTCGTGGTCATAGGATGCTTGATTTTTGGAGCACTTTCGTTCCTTCTACTAGGCAAAAGAATCTGGTTCGTGGTGTTTTACTTGAGCCGAAAGCAGAGGTGAAATAGGAACCTGTTGAACTTTCGGCTCCTAGATATAGGTATTGTTCCGTTAAGGATCTTTGGCTAAACTAGCCGTGTATACGATACCTTTGATTCTTGTACACATGTATAGTGTTGCTTTCAGTTTGGACTGTTTTGTTTTCTCGGAAGAAATGGTCTTGTCAAGAAACCCCCTCCCCCCTTTTGCGAGGAAACGAAAGTCTTGTGCTTCACCGAAAGCGATTTTATCTTTTTAACTTAGGTTTCTTACATAGCTTGTGTTGCGGAAGTGGACCTGATCTTACATATCTTGCACATTCGGCCATCTTGAGGCTACAACTTTCTCTTTTCTCCTAGCTAGCTGGTACATTCGGCCAGGAGTAGGCAATCGAATCCCTGGTGTTCGGGATCGGACTGATAGCCTGAAATTGTTACGGGGCAGGGCTTGGGCGAATGTGTCGTATTCCGACCTTCGCTTGCCGACCTTCTTGTATACGCGAACAGCTCCGAGATTGCCCTTGTCATGCCTATGGGGATGAACTCGTGCAATGGAGAATGCTGTCCCAAGTTTCACCAGAGCATTTGGCACTTCAGATTCCTGATGTTCAGGTGGGTTGAGCTGGTGTTTCGCTGAAACTCAGATATTGCCGGCTGTTGACACCTCTTAAAGCATAAAAATACAAGTTTAAAAACATGAATTAAGGGCTAAAGTCAAAGACCAAACATAAGTCTAGGGGTCTAACTAACATAATTCCACGAGTTTTGGTATTCTGTGACTTTGCAGGGACCTAATAGATAAATGCAGAGAATAATGAAGAAAGTTCCAGAATATTCAAGACTTATCAAGACCAAACTTGTCCATGAATCAACTCAACCCGAAAAGTGGACTAAAACATTCTAGAAGACACCAGAGGACAGGAGAAGAAACGGGAAGCCGAGGTGGCATGCCACCCTGGCGCCCGCCAGCCATCCACCCTGGCGGCCGCCAGGGGGGGCCCCCATGTCAGCCTCCCCTTTTTATGTCGGTTCACTACCGTCATTGAGGTTGCATCTACACCGTTGCCAAGGTTGGTTTGATCCAAGGGTTCACGTTCATCACCAAGGACTATATAAGAAGACCCCCTGCCCCCAGGGTTAAACCCTAACTCATAACAATATCATTATCATACTCATACCCATCAAGTCCAGCCAAGTCTAGACATAAGCCCTAGTTCATACTAGAAGTAATTAGCTATCTAACTAGTTCTAGTTGAAGATCAAGTTCATCTTGAGTTCTTGATTAGTCAAGAAGTAGCAAGGATCGTTCTTAAGACTTCTCTCTTGTATTCAACCTGTAAGTACTCTTATATCTAGAATACAATTGTTATGGCTTTGATCTTTATAATTGTTATATTCTTATTGATATGTGTTTATGCTTGCTATGATTATATATTTAGTTTAGTAAGATTGCTTTATATTTTATGCATGGAATTGTATAGCATCCATATAGATGATCACTATGTGGGTGATAAGCAATGTGTAAACGTGGTGTTTATACAACGTTTATCTCGCAATTGCACCCTACATTCCGGGCCGTGTGGTAGATCGCGGGAGTGACAAATCTGTTGAGTCCTTTGTAGTCCACCCTCCGAATGTAGGACACGTCTCGCCGAATTACGGTGATGGATAAGTTTTGTCCTTATTTGTCATTGGTAATGCTTGCCATGTGTAGAAGTAATCCAACCTTGCCATGATAGCTAGATGTATTGCACTAATTGTAGTATTCATTGACATGTATGATTAGGAGTATCTTAGGAATATTCATTCTAGTCTAATTTATAACATGCTAATTGCTTGTATGATTCTAGTAGCTTAATGATCTTAGACTTGGGTATTTATCATTTATATAATTATCTTTATCTTGTGACTTATCCTGATGAGTAATGTTAGATACTTATGGCAACTCTGCATTATATTACTGTGAAGTGGATGATCTCATAATTAAATCACAATATATAAATCATTAGATCCTTTTCTCTCTACCTTTCCATAGACTCCCTTCCCTTTGGTAAAATATAAATACGATACCTGGATTACTTCCGGTGAAGTGCTACAATTGGTATTTCTATCTGTGCGCTTGTACATATCATGTTCATTCTTTTATCAAGGCCAATCAAGAATACCATACCCCGCATTTCTTAGCGTTATTGCTAGGGTGACGACACTAGTGTATAGGTAATGCCTAGAAATGAGTGGTATACCTTGAGTACATATCCCGGTGAGATTAACTCCACTATGGATAATGTTGCTAAGCTACATCCCACTACTAACACCGCCTAACTCCGCTTTGTTGGATCATGAGGTTAATCCCATATCCAAGCTAACATGATTAGATAGATATCCCATATATATTTCTTTTCGCCGTCCTAATTGGGATCGTGTAAGAAATATCAACACGCATTTCTGGCGCCGTCTTGCGGGGAAGGCGTAGTCTATTTAGAGAAAATAAATTTTATCTTGGCTTTGTTTTTCAAAACTTTCCTAGTTTGGAAGAGCTTAGTCAATCTTTCTATTTTGAAAACATATTTTCAAAACTTCAAAAGTTTTTCTTGTGCTTCTTTCCAGCTATCTCTAGTTTGGGAAGGTTAGCCAAAACTTAGACAGTGTTATTCCTATTAAGTTGGTATTGTTTTGTTTCGACTCACTAGTTAGAAAGGGTGCTAGCCAAAAATCCTATAAACATCATATAAAGGAAACAAGAGAGATCCCTTTACATCACCTAATGCATTGAGAACCCATTATCACATACTCAAACAGGTTCACCCCTCGTTCTTTATTTTGTTTTTATCTTATGCGGGGGAAAATATATGTATGAAAAATAATCTTCCGGATAATTTTGTTGAAGATCCCGAAAAATTAATCGGGGAGGCCAAAGCAAAACTCGGACAAACTCCAGCACCTACATCATCATCATCATCATCATCATCATCATCATCTTAGATCGATAATCCAAGACCTCTTGAATCGGAAGTTAATCAAGTTACTAAAGACTTGACATCTCAATTTGAAGCTATGGCAACCAAGACACTTCATGAATTTTCAGCTCCTACCACGGAAAACATTCTCACTGGTCCAAAGGTAGAAGTTGGAGACAAAGGCTTTGAGCTTAAGCCAGGGCTCATCAATATGGTGCAAGCAAGTCAATTTTGTGGAAAGGCACATGAAGATGCTAGTGCTCATCTCCAACACTTCCTGGAGATTTGTAGTACATTCACTATGAAGGACGTACCCTTGATGTCTTTGTATTGCTCCGCCTCTTTCCATTCTCACTATTGGGAAGGGCCAAGCAATGGTTTTATGCTACCAAAGAAAAGAATACATCATGGGATATATGTTCTACAGCCTTTCTTGCTAAGTTCTTTCCCCCGTGGGGGAAGACAAATGCCTTAAGGGGAAGATATCAAATTTTCAACAACAACATGATGAATCGGTCCCCGAAGCATGGGAGCATTTTCAAGATTACATTTCGGAATGTCCACACCATGGGATGGAGAAGTGGCTATTGATGCAAACTTTCTATCATGGGCTTATTCCCTGCTCGTGAAACTATGGATGCCGCAATTGGTGGTGCTTTCTTATCACTTACATTAACTCGTGCCACGTAACTTGTGGAGAAGATGGCCTCTAACCAAGGTTGGAGTGAAGAAAGTCAAACTCGCAAGAGAGGAATGCATCGCTAAAAAGAAGTAGATATGCTATCTCGCTAAAATGGACCTTATAATGAAGAAGCCGGAGGATAGAGAACCTCAACCCGAGCGATTATGCAAATTCAAGACTCACACATGACATGTGAAGAATGTGGAAACTTAGGCCACATTGGAAGGAATTGTCCGAGAGACTGGAGGATATCAATTTTATCAATAACAACAATAATTTCCGTCCTCAATGTAATCAAGGTTGGAACCAACAGAGGCCCAACTATCAAGGTAACTATCAAGGAAATTATCAAGGTAACAATCCGGTAACAATTTTAATACTTATCAACCTTCTTTAAGAGATCTTGTTGTTAACCAAGGTAAGACCATGGAGAATCTGTCAAGAAAGATAACAACTAATGATAAAGCTCTTGAACTTATCAATACTCGTTTAGAAAGCTTTTCTTCAGCTATAAAGAATCAGCACAGTTTTAATAAAATGATAGAATCTCAGATTTCTCAGTTATCTGTTCCACTAATCACACTAGGAAAGATTCCGGGGCAGCCGGAAGAATTAGAAACTGCAAACCTTGTCGATATTTATAATGCAGGTCGTTACTATAGAGAGACCTCAGGAAGCAATTGGTTGGATGACTCCATGCCACCTAAGAAGGAAGATCCAGGAAGACCAGTCATCACAATCAAGATTGGACAACACACATTCGACAATGCTCTCTGTGATTTTGGCTCAAGTGTCAACATACTACCAAAGGTAATTTATGAAAAGATTTATAGTGAACCACTTTGGAAAACGAATATGTGCTTGCGACTTGCGGATCAATCATTTTGTTATCCCAAGGGGATCCTTGAAGACGTGTGTGTAGGAATCAGAGGCTCTTACGTGCCAACAGACTTCGCATTTGTAGACACTGGAAGAAATGAAAGAGCAACAATCATACTTGGTAGACCATTCTTATGCTCAGCAAAAGCTATCATCTACTCAGACAGTGCGAAGATTGTTTTCAATATTAAAGGGAAGAAGAAGAAATTCACTTTCAAAGACAAGGTACAAAACTTTCTTACTTATTCCCCGAATACTAATCAATATATTGTAGAATCAAAGATGGAGAGCTACAATCAGAATAGAAGGAGGAATCAGAATCAGAATCAGAACAAGAACAAGAAGGCTCAGCCTACAAAGGTAATGGTAGTAAATAAAACAACATCTTATAATGACCATTTACTTGAATATCCAATGCTTCGTCAGCAAGATGATCCGTGTACTCCTACCATCGCGTGTTCTATTCAATGCTTAACTTTTTATAATACATATTGCAATACTGGATCTGGTGTTAATATAATGGCAAAGAATACATATGAATTATTATTTGGAAAATTGCCATTGCAACCAACATTTGTGCAGCTACAGATGGCAGACCAATCCTATAGAGTTCCCGAAGGAATTGACAAAAACGCGTACCGATCAAGATTAAGGACCACTATGTTCTCACCGACTTTGTAGTCATGGACATGGGAAGAGAAGTAGATCCTCCACTAGTGCTTGGGAGACCATTCCTCAACACTACTCGTGCAATCATCTACATCCACACAGGAGAGATTCATTTCCATTTTCCTAAGGAGAAGGTACGTGTTTACTTTAATAGCTATAATGAATATACAAATCCTAGGGGGAAAACCAGGACAGCTCGTCGCCGTCACAATAGAAGATGGACGAAGAATTTAATAGAAGAAGTAGAGGAAAGTGAAGAAGCTAAACCTCTTACACCTATTACATCTACGGAGAAAGAAGAAACAACTACTTCAAAGAAGAGTACATCATCCAAAAGATGGAGGAAGAAGAAGACATCTCCCAAAACATCATCAGAAGAGACAATAGAATCATCAGTGCCACCAATTGTGACCACTGATGTACCATGGGAGTAAAGAGCAGAATTTGGAGTCTTGTTCGGAGGACTCTAAACACCGAATCCTCGCCGTAAGGTAAGTCGGTAAGTTATCCATATTTAATTTTCCCGCACTTTGCATATTTCTTCTTTCCATATCATCTTTTTAGTATCATACATTCGCATTTGAAAATAACAAAAATATTTTATCTTTTATTTTTTGTAAACCTTTAAGCCCCATGCTAATATCACGAGAGGCTTAACACCTTTAGGCAATCTGCTGTGGTGGCATAAAAATAAAATAAAGATGCATGAATACTTTATCTTATCTTGCATATAAAAATAAAATAAAAATTTGCAAAATAAAATCTAAAAATATATCCCAGAGCGACTTAAGCAATGTGGTTAACCTCTAATGCTTAATCAAGTTCCACTAGCTTTGTTGTCTATTTTAAGATTAACATTTCAAGAGGAGAAGAGAAATTTCAAGCGTCACACTTGATGCTAACTACCTCAACTTCTACATCATTAAAGACTACACTCCAATCTAGCTAGGGGAATGCAACCCCCATTTACCCGAATAAGTATCTTAGTATCTTACTATCTTATATTACTATTAGCTAATATTATGATTGCTAGAAAGTGTGTTTAAAAGTTTAGTTTGAGTCTAGTTTTATATATATAGTTTATATATAGTCTTTTGTTTGAGTGAGAATAAAAGGATCAAGAGAGAGTGCACACTAAAGTTTACTTTGCTCAACTAAAAGGAACTTAAAATTTGTCAACAAGGAGATGATGAATAGTTGCTCCGTTGTTCTACTTTTCTAGTACCTAGCTTTCAAGCTTAATTTCTCTCAAAGCTCCATTTGCAAAATTAATTTTTACTTTGAAACCTGAACCATATAAGTTGCAAATGTTTGCTCTAAAGTCTAGGTAATTGACAGATATGATATATGATAGTCTGAGCTGCTATTTGATCTTACTCCTAGTGACACTAGATTTCTGGAGATTTATATTTCGAAAATTAAAAAATCACATGATAAGTTCCTGTGTGACAAGAGTGTGAACCTCCTACCACAGCCATATATACATGCTACTTAGAATAGGAAAAACTTTTTGAAAAATATATAGATATATATATATATAGGCTGCTTGCTTTGCATTGAGTTTGTTCAATCTTTGTCGACCCTTAGAAACTTGTCATGCTGATCATGTACACTCCACTCATTCCACTCACTTCATTTCACTATCATCCTTTCACTCTAGCCAACAAAAATGTTCTACTCCAATAGGGGAGAGCAACCAAAAATATTTACTATACCCATCCACTCATCCATTGCTAGCCAATATCTTACAAAAGCTCCATTACATTTATACCTCTCAAAAAGTTATTGCAAAAAAGAGATCCGGGTTGTAAAAGAGAAAGGGAGATGAAAAATGGACAAAAGTCCTACGGGCGAGTAGAGAGCCTACCTCCCTAAATAAAAGAGATGAAAAATGAACAAGTGTTCGAGGGCGAGAAGAGCCCACATCCCTAAAAATAAAGATGAATAATGGACAAGTGTCCGAGGGTCAGTAGAACCCACATCTTTATAAGAGAGGAAATAATGGACACAAGTCCGAGGGCCAGTAGAGTCCACCTCTCTTGATTAAAAAAAAAAAAGAAGAGAGAAAAGAAAAAGAAAGAGAGAGATACAACCCAGGTTCTCTATAAAAAGTTTATAAAAAGAGAGAAGAATTCCAAAAAGGAGCAAAAGTAAGATTTCCCATCATCTATTCTATACTTTACTACATTCCATTCCATTTATATTCTATCCACCATACACATGCACCACTTGATCAGTGTGACCATCCTATGAGCTTGATCCATTGCTTGAATTTACAAAATGCTTAGTAAGAAAATAAATTATTTTCTCCTACCTATGAGCTCCAGATATATAAACCTTTGATATTAGGTAAGAGAGAAGAAGGCATAGTATACTATTGCCTTAGTAAAAAAAAATGTTATTATATTATAAGAGTAAGGCAAACATTATATTATTGCCTAAGAGAGGATCCACAAAAACCACAATTGAGAGATTAGAGAGAGTCATCTTGAGGAACTTTGAGTTTTATTTGAAAATCAAAAAAAACTCGGAAGGACAGATTGATCAAAAGAGTTTGAGATTTAGTGCTTGACTTGACTGTTCTATCTTTCAATTACCCAAGATTGCGAGAAAAAGATAAAAACTCCTACAAGGTAAGAAGGTAATTAAATAATTAAAGTTTGACAAAGTTTATCTTTATCCGGAGAGAAATTTTGTTTGAAAGCATGTGTACTTTTAAGGTGTGATAAGCGTTGCGGCAACTCCCGATCCAAGTAAGTAGTTTATAATATTTTGTGTCTTGCTAAGAGACTAGCAAGAGGTAAGCTTGGGGGAGCTTGTTGACACCTCTTAAAGCATAAAAATACAAGTTTAAAAACATGAATTAAGGGCTAAAGTCAAAGACCAAACATAAGTCTAGGGGTCTAACTAACATAATTCCATGAGTTTTGGTATTACGTGACTTTGCGGGGGGCCTAATAGATAAATGCAGAGAATAATGAAGAAAGTTTGAAATATTCAAGACTTATCAAGACCAAACTTGTCCGTGAATCAACTCAACCCGAAAAGTGGACTAAAACATTCTAGAAGACACCGAGGAGGACGGGAGAAGAAACGGGAAGCCGGGGTGGCATGCCACCTTGGCACCCGCCGACCATCCACCACGGCGGCGCCGGGGGGGCCCCATGTCGACCTCCCCTTTTTATGTCGGTTCACTACCGTCATTGAGGTTGCATCTACACCGTTGCCAAGGTCGGTTTGATCCAAGGGTTCACGTTCATCACCAAGGACTATATAAGAAGACCCCCCCCCGTGGTTAAACCCTAACTCATAACAATATCATTATCATACTCATACCCATCAAGTCCAGACCAAGTCTAAACATAAGCCCTAGTTCATACTAGAAGTAATTAGCTATCTAACTAGTTCTAGTTGAAGATCAAGTTCATCTTGAGTTCCTAATTAGTCAAGAAGTTGCAAGGATCGTTCTTGAGACTTCTCTCTTGTATTCAACCTTTGTAAGTACTCTTATATCTAGAATACAATTGTTATGGCTTTGATCTTTATAATTGTTATATTCTTATTGATATGTGTTTATGCTTGCTATGATTATATATTTAGTTTAGTAAGATTGCTTTATATTTTATGCATGGAATTGTATAGCATCCATATAGATGATCACTATGTGGGTGATAAGCAATGTGTAAACGTGGTGTTTATACAACGTTTATCTGCAATTGCACCCTACATTCCGGGCCGTGTGGTAGATCGCGGGAGTGACAGTCCTGTTGAGTCCTTTGTAGTCCACCCTCCGAATGTAGGACACGTCTCGCCGAATGACGGTGATGGATAAGTTTTGTCCTTATTTGTCATTGGTAATGCTTGCCATGTGTAGAAGTAATCCAACCTTGCCATGATAGCTAGATGTATTGCACTAATTGTAGTATTCATTGACATGTATGATTAGGAGTATCTTAGGAATATTCATTCTAGTCTAATTTATAACATGCTAATTGCTTGTATGATTCTAGTAGCTTAATGATCTTAGACTTGGGTATTTATCATTTATATAATTATCTTTATCTTGTGACTTATCCTCGATGAGTAATGTTAGATACTTGTGGCAACTCTGGATTATATTATCGTGAAGTGGATGATCTCATAATTAAATCACAATATATAAATCATTAGATCCTTTTCTCTCTACCTTTCCATAGACTCCCTTCCCTCGTGGTAAAATATAAATACGATACGGATTACTCCCTTGAAGTGCTACAATTGGTATTTCTATCGTAAACTGCGGATATCATGTTCATTCTTTTATCAAGGCCAATCAAGAATACCATACCCCGCATTTCTTAGCGTTATTGCTAGGGTGACGAGACTAGTGTATAGGTAATGCCTAGAAATGAGTGGTATACCTTGAGTACATATCCTGGTGAGATTAACTCCACTATGGATAATGTTGCTAAGCTACATCCCACTACTAACACCGCCTAACTCCGCTTTGTTGGATCATGAGGTTAATCCCATATCCAAGCTAACATGATTAGATAGATATCCCATATATATTTCTTTCGCCGTCCTAATTGGGATCGTGTAAGAAATATCAACACCGGCCACCTTGAGTAATCATAGATGTGCCTGAGCTGGTCGAAGCACTTTCTACACAACATTTTGTGGGCTAGGCCTTAGGGTTCCCTCGTGGTAGGATTGTCTTTCGACAAGCTTTTTCATGACAGCATCTTGTGGGTAAGCTGCCTGAGCCACTCACTATTCAGTTGTTTCTCCCTGCGTGGCCGAATGCTAGCTATCCTTTCCTGATTCCTCTCAATCCTAATGAGCCTGAGCTCTTCTTGGGCTATGACCCTTTTGCATTGCTCTTGGTAGCTAGCTAATGGTATTCCCTCAACAACTTGTTGCTATTTTCTGAGTGGGCCTATGACCTTTGGGGTCCTGCTTTATAGTGGTTTTAGCTGTCCTTGTCATATCCTGGGCTTTTATTGTCCTGATTGCCCGATGTTATGGCCTTAGGAGGTGCGCTGTGATGCATCCTTCATTAAATGGAAGCACCTACTTTGTCCTCTTTATGGACTTTTTAATGGTCATTTGCTTTTAGTGTATGCTTTGGCAATGGCCAAGCTGTGTTTTTGCGGGTTTCACCGCTTATGCTCCGTTTTTTACTTTCTAGTCAACTTTCGGATGATCCGGGCTTGTTAGCCTCGACTTTGTTACATGGAAGTTGTCCCTTTTTTACTTCCTCCTGACTTTCGGTCCTTTCTGACCTTAGTCTTTCGGCTTTTATGCCTTTGGTTTGCTGATCTCTTCAGCATATACCCTTTTCGGGCATGGGTTTTGCCGAATATGTCAAGTGTGACTTAGTCACCTTTTACATTCGGCTCTTTTCTATATTGACATCATGATTGGGGAAAAGGAACCTTTATGAGGGGTTCACGGCCAAGTGTTTCCGGGTTGCCTCGTTAAAAAACCTCACACCCTCAAAAGGGCTTCCCCTGTGAGGAAAAAGAGCACAACCCGTCGTGGTTTCGTACCTTACTTATTACAAACCATGATAAAAGAAAGGAAAATTACAACTCCTGTTTTGAGGAGCATTCGTCACGCGTAGAACCTACGGAGATTATCCACGTTCCACGTGTGAGTGGTTTCGTTGCCCTCTTCCGTCTTGAGCCGAAACACCCCGGGCTTGACCATGCTTGCGACGACGAAAGGTCCATACCATTGTGATTGTAGCTTGCCCTGCTTGTCCGCATGTCGAAACAAGATGAGGTCACCTTTGTAGATGTTCTTGCGCAGTTCTTTCTTGTCCCGCCAGCTTTGGGTTTCCTTGTGGTAGCTGTCGAGGTTTTTAGCCGCCTGCAACTTTCGGAATTCTGATGTGTCAACATCTACAAACCTTTGAATCTCGGTTACATCAGCTATTTGTGTGCGAAATGAGCCGAGCCTGAGCTCTTTAGGTGTTATGGCTTCTTCCTCGTAAAGGAGGCGAAACAAAGTGAATCCGGTTGCTCGGGACTTGGAGATGTTGTGGCCCCAAACCGCGACAGTCATTTCGGCTGGCCACTTTCCTTTGCTTGCGTCCCACAGAGACTTGGAGACGGCTGAGAAGATTAGGCCATTGGCCTTTTCGACCGCCCCATTGCTCTGTGGGTGATAGACTGAAGCGAAAGTCACTTTGATCGAAAGTTCCTCACAAAAGTTCCGAAACTCTGTTGAGTCGAACTGCTTGCGGTTGTCCACCGTTTTGTAGGAAGGAACCCCAAAACGACATACTATCTGTTGCCAAACGAAACTGATCAAGGTTGCTGAGGTGATTCTGGCCAGGGGTCTTGCTTCTATCCACTTGGTGAAATACTCAAGTGCCACGGCTGCGAATCTCACATTGCCTGGAGCTGTTGGTAGCGGCCCTACTATGTCTACCCCCAGCGTTGGAGTGGCCATGTAGGCACTGTCGACCTGATGGGATTGGATGGCGCGTTTTGCTTCTTGGCGAACATCTGACAGCTTTCGCATGTCTTCACCAGTTGCTTTGCATCTTTAGCTGCTGATGGCCAGTAAAACCGTTGTCTCATTGCTCTATGTGCTATTTCGTGAGGTCCTCTATGAGCTCCGCACATTCCTCCATGAATTTCGTCTAGGAGCTTTCGTCCTTCTTCTGTGCTGATGCACTTGAGCTTTGGTGCTACAATGCCATCTTTGTACAGCTCACCTCTTATGATGGAGTAGTGCTTGGTTCGCGACTCCATTCGCTGTTGTTCATGCTTAGACTCTGGTTCAAATGTTCCTGTCAGGAATGCGAATATCGGGCTCCTCCAATCGTGACTTGCAATGGCATGAATGGCCCTTGGTTCCTCTTCTTCTTCTCTAATTGCCTTGGCCGAAAGCTATTGGAAGAATACATCTGGAGGGGTTGGAATGCCAAGTGCAGCTGCCTTTGCTAGCTCGTCAGCTTCTTTGTTTTCATTGCGTGGTATGTACTTTATGGAGAAACCTGCGAAATGCTTCTCCATTGCTCTTACTGCCTGTAAATATCTGACTAGAACTGGCTCCCTGGTCGTATACTCTTTTTCACAGTGTCCACTTACTACCTACGAATCAGTACGAATGATACATCTCTTAACGCCCATTGCTCTTAGCTTCCGAAGTGCTAGCAGTACCGCTTTATACTCGGCCGTATTGTTGGTGCTTGTGAACTGTAGTCTGGCTGCATATCTGATGGATGGACCTTGCTGAGGTGTGAGTATGGCCGAAACCCTGGCCCCATTGTCGCACCAGGCTCCGTCACAATACGCAGTCCAAGTTGGTTCATCAAAAACTATCGGATTCTCTTCGGCTGCCGGAGTCCAATCTGCTATGAAATCCGTGATTGCTTGAGACTTTATGGCCAATCTGTGTTCGAAATTGATTACGAATTCATTGAGCTCGGCAGCCCATTTGCCTACCCTGCCTACGGCTTCGCTGTTTTTGAACAGAGCTTCCAAGGGCTGAGAGGAAACAACTCGAATCTTGTGTGCCTGAAAGTAGTGCCTCAACTTTCGGCTTGCCATTAGGACCGTGTAAGCTATCTTCTCTAGTTCTGAGTAGTTAAGCTTAGCTGCCGAAAGGGCTTCGGATACGTAGTAGATAGGAAACTGCTTAAGCTTGTTGTCCTGCTCTTTCTCTTCAATGAGGACAGCGCTTACCGCAACTGGTGATGCTGCTAAATATAGCAATAGTACTGCCTTTGGTGATGGCATCGTCATGGTCGTCAGGTTGGTGAGGTAGTCTTTCAGGTCTTGAAAGGCTTTTTGCTGTTTGGGTCCCCATTCGAATTCCGTGCTATCCTTTAGCACTTTGAAGAAAGGTAAGCCTTTTTCCGCTGACCTTGAGATGAATCTGCTAAGAGCTGCTAGTAGACCTGTGAGCCTCTGGACTTTCTTTTGGCTATCTGGAGGTTTCATGTCCATGATTGCCGTGATCTTGTCTGGATTTGCTTCTATGCCTCTAGCTGACACTAAACAACCCAACATCTTGCCTTTTGTGATGCCGAAAATGCATTTTTCCGAGTTTAGTTTGAGCCCGCTTCGCCTAAGATTTCGCGAAGGTTTCCTTTAAGTCACTGACGTGCGACTCTTTGGAGCTGCTGATGACTACTATATCATCGACATATGTCACTAGATTCTTCTTCTTCTCTGCTCTCTAAAGACTTCATCCGTCATTCTGGAGAAGGTGGATCCGGCGTTCCTCAACCCTTCGGGCATTCGCTTGAAACAATAAGTCCCCACAGGTGATGAAGCTTGTCTTCTCTTCGTCCTCCGGATTCAGATGTATCTGGTGGTATCCGGAGAAACAGTCGAGCAAGCTCATCCTTTTGCAGCCTGAGGCTAAGTCAATTAGGGTGTCTATTCTGGGGAGAGGGTATGGATCTTTCGGACACGCCTTGTTCGGTCGATGAAATCTACACACATTCACCATTTCTTAATGTTTGGGTCGCATGTTTTCTTACGGACCATGACCACGTTTGCTAACCATTCGAGTACTTGAACCGGTCCGATTACTCCTGCGTCCCTAAAGTCTCGAACCGGTCGGCTGGCTGCGGCACTTCTTTCCTCGGATATTTTCCTCAGCCTTTGTTTCTTTGGTTTCACTATTGCTATCACACTTAAGCTATGCTGAGCTAGGTGTCGGCTTACTCCTTTCAGATCCTCAGCTGACCATGCGAACACATCTGAGTTGGAGTCAAGAAATGCAGACAGTTGAGCTGATTCATCCGGCTGGAGCTCTGAGCCGATTATAATCTCTCTTTCAGGCCCTATGGTGGATATCGGGACCCTCTTTGTGGATTCGGCTGATTCTACTTTCGGCTCTTTGACCTTTTCAGTTTTCGGTTCTGACTCTTCTTTCTCATCGTCTTCTCTTTTGGCCTCAGTTACCTCGTTGATCATGCTATATCCAGGTATATTGGCCATGCATCTATCTTCCGAGCTGCTTCCTGATCTCCCCATACAGTCACGATGCCGAAGGGGGAGGGAATCTTCATGCACAAGAAGCTCTGCTTGATTACTGCATCAAACTTGCTTATGACTCCTCTGCCGAAGATCGCTGTGTAAGGATAGTCTATATTGACTATGTCGAATGTGTTGATTTTGGTTCGGCATAGGCACACCTCACCGAAAGTCACTGCGATGTCCTTCTTCCTAATCGCGTCTATCCTTTTTCCCCCAGAAACCAAACAATGCGTTACCCGCCGGTTGCAGCGTCCTCCGCTCCATATTCATGCTTTGGAAAGCCTTGATAAACAGAATGTCTGCTGAACTTCCATTGTCTATCAGGATGTTGTGAAGTGTGAACTTATCCACATTTGCAGTCGCGACGAATGCATCTGTGTGCGGGTAGTCTCTTAGCCGGAAGTCACTTTCGTCAAATGTGATCGGGACCATTGACCATGCTGGCCTGTTCAAGGGCAACCTAGGTGTTACCGTGTGCACTCTTCTCACGTAGTCCCTTCTGGCTCGTTTGTTCTCGTGCTCAAGGTTGGATCCGCCTGTGATTGCATAGATGTGGCCCTGAGACGGAAGTACCGAGTTTATAGTCCTATTTTCCTGACTGCTTACGGGCTTCATGTGTGCGTTCTCTCGTGGGCTGTTCGGGTTTTCTTGGGAGAGGATGCCGCCATTGATGGAGGCTGGGGCTGAGGGATGTAACTCGGGTAGTTCCAGGAGTACTGATGATGGTGAACCGGAAGCGTGGGGGCCTACTGCACTAGTGGAGGCGGAGGTGGCAACTGAGCATTCTGATAACTGAAGTATGCATTCGGCTGAGCGCCTGCTGTTTCTCTCATGTTGAACACGTGCTTTGGAGCTTGGCTACCTTGTGAACTTTCGTCCTTTGATCTCTGTTCCTTGGCCATCTGCCCATACTTACGATCTCGACCGAAATGACCCATGTTTTTCGCCATAGACAAAAAGCGATGCGGTACTCTCGGACCATCCCGGCCTCTTCCGCGACCTTTGCCCCTTGAGCTTCGGCCACCTCGGTTGGACTGATTTGCTCTGGAGTTTGAGGCGTCCGCGGATCCTGGTTCTTAACTTGGGTCGGCTGTTTGAGCCGAATCATCTTGTACGTTGTTGACCGGGCGAGGAGTCTTGCCGCCTTTTTGGCTGTTGTTTACGTTTGGATGTGGCGATTGTCGCTTTTCATCCTTTCTTGCTGCCTCTCTTCTTTTCAGACGTTCTTCTGACTTCGCAAACTTATTGATCTGATCGTATAGCTTAGTCAAGGTTTTGGGTTCCTCCCTGTCTAGTTGTGTGGCGCACTAACCTATAGCCATGCCTTCGATTGCCGCTGCTATGACCACTTCATCTGATACATTCGGCGTCTGAGCATGAAGCTGTACTATCTTTTCGAGGTATTGTGTCAATGATTCTCCATCCTCTTGCTTGAGCTTTAGGAAATCTTTGGTTCCCTTTTTCAGGGCCCGAAAACCATCAAAGGTAATGATCAGCTGCTCCTTTAGCTGCTTTCAATTTCTTATTGAAAGCGGATGAAGGGCGATGTACCATTCATCGCGCAATGTCTTCTACCGCCATTATGAGAGATTTTGCGGAGTGGCGAATCTCCCCTCGCCGAATGTATGCGGCGGCCGTAGCTTGCGATGAACTTCCTTGGGTCCGATTTCCCATTGAATGATGGCAATCTGGGCTTGTACCCTATTGGCCATGGGTTCAGCTGCAATTTCGGCGAGTGTGGTGGGACCGGATCGACTTCCCTATCTGCGATGAAACCGGCCGTTAAACCTCCATGGGATGGTGCAGTGTTTTTCTCCATCTGAGCTATTTCATGGAGCGAATTCTCTTTCTCGATTTCGGCGAGTTTCAACTGTTCCCTAGCCGAATCCTCTCTTCGCTTAGCTGCCTCTCCTTTCATCATTGCATCCCTCTGAGCTCTCAACTCTCTGAGTTTAGCTTGCATGAGGCTCAATTCTTGGACTAATTTGGAACGTTGTTCCTGCTCATTGCCTGCCGTCTCGGGTTCCTGAGGCTGCTCTTCTTCTGAGTCTTCCTCCTCCTCTTGAGCTTCGACTCCTGGTTCGGAAGGGCCTTGGCCGATTCTGACCCACGGGCCTGTGGCCGCCTCTTCGGTTTCGCCCTGGCCCTGACCTGCTGGAGTCACGATCTCGGCGGAGGATCCGATGGAGGATCCGCCGGAGGAGATCCGGCCGGTGCCGCCGGCGCCACCTTGGGTCTTCCTCGCCCTGGAGCCATGGTTGCCTGCACAACCACGGTGGGCGCCAATGTTGGTGTAGCCCCGAAGCAGGCCACCCCTCTACCTATCCTGGATTCCTTGAGCTCCTCACTGGTGACCAGGGGTAGAGCGGTCCTTTCTCGCCTTGTGATCCTACCAACCTCTGCCGGGTCCACTCGTCGTTGGATCACGAACACCTGCAGGATAAAGACAAGCCGCAGCCGAATTGAATCTCATTCGGTCCTGCTACTGAAAGGCTTTAGTTCCAAGCTAGGGAGCCAAAGCTCCACCCGCGCTGGGCGGCCAAGCCAATGCCCAGCCTCGACTTTCGTCCTGGGCGGACTAAACCTCGAGGCTCGGGCTTTCCCTTATTCAGCCTCGGCTTTCGTTCCTGGGTGGACTAAACCTCGACTTTCGTCACTGGTCGGCCTAAACCTCGACTTTCGTCACCGGTTTGACTAAACCTCGACTTTCGTCACCGGTTGGACTAAACCCCGACTTTCATCACCGGTTGGACTAAACCCGAACCGGTTGGACTAAACCCGACTTTCGTCACCGGTTGGACTAAACCTCGACTTTCGTCACCGGTTGGACTAAACCTCGACTTTCGTCACCGGTTGGACTGAATCTCGACTTTTGTCACTGGTTCGGGCTTTTCCATACTCCCCTGGGTTCGAGGTATGCTGAGACCCATAACATAAAACCCTCGGCCCCCGAGGCCGAATCTTGTCCTCCTCGGGCCATCTGTGGCCGTGGTTTCGCGGGTCGACCGCAGGGGGGTGGGCAGGTTCCGGCCTCCCCCAACAGTTATGGTTAACAGCAGGGCAGATGGAACTTGGGAAGAATCATATAGGTAGGACCAATGGATGAATAAGACTAGTAAATTTGTATATTTGGCAGTTCTGCTGCCAATTCAAAAACAACAGCAGTACATCACTATGCAGTTTAGAACATGAAGACATCAGAGCAGCTTGTCCTCATTATGTAGCCAATTTTAGCAAGCCAATTTCTGATGCGTTTGCTGTATCGTCCACCGAAGCAATGTAACCTGTGGATTGGCCACCGGCCATATGGCATCGACTGGATGGTGCCACCAACAAAACCAATGCCACTTGTTTGATGGTCACCGGCCATATGGCGCCGACTCAATAGCCATTCTCAAACTCCTGATCATTCTAAGTAGGCTCTTTTAAGGTTGATTGTGGTCCAAAGAGACCTGCCAGCGGGCAGAATGTTGATAAGCTATTGGCACCAAGCCTGAAGCAACCGAACTGGATATACATGATCTGAAGTGGCAACACTCCTAAATCAGCATGTGCCTCTTTGTCGATGTCTGAAATTCCTATCGCCCGTGTTTTTCTTATTGTTCAGTTCTCTCTGACACTAAAATATTGAGGAAAAGGAAAGACCCTCCCTATCAAGGTCGTCGTATGTGGCTTTGTGCAGAGATAGTATTGTATAGGCAAATGTGATGCCCTATTTATACTGGCATCCCTATCGGTTTTATTGATTGGTAGGTAACTAATTTGTGTCTAATTTATGAAAATCTTTTGTGTTGGATGAAAGAAATAAGGTCTGTGCATCAACGTCAAGATAAACTGAATGGTAAATAAAAATACAGATTTACTGAAAATACTTTAAGAAGATTTGTGGTTCTGGTTGCTGAGCTGGCGGCTCTAATAAGGTTTGTGGTTGTTGCCCCGTTCAGAAATGCGAGGATTTTGGATTTTGTTGTTGGCAGCGATGTGAACCTGGGACATATGGAACCGAAGCTCGACAAGTCGAGTTTTGAGCTAATAAGCTACATGGATGTGCCAGGAGACAGATAAGGATCAAGGCGATCCCAATAAGATACAACAGACTTTTTTGAGATAAGAAACCAGAGTTAGCATTGTCGATCTAACCATGTAATCTACACAACCGTGGACATCAAATCTCAAAGCAATAGTAATAAAGATGATCCCCGCAGTCGGCGATTTTTGTTGCCCACGCACATGAGAAACTGGTATACGAAGGAGTATAGAACCTTTGCATGTTGGATACATATTGAGAGCACTGGATTACAGCTTTGAGTGATGCAGAGGCGTGCTCGTAATACCATGCCCACCTTGGTTCAATCATCAAGAGAGGCGGTTCTATATGCCCATCTCTGTTAATAAAATAAAACATCAAAGAAATCACAGCCCTGGTCATCCAACCTGGCCTGTTCCTTCGCAGCTTCTGCAGTGTCCTGTGCCTGCCACCTAGATCGTCCTCTTCTGCTGAGATCACCATCACCGATCCCATCATGTCTTCATTTGCCTTCGTTAGATTCGAGACAGGAAGGGGGTGGGCAAGAGAACAAAGGAAGAGGGTCGGACTAAAGGATGAATAATACTTGTAAGTCACGAAGAGGTTGGAGCATCTTATGTGGCTATTTTCAGGAGCAGTACTGCTAATGTCTGCGGCACTCACAAGACAAATCGTGACAACCCAATGCAACCATGATGCCAGCCGTGTACAGCATTCGATTGCGTCACTGGAACTGGATGTGTGGCACAAACTGGATGACCAGTCTCAAACACCTGATATCTCTCATAACGCACTTATGCACACCGTGATCCAGAGAGACCTGCTGGCAACCAGGATGTTCATACACCATTGGCACCATCGGCAAAATAGCTGCACTGTGGGTAAATGATCCGGAGTGGCAGCACTCTCTTTTAGTCTATGTGCCTCTTTCCCGATGTCTCGAATTCCTATGCCTCATGTTTTTCATCTTTTCCAGCTACCTCTCCATCTCTTATTTGTTTATATGCTAACACTAATATGTTGACCAAAAGGAGCAGCGGCATCAGGTGATGTGTGGCTTGTGCAGAGATAGTATTGTACAGGCAAGTGATTCGTAGGTAACCAATTTATGAGAAACCTTTTGTGATGGAAAATATTGATATGGGCCGTCCATTGAGAGAGGTTAATTAAATGGTAAAACTCCCGAAGGTGCAGATACTACTAATAAAAGGGGGCACGACCAGTCTTTAAAGTGACGTTGGTATAATGATATAAGTGTCCTATGGCTCTGTCTATCATATCCATTATATCTTTCTAGGGGCAATTTGAGCAGGTCAGGCTGTTGAGGATCGATGTGAAAAAAAATGGGTTGGATGCCTGCACCATTCTCCTTGTCCTGCATCAATGTTGGCCCCTATCCACCACAACTTGTGTCGATTGATCACCAGCCAGTTGTTGAGAGAGAACTGCAAAGTGCAAAGCCCATGCTGTCTTGCACTGTGTGAGTCGGAGTGACGATCTCTGACGTTCTGGGGCGTGTGCAAGAGCGTTTAGTTTACACTACGAATGTTCTGGCCCATATCAATGTTTTCCCAAGTTGTTGAGAGAGAATTCCACATTATTGTTGTGCATGCATTGCACAACCACGTTTAGTTTGAGTGAGAAGTCGATAGCATTATGACTGAATGAAATTGGTATCACATCATTATCCTTAACATCATGACAGATAGAACTTGAGAAGAATTGTATAGGTACAACCACTGGAAGAATACTAGTAATATGTATATGCATCGTATGATAGGGAGATGGCGATGATACGCTGCGAATTTCACTTTAGAACCGGTAACTGGAGTTTACAAGCTCGGGTGGCGATGGTTGCCGCCAGCCACACGAGCAGAGCTCGCCACCAACGTGTTTCTCCGGTAACAACCAAGGCAAAGTGAATAACCATTTCCTCAACTACTTTAGCACAATTACAGCAGACAGCATCCGTGTGGGCTCCTGACTCAATGGGCCTCTCATTTACTCCAACTTGTGCCGCTGAGTTTGGTATTGGGCTTCTTGGTCCTTTTCTCCTTGTGCTTATCTGTGGGCTTAGGCGATACCGTGACAGTATAAATGGTGGTTCTATTGCCAACTCAGAAACATCAGCAGTACAACACTGTATATAGTTTGGATCACGAAATGGCCGGCGGAGCACCTTATGCTGCCAGGTTTAGCAGCAGATCAGCTAATGTCTATTGCAGACGCAGTATCCTCCACCTTAGCAGTGCCTCTTGCCAAGAGGCGCCGTTGTAACCCTTGTGTCCGCACTCTACAGTGCGAGGATATACCATTGGCCATATGGAGCAGACTGACCAAGAGACCCAGACTGGTGCTAAACAGTTGGCACTATGGTTAACAGTGCCGGATAGATGTTCTGGA
Source organism: Hyparrhenia diplandra (assembly GCA_015847255.1). Lineage (NCBI taxonomy): Eukaryota > Viridiplantae > Streptophyta > Magnoliopsida > Poales > Poaceae > Hyparrhenia > Hyparrhenia diplandra. Next base: position 208,587 of record JADLZK010010767.1, on the reverse strand, counting down.
ATGGCAGGAACAAGACACCCCGCATGTGCCTCTTTCCTGATGTCTCAGATTCCCAAGTGTCATGTTTTTTTTTCAGTTCTCTCGTCATCTTATTATTTGTTGATGATCACAGAATGTCTTCGCTAAAAGGAGAGGTGCTCTCAGGTCGTGTGTGGTGCCAAATTTATACTGGCATTCCTACTGGCTTCATTGATGGAAATGGTAGGTAACTACTTTGTGCCTATTTTTTGAGAAAAGTTTTATGCTGCATGGAGAAGTTATGGGCTGTCCTTCAACAGAGATTGAATGGTAAGAATACATAAGGTACATATGAAAGAACCCAACTACTGTATGGGGAGAGGGAGGGGACGCCCTCGGCACAAGCCGCCATCGCGAGAGAGGAGAGACAGGGAGGAGGCGCGGCGGGGATGGGGCGCGGCCTGGCCTGGAGCCGCCGCCGCGAGAAATGATGGAGAGGGAGGAGGCCACGGGAGAGAGCTAGGGTTAGGGTTGAAGCTGGTATTTATTTGGCTGGGAATGGCTCGGGAGGTGCCCCGAGAGCCGCCCATCAACAATTCAACGGCTCAAAACAATTTTGTCGACGTGGCCACCACGAGGCCGGGCTGTGGCCTGCTCGTCTCATCTCTCTACATGTGCTGATTTAGACTGGGATGAAACATTCTCAATTTCTCACATGTTGTTTGGAACATGTGCATGCATTGTGTGATCACGTTTAGTATGAGTGAAAGTGTGTAGCATTATGACTGAATGAAACTGCTATCACATTTTTCTCCTTAACACCACGACAGATGGAACTTGGGAAGAATCGTATAGGTACAGTCAATGCATGAATAATAATAGTAATACGTATAAATGTTTATTCTATTGCCAATTTAGAAACATCAGCAATACAACACTACGTATTTTGGATCACAAAGCGGTTGAAGCACCTTATGCTGCCACAGCACAGCCAATACCCGTGGCACTTGCAGTATCCTCTACCATACCAGTGCCTCTTGCCAAGAGCTACTGTAACCGTTGTATGAGCACTCTACAGCGTGGGGAATTTCCACTGGTCATACGAAGCAGACTGGATAACCAATCTCAAACTCCTGATCTCTCCATCTAGGCTTGTATTAAGTTCTACCATGATTCAGAGAGATCTGCCAGCGGCCAGGATGTTGCTATACCATTGGCACCTTGGTTACGAACTAACGGTGCCTCACAGATGATATGGACTGGCAGGAATAAGTGGAGAGCCAGCATGTGCCTCTTTCCTGATGCCTCAGATTCCCAAATCTCTTGTTTTTTTTTTCTTCTTTTTGCATTTCACTCTTGTCATCTTATTTGTTGATGATGACACACTAGTATTATGTTCGCTAATGGGAGAGGTGCTATCAGTCGTGTGTGGTGTGGCAGACACAGGTATAGAATCAGCAAGCATGGGGTGCCAAATTTATATTGGCATTCGTACTGGTTTCATTGGTGGAAATGCTAGGTAACTTATTGGTGCCAAATTTATGAGATTAGTTTGTGATGATTGGAGAAGATATTGGTAAAAGTACATAAGGTACTTAATGAAAGTACCTTGATCAAACAGGTGGCCATACTCCTAAAAAGAATGCAACTAGTGCCCGTATATTATTGTATTATATATTAGTTTACCACACTAGCTGACAGACCACTTGATCTGGAGGTAAATTGTGAGTGGTAGAGAGAGAAGGAGCAGAGAGAAATAAGGAAGGAAAAATGAATAAATAAAGTATGAAAAAAAAGACGAAGAGAAGGAAAAAATATAGAAGGGTGTTTTTTTTTTTTTTTAGATGATGGGTCTTTATGGTTCTTGTGAGGATTTAAGATTCTGAATGTTGTGATTTAGATCGGGATCAAACATTCTCAATTTCTCATGTTGTTTGGAACAAATGCTGTAGTGGCCATTTGAAGTTGTACATCCCTGTAAAAGTTAACTGGCTAACAAGTTGCTAACATTTCTGTCAGCTAGTTGTTGAGAGAGAACTGCAAGCCCCATGCTATCTTGATCTGTGAGGCCCTTGACCATTTCATGCCAGATTAGCTTGGTGTTGGCGTGCACACGCATTGTGCAATCACGTTTAGTATGTGTGGAAAGTGGATAAAACTGCTACCACCTCGTTATAATTAACAGTGTGACGACAGGTGGACCTGGATGAATACTTCTAGTAATATGTATATCTAGTGGTACTATTGCCAAATCATGAAGAACAACATTACAACACAACAACATTTCCGCGATGTCTCGAATTCCCATGCCTCATGTTTTTCCTTCGTTTCTTATTTTCTCTCATATGTTCGATAAAAAGGTAGAGGTGCTATCATGTCGTGAGAGAGTGGCTGATGCAGGTATAAGCTTAGCAATTGTGTGGTGATATATTTATACTGGGACGCTATAGGGTTTCATCAATGGCAATGGTAGCTAGCTAATTTGTGCCTCATTTGTGGAAAAGATATGCGCTGTCCATCAAGAGAGTTTGAATGGTAAAAATACGTAGGGTACTTATCAAAAGTAATTTAATCAAATAGTGGTATTATTGTAGTATTTAATTATTAGTTTACCAAAGGCTAAACCGGTTCGTTTACGGCAATGACATTGATTTACTGGCCAGCGTTCTGCAGCTTTGTCAATCACCTTGTCTTTCTGCTTGAGCAACTTGAGCGGAGTGCTCATTTTTTTAAGATAAAGCCAATTAAGAGTGAGTGCTCATAAGTCATAAGGATGAGGAAAGAAATGTTTGGTTAGGGGTTCCCATGACAACATGGTGTAGCACCAGCCCTGATGGTGACCACCGCTTGGTCGTCTATCCAGTGGCCGGCGGGGCTGCTGGTGACAGGATCCTGAGTGGCAGCACTCTCTTTTAAATCAGCATATTCTCGATGTCTCAAATTCCTATGCCTCATGTTTTTTTTCTTTTCCGGTTCTCTCATCCACTGACACTAATGTGTCCAGCAAAAGGAGAGATCCTATCAAGGTCGTATGTGGCTTTGTGCAGAGATCGATAGCATTGTATTTGTATAGGCAAGTGTGATGCCATATTTATACTGGCATCCAGATTGATTTTATTGATTGGTAGGTAACTAATTTATGTCTAATTTATGAGAAATATTTGTTTCCATTAGAAAAGACACGAGCCACCCATCCAGATAGATTGAATGGCAAAAATATAGAACCTACTTGCTGAAATTACTTCAATCAAATAGTGGAGAAACTATCTCCCCAATGATATCCAGAACTCCCCGATGCCGATTTAGCAGCGACATTCAGTGCTTTTACCTTCTTGATTTCTTCCTTCCCCTGTTGAAGTTATGCGTACTTGGAAAAGCACCCTGCCTAACAAGTTGCTAATGTCTGCGCTTGCGGTATGCTGCCACTCGAGCGCCGTGGCAAGTGTAGTGTCCACACTCTACACAGGCCAGATTGAATTGGCCACCGTTTTTTTTTAAACTTTGACGATGAGCAAACTTTGTTATTAGCAGCATTGAGCTGCAATGATGGTGAATAAATTACCAGTTACAGAGTGCTAGCTAGGCTGTCACTATGGGATAGTTGTTTACATGAGCAGAGTTGTTACATGTAATATGCATTGATGAACAAGATGTGCTAGATGAGGCAAAGGCCTGAGTAGATAGGATGTGTGCAGTGATATTTTGCTTTGGACAGATCTTGAATATATTGGCGTTGTTTCTTGACCCGTAGTTTATGAAGCTCTTGAGTTCCCAATGCGGTGGATTGTTGCGACCATTTTCATAGAGGCGCAGCATTGTGGACAACTGAGCTGCCAACGCCAGAGCCAATCCAGCGTCGTCGACGCGACCATACTTGAGGCACAAGAACAGCATGTCTGTTCTGCCTCTTTCCCAATGCCTCAAATTCCCACGCCACATGTTTTTTTCCCTTTTCATGTTTTTGTCTCACCCTCTTATGTGTTCATGCTAACACTAATATAATTTTTTTTCTCTTTTCATGTTTTGTCTCAGCTTCTTATTTGTTCATGCTAACACTAATATATTCACTAAAAGAAGTGGCACTATCTAGGCGGTGTCCCATGTGTGACTTGTCCAGAGAGTATTGCTCACGCAAGTGTGTGGTGCCAATTCAGAAAATAGCAGCAGTTTCAATCATGCAGCAGTTTGACATTATGGTTGTGGATGTTTGGGCATCAGAACCAGAGATCGATGTCTAAACTCTGTAATTCACCACGAAACCTCCAGCAGCTGCGCTGGTTCGTTTCGAGTCGATGCCTACAACACGCCGGAGCCTAGTTTGAGCAGCAGAGCTAATGACTGCGGCCACTCGCCGAGCGCCGGCTCAAGTCGAAATTCTGGTGTGCACACTCTTCAGTGGCCGGCCTGACTGGATAAGCATTCTCATCCCTACGGTATAGTGTGCACACTCTTCAGTGACTGGATACCAGCTGGCGGCAAGGATGTTGTTGAACCACTGGATCAAGGGTTGCAGCTCCTGGTGGCCATGGCATTGTGTGTATGCCTCTTTCCTGGTGTCTCAGATTCCCACGCCTCATTTTTCCCCTCCTTTTTCCTGTGCTGTCTCATCCACTGCTACGTTGGTCAATCTATGCTAACACTATTATATATTAACCGAATGGAGAGGCGCTATATGTCAAGTCGATGTGTGACTTGTTCAGAGATAGTATTCTCCACTCGCATATATCCCCCTGCTTGCCTTCTACAAGCCCAAGCACCCACGCCATTCTTCTCTTGTATTGCTTGTATTTACCAGTTCCTTTGTATCGGGTGATTTGGTTTAGAACTGTATTATACTACTATGCATGGAGAAGCCGAGGTAAATTTATATCACCCAGCGTAAGTGAACGTCGACCGCGCGGCCGGCTTTCCGCCTACGTCGAGCTTCATGGCAGACTTAGCGTGTGGCGGCTTGCAACAGCCTGCGCAAAGCTTGGCGACGGATGCAAACAAGACAAGGACATGAGACATATGCTATCCAATCCATTAGCATGAGTCGACAATGAAATACACCTGAAGTCGTGTTCTAGAACAAAAAAGGCCAGAACGGCAGAGCAGCATGCACAAGCATTACACTCTCGCGGTCCAGAACGGCAGAACAAAAAAGGCCAGAACGGCTGCAGCGAGCTTGGAGGTAGCGCTGGAGGTCCGCGAGCGGCGGCCGGCCACCTCGGCCTGATGGCCATCGTTGGCGGCCGCGCCCATGCCATGCCTGCCTGATGGGTCGCCGCGGTGTCTGGCCCAGGAAGGGGTCTGGAGACACCACGAAGAAACGATGGTGCCCTGTGAGACAGATCAGCTTGCTATTGTGGTGCATGGATTGTGCAACAACGTTTATTTTGAGTGATAAATGAATAGCATTATGACTGAATGAAACTGCTACTTAACACATCATTATCCTTAACAACACGACAGATAGAACTTGGGAAGAATCGTAGAATGGTGTGGAACGTGCTTGTTATGGTGCAATCAACCAAGTGCAAGTTTGAGGAACTGCAAAATTTACACTTGGTCCTGATTTATTGAAAAATTGATCCTCATTACATCCGTGGAATGTTGGATGCAACATCGGCTAATTCCGATATAATGATGAAATTAATTAGAAATTAAGATAATGATGAGATTAATTAGTGATCAAGTAACTGCTCCACCTGTCATGTCATATCTATCCAACATATAAGTCTTGCCGTGATCGGCGGCAACCCTAAGGTATTTACTAGGGTTCGGCCCTCGGCCCACAGCGCGCTATATAAAGAGGAGACACCCTTGGTGGCTCCCCATCCATTTCTTCCTTCACGTGCAAACACCAAATCGATCACTAAGGCACTGGAGGGTTTGAGAAGGTTCGTCCCCGTTCCAGGTCAGTGTCGGTGGCACCCAAAGCCTACCGGTACCCGAGAGATCAAGTTCGTCAACCCCAGAGGGTTCAAACACCCTCGACTGGTGATTCATCTACATCTACTCCACCACTGACGACTGCATCACCACCGGAGGCCACTACTATTGAATTTGTTAACCGTGACGGGTGAAATTCACTTTAGGTGGCGGGCAAGTGTGCCCGTCACCTTTGAAAGGTCACGCAAATTTTTTTTACAATGCTTGCCCGTCGCGATTAATAAAAAAGCAAAAAAAAAGGCTTGGATCTGGGCCAGCTTGATCCCGACGGTGCCGTCGCCGTCGAGCCAGCTCTGCTCGATTCGCCGCCGGTCGACCACTCCTGCTCGGATACGCCACTTGTGTGTGTGTATATGTGTGTGTGTGTCTGTCTACTCTGGCCTAGTTTGGGCCAGATGGGGCTTGCCCTCTTCCGTGACGGGCTTTCAAATGTCACAGAAAAATGATTTTTCCGTGGCGGGCACATTTGCCTGTCAAGGTAAATAAAAAAATGACCGTGACGTTTAATCATGGCATTAACCGTGGTGGGCAAAACAAGTGCCCACCACGGTTAAAATTTGGGGGTGCCTCGCAAAATCAATTCGTTAGTCGTGGGCTCACATGGCGACTGCCTGTTCTAGTCTAGCAGTTATCCCTCTCAGTTTGCGATTTCTGCAATTGATCAGAAATGGTCATGTAATAGTCTAAGATTAAGATCCTGTTATTCATGTTTTATGATAAGATTTAATTCCAAAGACAAAAGGCAACTTTAGCCCTTCTTTACTAAAAACAACTTTCTGGGGACACTAGATTACAGGATTATAGTTCAAACAGAATGCACCTTGGCTGCCAACTCTAGATGCAGAACTAGTGGCATATCTCGACTGGAAAATTAGGTCTGAACCCTATACCAAAAGGTAAATAGAGAAATCATTTGTTCAACTACAGTACAATTATCGCTGCTACCAAAAGATACATCGACAATTTGTATCTTAGTACTGCTTGCAACTTGTATCTCGCTGTTATATCAGTTCATATAGCAACATATCCCTGCCGAAGTTGTCTGAACCTTTCATGTTTTTTTTTTTTTTGGTCATTGAGGGCAGTTTATATCATTGGGGAAAATTGTTTTGTATTTCCCGTTGCATTTGTTTGTACTAGTTACCAGAGAGAGAGAGCATGAGCTGGGGAAATATTTTTTCTTTGATTGCTTGAAACAAAAGAGGTTAGATCTCCATAGTAGTTATAATCCCCAGTGGACTTGCACACCAAGCAATCTCTATAAAGTTTTCTTATAGATCGGAATACGCTTTTACAAAGTAATCTAAACTTAGTTTCTATCATAACTCAAACTCTTTTTATTTCCTAATCCCTTTATTTCAAATTTTATTTGACGATGACGACGGCGACGGCGGTGGCTGCCGCCCTTCTCCCGTGTGTGCGGGCCCTTAGGGGCCTTTGGGCCGCGCACCTTTTGGGCTATGACAGAATGTGTTACAGAAGTAGGCCTGTTACCTCATTTAATGATTGAGATAATCCTATACAGTCTGAATTTTTTTGTTAGATATTTACCAAGTATACACATATGAACTCTGCTAGTCTGCTAGCTGATGGTTGGACGTTCGATGCCCACCGCAGCACAATCGCGGAGGTGCCCAGTGCCCTAGTTTGAGCGGCAGAGCTAGCCAATGCCTGCACTCGCTTGCTGCTGCCACCCTGAGATCAGAAAAACGTCGCAACAGGAGTGTCCACACTCTGTAGTTGCCGGATTGGCCGGCCAGCGACCTTATGTCGCGGGCAGGATAAGCATTCTCAACCCACTGTCTCTGATGTCCTGAGAGACCCTGCTGGGAGTTAGCGTATGCCTCTTACCTGCTGCCTCAAATTTCCACGCCTCAAGTTTCTATTTGTTCTTTTCTTTTCTTGTTCTGTATGTCTCATCCTCTCATATTTGTTCATGCTAACACTAATATATATATATATATATATTCACCGCAGGAAGCAACCGTGCTATCAGCAAGGCCGTGTGTGTGGCTTGTTCAGAGATAGTAATGTTCATGGGTATGTCGTGCCGTATTTATATAGATATGGGTTTTATTGCTCGGTACACAACTCATTTATGCTTTATTTTGTCAGACATTTTTGCTGTGTACATATGGACCCTTCATCAGAAGAAACTAATATAAGTGGTAAGAAAATATAGGAGGTTTGTCAAGCCTAATATATTATGCCCACTTATCAGCCCACTTGACGCCCCCCAGCTAGTTTTGCGTTGTTTGGAAAAAAATTGTGGACCGCTTGTGAGGAAGTTTTGAGTAAATCAGTTTGTTTATTGTTCTACAGTGCTCTCAATGCCTCTGAAAAATAATTATCTTAGTCTTAGGCCAAATATCCCCTGAATCCCTTATCCTTTTACCCCTTTTCAATTGCTTATTCAGTTTTTTTTTCGGAAAACTGTGGAGAAACGCTTCAGTGCAGAGTATATTAAAACAACTATAAAGAAGTTTACGAACAAAGCAGTTAGTTGGGTGCTAATTAAGGAAGGGTGCCACAAGAGCAAAAAAGTACAAAATATTACAACTTATTGAGCCAATTCATCACTAACAAATGTTTACACTTACGCCCTACCAAGAGCTCCGCCACTGGCTGCAAAGGTGAAGTTTAACTTCCTTATTAAAAAGGGCCTCTGAGTAGATACCCAATCATGAGGGACATTGGGTTAGTGCCAAAACTACTCGCAGGAACGAACTCCTCTGCATTTGCATTCACTGTTGGCCATTGTATATGGGAACAGGCATATGCATCTGTCACGATGTCTCCAATTCCCATGACTTATTGTTTCTCTTTTCCGCATTGGCCTCAACTTCTCTTTTCCGCATATGCATTCACTGTTGGCCATTGTATATGGGAACAAGCATATGCATCTGTTTATGCAAGTAGTGATGGAGAGGCGACATCTCTGTGATGCTTGTTCTGATATATATATGAGCGTGGTGCCTATATTTATATATGTATCGTTATTGGTTTATTCATTGGTAGGTAAGTAATTTGTGCCTACTATTTAATGCATCCATCTGTAGCCTTGTGGATTATAATAATGTATTCAAAACGTCTTTTTTTTATTATATCTGTCCATCACAATGTCTATATAGCTATCGTAGATAATAAATTCCTTAGCTGAAACCTGTTCTGTTTATCCTCTTTATTTTTCTTCACTTCTACCTTGTGCTTGCTCAATCTCTGTTGATGCCAAGTAAAGGAAGCTTTTAGTTTCCTCTATTAGGTGTGGGAGTCATTTCTTTTTTGAAGAAAGGTGACAACCATTTGTTCCTTGAAAAAAGGTGACAACCATTCTTGTGTTGTCTTCTTAATTAATATTTGGGATCATCTTCGTAGCAGACTAGTCTAATTTGTATAAAGTTCAAGTACTCTGGTTGTGATTCTTAGAACATGCACATGAATCCATACTAACCTGACTATCGAGTACCCATAATGGATCTCAATGTCACAATTCTACAACTCCGCGGACAGGATATTTGGATTTAGTACAACACATCAAAGAATAGAGATTGCAGGGGAACTAAACAAGAGGGCTTGAAATACATGACTATTGCAAGCCGGCGCTAGCCAGGTTGGCTAGCTGCTATTGCATTGCACCTTGCTGGCTGAAGTTTGATGCGCGCCAATTGGATATCCATTCTCCAACTCCTGGTCTTGGAAATTATAGTCTTGTAAAGCTGACTGTGCTCCGGAGAGACCTCACGGCAACTTGGATGTAGGGTAAATCATTGGCACCATGCGTAAAAGATCTACGCTGTGTGTACATGAGGATGTGCCTCTTTCCTGATGCCTCAAATTCCTATGCCTCATGTTTTTTCTTCCTTTTCAAATTCTCTGTCATCATCTCTTATTTGTTTATATGCTAACATTAATATATTATTCATTGCAAGGACATGCGGTATTAGTGTGTGTGCCTTGTGCAGAGATAGTATCATATAGGCAAGTGTGTGGTGCCAAATTTATACTAACATCACCATAGGTTCTATTGATTGGTGTGAAATTAATATGTGCCTAATGTATATGAAATTTTTGTGGCGGTTGAAAAGGATATAGGATGTCCATCAAAGAGAGTATTAAATGGTAAAAATACATATGGTACTTACTGAAAGTACTTTAATCAAATAGGTGGGGATACTACTAAAAAGGCTAGGACCAGTGTCCATATATTGTTGTATTTATTCATTTACCAAAGGCTGAATCGGTTTGTTTTTTGGTGACGTTTAGATGCTAATGCAAGGCTGGCAAAATATTTAAGGACTTTGTTGTGGTACTCCCTAATAACCATGATCCATTCATTTAATTAGATAGGATGGTTAGGACTATTATATATCTATTGATTCCGAGGAGATAATTGGTGAGGATATATATTCAATAAATTTTCAATTCCGTAAAATATGATAAATAAGGAAAAGTTTTACATATAAAAAACCTTTTTCTAGGTCTAATTGATAGATGTTTGATTTACTGGAGGTGACTTTTAGTTCCTAATTAAATATCCCCTCTGATATTCTCAAATGCGTGCATGACAAGAAGTAGTCTACACCAACAAGGAAAGGCCGTGCATGTACTTCTGTTCTCCAGTGATGAGGGGATTAAGACACAACTCTGGCTAATGAACGACTCGAGGCCAACGAATGCTCTGGAGGCACATGAATGTTTGTGAGAATTTGTCATTCTTTGATCGTAACTGGGTGGTACCAGTTTTCTGAAGTGTTTGTGATTCCTGTTGTTCTATTATGAATGTGCTTATTTAGATCTGGACCAAACATTCTCAATTTTTCATGCTGTTTGGAACATGTGCATGTTGTGACCATTTGAAGTTGTAAGTACGTGCTTGCAAAAACTGAGTGCTTAAGAAGTTGTTAATATGTGCAAGAACTGCAAATCCCATGTTGTCTTGCTCTGTGAGACGGATCAACTTGCTGTTGGGGTGCATGGATTGTGCAACCACGTTTAGTTTGAGTGATAAGTGGACAGCATTATGACTGAATGAAATTGCTATCACATCATTCTCCTTAACAGGATGACAGATGGAACTTGGGAAGAATCGTATCGGTACGACCAATGGATAAATAATATTAGTAATATGTATAAATGGTGGTTCTGTTGTCAATTCAGAAACATTACAGTACAACACTACATAATTTGGACCACAAAGCAGTTGGGCACCTTATGGTGCCAGATTAAGCAGCAGAGCTAATGTCTGTGGCACTCAACTATCTTTCACCATAGCATGCGAAGTATCTCAGACTGGCCAAATGGAGCAGACTGGATAACCAATCTCACACTGCTGATCTCTCCAACTAGGCTCTTATAAGTTCGACCATGATCCAGAGAGATTTGAAAGCGGCCAGGATGTTGCTAAACCATTGGCACCATGGTTATTAAGTAACATTGCCGAATAGATGAGGTTTTGTAGTCGCAGGAACAGAAGGGGGCAAAGCATGTGCCTCTTTCCCGACGTCTCAGATTCCTAAGTCGAATGTTTTTTTTCTTCTTTTCCAGTTCTCAATCGTAGTCTTATTTGTTGATGCTAACACACTAATATGATCGCTACAAGGAGGTGCTATCAAGTCGTGTGTGGTGTGGCAAACGCAGGTATATATATATATAACTAGGATCAGTAAGTGTGGTGCCAAATTTATACTGGCATTCCGGATGGTTTCATTGGTGGAAATGCTAGGTAACTTATTTGTGCCTAATTTATGAGAAAAGTTTCTGGTGGTTGGAGAAGATGTGGGTAATAGTACATAAGGTACTTAATGAAAGTACCTTGATCAAACAGGTGGGCATACTACAAAAAAGAATGCAACTAGTGCCCGCATATTATTGTAGTATATATATTAGTTTACCTCACTGGCTGACAAACCACTCGATCTGGAGGTAAACTGCGTGCGGTCAAGAGAGAACAAGCAGAGAGAAATAAGGGAAGGAAAAATAAATAAAGTTGGAAAAAAGACAAAGAGAAGAAAAAAAATAGAAGGGTGTATTTTTGTTTAGATAATGGGTCTTTGTGGTTCTTGTGAGGATTTATGATTCTGATCGTATCTGGCTCTCTGTAGTGTTTGTGATTCAAGTTGCTCTGTTCTGAATGTGCTGATTTATATTGGGATCAAACATTCTCAATTTCTCATGTTGTTTGGAACAAGTGCATGCCGTGGCCATTTGAAGTTTGTACCTGTCTGTAATAGTTGACTTCCTAACAAGTTGCTAATATTTGTCATGTGAGCAAACAGATTTTGATACGTCAGCCAGTTGTTGAGATAGAACTGAAGCTCATGCTATCTTGATCGGTGAGGCGCTTGACCATTTCATCCGAGATCACTTGGTATTGGGGTGCACAGACATTGTGCAATCACGTTAAGTATGTGTGGGAAGTGGATGAAACTGCTACCACCTCATTAACATAATTAACAATTTGACAGATGGATATTGGAAAGAATCGTATAGATTGGACTAATGGATGAAATACTACATGTAATATGTATATCTGGTGCACCTGTTGACAAATCACAAACATCAATTTTACAACACAACACATTTTCTTGTTTGATCATCACACAGTACAATGCAGACACCCACATATGCAAACACACGCACCTTGGCCCTATGAACTATGCAAACCCTACTATTATGAGCAACTCTGAAAAAGCTGGCAGATCTTCAAATTCACAAAGTCACCACAGGCACATCAATGCCGACTAGGACGACGCTTACCATTGAGAGCATAGCGCTGTTAATTCCTAGATTCAGTCTAGGAAAATATGAGCACTTGTGCCAAGTCGAGGACTTGAACCTAGGCAGGTAGGTTTCACCATAAAGAACCCAACCAACTGATAGGCATGTGTATATATATCTCTGCACCGTTAGGTCCATTCTCCTAAAGTCCAAAAGGTTGAGTTTTGGGACATGGAGTTGTGAGAGCAGTTTTTTCAATCTTGCCACAAAAATTAAGATTGGGAGTGGGTTTTGGAATTCTCTTGTAGATGTGGTAAACATAGATGAAACTGGGCTGACAAATCTTGGCATTTCAGAGTAAAGACTTTTTAGAGAGTATGTCTTGCTAGACACGAACCCACTCTAGAATGGGAAAACGACACTCCCACTTGGCCATATGGTTGTAGAATCGCTTGGCAGCTTGTAGAGGATGAGCTTGGTGTTGGGTTCTATCACGCCGCAAACTTGCTAAAATTTGGTGTATTGGTGGTGGGAAGAAGGCGACAAGACTGGCGGTCACCACAAACAGACAGTGTGGATACGAATTAGAGTATCACCCAATTTGAACAGCAGCTCACTGCCAAATCGGGGAAGAACAGACTCAATCCCTTCTTGCATCTGTCCAAGAACACACATGGAATCGATCGCGACAGTATCTGATACCAAATTGTTAGATTTAGACTTGGGAAAGAAGAAGAAGCAGAGGCCCAGGACAAAGACGAAAGTTTCAGCACGGCGCTGACAGAGTCCGGGGTTTTAGGGTATAGGGTTTTCAGAGTTTGGATACAGAGTTTCATTAGCCTTTCCACTCTCCTCTGCTTCCGACTTATACTAGATTACATATATCACCCATTATCGGCCTGCAAGTCTCGTGTTGCGCGTCAGACTCTTGTGGCCTATGACTATAGAGCATTGGCAACTTAGCAGCATCACTTCCTGGATCCTCAACAGTTAGGTCGGCATTGCTAGCAAGATGCTCTTATGCTGTTTTGGAATGTACATTTTCTTGCTGATTCAGATACAACAGCAGTTTCAATCATAAAGCAATTTGAATCTTTGAGAAAAGCTTTTAAAAATTAAATGTCAGAGACAAGGGTCATGGACACTGACGTCAATTGTTTGGGTGTCAGAACCACAATTCGAACTAGAAGCAGTCAAACTCTATGGTTCCTGCACTCGACCACCAACATTCCTTGACTGTGCACACTAAAATTAATAAATTTTGTTCACAATGAGACCCATGCAAACGACCACACTGAAAGCTTAAAAAACAAATCAAACACTGCTCGTTCGGTTCGAGATGCGGACAACACATTGGTCCCTTAGATTGCCAGTTTGAGAGGCAGAGGCTAATGCCTGTGCTCGCTGGTGCATCCACTCAACGCGTGCTGAAGCCACTGCAGTATACCCAACTTCTTCAGCAGCCGGTTGCGCCACTGGCCACATGGAGCCAATAGTTCTTTGCTCTTTTAAGGCCGACTGTGGTAGAGCTGCAAGCAGCCGAGATGTCAACAAATCATTGGCACCATGGTTAAAATAGCTCAGACGTGATATAAAAAGTGGCAAGGTCATGGTTCCGCCCAGCATATGCCTGTTTCCGGATGTCTCAAATTCCCATGCCTCATGTTTCTTCTTCTTTCCCAGTTCTCCTTCACCATTTTATTTGTTGTAATAATATCTTCGCTACAGCCTACAAGTAGATGGGCTATCTGGTTGTGTGTGGTATGAATCAAAGATGAACTTTTGTACATGCAAGTGCGTGTAGCGCCATATTTATACTGGCATGAGTATAGGTTTCATTGATTAGTAGAGTCCTAATTTGTGCCTAATTCAATGACATGCTTTTGTGGTGGATGGAAAAACGGGGTTATATATATCGAGAGAGACCGGGTGGTATAAAATAGGAGTCACTTAGTAAAAAAGTAGTGAAAACTATCAAACAGATGGGGATATAGTTCTAAGAGTGGGACCAATATCCAAATATTATCGTATTTATTTTAGTTTTATAATGGTAAACTGGTTTTTTTCTATGCGTTGGTGAGCTATAGAATGCAATCTTGTGGCTCTATCCATTGTCTACAACGTCTTTCTTGGAGCAATTTGAGCGGGTCAGGCTCTTTTGGACGTGTTTGCTTACAGCCCTGAGAACATACCAGGCACAAGCAAGCAACCCTAGGGTTGAAATGATGAATAATATAATGCTCCTCCACATTTCTTCTCTTGTCCTCCAACAATGCCCATTCGTGTCCACCGCCACATGGCTCAATTGACAGGAGCAACCGCTCATGCTCCCAAGCCTGTGCCCTGTGTCCAATGGTGATGACAGCTTGAGCATCTGGACAGTGGCCAGCTAGTAACAGGATCTGGGCATTATTCATGCCCAGTTTCATGAGATCCTCAATTTGATGCATTAGTATTGCGTTAGATGAAGTCTGATGTGTTCTGCATATGAGCATGAAGGCCATTTCACAGTTTTGTTAAGTGCTACTGCAATATATAATATCTAAAGGAACCAAACATGCTTGTGCTTTCTGGAACCTACGTGTTTTTGCTAGATGCAAATGTTATGTGCTAGTAAAGATTGCTACACTACTATGTAATCGTCCTGTTCTAAAATAAAGGTAGTTTACTTTTGGTCCACACTTGATTTGTCCACAATATCTGTGATTCCTTTTGGTTTGTTCTGAATATTGTGCTTATATAGATATCAAAAGCAAACATTCTCATTCTGTTTGGAACATACATGGCTGTAAATGTTGACTGCCTAACAACACCTACAACGTAATAAGGGAGAAGCAGCAGGACAGATAGAACTTGGGAAGAATCATAGAGGCACAAAGAAACAATCATGATCTTGTACTAGCAATGTCAAACTCCCTATCTATGTACACCATGATCCCGAGTAACTTGCCAACGGCAAGGATGTTGCTAAAGCTTTAGCATAATGCATAGAATAGTTGTGCTGGATATTACATCATCCATAGTAGCAGGCACACTACAGAATCTAGCATGTGCCTATTTCCCGATGCCTCAAATTCCCATGCCTCGTGTTTTTTCTTCATTTCTTATTTTCTCTCATTTTATTGTTGATGCTAACACACACTAATATGTTCGGAAAAAGAGAGGTGCTATCAAGTCGTGAGTGAGTGGCAGACGAGGTATAGGCTTAGCAATTGTGTGGTGCTATATTTATACTGGCATGCTCTAGGTTTTGTCGATGGAAATGGTAGCTAACTAATTTGTGCCTCATTTATGAGAAATGTTTTTGCTGGATAGAAATTATATGGGCTGTCCATCAAGGGAGTTTGAATGGAAAAAATACATAAGGTACTTAACGAAAGTAATTGAATCAAACAAGTGGGGACACCGATCAGTGTCCATATATTGATGGCGATGACAGCTTGGGTGTCTGCCCAGTGGTTAGCTGATGAGATTTCAACTAGACGCTTCGGTATTGTGTTAGATGAAGTCTGATTTCTGATGTGTTGACAATATTGCTTCTGCATAAGAGTACCGAATAGGTCATTTCACTGTTTAGTTTGCACAGGTGCTGCTGCAATATAATGCTCAGTTGGAATCAATCACAGATGCGAGGTGAAATAATAATGAAATTTCAAGCTTTTAAACCGGAGCTATTTGCGCTTATTACTTGGATTCACCTTGTTGTCAGACGTACAGTAAACTGTATTTCGTCTATGAATCACCTTTGATATGTGTTACCTACATATGAAGTGAATTAGAATCCTTATTAGGCTTGCACTGAGAGTCATTTAAAAAAAAAAGTTACTATTGCACATGACGGAAAAGGAAGTGCCACATATATGTGATATATTGCTGGCAACACAGGTTGCAAAAATGAGATTAATAGAGATATTACTAAGCATGAAAACAGAGTGCTGAAAGGAGTGCCCAATCATGAAACTTTGTAGTCTATAGAGTATCGATATGACCTCCTGCATGCCAGCTTTTCTTAGGGGACTAAAGTCGGTACCAGACTTGGGATACCTAAAAACTGTACTGCATGAAAACTTTGTTGCCGCACTTTTAAAGTCACTAGCCAATCGAACCTATTTTGTAGAAAAAAATGCTGCCACAACACAAATGAATTATTAGCAATTGTGTGGTGATATATTTATACCGGCACGCTATAGGTTTCATCGTTGGAATGGTAGCTAACTAATTTGTGCGTCATTTTTGGAAAAGATATGGGTTGTCCATCAAGAGAGTTTGAATGGTAAAGAAACATACAGCACTTATCGAAAGTAATTTGATCAAATAGAAGTGGGCACACTACTAAAAAGGGTGTGACCAGTGTCCATATAATATTTTAGGATTTAATTATTAGTTTACCAAAGGCTAACTAGTTCGTTTACGGCGATGACATTGATTTACAGACCAGGGTTCTGCAGCTTTGTCAATCACCCTTGAGCAACTTGAGCGAGTGCTCATTTTTTTGTAAGATAAAGGTTAGTTTATACAAGGCCTCATCTACTACCAACGGGTGAAATCAAGCCAATTAAGAGCGAGTGCTCATAAGGATAAGAAAAAAATGTTGGGTTGGATCCTCTTCACCATTGATTCTCAATCTTGTCCTCCATCGAGCATGTGCCCTGTGTGGCCATAGGGTACCTATCTACTGCCACTCGACTTATTAATTGGCAACTACTCATTCCCTCAAACCTGTGCCCGGTTTGGTTAGGGGTTCCCATGATAACATGGTGTAGCACCAGCCCTGATGGTGACAACCGCTTGGTGTTCTAGCCAGTGGCCGGCCTGGCAGCTGGTGACAGGATCCTGAGTGGCAGTCTCATTCAAATTAGCACATTCTCGATGTCTCAAATTCCTATGCCTCATGTTTTTCTTCTTGTCCGGTTCTCTCATCCACTGACACTAATATGTCCAGCAAAAGGAGAGATCCTATCAAGGTCATATGTGGCTTTGTGTAGAGATCGATAGTATAGTATAGATAACTGTGATGCCATATTTATATACTGGCATACAGATAGGTTTTATTGATTGGTAGGTAACTAATTTATGTATGGAGAGGCCGGATATGTTTATCCATTATCTAAAAAAAAAGTAACTAATTTATGTCCAATTTGTGAGAAATATGTTGTCGTTAGAAAAGACACGAGCCACCCATCAAGATAGATTGAATGGCAAAAAATATAGAACTTACTTGCTGAAATTACTTTAATCAAATAGTGGAGATACTATCTCAGTTAAGTGTCCAGTATTTGACTTCCCTGTCACGCCTCTGCTTCACAATAAATTTGCTTTTAATTTGTGGATCTATAATTTGCAATCTTAGATACACAACTTTAATTTTTTTGTTCTGGGTCTGACAACTGCTTAGCCTGAAATGAATTTCAGTGAATATTATTAGGTATCAGCTAAATCCTCACACATGTTTCACGGCACCCTGTTATTAATTAGATTGGTCAAGTCAAATAAACGTCTGCCTCGACGCTCTGATCAGCGACATTCAGTGACATTCAGTGATTTTGCCTTCTTGATTTCTTCCTTCCCCTCATGAAGTTATGCGTACTTAGAAAAGCACCCTGCCTAACAAGTTGCTAATGTCTGCGCTTGCGGTATGCTGCCACTCGAGTGCCGTGGCAGCTGCAGTGTCCACACTCTACACAAGCCGGATTGAATTGGCCACCATTTTTTTTTTTTTTGACATTGACAATGAGCAAACTTTGTTATTAGCAGCATTGAGCTGCAATGATGGTGAATAAATCACCAGTTACAGAGTGCTAGATAGGCTTTCACTATGGGATAGTTGAGCAGAGATGTTACATGTAATCTGCATTGACGTTGTTTCTTGACGTGTGCGGTGATATTTTGCTTTGGACAGACCTTGAATATATTGGCGTTGTTTCTTGACGTGTAGTTGACGAAGCTCTTGATTTCCCAATGCCGTGGATTGTTGCAATCATTTCCATAGAGCCACAGCGTCATGGACAACTGAGCTGCCAATGCCAGATCCGATCCAGCATCGTCGACGCGACCATACTGGAGGCACAGGAGGACTGGGCGATAGCCCAGATGGTTAGTTTCCCAGGTGTGGAAGCAACCGCTTCTAGGTTCGATCCCCATCGGGGACGGACTTACGCGCCTCGTTTTCTTCTTAATACAAAGCCCCCTAGTTCCTCCTAGGTTGGGTCTCGTTTTTTTTTCATACTGGAGGCACAGGAACAGCACATGTCTGTTCTGCCCCATTCACAGTGCCTCAAATTCCCACGCCACATGCTTTTTTTTTCTCTTTTCATGTTTTGTCTGACCTTCTTATTTGATCATGCAAACACTAATATATTGCTCACGCAAGTGCGTGGTGCCACATTTATACTGTCGTTGGTATGAGTTTAATGGATTGGTAAGCAAATAATTTATGCATATTCTATGAGATATGAGATAGTTTTTCTGAAAAAAATATGGACAGTCCATCGTGGGATATTACTCCCTCTGTCCCGTTATACTAGTCGTCGGGGAACGGGCAGCGTCGCTCTGCAGCAGAAAAATTAATTGCAAGCTCGTGGACGAATGGCAGCCGGCCAACAGTAGTAGTACTAGTACTCCAAGTAGTATTTTGATGACTGCATGCCGACAGCTGACTGCATGCACTGCTCTGTTTGATGGTGGTGTAGGCCTGCGACGCCTAGCGGAGGTAGCCAACGACTAATATTCCAGGACAGCGCACTGTAGCTTCGGCGACTATTAAATTGGGACAGAGGGCGTAGGTGCTAAAAATAGGAGGCTCTTATACTACTCTAGTGCTAAAAGTGTCAAACGTATTCATCTAGCCCATTCCATTGGGCCCAGCTATAAGCCCACTTTCTCATACCCCTTGCTCGCCTTCTATAGCGAACCCAAGCATTTCCATTCTTCTGTTGTAGTGCATGTATTTGCCACTTGCTTTATTTTGGGTGAATTTATTTAGAACTGTACTTTGCATGGAGAGGGACCCTGCTAAATTTACACTTGGCCCTGCTTAATCGAAAATTTGTGCCCGGTTACATCTGTATAGCAAAGGCAACCTTGGCCCTGCTTTATTGAAAACAAGTGTGTGGAGATACCAGATTAAACAGAGTGCCAAAGTGCACTCTGTTTTTAAACAGAGTGCACTGTGGCAACCAACTCTAGCTAGATACAGAACTATAGTGGTATAACTCGACTGCAAAATTGGGTCTGAACCCTACGTACACCAACAGATAAACAGAAAAATCACTTGTTCAACCAGAGTACAATTATTGCTGCTACCAAAAGATACATCGACGAAGGAACAATCAGCTAGGATTATGTCTTGGGAGATCCTGCTTGCTTCTTGTATCTCACTGTAATATCAGTTTATATGGCAACATTACCATGTTGAAGTTGTCTCAACCTGTCAAAGCTACCTGTGTAGGAAGTTTGTGCTACCACATCGTTATTGTTAGCAGCAGGACAGATGGAACTTGGTTAGGGATCGTATAGATAATGGGTAGAACAAATCAATGAATTGTACTAATAAATAAGATGACATTTTCTTTGCCAATTCAGAAAATAGCAGCAGTTTCAATCATGAAGCAGTTTGACACAATGGCTGTGGATGTTTGGGCATCAGAACCAGAAATCGATGTCTAAACTCTGTAATTCACCACGAATCCTCCAGCGTCTGCTGGTTTGGTTCGATCGATGCCTACAACATACCAGAGCCTAGTTTGAGCAGCAGAGCTAATGACTGCGGCCACTCGTCGAGTGCCGGCTCAAGTCAAAATTCTGGTGCGCACACTCTTCACTGGCCGGCCTAACTGGATAACCAGGCTCATCCCTATAGTGTGCACACTCTTCAGTGACTCGGACAGACCAGCCGGGGCCAGGATGTTGTTGAACCACTGGATCAATTGTTGCAGCTCCTGGTGGCCAAGGCATTGTGTGTATGCATTTCCTGCTGTCTCAGATTCCCACGCCTCATTTTTTGCCCCTCCTTTTTCCTGTGCTGTCTCATCCTCTTCTATGTTGGTCTATCTTTGATATGTTGCTAACACTGTTATTTATTCACTGAATGGAGAGGTGCTATATATCAAGTCCAGTGTGGCTTGTTCAGATATAATATTGTTCACTCGCTCATATCCCCCTGCTTGCCTTCTATAAGCCCAAGCACCCACCCCATTCTTGTCTTATATTGCTTGTATTTACCAGTTGCTTTGTATCGGGTGATTTGATTTAGAACTGTACTATACTACTATGCATAGAGAATTCATTTATTCAACCAGAGTACAATTATGGTTGCCATGGCCACCAGGACCCTATTGATGTTTTCTAAACCTTTCATGGTAGTTTCTTTGGCATTGGGGACAGTTTATATATATCATTGGGAATAGTTGTTTTGTATTTCCTTTCGTTTGTTCGCACTACTGGTACCTAGTTCCTAACTGGTCATACAATATGCATCCCAATGTCATCTTCTTGTCCACATAATATATGTTAGAGAAGTTTTTTTTTATGAAACAGGAGGAGTTTGCACCCTACAGAGCTTCATTAATCTAAGGAAAAAACATTACAAAAACAGGAACAGAAGCGACAAGGAAGCAGGAGGTTCAGGATTCAAAAAAAAAACTTGAAAAGAAATAAGAGCTAGCAGAGAGGCTAGCCAAGCTAAGAAAGATTTTTGATCCATTGACTAAATTGAACCAAATGCCTTGTCTTCGAGAAGTTGGCATGTTAGCTCATTTAATGATTGAGATAATCCTTGCAGCCTGGAGTAGTGAAGTTTTTGTTGGATATTTACCAACTGTGCACATATGATATATGGGTCTTTGTGGTTCTTGTGACAATTTGTGATTCTCAACATAATTGAGCGTTACCAGCTGTCCGCACTGTTTCTGCGCAATCTTGGTAAGAATCCTATAGCAAGGACGGTATAGGTATTAGACAATGGTAGAAGAAATAAGTGAATAGGACTAACATCAGGACGTTCTGTGTTGCCAATTCAGAAATAGCAGCACAGTTTCAATTAGGAAGCACTTTGAGCAAAGCTCTAGTGTATGGAAAGTTAAGAAAAAAAATAACAGACAAGAACCGTGGTGTTTGTGTGAGAAGCAGAGATCGAACTCCAAACATCAGTCTAACCATGAGAGTGAGATCTAGACATACAAACCTGACCCCGATCTCTGCTTGTCTGCTGCTGGTTAGTTTTGATGCCCAACAAAACATACTAGAGCTGCCCAGTACGTACCCTAGTTTGAGCAGCAGAGCTCATGCCTGCTGTCTGCACTCGCTGGCTGTTGCCACCTCCAAGAGCTTTCGCACGTCGCAACAGCAGTGTCTACACTTTACAGTGGCCAGATTGGCCGGCCAGCGGCCATATGGCGCGCGCAGGTAATGTGAAATGGGTTCCATAACCATTCTCAGCAACCCCATGGTCTCCGAATTGCCGGTTGTGAACCTCAGAGATCTTCCGGCGGCCAGGACATTGGGAGTTGCTAAGACAAGATCAGCATATGCCTCTTTCATCTTTACTGGTGCCTCAAATTCCCACAGCTCATGTTTGTGTTTTCTTTTCTTGTCCAGTCGGTCTCATCCTCTTATATTTGTTCATGCCAACACTAATATATATTCACTGGAAGGAGCAGAGGCGAGCCTGTAGCGCCATATTTATATTGTTCTACTGCTAGTTATGGTACTCTTACCCATGTGCAAGTTTCAGGCACTGGAATGACTGCGGCCACTCGCCAAGTACCGGCGCAAGTAAAATTCTGCTGTCCACACTCTTGAGTGGCCGGCCTGAGTAGATAAACCATTTTCATCCCTCTTCAAAGCAGTCAGTGACTCCGAGAGACCAGCCGGTGGCCAGGATGTTGTTAAACCACTGGATCAAGGGTTGCAGCTCCTGGTGGCCATGGCATTGTGTATATGCCTCTTTCCTGGTGTCTCAGATTCCCACGCCTCATTTCCCCCCCTCCTTTTTCCTGTGCTGTCTCATCCTCTTCTACGTTGATCAATCTATGCTGACACTATTATATATTCAACGAACGGAGAGGCGCTATATATCATGTCGATGTGTGGCTTGTTCAGAGATAGTATTGTTCAATCACTCGTATCCCCCTCACCTTCTATAAGCCCATGCACCCACCCCATCCCTTTCCTGTATTGTTTGTATTTATCAGTTGCTTTGTATCGGGTGAATTCATTTAGAACTGTACTATACTACTATGCATGGAGAGGCACTAGTAACGAAATGATTTTGCGTCAACCTGGAAAATCTTTTCCGTGGCGTGCCCGCCCTGTAAATCCCCATGATTTTGTGTGGCGGGCACTTTTTTTTAATGTGGCGGGCACATTTGCCCGTCACGTAAAATAGATTCACCGTGGCAGAGGCGGGCACATTAAAAAGGCTCGCCACGCAAAAAACTCCGAGGCCCATAACTGAGCCCAAATCGGATATCTTATCGGGTCATATATAAGTAGCACTTCACTTCATCACCAAACTCTAACCTCACTCCTCAGCGCCTCACTTCCCCACGCGACCATGCCTCCCTCAAGAGTCCAAGCGGACTCCACTTACCCACGTGACTGCCGCCTCCCTCACAAGTCCGACCGGCGGCGGCTCTGCTCGGTCCTCCCCACGCGCACGGCAGCGGGCCCCTCCCCGAGCACGAGCGGATCCACGACTTTCCCATCGCGGATCCGATAACTCCGGGGTTTGGGAGAGGGGATCCGGCGATGGCGGGCGGTGCACTCGGTGGCGGCGGATGGCAAGCTCAGTGGCGCTAGGTTCGGCAGCTACTTCTTCCTCCATCTACCTCTCCCACTCACTCCCCCTTTTACAGAAGGCTCGATCTGGAACAGGCTATCGATCTAGTGGTGTTGCGCGGGATACGACACGGCGGATCCAGCGGCGCTGTGGTCCACCTGGCAGATCCAACGCGGGGGAAGCACTGGTGGCACGGATCCGGCTCCACCATCACTCCATCGGTGGAGGGAGGTACACCTGCGGTGGGGATTGGCTCCACCGGCGGCAGGAGGAGCACTAGCATGGGGATCCACGCCGGCATCGAACGGGGAGCATCGAGCGGATCTAGCGGCGGTGGCACCGGCGGCGTGATTGGGCCTAGCAGCCCTGCCGGGTCCGGATGGGCTCGGGTTTGGTTGTTTTTTATTTTTTTGATTTACCACGACGGGCAATAAGCACCCGCCACGGTTTGCTCGTGGATTAACTCAGGACCTTATGAAGGTGGTGGGCGTCTGTGCCCGTCACCTAAAATTGATTTTGCCCGTCACCCAAAACAAATTGGTTACTAGTAGGCCGAGCTAAATTTATATCACTTACATGGTGGAAACGTGCTTGTTATGGTGCAAGTCTGAGAAACTGCTAAATTTACACTTGGTCTTGACTTACTGAAAAAGTGAGCCTCATTACATATGTAGAATGTTGGATGTGGTTGTGGCTAATTCTGAGATAACGATGAAATTAGTAAGAAATTAAGATAATGACGAGATTAATTAGTGATCAAGAAACAACTCCACCTGTCATGTCTATCCAACAGATAAGTCTTGCCGCAATCGGCTGCAATCCTAAGATATATTTACTAGGGTTCGGCCCCCGGCCCACACCGCACTATATAAATAAGAGACGCCCTTGGTGGCTCCCCCCGTCCATTTCTTCTCCACATGAAATCACCAAACTGGTCACTAAGGCACTAGAGGGTTCGAGAAGGTTCGTCCCCGTTCTAGGTCTGTGTCGGTGGAGCCCCAAAGGCTGCCGGTACTCGAGGGATAAAGTTCATCATCCGCAGTGGGTTCTAAAACAACTCCACCACCGACAACTGCATCACCACCGGAGGCCACTACTAACGAATTGTTAACCGTGACGGGTGAAATTCATTTTAGGTGGCGGGCAAGTGTGCCCGCCACGAAAGTGCCCGCCACGATTAAAAAAAAAAAAAAAAAGCCCAAACGGGCTTGGATCTAGGCCGGTTGGATCTCGGCGCCGGCTGCCGCCGTCATGCGGTTGTCTTTGGATCCGTCGCCGGCCGGCCTCTCCTACTCGGATCCGCCACCGGGGCCCCTCCCCTCCCGGCTCCACCAAGGAACCTCTCTGCTCGAGAATCCACACGCCGTCGCCGTCCCCATGCGCCTCGTTCGGATCCGCCCCCGCCGCCGCACGAGATCCACCGCCGCGGCCGGAGGGCTACCGTCGTCGATGGAGGGGGCCGCCATGCGCCCGGCTCCCCGCGCGCCGGATCCACACCGCCACTGCAGGAGGGGGCCGCCGCGCCGGCCCCCCAGCGCACCGGATCCACACCGCCACCGCAGGGAGGGCCGCCAAAGATCGAGGGAGCGGGCCGCACGCCGCCAGATCCGCGAGGATGCGCCGGTGCCGCCGTTGGGGAGAGAGGAGGGTCGCCGTCGTGGAGGGAGGGGCCGCCGCGCCATCGGGGGGAAGGGAGGGGGCCGGACCGCCGCCTATCAAGGAAGGGAGGGGCCGCCGTCGGTGTCGATCGGGGAGAGAGGGAGGGGGGGCCGCCGTCGGTGTCGATCGGGGAGAAAGGGAGGGGCCGCCGCGCGTCACGGGAGAGAGGGAAGGAGTGGATCAAGTGGAGTGCAAACGAGTGCCCGCCACAGTTAATATTTGGAAGTGTCTCACAAAATTAATTCATTAGTAGTGGGCTCACATGGCGAGTGCCTGTTTTGGTCTAGCACTAATCCCTCTCAGTGCGATTTCCGCAATAGATCAGAAGTGGTCATGTAATAGACTAAGATTAAGATCCTGTTATTCATGTTTTATGATAAGATTTAATTCCACAAACAAAAGGCAACTTTAGGCCTTCTTTACTAAAAACAACTTTCTGGGGACACTAGATTACAGGATTATAGCTCAAACAGAGTGCACTTTGGCTGCCAACTCTAGATGCAGAACTAGTGGCATATCTCGAAAGGAAAATTGGGTCTGAACCCTATACCAAAAGGTACATAGAGAAATCATTTGTTCAACTATAGTACAATTATCGCTGCTACGAAAAGATGCATCGACAACTTGTATCTTACTGAATTAGGGTACTCCCAATGGAAGAGGTCTCGTTCTCTCGGACCTCCGTTCACTGGCAACCCTAGCCTGTGACCGGGTTCCTCAACACCGGCGGCCCTCACGGCCCCGGTGTCTTCCCTCTCCTCTTCTTCCCCGTCGTCGGCCAGTGATCCTTCCCAGCTGTGTTGGTCGTCGCCGCATAACCCATGGGATGACGACGGTCATGGTGGCTCCGTCTGTCGAGGGCATTGCGAAAAATCACGGCCAAAGATCCTCCTCGCCGACTCGATTGTGAAGCGATGAGGACACGGATCAGCATGGAAGGTTTCTCTCCGTTCACCACGTTGATGCCACAACCGGTGACCGGCAAGTTTTGGGATTCCGATTCGAGACCGAGTATGAAAATCTTGGGCTAGCTGACTCCCTCGCAAGAAGTTTTGAAGGCAATTTCAAGCCACAAAAGCTTCAGTGGTGACTGCAGCTTTCGAGGTCAAGCAACGACGCCGGATTACAAACGGTGGCCATGGCCGGTCTGGGATCACAATCGGTGCGGGCATTACCAACCATAGCCTCCTCGACAAGTGAAGCCACCTTGAAGTCCCTTTGGAAGGGCCCTCTGCCACCGCCAAGGATCTCGCCGCCGGTCACTTTAGGTGATCTGTTACCGACGGCGACAAAACAGCGATCTCGGGCTTGTGATCCGGTGTCTTCGGGATTTCGAAAATTAAAACAGGATGACCGGAAGGAAGGATCTCTTGCCGTGGACTCGGTCGAACCCGACCCATTCCCAAAGTTAGGCTCGACCAAGTCTTGTCCGGCCCAGGTGCTTCTTTCAACCACGTCTACCAACAACAGTGCGCCCAAAATCCCTTCACCGGCAACCCTAGACGCCACCTCGTCTCGTGTGGTGTCGCCGAGTACCTCCACCAAAAGCCAACGTTTCGTGCTATCGCCGATGGCCGGTGGTCAAGGCGGTCCTCGGTTCCGGCGTCGTGGCCAGGCTGGGCACGGCGGAGATCGTGTCCAGGAAGCGGCGGATCAAGGTGATCGTGGTATGGCTGGTCGTGGGGAGCGTGGCCGTGGTACGGCGGGTGATCATGGTCATGCCGCCGGGCCGGGGCACGCGGGCGATCGTGGGTCGTGGAACCTGATCGTGGACGCTGTGCTGCGGCTGCCCGTGGGAGAGGTGCCGGGTCGTGGGCGCGGCGTGACCCGGGACCCTCCGGGCGGTGGTGCCATTGCGGCGGAGGGTACCGCGGCCGGCGAGCGTGCTCCAACCCTGGATGTGGGACAGGTGGCACCCCATGGTGTGGCCATGTCTGCCCCTCTGGATGATTCGGGAAGACCTAAGCGGAAGAGCCCGGGAAACCTGGAGTGTGTCATCTGCTTGAAGGATCACTTCGCAAATCAATGCCCGTTGTTACGTGGACCAAAGCCGTCGGTTGCCTACTGCGGTGCTCTTGAAGATGGTATGGGTTTCTTCGAAATTCAAGCTGCCAATCACAATGACATTGTGTCCTCCGATCAGAACTCAGTCGCAGCTCTTATTACAGTGCAATCTGGTAAGGTTCCACCTAACCTACTACTTTCTGAATTAGCAAGAATTATTCCTGTGCGTTGGCAATGGGAAGTGCAGGAAGTAAGGGGCCAATCTTACATTGTTCCTTTTCCATGTAAGGAGGAGTTAGTCCGCATGGCGGAAATTCAGACAATCACCACCAAAAACAAGGAAGGTATTCTTTTGTTTGAGGAGTATGTGGATGATGTTAAGCCTATGAAAGTGCTTGATAAGGTTTGGGTGACGGTTACCAATGTGCCTCGTCCACTCCGCTCTTTCTTACCCTTGTGGGCTGTTGGAACTATGATTGGTGCAACCCAAAAAGTGGATATTCATCACCTTCGCCAGACTGGAGAAATTAGAATTT
The DNA here is from genome assembly GCA_015847255.1 of Hyparrhenia diplandra. Classification (NCBI taxonomy): domain Eukaryota; kingdom Viridiplantae; phylum Streptophyta; class Magnoliopsida; order Poales; family Poaceae; genus Hyparrhenia; species Hyparrhenia diplandra. The sequence goes on along the minus strand of JADLZK010010767.1, from coordinate 181,002 downwards.
TAGTGGCTGTTTTTGATGCCAAAAAAATCCCACCGTTTGGTCATGTTTGTGTCAAAGGAGCCTTGTATCGTCTGCATTTCAAGCCAGATGAATCAGCACCGGATTTTAATCTTGATGATGACGACCTTTTGGGTGATGAGGATAAAGACATCGATGGCGATAAGAAGATGAAAGAAGCGGAGGATAATGATCCAAAGCAAAAGGGCCATGAGAAGGGCACTTCTTCTTCGTCTAGTTCTCTACCCTCACAGTCTCACGGAGGTGCTCCCACAAACAGAATACTTTGGCAAGTGAAATGCTCAGTGAAGTTGTTAGTTTTAAATCTCTGGAGGAGATGGAGCAGAAAATTGATAGGAAGCTGAACTCACCTTTTTTTGGGGATGATTTAGCCATTTATAATTCCTTGCTAGCTCCTCCAATTAAACAACATGTTTCTCTGGGAAGTGATGCTCTTGACGGTGTAGATTGTCAGCCTGATCTTGCTGTGGTGGCCGGGTTACCTTTGCTCTCATACACTGTGTCGCCACTGAATTCTATGGATGTGGGAGGAAACATTGATATACCAGCAGCTGTTGTCCTTGCCCCGGCTCCCACCTTGGCTGGGTCTAGTGCCTCGGTTATTGTTGATGTTGGTGGGTCAACTATCTCGGACATTGCCTTAGGAGAAGCTGAAGCAGGTATCAAGATGCCGGCTTTGTCCGGTGATTTTCTCTTTCATGAACAGGTTCTGCCACTTCCGGAGGATGCCGACATAAGCGTGCAGCCGGCTGTGCTTGACAAGGCCGGTGATGAGCAGCTGGCTGCCGCTTCTGTCATTGTTGGACAGGAGCCCGTGCCGGGTGCAAACGACGTTACCCAAGCTGCGCTCTCGGCACCTTTGGAGTTGGCCGGTGGTGAGCAGCTGGCTGCCGCTTCTGTTGGAAAGGAGCCCGTGCCGGCTGCAGCTACGCGCTCGTCGACGGATGACGACGTTGCCGAAGCTGAGCTCTCGAAGCCTATAGAGATAGCCGATGGTGAGCAGCTGGCTGCCACCTCTGTCATTGTTGGACAGGGGCCAGGACCGGCTGCAGCTTCCCTCTCGGCGATGGACTACGTCGTTGCCAAAGCTATGCTCTCGACGACAATCACCGACGATGGGCAGCAGGCTGTTACTGCTACTGCTGCCTTTGTGGAGCAGCAGCGGTCTGTACCAGCTGCCGCAGCTGTTCAACCGCCCGTCGTGGTGGCGGTGGCGACTAGCAGCGATGAGGAGCAGCAAAACGTTGCTGCGGAGGCCATCCTTGTTGCGAAAGGGGTGACCGAGCAGGTGACGGACGACAACGCCGGCGAGTGGGATGCTACTGCTGTTCTTCCGGCGGCAAACGCTGCCGATGTGATTGGCGGCGTTAACGAAGAGCGCCGGGCTGCTGCGGCCAAGGAGCAGCCGATAATTTTTTCTTCGACCACGGTGGGCACTGCAGCGGTAGTGGAGGAGTTGGCGGGGACTTCCCTGGGTACTGACCTTATGGTTGGGGTTGGGGTGGTGTCCTCTACTCCTCATCTTTGACGGAGCCAAAGGAATGCACCAAGGGCGGACGAGGACGTTTGTGGGAATTTCCTCTACTCCTATGCAAGACAGAACGGATGGCAAAGAAAAAGAACCTCGAATTTCCGGTACCTCTTTCTCTAGCTTTTCAAATTCTGTTATTTTGTCAAAACTTGGTAGGGTAGGTATTGACCTTACTTCCTCTGATGTTGTTGCTATTAAAAACTTAGAGGTTGATAGAATTGTTCTTAGTGCAAATTTGAAGAACTCGAAACCTAGGATTAATAACGCTGCTAGCAAAGATGAAAGGGAAGAACGCCTGATGCAGTTCTCGACCACGTTTGTGGGAATTTTAATTAGAACTTGCTGGTTGCGGAGAATGATCATATTATAGATTTGTCTCCTGTCAGGCGTAGGAAAAAATATAATAAGTCCAACTTCCCAAAAAAGCCTAAAACTCCATCTAAAATAAGTTTAAAATGAAAGGAGTATTATGGAATAGCAGAGGTCTTGCTGACTTGGCTAAACACAGATTTTTGGCGAACTTGTTAAAGAGGAGCAAATAAATTTTATTGCTCTTTCTGAAACTGGTAGGGACTCCTTCCCAGATCACATTCTTAAAAACCTTTGTGGAGGGCATGATTTTCTTTGGCACGCTATGGCTCCTCATGGTAGATCCGGGGGTATCCTACTGGGAGCTGACCTGTTAGTTTTTTATATTGGAGCCATTGACGAGGGAGATTTCGAAATTCACCTTGCGTTATAAAGCAAATGACTTCAAGTTTGTCCTCTATTTATGGACCAGCACAATACCAACATAAAAGTGCTTTTCTTGTAGAGCTATCTAATACTTGCTCCAAAGAGAACTTACCATATCTTATTGGAGGGGACTTTAATATTATGCGAAGCCCTGACGACAAAAGCATCGGGGACTTTGACCCTAAATGGCCGAACCTTTTTAATGCGGTCATTGATTCTCTTGACCTCAGAGAAATCACCATGTCAGGCTGCCAATTCACATGGGCCGGACCTGGTGATAATCCCACTCTTGAGAAGCTTGATAGAGTCCTAGTCAGTACGGATTGGGAGTTTCAATTCCCTCTAACTATGGTGGAGTCTAGAGATCGGAACATTGCCGACCATACTCCCCTAGTTATTAATACTGGTGCCTCGACTCATCAGACCAGGATTAGACCCTTCCGGTTTGAAAGGGGGTGGTTAATTAGGGAGGGTTTTTATGACATGGTTGTAAATGTTTGGCAATCTGAAACCTCCGGTACCAATCCTTAGAACGATGGCAAGCCAAAATTCGGAGACTTAGACAATATCTTAGAGGGTGGGCTGCAAATATTGCAGGAACTTATAAGAAAGAGAAGAAAACTCTTCTAGCCCTTTTACAAGAGCTAGATAAAAAAAGTCGAGAATGTTTGTCTCTCCGATCAAGAGATTAATTTCAAGCATTACCTTAAAGAACGTTTAGTTTCTCTCAAGAGAGAGAAGAGGAATTAAAATGGTACGAGAGAGCCAAAGTTAAAACCCTATTAGAGGGTGATGCTAACACTAGGTTCTTTCACTTAGTGGCTAATGGGAAACATCGAAAACAACATATCTATAGGCGTGAAAATGATCAAGGAGTTGTTATTGGTAATGACCGCCTTAAAAGCCATATTACAAATTATTATAAAAATCTCTTTGGTCCACCTATGCAAACCGAGGTAACCTTGTTGGAAGATCAAATTACAGATATTCCACAAGTTACCCCTGAGGAAAATGATATTCTCATCGCCGACTTCACCGATTCTCGAGTGAAGGAAGCCATTTTCCAAATGGAACACAATAAAGCTCCAGGACCGGATGGTTTTCCCGCCGAATTTTATCGTGTCTTTTGGGAGGTTATTGTTGACACCTGTTATAGCATAAAATTACTAGTCAATTAAACATAAATAAGGGCTTAAATTGAACACAAAATATAAATCTAGGGGTTTAACTAATATAATTCCACGAGTTTTGGTGATTTATATATTTTTAGGGACTTAATAGGAAAATGCAGAGAATAATGGAGAAAGTTCCGGAATATACGAGGCCTATGATGACAAGACTTGACCGTGAAGCAACTCAACCCGAATTGAGGACTAAAACATTCTAGAAGACACCAGAATACACCAGGAAGGAGCTAACAGGCAGGGCCCACCATGGCCTGGCGCCCGCCAACACCTCCATCCATCGGCCGCCGGGGTGGGTCCCACCTGTCATCCTCCCCTTTCTATGGCGGTTTACCACCGACATTGAGGTTGCATCTACACCGTTGCCAAGGTCGGTTTGATCCAAGGGTTCACGTTCATCGCCAAGGCCTATATAAGAAGACCCCCGCCCCTTGTGGCTAAACCCTAATTCATTACTATCTTATTCTATCTCATTAACTCTTAGTAGTAGAGGGGTCCCTAGAAAGGATCAACTCTCTCTAAGGGATTAGTGAAGTAGAATTAGACATGTAATTAGAGCTTAATTAGACATATCATTAGAAGTAGATTAGAAGTCTTATCTAATTAGATCTAATCATGAGTGAATATCAAGTTGAGAGATTAGATCAAAGAACTTAATTAGAGTTCTAGATCTATTCTTGAGAGCAAAAGAGTGAGGGGAGGAGAAGAAGGAGAAGCACCGGACATGTCGGTAACTCCTTTACGCTTGTACCTCTGGGATCAAGGGCCTATGGCACTTGATCCCGAGACTTCTATGGTGGATCAACTTCTTATTTGAGTAAGTATCATATTATCTTCAGTGTTAGTATTTTTCTTAATGTTCATAACTCTTTGAGTACTCTAATTTATGGGAATCTATAGATTAGAGGGGTTTACTTAGGTGTAGGCGTGGTGCCTAGATCAAAGTTACTTATGAGTGCTCCCTACCTCACGGGAGAGTGGTAGATCGTGGTAGTGACAAAGTATCATTGAGTCCTTTGTATTCCACTTCCCGTAGATAGGATACGTAGGATCTAAGTGCTGGGAGATAGTAAGTTTCGCCCTTACCTTCTCTTGAGTGCCGATCCCTTTAAGATCAATATCTACATAACTTACAAGAAGGAGAACTAGATAGCCATAGGAATCTTCTTACCTATTGATCCTTTCCCATCCTTGATTGACACTCAGGGATTAGTTATATGCCTCATTTATTCCTCACACCATCCTCCCTGTGGATTCGATATTTAAAACCCTGACCTGGGTGAAATGCTCACTAGTATCCGTGCGCTTGCGGATTATTAATTATTTCTGTAGGCTTAACAAATACCAACAAGCATTTCTGGCGCGTTGTCGGGGAGGATTGATTTCTGAGAAAACATTGAGCATAACTAATCTTGTACCATATGTTAGTGTAGACTTTCTTTTTATATTTTCTTTTCTTTTTATATCTTTTTGGGATCCTCGGATTCCACACTTATCCTTATATCTGCATCCTTAAACACAAGTTCAGGCCACTAGAAATTTTAGAACCTATCTTATCCTTTGGCCATGAGCTGTGTCTACGGTTGAGCTAAATGATCATGAAACAACCTTTTATAGGTGAATTCTGAAGTTAACCTCAGGCCAAATCCTATCCTTTACAAAGGATAATGTATTTGGATCTCATCCTAGAAAAGTTGTTCGCATGACCATCATGCAGTTTTCTAGAGGAACTTTTCTTTCCTTTTCTAAGCAAGGTTTGTCCTTGATAAACTCAGCGGGTATGATATTTTCCTTAGAATTTTCCATGAACACCCAAAGGAAGAAAAGGAATCATTCTCTAGATCATAGAAGAAGTTTTTGATAGCTAGATCATAATCTTTCCAATCCCTTAATTTAGCTACCAATCCTAAATCATCCATACTTTAAATCTCTCCAAGGGAAGAAGTAATTCTATCCTTGAATCTTTTATGGTGATGATTTTGGGAGACAAACTTCTAGCTTCACAAGAGATCTTTGAGTACATATAAACCAAATCCTTTTAGAGAAGAGTCTCTTAGAAAGTATCCTTATTCTTACAAAGGACGTTGGGAGCCCAAGGATGGCATATCTAACAATGTCATAGAAGGAGAGCAAAGCTATCTAGAATCCATTCATGTCTCTTTTCTTCTATTTCAGATTAGATAACTTATCCAAACTTATCTTTAACCTCATCCTTGACCCCAATGAATCCTCTAGTGTTCTTTTTCTTGAGTCTACCTACGATCTTAGAAAGCCCAAATATAGACATCATAAAGGATCTATGGAAGACCAAAAAGAGCATTATCTATAATTGGAGAACATCCATGAGCATAGGAGTTACATCCTAAATTTTCTATCTAATCCTTGCTCATGTGAACAAACTCCTGAATTGATTGCCATCTCTAATCTAGCCACTTATAAGATTTCAAACTCCCTTGAGATAAATGTTCATAATGATTTGGAAAAGGAGGTTGTTGATCTTATTGGCTTGAAAGTTGAGATTGGTAATTCAAGGGAAAACTTCTTCATCATCTTGAATCATCTTTGAAGGTTTCCCAAGGACGAGCTTTTGTCCTAAAACAAGCATTCTAGGGGGAATAATTTAAGTATAGATCATTTACTATAACACCCCCCTTGTGTAGTGAGCATAGAGATATAATTATGAGAATATTCCTTCGGGTATTTTTGCTACTAACCATTTCAGGTTTAGAACAAAGAGAACGAAGGATGACAATGTAAAGGTAAGTCCAAACCAATCATTGAGCAACATTGAATCACTCATATAATTCTTACCATGTTGCTACCTTATCCTAGTTATCTCTATCTTTAAGACATGCTCAAGTTACTACACTATCTCATTTTCACTTGAGTAAATCTCTACAATGCTTTCATGCTACCTTTTGTATGCTTTAGTTTGAAAGTACTCTATATGCATGTAGGATATTTTCAAAGGCTTTTAAATTAAGCGTGGTGCTTAGGTTATAATGTCTTCCTTAATTAAATTAGACATGGAGTCTAGTTTGGTTATTGAACTAAATATTACTTGTGTAGACATTGGTATATTTTGTTAAACTAACCCCTACAGAAAGAAAGCTCTCAAACAAGCTTGGGGGAAATCCAGAGATGAACTTAGATCAGAGATAAAGCAAGGCATATGATGAACTCCAATCTTGAGCAAAAGACATAGTACATTCATCATCAATGGAAGAACTAAGTAGATGGACAAAGCAATGGGCCACAAGAACATCAAAGACAGGTAAGTGAATTTAAATCACATATTTGTATACAACTTCGTCTTATGTTCTAAAAATAAATATAATAAAAATCTGAGCATATGAAGGCCCATAGAAAACAACATGTTCCTAGGACAAGTTCCCTTCGGATATTTTTGGTCACTAACCTTACAGAACAAAAAGGACGAACAACATCTAAGGACATGGTGATTGCAACACACAAATAGGGATGGTTCAGCATTCACACTTAAAGTGTCAAGTGATAGGAAGGCTCGAGCATGGTGGAGGAAGGTCTACTCCTTTAAAGATCCGACATTACTCTTCCTCTTCTCAAGCTACCGTCACTCGACATACTTGGAATAAAGTCATGAGAGGAGCAAAACGTCCTAACACAATTCAAAGGAAAAGAAAGAAAGGATGATGCAATAAAGGAGACAAGTTAGGAGCAAGATATACAAAAGGCCAAAAGAGGAGAGCTCCAAGCAAAAAGGTAATAACTACCACAAGTTGTTACGGTCTTTGTCACACTCTAATAAAAAGGTAACATCTTGAGGTAAGTTATCATTCACTAAGCTTTTCCCTAATTATGGCATGTTCATAAATAAAGAATCAAACATGTTAGAGTTAACCCTATCCATCTTGCTTAGCTTCACATGTTTAGTTCTTTGTTCCTACAATCACTCTCTTGATCTCATAGCCCCGCTCATATGAATTAAAATGTTGCTCATCCTGCTTTGCAAGATAGTCATAATCATTAAACTATTGATGCTCTATCTTGTGATCTTATCACCCTCATCATAAATAAATAAAACTATTAAACATTAACTCGCCTTGTTTAATGTGCCTAAGGTAAGAGAAGAACGAATAAAGTTTTGGTTCTTTGGGTGTTTTCCCACCAACAGAGCCCATGCACTTGATCTCTACCTTGTCTTTGCAAACAGACATACTTCGAGCACAACATGGAAGAGTATCTCACTCTCCCAAAATTCTATAAGGAGATGTCCCGACTCACAAAGCATGCACACTAAACAAGATGTTGCTCGCTTCCACTGTCGGTTTTACTTCAAACCATGGGACATGCAAGCAACATGGGTGATGCCATCCTTAGAGATCATTATCTCGGGAGACGCAAAGATCAACATCAGATGATACACTTAAGGAGTGAATAAGGTAAGAAGTCTTGTTCAAAGGACTTAAAACATTTAACCCTCGCCGAAAGGTAACTCGGTAGTTATCCATATTTAATTCTTAGCATTGCATCTTTAATTGCATTTATCTTTTTGCATCTTGCATTGGCATATTTATTTCCTTGCATTGCATAACCATTTTTCCTTTAGCATGTTTACATTTATGCATTAGTACTGCATTGAAAAATTCTAAAGCCCCATGTGAATAATCTTAAGGTGTGTAACAACCCATAAGGATATTCACCGTGGTGGCACAAAAATAATTATGCATTCATCTAGTTGCATTTGCATTATAGTTCTTTGCATGCATATAAAATTATAAAACTCAAAAATATTTAGAAAAGAAATCTTGCTATATGGAATAATCATGATCAATCTTGAAAATCTTTAGACACATGAAGCCTATGTGGCGAACCACTAACGCTTAATCAAGTTCCATTAGCTTTGTTGTCTATTTGAGTTCAGCCAGATTTCAAGGAAGAGAAACATGATAGGCCGACTTCATTGTCACTATCTACCTCAACTTCCACATCAACAACTGACACTTCAATCCAAATTGGGGGAGTGCACCCCGCTATCACGATAAGTATCTCTACTACTATATTTATATTATTATTATTATTAGTAGATATTTTGGTTTGCTTAGTTTGCTAAGAGTCTAGTTTATAAAGTTGTTTAAAGAGTCTTTAGTAGAAGTGTGATCTTATAGTATAAATAAATAAAGAGGAGTGTACAAGAAGTTTTCTTTTCCACCTACATAAAATAATCTCTCGAAGCTAGATCTCATACATGGAAATGATGAATAGTTGCTCAGTTGTTATGCTTTTCTAGTACCTAGCTTTCAAGCTTAATTTCTCTCGAGCTCCATTTGCAAAATTAATATTTACTTTGAAACCTAAAACATATGGGTTGCAAATGTTTGCTCTAAAGTCTAGGTAATTGACAGATATGATATATGATAGTCCGAGCTGCTATTTAATCTTACTCCTAGTGATACTAGATTTCGAAAATTGAAAATGCACATGATATTTGATCTTACTCCTAGTGAGATTAGAAAACCTTTGAAAAAAATATATATATAGGCTGCTTGAGATTAATATTTGTCAACCCTTAGAAAATTGAAAATGCACAAAAAATGTTGATGAAACGTTCCACAAGTTTCTACTAAACAAAGAATTATTAAAAATTTCGGCAGCACTTCCACAAAAACAAGACATGTGAACCTCCTACCACAGCCATATATACATGCTAATTAGATTAAACTTGGAAAACCTTTTGAAAAAAAAAAGATATATATATTATAAACTTGGTTTTAAACAGTGAAGTATAGGTATGCTAATTGCTGCTTTTATTCCCATGCATTGAGTTTTGTTCAATCTTTGTAACTAATGCCATGTAGAAATCCCTTAGAACACTTGTCATGGACAGCACTTGAATTCTCCTTATCATGTACACTCCACTCATTCCACTTACTTCATTTCACTATCATCCACTCACTTTTCATCATGCACTTGCCTTAGCGATGCAACGAGCTCGTTGAAAAACAACTGTTCCTACCGACTCGCCAGCACCCTATCTGGTTTGCACATACTCAAAAACAGCCCAAAATTCTACTAATCCAAAGGTGACGCAATTTTGTTTATCACAACAAAAATATTTATTATACCCATCCAAACCTATTCATTGACTAAAAAAATAGATAGCCATATATCTTACAAAACCTCCATCATTTATACCTCTCAAAAGTTATTACAAAAACAAGAGCACAGCCTGACACCTTCTTGGATCGGACCCCAAATAAATTGAGTCCCTTAATCTAACCTTTTCTATAGGAACGTTGTGTATCTTTAAAAGAAAAGCTTACGTAAGAGATGAAAAATGGACTTGAAAGATTAGGAGCAAGCAGCAGCCATGTCCCTTTCCCTGAGCTGCTTCCTGATACGTTGCCCTTGACGTGAGAGCCTACCAGCACCACCGGTCCTAAATAAAAACAGAGATGAATAATGAACAAGTGTTGCCGTACACACCTGAACTCCAGCAGGGGCTGAGGCCTGAGCCCACATCTCTAAAAATAAAGATGAATAATGGACAAGTGTCCGAAAGATAAGACAGGAAGGGGCGGCGGCGCTGAACCCAAGATCTTTATAAGAGAAAAAGAAAAGTCAATCCATATTTAATGGACACAAAACTCATCCGTCCGAAACAAGTTAGTAGTCAAACAAATTCGCACGAGAGTCCACCACGGTCTCTTTCCATTAAAAAAAAAAATTTTCATCCTATCCAAGTCCAAAATAATTTTATTTGTATTTTTAAATCAGAAAAAAGATGGGCAACCAAAAATACAACCTATTCATTGTTCTCTACAAAAAAAGTTTACAAAAAGAGAGAAGAAAAAGGGAGATTCCAAAAACAAAAAGGAGCAAAAGTAAGATTTCCCTTATCTAATTCTATACACTTCAAGAGAGGAAATAATGGACACAAGTACTACATTCCATAAAAAAAAAAAAAAGAAGAAAAAGAAAAGAAAGAGATACAACCCAGGTTCTCTACAAAAAGTTTACAAAAAGAGAGAAGAATTCTATCCACCATACACATGCACCATACTTGATTCTATCCACCATACACATGCACCACTTGATCGTGTGACTTGTATCTTTGGATCCATTGCTTGAGTTTACAATATATGCTTAGTAAGAAATAAATTATTTTCTCCTACCTATGAGCTTCAGATATATAAGCCTTAGATATTAGGTGAGTGAGAAGAAGGCATATTATACTTTTGCCTTAGTTAAAAAAATGTTATTATGAGAGTAAGGCAATGTTATATTATTGCCTAAGAGAGGATCCACAAGAACCACAAATGAGAGATTAGAGAGAGTCATACTTGAGGAACTTTGAGTTTTATTTTAAATCAGCAAAAAAACTCTAGAAGGACAGCTTGATCAAAAGAGTTTGAGATTTAGTACTTGACTTGACTGTTCTATCTTTCAATTACCCAAGATTGCAGGAAAAGATATAAAGCCCCAAAAAGGTAAGAGGTAATTGAATCACTAAAGTTTACAAGTTTATCTTTATCTGGAGAGAAAAATTTTGAAAGCATGTGTACTTTAAAGGTGTGATAGCGTTGCAAAGAACTCCCGATCCAAGTAAGAAGTTTAATATTATATTTTGTGCCTTGCTAAGAGACTAGCAAGAGGTAAGCTTGGGGAGCTTGTTGACACCTGTTATAGCATAAAATTACTAGTCAATTAAACATAAATAAGGGCTTAAATTGAATACAAAATATAAATCTAGGGGTTTAACTAATATAATTCCACGAGTTTTGGTGATTTATATATTTTCGTGGGACTTAATAGGAAAATGCAGAGAAATAATGAAGAAAGTTCCTAATATACAAGGCCTATGATGACAAGACTTGACCGTGAAGCAACTCAACCCGAATTGAGGACTAAAACATTCTAGAAGACACCGTAATACACCGGGAAGGAGCTGACAGGCAGGGCCCACCATGGCCTGGCGCCCGCCAACACCTCCACTAGCGGCCGCCAGGTGGGTCCCACCTGTCATCCTCCCCTTTCTATGGCGGTTTACCACCGACATTGAGGTTGCATCTACACCGTTGCCAAGGTCGGTTTGATCCAAGGGTTCACGTTCATCGCCAAGGCCTATATAAGAAGAACCCCGCCTCGTGGCTAAACCCTAATTCATTACTATCTTATTCTATCTCATTAACTCTTAGTAGTAGAGGGGTCCCTAGAAAGGATCAACTCTCTCTAAGGGATTAGTGAAGTAGAATTAGACATGTAATTAGAGCTTAATTAGACATATCATTAGAAGTAGATTAGAAGTAGATTAGATCTATCTAATTAGATCTAATCATGAGTGAATATCAAGTTGAGAGATTAGATCAAAGAACTTAATTAGAGTTCTAGATCTATTCTTGAGAGCAAAAGAGTGAGGAGAGAAGAAGAAGGAGAAGCACCGGACATGTCGGTAACTCCTTTACGCTTGTACCTCTGGGATCAAGGGCCTATGGCACTTGATCCTGAGACTTCTATGGTGGATCAACTTCTTATTTGAGTAAGTATCATATTATCTTCAGTGTTAGTATTTTTCTTAATGTTCATAACTCTTTGAGTACTCTAATTTATGGGAATCTATAGATTAGAGGGGTTTACTTAGGTGTAGGCGTGGTGCCTAGATCAAAGTTACTTATGAGTGCTCCCTACCTGCCGGAGAGTGGTAGATCGTGGTAGTGACAGTACCATTGAGTCCTTTGTATTCCACTTCCCGTAGATAGGATACGTAGGATCTAAGTGCTGGGAGATAGTAAGTTTCGCCCTTACCTTCTCTTGAGTGCCGATCCCTTTAAGATCAATATCTACATAACTTACAAGAAGGAGAACTAGATAGCCATAGGAATCTTCTTACCTCTTGATCCTTTCCCATCCTTGATTGACACTCAGGGATTAGTTATATGCCTCATTTATTCCTCACACCATCCTCCCTGTGGATTCGATATTTAAAACCCTGACCTGGGTGAAATGCTCACTAGTATCCGTGCGCTTGCGGATTATTAATTATTTCTGTAGGCTTAACAAATACCAACAGTTATCAAGGATGATCTCATGTCCATGTTCTATGAATTCCATAATGAGAATCTAGATCTTTTTAGTCTAAATTTTGGAATAATTTCTCTTATTCCTAAAACTCAGAATGCTACTACTATTCAACAATATAGACCGATTTGTGTCCTTAATGTTAGTTTCAAAATTTTCACAAAAGTGGGAACTAACAGACTGAATAAAGTAGCTAAGTCGGTTGTGAGTCCAACACAGACTGCATTCATGCCAGGTAGGAATATCATGGAAGGAGTAGTTATTCTACACGAAACTATCCATGAATTACATACCAAAAAAGGGAATGGCGTCATTTTCAAAATTGATTTTGAAAAGGCCTATGACAAGGTCAAATGGTCCTTCCTACAACAAACTCTACGCATGAAGGGATTCTCCCCTAAATGGTGTAGATGGGTCCAAAACATGATCACAGGGGGGAGTGTAGGGGCTAAAGTCAATGATGACATTGGCTCCTACTTCCAGACCAAACGGGGTCTTAGACAAGGAGATCCTTTGTCGCCTATCTTGTTTAACATCGTTGCTGACATGCTAGCTCTTCTTATTAATAGAGCAAAAGCCGATGGACAGATAAGAGGGGTTATTCCTCACCTGATCGATGATGGCTTATCTATTTTACAATATGCAGATGATACCATTATCTTTTTAGATCATTACCCCGAGCAAGCAAAAAATTTAAAACTTTTGCTTTGCGTTTTTGAACAACTCTCGGGGCTCAAGATCAATTTCCACAAGAGCGAAATCTTCTGTTATGGTGCTGCCAAAGAGATGGAACATTATTATACAACACTCTTTGGTTGTAATGCGGGGACCTATCCTTTCAGATATCTAGGTATCCCTATGCACCATAGACAACTCCTAAATTCTGAATGGAGAAAAGTGGAAGAACGCTTTGAACAAAAACTTTCTTGCTGGAAAGCTAAGTACCTATCCTATGGGGGGAGACTTGTATTACTAAATTCAGTATTAAGCAGTCTCCCAATGTTCATGATGTCCTTTTTTGAGGTTCCAAAAGGAGTCCTCAAGAATCTTGATAAATTCAGATCAAGATTCTTCTGGCAATGGTCTACAGATAAACACAAATATAGACTTGCTAAATGGGATATTATATGTCGCCCCAAGGATCAAGGTGGTCTGGGAATTCTTGATTTGCAGATTCAAAACAAATGTTTATTGGCCAAATGGATTGTTAATCTTATAAACACCGATGGCACCTGGCAATCATTGATAAGGAATAAATATTTGCATTCCAAGACCCTAACCCAAGTATCAACCAAACCAAATGACTCTCATTTTTGGAGAGGCCTCATGCATATCAAAGATGAGGTGCTTGCTAAAGGCTATTTTTTTCTCGATTAAAGATGGAACTAGTACAAGGTTCTCGGGATGATACTTGGTTAGGTGATAAGCCTCGCAAACATAGATACCCGAGCTTATATAATATAGCTAGGGATCGACATGCAACAGTTTCGAAAGTCATGTCCTCTAATCCTCTCAATATCTCTTTTAGGAGATCTTTGGTGGATATTAACCTGTTAGATTGGCTTAGCCTTGTAGCACAGACCTCTAATGTGGCTTTGGTGGATGGAAAAGACTCTTTTAAATGGTCCTTATCTAGGTCAGGCATTTTCTCAGTCCGGACTATGTATCTTAATGCTATAGATACAAATCCACCCTTCCAACATAGGAGGATCTGGAAATGGAAAATACCTCTAAAAATTAAAATTTTCCTCTGGTTTGTCCAAAAAGGTGTTGTTTTGACAAAGGATAATCTTGCTAGAAAAATTGGAAGGGGAGTCGAAAAATGAGAATGTTGTAATTTGAATGAAACTATCCAACATCTCTTTTTTGACTGCCCATTTGCCAAGATGATTTGGAGGATTATTTTCTATGATACTAATATAACACAACCTGCTTCTGTTAACCATATGTTTGGTACATGCCTTAGTAATCAGCATAAACAGACTAAGTCTCTGATTTGGGTTGGTGTGGCTGCTCTTTTCTAGGCCATCTGGAGATGTCATAATGACGTGATTTTTAAAAAAATGAAATCTAACTCTATTATTCAGGTTATCTTCAGGGGAGCATATTGGCTACGTTCCTGGGCCCAACTATAGCATACTGAGCAAACAAAGGACGCCCTTGTGGTTTTGAGCAAGCGTTTAGAGATGGTTGCTTTAGAAATCTCAAATAGAGGGTGGAAACATCTTTTCCGATTGTTATAAGTCATTTGCCCTTTTTGAAGACATTACTTTTCTGCTTTTCGATCTTTGTAATAATTGGCTGTGTACATCCACGGATGTAGAGGCCGGATTGTATTATCCATTATCTAAAAAAAAACTTGTATCTTACTTTTTTGTCATAAAAAAAACTTGTATCTTACGGCTTGCAACTTGTATCTCGCTGTTATATCAGTTCATATAGCAACATTTCCCGTTGCATTTGTTTGTACTAGTTACCAGATCCTAATAGGCCATACAATGTGCTTCTCGATATGTCATCTTGCTGCCCACTGAATGTGCCATAGTCTGGATGGGGATCCCGGGCTGTGGCGGCGGCGGTGGGAGGCGGTGGTGATGGCATGCTGCGGCAGCAGCGTGTGCGCGAGCGAGAAAGGGGGGCGGCGGCAAGAGAGAGCAAGAGCTGGGGGAAATATTTTCTTTGATTGCTTGAAGCAGAGAGGTTAGATCTCCATAGTAGTTATAATCCCTAGTGAACTTGCACACCAAGCAATCTCGGTTTCCTTATAGATCGGAATACGTTTTTACAAAGTAATCTAAACTTATTCTCTATCATCACTCAAACTCTTTATTTCCTAATCATTTATTTCTAATTTTATTTGGCGATGACGATGGCAGCGGCGGGCGGTGGTTGCCGCCCTTCTCCCGTGCGCGCAGGCCCTTAGGGGCCTTTTAGCCGCGCACCTTTTGGGCTATGATAGAATGTGTTAGAGAAGTTGGCCTGTTACCTCATTTAATGATTGAGATAATCCTATACAGTCTGAATTTTTTTGTTAGATATTTACCAAGTACTATACACATATGAACTCTGCTAGTCTGCTAGCTGCTGGATGGACGTTCGATGCCCACTGCAGCACAATCGCGGAGGTGCCCAGTGCCCTAGTGTGAGTGGCAGAGCTAGCCAATGCCTGCACTCGCTTGCCGTTGCCACCCTGAGAGAAAAACGTCGCAACAGGAGTGTCCACACTCTACAGTTGCCGGATTGTCTGGCCAGCGACCTTATGGCGCGGGCAGGATAAGCATTCTCAACCCCACTGTCTCTGAAGTCCCGAGAGTCCCTGCTGGGAGTTAGCGTATGCCTCTTTCCTGCTGCCTCAAATTCCCACGCCTCAAGTTTCTTTGTTTTTCTTTTCTTTTCTTGTTCTGTACTCCCTCTGTCCCGTTATATTAGTCTGTTGGGAGTAAATCAGTTTGTTTATTGTTGTACAGCGCTCTCAATGCCTCTGAAAAATAATTATGTTAGTCTTGGGCCAAATATCCCCTGAATCCCTTATCCTTTTACCCCTTTTCAATTGCTCATTCAGTTTTTTTTTAGGAAAACTGTGGAGAAACGCTCCCCAGTGCAGAGTATATTAAAACAACTGTATAGAAGTTTACGAACAAATTAAAGCAGTTAGCTGCAAAGGAGGGATGCCACAAGGGCAAAAAAGTACAAAATATTACAACTTATTGAGCCAATATTTCATCACTAACAAATGTTTACACCTACGCCCTACCGAGAGCTCCACCACTGGCTGCAAAGGTGAAGTTTAACTTCCTTCTTAAAAAGGGCCTCTAAGCCATAGTAGTAGCCAGTCATGAGAGAATTAAGTGCTGCTTGCCTAGCGCCGCAACAGCATGAGCGGTGCAGACACGCAGACACTGGTGGTGCAATTGCTAGGAATGTAGGGCCCATGGACATATATGGCAAATGTGATTTGGAGAAACCAGCCAGCCAGTATTTTAGGATCAGGACATTGGGTTAGCGCCGAAACTACTCGCAGGAACGAACTCCTCTGCATCTGCTTTCACTGTTGGCCATTGTATATGGGAACAGGCATATGCATCATTCACGATGTCTCCAATTCCCATGACTTATTGTTTCTCTTTTCCGCATTGGCCTCAACATCTTATCTGTTTATGCAAGTAGTGATGGAGAGGCGACATCTCTGTGATGCTTGTTCTGATATTTATCAGCGTAGTGCCTATACTTATATCTGTATCAGTATTGGTGTATTCATTGGTAGGTAAGTATTTTGTGCCTACTATTTAATGCATCCATCTGTAGCTTTGCGGATTATAATAATGTATTCAAAGCTTTTTTTTTGTTTGTATTAGTCCATGACAATCAATATATATCTATCGTTGTGCTTGCTCAATCTCTGTTGATGCCAGTTCAAGGAAGCTTTTAGTTTCCTCTATCGTTGTGCTTAACTGAAACCTGTTATGTTTATCCCCTTTATTTTTCTTCACTTCTACCTTTTGCTCGCTCAATCTCTGTTGATGCCAAGTCAATGAAGCTTTTAGTTTCCTCTATTAGGTGGGAGTCATTTCTTTTTTGATGAAAGGTGACAACCATTTCCTTTTTGAAAGAAACCATTATATTGCCCAAGTCTTTACAATAGTGCAATTCTCGTGTTCTCTTCTGAATTAATATTTGGGATCATCTTCGTATAAAGTTCAAGTAGGCTGGTTGTGATTCTTGGAACATGCACATGAATCCATACTAACCTGACAACCGAGTGCCCATGATGGATCTCAATGTCACAATTTTACAACTCCGGATAGGATATTTGGATTTAGTACAACACATCAAAACATAGAGATTGCAGGGGAACTAAACAGGAGGGCTTGAAATACATGACTGTTACAATACACAGTTTTGCAAGCCGGCGCTAGTCCGGTTGGCTAGCCGCAACTGATTTGCTCAATGTTGGCTGGAGTTTGATGCGTACCAATTGGATATCCATTTTCAAACTCCTGGGCTTGGAAATTAGAGTCTTGTAAAGCTGACTGTGCTCGAGAGACCTGACGGCAACATGGATGTGGGATAAATCATTGGCGCCAAGCGTAAAAGAGCTACGCTAAGTGTACATGAGCATGTGCCTCTTTCATGATGCCTCAAATTCCTATGCCTCATGATTTTTCTTCCTTTTCAAATTCTCTATCATCATCTCTTATTTGTTTATATGCTAACATTAATATATTATTCACTGAAAGGAGAGGCGATATTAGTCATGTGTGCTTGGTGCAGAGATAGTATCACATAGGCAAGTGTGTGGTGCCATATTTATACTGACATCACCATGGGTTCTATTGATTGGTGTGAAATTAATATGTGCCTAATGTATATGAAAGGTGGTTGAAAAGGATATAGGATTTCCATCAAAGAGAGTATTAAATGGTAAAAATACATAAGGTACTTACTGAAAGTACTTTAATCAAATAGGTGGGGATGCTACGTACTAAAAAGGCTAGGACCAGTGTCCATATATTGTTGTATTTATTCATTTACCAAAGGCTGAATCCGTTTGTTTTTTGTGACGTTTAGATGCTAAGGCAAGGCAAAATATTTAAGGACTTTGTTGTGGTACTCCCTAATAACCATGATCCATTCATTTAATTAGATAGGATGGTTTGGATTATTATCTATTGATTCCCAGTAGATAATTGGCGAGATATATATTCAATAAATTTTCAATTTTGTAAAATATGATAAATAAGGAAAAGTTTTACATATAAAAAAAACCTTTTTCTAGGTCTAATTGATAGATTTTTTATTTACTGGAGGTGACTTTTAGTTCCTAGTTAAATATCCCCTCTGATATTCTCAAATGCGTGCATGACAAGAAATAGTCTACACCAACAAGGAAAGGCGTGCATGTACTTCTGTTCTCCAGTGATGAGGGGATTAAGACACAACTCTGGCTAATGGACGACTCGAGGCCAACGAATGCTCTGGAGGCACATGAATATGTTTGTGAGAATTTATCATTCTTTGATCGTAACTGGGTGGTACCAGTTTTCTGAAGTGTTTGTGATTCCTGTTGTTCTATTATGAATGTGCTTATTTTAGATCGTGACCAAACATTCTCAATTTATCATGCTGTTTGGAACATGTGCATGTTGTACCATTTGAAGTTGTAAGTACGTGCTTGAAAAAACTGAGTGCTTAACAAGTTGTTAATATGTGCAAGTCTTGCTCTGTGAGACGGATCAGCTTGCTATTGGGGTGCATGGATTGTGCAACCACATTTAGTTTGAGTGATAAGTGGATAGCATTATGACTGAATGAAATTGCTATCACATCATTCTCCGTAACAGGACGACAGATGGAACACCAAAAGGAGAGGCGGCAACAGGTGATGTGTGGCTTGTGCGGAGATAGTATTGTACAGGCAAGTGATTGGTAGGTAACCAATTTATGAGAAAACTTTTGTGATGGAAAATATTGATATGGGCCGTCCATTGAGAGAGGTTAATTAAATGGTAAAACTCCAGAAGGCACTTATCGAAAGTACTCTAATCAAACAAGTGCAATACTACTAATAAAAATGGGCATGACCAGTCTCTGTATATTATTACCCAAGGAGAAATCAGTTTCTTTAAAGCGACGTTAATTTTCTTTTTTAGAACTGAGGGAACCCTTTTTCATTATCGAGAACAGAAATAAAATATTCGAGCATAAAGTGATGTTGATATAATCATATAAGTGTCCTATGGCTCTATCTGTCATATACACTACATCTTTCTAGGGGCAATTTGAGCAGGTCAGGCTGTTGAGGATCGATGTGAAAAAAATGGGTTGGATGCTCTGCACCATTCTCCTTGTCCTGCATCAATGTCGGTCCCTATCCGCCACAACTCGTCTCGATTGATCCTCAGCCAGCTGTTGAGAGAGAACTGCAAAGTGCAAAGCCCATTATGTCTTGCACTGTGTGAGTCGGTTGACCGTATTGTCCCAGATCACCTTGCTATTGTTGTGCATCCTTTGCACAACCACGTTTAGTTTGAGTGACAAGTGGATAGCATTATGACTGAATGAAACTGGTATCACATCATTATCCTTAATAGCACCACAGATAGAACTTGGGAAGAATTGTATAGGTACAAGTACAACAAATGGAAGAACACTAGTAATATGTATATGTATGATATGATAGGGAGATGGCGATGATACACTACTAATTTCACTTTGGAACTGGTAACTGGAGTTTACAAGCTCCAGTGGCGATGGTTGCTGCCAGCTACTCGAGCAGAGCTCGCCGCCAACGTGTTTCTCCGGCAACAACCAAGGCAAAGTGAATAACCATTTCCTCGGCTACTTTACCACGATTACAGCAGACAGCATCCGTGTGGGCTTCTGATTTAATGGGCCTCTTGGTCCTTTTCTCCTTGTGCTTATCTGTGGGCTCAGGCAATACCGTGACAGTATAAATGGTAGTTCTGTTGCCAATTCAGAAACATCAGCTGTACAACACTGTATATAGTTTGGATCACGAAACGGCCGACGGAGCCTTATGATGCCAGGTTTAGCAGCAGAGCTAATGTCTATTACAGTCACAGTATCCTCCACCTTAGCAGTGCCTCTTGCCAAGAGGCGCAGTTCTAACCCTTGTGTCTGCACTCTACAGTACAAGGATTTACCACCGGCCATATGGAGCTGCATAACCAAGACACCCTGACTGGTGCTAAATAGTTGGCACCATGGTTAACGGTGCCGGATAGATGTTCTGGAATGGCAGGAACAAGACACCCCGCATGTGCCTCTTTCCTGATGTCTCAGATTCCCAGGTCTCATGTTTTTCTTTTCAGTTCTCTCTCGTCATCTTATTTGTTCGCTAAAAGGAGAGGTGTTATCAGGTCATGTGTGGTGCCAAATTTATACTGGCATTCCTACTGGCTTCATTGATGGAAATAGTAGGTAACTACTTTGTGCCTAATTTTTGAGAAAAGTTTTATGCTGCTTGGAGAAGTTATGGGCTGTCATTCAACAGAGATTGAATGGTAAAATACATAAGGTACATATGAAAGAACCCAACTAGTGTCCGTATTATTATTGTAGTATTTATTAGTTTAGTTCATTAGCTGACAGACCACTCGAGCCTAAGGCATATGCTCTTCAGGTAAAATGTGTGGGGTAGAGAGAGAAGAAGCAGAGAGAGAAATAAGGGAAGGAAAAAGAAATAAAGTAGGAAAAAAGACGAAGAGAAGAAAAAAATAGAAGGGTCTTTTCTGTTTAGATAAACGGTCTTTGTGGTTCTTGTGAGGATTTGTGATTCTGATCGTAACTGGTGGCCTCTGTAGTGTTTGTGATTCATGTTGCTCTGTTCTGAATGGGATGATTTAGACTGCGATGAAACATTCTGAATTTCTCACATGCTGTTTGGAACATTCTGAATCACGTTTAGTATGAGTGAAAGTGTGTAGCATTATGATGAATGAAACTGCTATCACATTTTTCTCCTTAACAGCACAATAGATGGAACTTGGGAAGAATCGTATAGGTACGACCAATGCATGAATAATAATAGTAATATGTATAAATGGTGATTCTGTTGCCAATTTAGAAACATCAGCACTATAACACTACATATTTTGGATCACAAAGCGGTTGGAGCACCTTATGTTGCCACAGCACAGCCAATGTCCGTGGCACTTGCAGTATCCTCTACCATACCAGTGCCTCTTGCCAAGAGCCGTTGTAACCATTGTATCAGCACTCTACAGCGAGGAGATTTTCCACTGGCCATACGGAGCAGACTGGACAACCAAGGCTTGTATAAGTTTTACCTTGATCCAGAGAGATCTGCCAGCAGCCAGAACGTTGCTATACCATTGGCACCATGGTTACGAACTAACGGTGCCTGATAGATGTTCCTGAGTGGCAGGAACAAGATGAGACCCAGACCCAGCATGTGCCTCTTTCCTGATACCTCAGATTCCCAAAACTCTTGTTTTTTTTCTTCTTTTTTCCAGTTCACTCTCGTCATCTTATTTGTTGATGATAACACACTAGTATTATGTTCGCTAAAGGGAGGGGTGCTATCAGTCATGTGTGGTGTGGAAGACACAGGTATAGAATCAGCAAGCACGAGGTGCCAAATTTATATTGGCATTCCTACAGGTTTCATTGGTGGAAATGCTAGGTAACTTATTTGTGCCTAATTTATGAGATTAGTTTGTGGTGGTTGGAGAAGATATGGGTAAACGTACATAAGGTACTTAATGAAAGTACCTTGATCAAAAAGGTGGGCATACTCCTGAAAAGAATGCAACTAGTGCCCGTATATTATTGTATTATATATTAGTTTACCATACTAGCTGACAGACCACTTGATCTGGAGGTAAATTGTGAGTGGTAGAGAGAGAAGGAGCAGAGAGAAATAAGGAAGGAAAAATGAATAAATAATGTATGAAGAAAGACGAAGAGAAGGAAAAAAAATAGAAGGGTGTTTTTTTTTGTTTAGATAATGGGTCTTTGTGGTTCTTGTGAGGATTTATGATTCTGATCGTAACTGGCTCTCTATAGTGTTTGTGATTCATGTTGCTCTGTTCAGAATGTGGTGATTTAGATCGGGATCAAACATTCTCAATTTCTCATGTTGTTTGGATCAAGTGCATGTAGTGGCCATTTGAAGTTGTACATCCCTGTAAAGGTTAACTGGCTAGCAAGTTTCTAATATTTCCCATGTGAGCAAACAGATTCTGTGAGCTAGTGGTTGAGAGAGAACTGCAAGCCCATGCTGCCTTCATCTGTGAGGCCCTTGACCATTTCATCCCTGATCAGCTTGGTATTGGCGTGCACACGCATTGTGCAATCACGTTTAGTATGTGTGGAAAGTGGATGAAACTGCTAACAACTCGTTATACTGCCATGCTATAGGTTTCATCGATGGCAATGGTAGCTAAGTAGTTTGAAAAGTAAAAATACATAAGGTACTTATCGAAAGTAATTTAATCAAATAGATGTGGGGACACTGCTAAAAAGGATGCGACCAGTGTCCATATATTATTGTAGTATTAATTATTAGTTTACGAAAAGCTAAACCGGTTCGTTTATGGTGATGGCATTGATTTACAGACCAGCGTTCTGCAGCTTTGTAAATCACCTTGTCTTTCTGCTTGAGCAACTTTATACGTGGCCTCGTCTACTACCAACCGCTGGAATCAAGCCAATTAAGAGTGTGTGCTCCTAAGGATGAGGAAAAAAATGTTTGGTTAGCTCCAGCCCCGATGTTTACAACAGGTTGGTCGTCTACCCAGTGGCCGGCCGGGCAGCTGATAGGATGCGGAGTGGCAGCACTCTCTTTTAAATCAGCATATTCAAATAGTTGGAGATACTATCTCAGTTAAGGTGTCCAGTATTTGACTTCCCTGTCACTCCTCTGCTTCACAATAAAGTTGCTTTTTAATTTGTGGATCTATAATTTGCAATCTTAGATACACAACTTAATTTTTTTTGTGTGTGCTTGGTCTGACAACTGTTTAGCCTGAAATGTATTTCAGTGAATATTATTAGGTTTCAGCTAAATCCTCACACATGTTCCACGGCACCCTGTTACTAATTAGATTAGTTAAGTCAAATGATCGTCTGCCTCGACGCTCTGATCACCCCAATGATATCCAGAACTCGCGCATATGCCGATTTAGCGGCAACATTCAGTGATTTTTCCTTCTTGATTTCTTCCTTCCGCTCGTGAAGTTATGCGTACTTGGAAAAGCACCCTGCCTAACAAGTTGCTAATGTCTGCGCTTGCGGTATGCTGCCACTCGAGCGCCGTGGCAAGTGTAGTGTCCACACTCTACACAGGCCGGATTGAATTGGCCACCCTTTTTTTAAAAAAACTTTGACGATGAGCAAACTTTTTTATTAGCAGCATTGAGCTGCAATGATGGTGAATAAATCACCAGTTACAGAGTGCTAGCTAGGATGTCGCTATGGGATAGTTGTTTACATGAGCAGAGTTGCTACTTGCAATATGCATTGATGAACAAGATGTGCTAGATGAGGCAAAGGCCTGAGTAGATAGGATGTGTGCGGTGATATTTTGCTTTGGACAGTTTATTGGCATTGTTTCTTGACATCTAGTTGATGAAGCTCGTGATTTCCCAATGCGGTGGATTGTTGCAACCATTTTCATAGAGGCACAGCATTGTGGACAACTGAGCTGCCAACGCCAGAGCCAATCCAGCGTCGTCGACGCGACCATACTCAATGCACAAGAACAGCATGTCTGTTCTGCCTCTTTCCCAGTGCCTCAAATTCCCACACCACATGTTTTTTTTTCTCTTTTCATGTTTTTGTCTCACCCTCTTATGTGTTCATGCTAACACTAATATAATTTTTTTTCTCTTTTCATGTTTTGTCTCACCTTCTTATTTGTCCATGCTAACACTAATATATTCACTAAAAGAAGTGGCACTATCTAGGCGGTGTCCCATGTGTGACTTGTCTAGAGAGTATTGCTCACGCAAGTGCGTGGTGCTATATTTATACTGTCGTTGGTATGGGTTTAATGGATTGGTAAGCAAATAACTTATGCATATTCTATGAGATATGAGATAGTTTTTCTGAAAAAAAAAATATGGACAGTCCATCGTGGGATATTAGGTGCTAAAAAAATTGGAGGCTCTTATACTACTCTAGTGCTGAAAGTGTCAAACGTATTCATCTAGGCCATTCTATTAGGCCCAACTATAAGCCCACTCACCCATACCCCTTGCTCGCCTTCCATAGCCAACCCAAGCACCCACTCCATTCTTCTGTTGTATTGCTTGTATTTGTCATTTGCTTTGTTTTGGGTGAATTTGTTTAGAACTGTACTTTGCATGGAGAGGGACTCTACTAAATTTGCACTTGCTCCAGCTTTATCAAAAATTTGAGCCAGATTACATCTGTGGAGCAAAGGCATCCTTGGCCCTGCTTTATTGAAAACAAATTTGTGAGGATACCAGAATACAAGATTATAGTTTAAACAGAGTGCACTTTGGCAGCCAACTCTAGATGCAGAACTGTAGTGGTATATCTCAACTGGAAAATTGGGCCTGAACCGTACACCAACATGTAAACAGAGAAATCATTTGTTCAACCAGAGTACAATTATTGCTGCTACCAAAAGATACATCGACGAAGGAACTATGTCTTTGGAGATCCTGCTTTCATCTTGTATCTCACTGTAATATCAGTTTATATGGCAACATGACCGTGTTGAAGTTGTCTGAACCTGTCAATGCTACCTGTGTAGGAAGTTGCTGATATGTGCCACGCAAGTAAACAGATTGGATCATACAATTTTTGCTACCACATCGTTATTGTTAGCAGCAGGACAGATGGAACTTGGTTAGGGATCGTATAGGTAATGGGTACAACAAATCAATGAATAGTACTAATAAAGAACATGACATTTTGTTTGCCAATTCAGAAAATAGCAGCAGTTTCAATCATTAAGCAGTTTCAGAAAATGGCAACAATTTTTGGCTGTGGATATTTGGGCATCAGAACCAGAAATCAATGTCTAAACTCAGTAGCCCACCACGAAACCTGTGGACCTGCTGGTTCGGTTCGATTCGATGCCTACAACACACCGTGGCCTAGTTTGAGCAGCAGAGCTAATGACTGCGGCCACTCACCAAGTGCCGGCGCAAGTAATATTCTGGTGTCCACACTCTTGAGTGCCGGCTTGACTGGATAACCATTTTCATCCCTCTTCATGGCAGGCAGTGACTCCGAGAGACCAGCCGGCGCCGAGGATGTTATTAAACCACTGGATCAAGGGTTGCAGCTCCTGGTGGCCATGGCACTGTGTGTATGCCTCTTTCCTGGTGTCTCAGATTCCCACGCCTCATTTTGCCCCCTCCTTTTTCTTGTGTTGTCTCATCCTCTTCTACGTTGGCCTATCTATACTAACACTATTATATATTCACTGAATGGAGAGGCGCTATATATCAAGACGATGTGTGGCTTGTTCAGGGATCATATGTTCACTCACTCGTATCCCCCTGCTTGCCTTCTATATAGCCCAAGCACCCACCCCATTCTTCTTGTATTGTTTGTATTTATCAGTTGCTTTGTATCGGGTGAATTCGTTTAGAACTGTACTATACTACTATGCATGGAGTATATCACTTACATGGAGGAACGTGCTTGTTATGGTGCAATCAACCATGTGCAAGTTTGAGGAACTGCTAAATTTACACTTGGTCCTGATTTACCGAAAAATTGAGCCTCATTACATCTGTAGAATGTTGGATGCGATCTCGGCTAATTCCGAGATAATGATGAAATTAATTAGAAATTAAGGTAATGATGAGATTAATTAGTGATCAAGTAACTGCTCCACCTGTCATATATATCCAACAGATAAGTTTTGCCACGATAGGAGGCAACCCTAAGATATTTACTAGGGTTCGGCCCCTGGCCCATAGTGCGCTATATAAAGAGGAGACGCCCCTGGTAGCTCCCCCCGTCCATTTCTTCTCGACGTGAAAACACCAAACCGATCACTAAGGCACTGGAGTGTTCGAGAAGGTTCGTCCCCGTTCCAGGTCAGTGCCGGTGGCGCCCCGAAGGCTACCGATACCCAAGAGATCAAATTCTTCATCCGTAGAGGGTTCCAAAACCCTCGGTTGGTGATTCATGTACATCTACTCAACCACTGATAACTGCATCACCACCGGAGGCCACTACAAAAAAATTTGTTAACCGTGACGGGCGAAATTCACTTTAGGTGACGGTGTGCCCGTCGCCTTTGAAAGGTCACGCAATTTTTCTTTTACCATGGCGGACAGAAAGTGCCTGTCATGATTAATAAAAAAACAAAAAAAAGAAGAAAAAAAAACCCAAACGGACTTGGATCGGGGCCAGCTGGATCCCGGCGCCACCACTGCCGTCGAGCCGGCTGTGCTCGATCCTCGCCGGTCGACCTCTCCTGCTTGGATCAGCCACCGGGCCCCCTCCTGTCCGGATCTGCCAAGGGACCTCTCCTGCTCGGATCCATGCGCCGTCTTCATCCCCGCGTGCTGTCGTCGTCCCCATGCGCCCCGATTGGATCCGCGCCGCCACCGCCGCAGCCGGAGGGCTGCCATCATCGAGGGAGGGGGCCGCCGCGTGCCAGATCTAGTGTCCACACTCTACACAGGCCGGATTGAATTGGCCACCGTTTTTTTTTACTTTGACGATGAGCAAACTTTGTTATTAGCAGCATCGAGCTGCAACGATGGTGAATAAATCAACAGTTATAGAGTGCTAGGCTGTCCAACAAGATGTGCTAGATGAAGCAAAGGCCTGAGTAGAGAGGATGTGTGCGGTGATATTTTGATTCGGACAGTTTATTGGCGTTGTTTGTTGACATCTAGTTGATGAAGCTCGTGATTTCCCAATGCGGTGGATTGTTGCCACCATTACCATCGAGCCACAGCGTCGTGGACAACTGAGCTGCCAACGCTAGAGCCAATCCAGCTTCATTGACGCGACCGTACTCGAGGCACAAGAAGAGCACGTCTGTCCCGCCTCTTTCCCAGTGCCTCAAATTCCCACGCCACATGTTTTTTTTTTCTCTTTTCATGTTTTCGTCTCACCCTCTTATGTGTTCATGCTAACACTAATATAATTTTTTTTCTCTTTTCATGTTTTGTCTCACCTTCTTATTTGTTCATGCTAACACTAATATATTCACTAAAAGAAGTGGCACTATCTAGGCGGTGTCCCATGTGTGACTTGTCCAGAGAGTATTGCTCACGCAAGTGCGTGGTGCGAAATTTATACTGTCGTTGGTATGGGTTTAATGGATTGGTAGGCAAGTAACTCATGCATATTCTATGAGATATGAGATAGTTTTTCTGAAAAAAAAATATGGACAGTCCATCGTGGGATATTAGGTGCTAAAAAATTGGAGGCTCTTACACTACTCTAGTGCTGAAAGTGTCAAACGTATTCATCTAGCCCATTCTATTGGGCCCAACTATAAGCCCACTCGCTCATACCTCTTGCTCGCCTTCTATAGCCAACCCAAAGCACTCACTCCATTCTTCTGTTGTATTGCATGTATTTCTCACTTGCTTTATTTTGGGTGAATTTGTTTAGAACTGTACTTTGCATGGAGAGGGACTCTGCTAAATTTACACTTGGCCTTGCTTTATCAAAAATTTGATCCAGATTACATCTGTGGAGCAAAGGCATCCTTGGCCCTGCTTTATTGAAAACAAGTTTGTGACGATACCAGAATACAAGATTATAGTTTAAATAGAGTGCACTGTGGCAGCCAACTCTAGATGCAGAACTGTAGTGGTATATCTCAACTGCAAAATTGGGCCTGAACTGTACACCAACAGGTAAACAGAGAAATCATTTGTTCAACCAGAGTACAATTATTTCTGCTACCAAAAGATGCATCGACGAAGGAACAATCAGCTAGGACTATGTCTTGGGAGATCCTGCTTGCATCTTGTATCTCACTGTAATATCAGTTTATATGGCAACATGACCCTGTTGAAGTTGTCTGAACCTGTCAAAGCTACCTGTCTAGGAAGTTGCTGATATGTGCCACACAAGTAAACAGATTGGATCATAAAGTTTTTCCTACCTCATCATTATTGTTAGCCGCAGGAGAGATGGAACTTGGTTAGGGACCGTATACATAAAGGGTAGAACAAATCAATCAATACTATTAATAAATAACATGACATTTTGTTTGCCAATTCAGAAAATAGCAGCAGTTTCAATCATGAAACAGGTTGGGCATCAGAACCAGAAATTGATGTCTAAACTCTGTAATTCACCACGAAACCTGCAGAGCCTGCTGGTTCGGTTCGATTCGATGCCTACAACACTCCGGTGCCTTTGAGCAGCAGAGCTAATGACTGCGGCCACTCGCCAAGCGCCGGCTCAAGTCTAAATTCTGGTGTGGACACTCTTCAGTTGCCGGCCTGACTGGATAACCATTCTCATCCCTATGGTCTCATCACTATAGTGTGCACACTCTTCAGTGACTCGGACAGACCAGCCGGCGGCCAGGATGTTGTTGAACCACTGCAGCAAGAGTTGCAGCTCCCGGTAGCCAAGGCATTGTGTGTATGCCTCTTTCCTGCTGTCTCAGATTCCCACGCCTCATTTTTTCCCCTCCTTTTTCCTGTGCTGTCTCATCCTCTTCTATGTTGGTCTATCTATGCTAACACTGTTATTTACTCACTGAACGGAGAGGTGCTATATATCATGTCGATGTGTGGCTTGTTCAGATATAGTATTGTTCACTCGCATATATCCCCCTTCTTGCCTTCTATAAGCCCAAGCACCCACGCCTTCTCTTGTATTGCTTGTATTTACCAGATGCTTTGTATCAGGTGATTTGGTTTAGAACTGTACTATACTACTTTTTTTTTGAACTTAACTGTACTATACTACTATGCATGGAGAAGCCGAGCTAAATTTATATCACTTACATGGTGGACCCTGCTTGTTATGGTGCAATCAACTCTAGATGCAGAACTAGTGGCATATCTTG
Source organism: Hyparrhenia diplandra (assembly GCA_015847255.1). Classification (NCBI taxonomy): domain Eukaryota; kingdom Viridiplantae; phylum Streptophyta; class Magnoliopsida; order Poales; family Poaceae; genus Hyparrhenia; species Hyparrhenia diplandra. The sequence goes on along the minus strand of JADLZK010010767.1, from coordinate 151,958 downwards.
ACTAGAAATTGGGCCTCAACCGTACACCAAGTAAACAGAGAATTCATTTGTTCAACCAGAGTACAATTATGGTTGCCATGGCCACCAGGACCCCGTTGATGTTTTCTAAACCTTTCATGGTAGTTTCTTTGTCATTGGGGACAGTTTATATATATCATTGGGAATAGTTGTTTTGTATTTCCTTTCGTTTGTTCGCACTACTGGTACCTAGATCCTAACTAGTCATACAATATGCATATCCCAATGTCATCTTGTTGTCCACATAATATATGTTAGAGACGTTTTTTTTTTTTTTGATGAAACAGAAGGGCCTACAGAGCTTTATTAATCTAAGGAAAAAACATTAAACACAGGAACAGAAGCTACCAGGAAGCAGGAGGATCAGGATTCAAAAAAAAAAAAAAAAGAAAATAAGAGCTAGCAGAGAGGCTAGCCAAGCTAACAAAGATTTTCGATCCATTGACTAAATTGAACCAAATGCCTTGTGTTCGAGAAGTTGGCATGATTGCTCATTTAATGATTGAGATAATCCTTGCAGCCTGAAGTAGTGAAGTTTCTTGTTGGATATTTACCAACTGTGCACATATGATATATGGGTGTTTATGGTTCTTGTGACAATTTTTTATTCTCAACATAATTGGGCGTTACCAGCTGTCCGCACTGTTTCTGCGCAATCTTGGTAAGAATCCTATTGCAAGGACGGTATAGGTATTAAATAATGGGTAGAAGAAGTTTTTTTGAGGCCCTAAATGGATTCAAACTAAAAAAGTCGTCAACTACAAAGTTTCATAACTTTTCGAGATCTACATTTCATATGTACAAAGTTTTTTCATCCGAGGTCATTTACGAAAATTTGAATTTCAAATTTGAGACATTTCAACACAACTTTCGAATGCCTAGATGATTTCAAAATAAAAAGTCGTCAACTACAAAATTTCATAACTTTTCGAGATCTACATTTCATATGTAGAAAGTTTTTCCATCCGAGGTCGTTTTACGAATTTCAAATTTCAAATTTGAGACATTTGAACACGACTTTTGCATGACTAGATGATTTCAAAATAAAAAAGTCGTCAACTACAAAGTTTTATAACTTTTCGAGATCTACATTTCATATGTACAAAGTTTTTCCATCCGAGGTCGTTTACGAATTTTTAATTTTAGTGTCAAGTTTCAAAATTCGGGATCCCACTGTAGGGGCGCCTCAATATAAAGCCGCCCCTACTGTGGACCGCATTAGGGGCGGCTCGTGATTGAACCGCCCCTAGTAATAGTAGGGGCGGCTCGTAACACCAGCTGCCCCTAATGTGGTCACTATAGGGGCGGCTCGTTTGGGGTGTCGCTGTAGGGGCGGCTCGTAAAACGAACCGCCCCTAATGCAAATGGGGGGCGTTCTTACAGTAAGTTTTTGTAGTAGTGTGAATAGGACTAACATCAGGACGTTCTCTGTTGCCAATTCAGAAATAGCAGCACAATTTCAATTAGGAAGCAGTTTGAGCAAAGCTCTAGTGTATGGAAAATTAAGAAAAAAATGACAGACAAGAACCGTGGACACTATGGACGTTGATGTTTGTGTGAGAAGCAGAGATCGAACTCCAAACATCAGTCTAACCATGAGAGTGAGATCTAGTCATATGCACCTGACCCCGAACTCTGCTTGTCTGCTGCAGGTTAGTTTTGATGCCCAACACAACATACTAGAGCTACCCAGTGCCCAAGTTTGAGCAGCAGAGCTCATGCCTGCAGTCTGCACTCGCTGGCTGTTGCCACATCCGAGAGGTTTTGCTCGTTGCAACAGAAGTGTCTACACTTTATAGTGGCCGGATTGGCCAACCAGTGGCCATATGGCGCGCCATGTTTTAAATAGCGGGCTATGGCAAATAGTGGCGCATTTTTTCCAGGGGCTATAAAGCTATAGCGGAGCTATGCCAGATAGCGTTTTATAAGAAAAACTATGAAAAAACTCCAATAATTGATGCCAAAATATGATAATTGGTGAACATAAATACGTTTACAAGGTTCTATGAGTCTAAATAACATTACAACATGTTTCATAAAAATTTAATCATCGAAAATACCAAATTAGTAACAAATGAAATAAGAAATAGCGGTAAATAGCGTCGCTATAGTGCTAAATAGCGGTAAGTAGCTGTAAATAGCGGTTCTATAGCGGAAATGTGAATAGCTTAGCCGCGAGTCTTTCCGGGGCTATAGCGGCACGCACAGGACATGTTTTTTTTTTTGAAGAAAACAGGAGGGGAGGGTCCCTACTGTGCTTTATTGAATAAAGTAAAGGTCTTACAACAAAGTTCAAGAAACAAAAAAAGAACAAAAGAAAATGAAAAGAATTACGCAGGGACTGTGAAATGGGCTCGATAACCATTCTCATCAACCCCATGGTCACTGAATTGTGGCGGCCAGGCCATTGGGAGTCGCTAGGCAAGATCAGCATATGCCTCTTTCATCATTTCTGGTGCCTCAAATTCCCACACCTCATGTTCGTGTCTTCTTTTCTTTTCTTTTCTTGTTTTGTCTGTCTCATCCTCTTATATTTGTTCATGCCAACACTAATATATATTCACCGGAAGGAGCAGAGGCGAGCCTGTGGCGCCATATTTATACTGTTCTACTGCTAGTTATGGTACTCTTACCTATGTGCAAGTTTCAGGCACTCCATATTTACATTCTGATATGTGGCTTGTTCAGAGATAGTATTGCCCATGCAAATGTGTGGGCGGGTGGCGCCATATTTATATTGGCATTGGTATCGATCTTCTTGATTGGTAGGGAACAACTAATTTAATACTTATCCTATGAGATATGAGAGAGGTTGTCGGGAAACAAATATGGACCGTTCATCAAGGATATTAAGTGGGTAAAGAAAAACAGAGACTATAGTAAGCACCCGCCCCATGTCCTCGCGTATTGCTCTTGTCACTTGTTTTCGTGAACTGGTTTAGAACTGTACATTGCAATTTTGCACGGAGAGGCTGAGGTAATTTATATCACTTACATGCACTCAACCATGTGCAAGTTTGAGGCAGTCTGCTAAGTTGACACTCAGCTGGTTATCTGTAGACCGAAGGCAACTTTGGCCCTGCTTTATTGAAAACGGGTTTCTGGGGACTCCAGATTACAGGATTATACATCAAAAACAGAGTGCACCTTGGCTGCAAACTCTAGATGCAGAACTAGTGACATATTTCTACTGGAAAATTGAGCCTGAATGCCTGAACAGGTAAACAGAGAAATCATTTGTTCAACTAGAGTAAAATACACCGACAAAGCAACATTCAGCTAGGCTATGTGTCTTGGGAAATCGTTTGTTCTGTTATCAATGCGTGGCTTCGATTGAGACCAAGTTCATGCCTGATGCCTCTGCCTAAGAAGTTGGTGATAATATGTATCGCACAAGTAAACATATTCTATCTGGCAACCGTTATTGTCAGCAGCAGGACAGATGCAACTTGGCAAGAATCGTACAGGAAATGGGTAGATCAAATGAAAGAATAGTACTAACATCATAACAAAATTTTTTTGAAAAAATACAGACAAGTGGACATTAAGGACGTCAATGTTTGTGTCACAACTTGGCAAGAATTCATCCATGCACAAGTCTGCCTGTGGAGTACGGGGCAGTGTCATAGTTAATCCACCGCTTCTCTGTTGGCCAACTTTGATATTGTAACCCGGCTTGGTGACCCTTCGTCGCCACTGTAAGCCCCTTCTATCCTATATTTATTAAGCTCGGATTATTATTATTTCCGTATACCATTATCTGTGACTAACAAACGTGTTTGTGGCGTGATCCTGGCGCAAACACGTGTAAATAACGACCCATCAAAAGTGGGGCGTGACGACAGCGTCTTTGAACGGCGACGGGGACGACTCGGCTTGTAGCGGATCACAGCGGGTTTTCCAGCATGGCAGGAACCACCCGGTGTGGTACAGCATCGGAAGATGGCGCAAGTGACAACCCTAGTCTTCTGGCTCGACGGTGGCAGTCTCTTTGCACGGAGATGCTACGAGGGAACGTCGACCTGCGGCGGTCGTCTGATTGCTTCAAGATGATCATTGTGGGTGGGGCAGCTTTGTTCGTTGTTTTGACGACAACCTTTGAAACGAGGCCAGAGCATGGAGCATTGTGGCGGGCGTGGCGAGGAGACCCCTGCACACAAGAGAGGAGTCCAACAGCGGATGCGGCGAGGTCCCCCGCATGTTGTGGAGGCTCGGTCTCGGTGTCTTCATTCCGTCAGATGGCGGCTTTGTTGCAGCGACACTACGGCGAAGGGTCCTGCTCGGCGGTGGCCTTCTAGGTGTGGTGGTGCCCGCCCTTTGTTTATCTTTGGCGTTGGATTTCGTCTGTGGTTTTCGGCGACTGCATGTGTGCGGTTGGCGGGTGGATGCTGCACTTGTTTCCTGCCCTCTTTGTCGCTGTGTTTGTATAGAGTTTTGGCCATGTTGGTCGTTGAGTGGAAACCCGTGTTGATGTCCCAATCCAACCGGGTGAGTTTTAGTTGGTTTTCTTTGGTGTTGTTTCGTTGTAACCTGCCTCCTGCCGTCACCTTTTTGTCGTAACCTGATCGCGATGATCAGCCCGGAACGAGGATGAACGACGTCGCGACGGCGGCGTGGTGATCACGGCGCAGACACCGAACACGGCGAGTAGATTGAATTGTGGACAACGAATGAACACGCGAGAAAAGTAGAGTTTTATGCCGCGGATCGCAGCCTTGCCTGGTCCTCTTTATTCAATATATATAGACTCAAAGAGTCCTAACTCCCCACGCCGTGAATGTCCAGGTGCGCTACGCCATTGCACCGTGGCGAGCACCACATGCGCCGTGCACGACACGGCGTGGTTCAACCAATTACAAGACCGGATAGATTACAACCTTAGCATGTTATCGATCGTACCCATCCCAACTCTAACTAACTCGCTAAACTCTAGAAAAAGATTACAAGGACCTTGCAACAAGATAGCTAACAAATCACCCCCTAACTTGTTGCACCTCAACGACGCCCAGTGCACTTCTGTGCTCGACGAACTTTATCCTCCCGAGAGACTTTGTGAAGATGTCTGCGAGCTGCTCCTCCGTGCCAACATGCTCCACCTCCACCTTGCCCTCCTCAATGCACTCACGAATGAAGTGATACCGTGTATCGATGTGTTTGCTTTGATCGTGATGCACAGGATTCTTGCTCAACGCTATTGCCGACTGATTGTCCATCAACAGCCTCACCGGCGCCACCTTCGTTCCCAACAAATCAGCGATCAGTCGTCCTAGCCACACCCCTTGACAGGCCGCAGCTGCTGCTGCCACATACTCGGCTTCACACGAAGACAGTGTCACAATCTTCTGCTTCTGCGAAGCCCAAGTCACCAGGTTGCCACCGAGGAAGTACACAACACCACTTGTACTCTTTCTATCCTCAGCATCTCCAGCATAGTCACTATCACTGAACCCTATCAGGATCGGTTTCATCCAAACCCTTTGTCATATCTCGCAACCATAACCAATCGTGGCCTTCAAATATCTCGAGAATCGTCGATTGCGGTCCAATGAGTTTTGGTTGGTGCTTCCATGTACCTGCTCACCACTCCCACCGAAAACGCCAGATCCGGTCTAGTATTTACTAAGTACCGAAGACTCCCAATCAAACTCCTATAAGCTATTGGGTCTACCACAGCTTCACCTTCCTTTCTCTTGTACAATCAGTAACCTTGGCTCCATCGGTGTATCACAAGAATTACAAATCACATGCCCAGCCAGCTTTCAAGAATTTTAGCTGCATATGCACTCTGACACAATGCGATCATACCATCCCCTTGCTTCACTTCTAAACCCAAGTAATAGCTAAGGAGACCAAGGTCACTCATGCTAAACTTCCTCTTCATCTCTGCCTTAAACTGTTCTATGTCTTGCCGACACGGCCCCGAGATTACCAAGTCATCAACATATACACCAACAATGAGAAAAGAACCCTGACTGCCTCTCCTATAAACTGCATGATCCAACTTGCTCCTTTCAAAGCCGAGAGCCAGTAATTCTTTGTCAAGCTTAGCATTCCACGCCCTAGGTGCCTGCCTCAACCCGTACAAGGCTTTTCTTAACTTCAGTACTTTGTCTCCATTGCCGACAATGAAACCAGGAGGTTGCTTAACATACACCGTTTCAGACAAGTCTCCATTCAAGAAAGCGGATTTAACATCCATGTGGTGTACTTCCCATCCACCTTGTGCTGCCAACGCTAACAACACTCGCACTGTTTCTATCCTGGCAACCGGAGCAAAAACCTCATCGAAATCAATACCTTGCACCTGTGCATAGCCCTTGGCGACTAACCTTGCTTTGTGCTTGACAACCCTGCCCTCTGGATCTTTCTTCACTTTAAACACCCACTTTAGACCAATAGCCTTGTGAGTCCCTGGGAGATCACTGACATCCCACGTTTTATTTGCTTCAATAGCCTGCATCTCGGCCCTCATGGCATTCCTCCAGCACAATTCAGTCAGGGCTTGCTCGACTGAACTGGGTTCTTCTGCTGCTGTTAAACACACCCCGCTATACTCCATCTGAACTTCATTTGTTGACCCGAGCAAGTCTGGTATGGAACGATATCGCAGTGGTGCACCTTCTGAATCCATAGAGCCTCCTGTGGGTGGTGAAACCCACTGAATCTGATTGCCTCCGCTTGATGCAAAGAGCGAGTGCATTGGAGTATGTGGTGACTCTCACCCCACCCCCATCGCCGAATTGGATCGAACAGCGAGCCCGCTCACCGCCTTCCCGAGCCGCTTGAAACGCATGAAGTTTCGGTTGAACGCGCTGAAACGCCGTTTGTCGGATTTGCTACGATGTCGCCATCGCCATCAAGGCGTTTCTTAAGCGCAATCACTAGAAAACAAAGTTTAGAACCCATCTCTAATAACGGCGCCAGAATGCGCCGTTGACATGCCTAAGTGAAACCACCGTGTCGGTGATAACACTAGGCACATCAACGGTGATAGATCTTGCCTAAGAAGATATTCATCCGCCCCACGGATCTATCATTGTAGCATTTCACCCGGAAGTATTCGGGGTATCGTTATTTATATTTTCCCAAAGGAAGGCATGGTGGAAAAGGATCTAATAGAGACATGAACAGGATAACATGACTATGTAATGGACCAATGCTCATAACGGGGATATAAAGGAACGGTAAAGGGATAACTTGACACACTCATCAAGCCAAACTCAAGGATAAAGATAAATAAGGAATAAAGAAAGACCTAAGTGGAGCATACTGATTCTAGTCATGGTTGTGCATAGAACCGGTTGATAGTCGGGCAACACGCATGGGCGGGAGGGCTCGGAGCTGAGAATGAAATGGACGGGGAGACCTCCCCGAGCATCCGCCCGAAGGAAGGCATTTACGAACTCCTACAAAGACACACCGAACGTGGGGGGGATTTCAAGGGCGGTCAAGGCTTGTCACGACCAAGCCGCCTACCCCCCCTCAACCGTGGCATGCACTCATATTCGAAGGATACCGGCATCCGGACACCACGTCCGCATACTAGGACACTACTCATGTCCCCATGGCCCCCACCCTACGGATGGACGGAATAGGACACGAGCAAGCCCCGAAGGACACAACGAACCGTCATTCAGCACAATCCCGACACTACCCAATTATATTGCATGAATGGTTTGAGCATAAAGTTCTATATGACGATATCACAACATAGAAACTATAGACTAGTTCATGTGTCATGATCATGTCAAGAACAACATGTTAGATCATAAGATAAATCATGAGGTATAGAAATAACATGAAGACTCTAATCCTAATGCACAACCAAGATAAGATCGAGCAAGGCTTCGAGAAGAATACCATAGAAAGATTTATTCCCTGAATCCATCTTCCAAGGAGCCAAGCCCTCCTTGGTAGCTTTGCCTAGCTCCACATCCTAAACTACTAATCCTACTAGGAGGAGGAAGAAGAAGAATAGAGAGGGAGAGAGTGGCTCTTCTTGTGAGGTGTGTGTTACAATGGTGGGAGATGGCCTCCTTTTTATAGGTAGAGGAGAGGGGGCTCTTTGGAAAATGTCCATCCCCACATGGAAGGTACAAAAACCGACCTTGGTACACCTGCCTAATTTGCTAAACCGACCATCCCACGGCGGAAACCCCGTTTGGAAGGTGCACGAACCGCCTCCCGAGGTTGGGCGAAACCGCCTCGTGGGGAGGGTGCGGCCGCACTCTGTGGTGCCGCGCACCCCCCCTCGGCCTCCCGGGCTTCGTGGGGTGTCTTCCCTCGTCTTGAAAAGTTGTGGGCGGGCTTTGCTCGGCCCAATTCGATGTTTTAGGTCGATTTGCTCCTAGGCTTGTGTTTTTTGCAATAATGCGCTTCCCTGGATGGCGTACTTTGGTCGATTTTTCCACTTGCTTTTATTATAAATCTGCAAAAATAAAGTACAAGACACTACAAGTGGAATTTATTAGTGATAAATGTATATGTGTGTAGTAAGGTATAGTTTCACCCCCTTATTGGTAGAATGTTGACGTTAAAAATATGTCGTTGGTGACCGTCAACAGCCACACAACACTGAATCCTGGCTCCGTTTCTTCAGCAATTTCAGTAGCGCCTGTTTCATTCACCCCCCAATTCCAGTGACTCTTCTCGTCGAATATCACATCTCTGGAGATGATCAACCTCTTGTTATGCGGATCATAGATACGATAAGCCTTCGATCCCTTCTCATAACCAAGAAACACTCCAGGAATTGATCTGTCCGACAGTTTGGACACCCCCGGACCGACTCTCTTCGCATAGGCCTTGCACCCAAACGTTCGAAGATGTCGAACTACCGGCTTCCTTCCAAACCAAGCTTCAAACGGGGTCTTTCCATCCAGGCTTCTCGTAGGTGATCGATTCAGCAAATACACTGCCACAGTTACTGCTTCACCCCAAAATCGGCCAGGCACCTGCATACTTTTCAGCATACAACGAGCCATCTCAACCACAGTCTGGTTCCTCCTCTCGACAATGCCGTTTTGCTGTGGAGTATATGGTGCAGTGCGATTGTGTTTGATGCCATGTTCAGTACAGAATACTGTAAACACACCTGAATTGAACTCACCACCTCGATCTGTCCTGAACGCCCTCAACTTACGTCCTGATTCTGCCTCCGCGTCTGCCTTCACCTTCTTGAAACATTCAAACGCCTCGTCTTTCGTCTTGAGCAAGTCCAACCACATGTAACGGCTGAAGTCGTCGACGACGAGCAGAAAGTACAGTTTCCCTCCTGGCGTGGCCGGAGTGACCGGACCACAAAGATCACCATGCACTAGCTCCAAGCCAGTGCTCGCTCGGTATGCCGAGGCCCTGGGAAAAGGGGCCCGGTGATGTTTTCCGAGCGCGCATCCATCATAGACCTGCTCTCGTCGTTGAATCATTGGTACGCCATCCACCATCTCCTTGGCTCCAAGGTCATGCAACGACCTGAAGTTTAGATGACCATACCGAGCATGCCAGAGCCACGATGCCTCATCCATCTTCGTCAGCAGGAAGATTGGTGTTGTGAGGTTCACCTTCATGATGTACAAACGGCCTTTCCTCTCTGCACGAATCAATAGATTGAGCATCCCACCTGAACGCTCAAACACCTGCATGACGCCGTGGTCTATCTCCACGCGGCATCCAGCCTCCTCCAACTGACCCAGGCTCATGATGTTGCAATGTAATGAGGGTATATAGTACACCTCAGTCAATACTCGATGATCTTGATTCTTGCCAGCGATCGTGACTGCACCGATCCCGCAAATCTCCACTTTGGAGCCGTCTCCAAACCGTACTGCTCCTTTGACAGTCTCGTCAAGCGACGCCAGCGACTTTCTGCACCCTGTCATATGATTCGTGGCACCAGTGTCCAAAACCCATGCTCCTTCTTCGTACTTCGACGGGAACACACGTTCCTGGTTGAGGAACACCTCCTGTGTCGTTGCTGCCTGGGTGCGAACAACATTACAGACTTGCGCCACCAACAGTGCGCCTTGATCACCATCAGTGTTGGCATGGTGCACGACTTCTTGTCGCTCCTGCTTGGCACCTTTTTTCTTGCATTCCTTGGCGAAGTGACCGAAGAGACCACACTTGTAACACTTCCCTTTTCGCCTTGGTGTGCCCATTGAGGTGAGTTTAGGCTCTGAGCCCTCGCCTCCACCATTACCACCGTGCTTGCCGGACTTGTCTTTCCTTCCATTGTGGCCACCGCCACCAGCACACGATTTGGAGCCCGAGCCAGATGAATCTATCATCCGGCTTCTGTTTCTTGCAGCCCACTCCTCCTCCTCTGTCCAACGTAAGTTTGCCGGCTTTCTCCGTGACTTGATCGACCGAGGGCTCCATTCTCTCCTCGGCCGCCCGTAGATGACTGATCAAGTCCTCGATCGTTAGGGTCTTCATGTCCTTCACCATCTCAATGGCTACCGCCACCTGAGCGTAACGTGAGGGCACCACACGGAGAAACTTCTTCACCATCCGCGCATCGGTCACGCTCTCCTCGCCGAGACCTCGCAGATTGGTGACCAGCTTGGTGATTTGGATTGCAAAGTCGTCGATCGTCTCGCCTGTCTTGAACGCGATCTGCTCGAACTCGCTCAACAACTTCTGCGCATTGACCTCCTTGACTCGCTCCGCCCCAAGACGCATCGTCTTGATTCCTTCCCAAGCTTCTTTGGCTGTCTTCTTGTTAAGCAGCATGGAGTGCATCTCCTGCGGCACTCCTCGGAGCATTGCTCCCAGCGCCAAGCGATCTCGACGCCGTTCAGCTTTCTCTCCTGCCTTCTCTCCCTCAATCACATCCCAGAGAAACATGGCCTCAAGATTGCACCGGATGTGTGACGACCAGCCCTGGTAATTGGTTCGGGTTAGCATCGGCCAGGTCAAGTTACATTGCGCCTGATTGAAAGCCCTCTCCATCTGCATCTGCTCCTTGTCTACATCACCCATGGCGTCTCCGATTGCGTTCTCGACTCCCTCTTCTCCGATTCAGGGAACCAATCACCTGAACCTCTCCTACTCCTTGTCACAACCTCCGAACAACGCCTCCTCGGCTCTGATACCACTTGTCATAACCTGATCGCGATGATCAGCCCGGAACGAGGATGAACGACGTCGCGACGGCGGCGTGGTGATCACGGCGCAGACACCGAACACGGCGAGTAGATTGAATTGTGGACAACGAATGAACACGCGAGAAAAGTAGAGTTTTATGCCGCGGATCGCAGCCTTGCCTAGTCCTCTTTATTCAATATATATAGACTCAAAGAGTCCTAACTCCCCACGCCGTGAACGTCCAGGTGCGCTACGCCATTGCACCGTGGCGAGCACCACATGCGCCGTGCACGACACGGCGTGGTTCAACCAATTACAAGACCGGATAGATTACAACCTTAGCATGTCATCGATCGTACCCATCCCAACTCTAACTAACTCGCTAAACTCTAGAACAAAGATTACAAGGACCTTGCAACAAGATAGCTAACACTTTTTAATATAGCGGGCAGCTCTCCTGCAAGTTCATTTCAAAAAAAGAAAAACACTCCCTTCCAAATCAGCATGTGCCTCTTTGTCGATGTCTTAAATTCCTATGGATCATGTTTTTCTTCTTTTTCAGTTCTCCCTGACACTAATATGTTGAGAAAAAGGAGCGACCCTCCCCATCAAGGTCGTCGTATGTGGCTTTGTGCAGAGATAGTATTGTATCGGCAAATGTCATGTCCTATTTATTGCATCCCTATCGGTTTTATTGATTGGTAGGTAACTAATTTGTGTCTAATTTGTGACAATCTTTTTTGTTGGATGGTAGAAATATGGTCCGTGCATCGACATCAAGATAAATTGAATGGTAAACAAAGAAATCAGAGCCTTGGTCATCCAGCCCTTGATCTAAAGTCTGGACTGTTCCTTCGCAGCCTCTGCAGTGTCCTGTGCCTGCCACCTATATCATCCTCTTCTGCTGAGACCACGATCACCGATCCCATCATGTATTAATTTGTCTTCGTTAGATACGAGACAGGAAGAGGGTGGGCTAGAGAACAAAGGAAGAGGGTCGGACCAATGGATTTTTTTTAGATAATGGAATTAAATTCCGGCCTCTGCGGTAACCCACACAGCATAAAGCCTCTGCGTGACCACACACAGCCAAACTTATTACAACATCTAAGAAAATTTAAAACTTTAGTACACGAAGATATCCGTACTAAAGGTCAACAAATCCAAAAAATAAGTTTACTACTCAAGATAGAGCTAAAGATATCGATGTCGCTTCATGGCAGTGTTCTTGAAGCCACCATGCCTTGAACAACGTGGACCAAAATAAACTTGAGAGACACTCATTGGATGTAGAAGGTAACCACCGCGCCACACAGTATCCATGTCGTCAAAGAATTGAGAGCCATGGATTATGTGCCCTCGTCACCAATGCTCCTCTACCGTGATCTATCGCTGGCGTTTGAAATAGCCACTTTCGATCTTTTGTGCGGGAGGAAGACCCGAGCACCTGCCACCAGAGAAAGAGAGGTCGTTGCTCACTGTTAGAATGCATGAGCAATAGCTGTAGTCGTCATGTCAGCGAAGACGGGCTGTCGATCAGCGACCCTGTCCTCTCCTCCTCGACCTCCTCCATTGGGCACGACGATCATGCTGCACAAAGATAAGCAACGATTTGACGGCTGGCCACCAAGCGCTTGAACCATAGGGAACTCCATAGCGACACCATCATGAAGGAATACGGCGCCCGCGGGCGTCGCTGTCGCTGCTACCAGGGTGGACCTGGATGGTGGCGGCTAGGGTATCGAGATGCCCGAGTCGCCCCAGCTCGCCCCTGTCGGCGACCACGCTGAACGAAAAGCAACGGATCGGCGACTAGCATTGAGCGCCGAACCTCTGGGAACTCCACAGCGACACCTTCAAGAAGGAAAACGGCGGTCGCAGACGCCGCCATCGCTGCCACCAGGGTGAACCGGGCTGGAGTATCTTGGAGCCCCAAGACCCGACAAGGAGTTGCCGCTGTGGACGGGGAGCAAGGTGGATGGGGCCGGCGCTGATGCCCGAGAGGGGCTGGGGTGGTCAGCCTCCGATCCAGACCGGCGGGGGAGGAGGCCAGCGCAGGAGCTGGTGGCAGCCGTCCTCGGACATAGGATGGGGATCGACCAAGGAGGGCCCAGGTCCGGCCGTAGGCGCCCGGATCCGGCTCGCCACGGCGGCGCCCGGCTCGACGAACACCGCTCCGCGCGGCGCTCGCCATGGCCGACGGGATTGAAGGACTGGCGAGCCCCTCCGATGGCGGCGAGGAGAGGAGGACCGGTGACCGAGGCCACGGATCCGCCTCTAGGCTGCCGATCAGGTGAGAGGCGGCAGGGGCCGCCGGTCAAGAGCGCAACGGGCGCTGGTGCTTGGGATCGACACGCCGCGAGCACTCAGCGAGGCAGTCCCAGCCGTCACCCTCACGGCCGTCCACCAGATTGTGCCGACGTTGGGCTCCGCGACGGCCGGGAGGCACGGGAGGGGGGGGGCTGGGAGTGGCGGCACTCGGTGGTTGCCGCCCGAGTCGCCCTAGGGTTGGGCGACCTGTCGGACCAATGGATGAATAATACTTTTAAGTCACGGGCGGTTGGAGCATCTTATGTGACTATTTTCAGGAGCAGTACTGCTAATGTCTGCGGCACTCACAAGACAAATCATGAGATGTCTGCGGCACTCACAAGACACACAGGAATCACAACACTAATATGTTGACCAAAAGGAGAGGCGGCATCAGGTGATGTGTGGCTTGTGTAGAGATAGTATTGTACAGGCAAGTGATTGGTAGGTAACCAATTTATGAGAAAACTTTTGTGATGGAAAATATTGATATGGGCCGTCCATTGAGAGAAGTTAATTAAATGGTAAAACTCCAGAAGGCACTTATTGAAAGTACTCTAATCAAACAAGTGCAGATACTACTAATAAAAAAGGGCACGACCAGTCTTTAAAGTGACGTTGGTATAATCATATAAGTGTCCTATGGCTCTCTCTATCATATCCATTACATCTTTCTAGGGGCAATTTGAGCAGGACAGGCTGTTGAGGATCGATGTAAAAAAAATGGGTTGGATGCTCTGCACCATTCTCCTTGTCCTGCATGAATGTCGCTCCCTATCTGGGACAACTCGTCTCGATTGATCCACAGCCAGCTGTTGAGAGAGAACTGAAAAGTGCAAAGCCCATGCTGTCTTGCACTGTGTGTGAGTCAGTTGACCCTATTGTCCCAGATCAGCTTGCTGTTGTTGTAGACGCATTGCACAACCACGTATAGTTTGAGTAAGAAGTATAAAGCATTATGACTGATAGAACTTGGGAAGAATTGTATTGGTACAACCAATGGAAGAATACTAGTAATATGTATATGTATCATATGATAGGGAGATGGCGATGATACGCTACAAATTTCACTTTAGAACTGGTGACTGGAGTTTACAAGCTCCGGTGGCGATGGTTGCCGCCAGCCACTCGAGCAGAGCTCGCCGCCAACGTGCTTCTCTGGCAACAACCAAGGCAAAGCGAATAACCGTTTCCTCGGCTATTTTAGCACGATTACAACAGATCGACAGCATCCGTGTGGGCTCCCGATTCAATGGGCCTTTCATTTACTCCAACTTGTGCCGCTGAATTTGGTATTGGGCTTCTTGGTCCTTTTCTGCTTGTACATACCTGTGGGCTCAGGCGATACCGTGACAGTATAAATGGTAGTTCTGTTGCCAATGCAGAAACATCAGCAGTACAACACTGTATATAGTTTGGATCCTGAAACGGCTGACGGAACACCTTATGCTGCCAGGTTCAGCAGCAGAGCTAATGTCTATTGCAGTCGCAGTATCCTCCACCTTAGCAGTGCCTCTTTCCAAGAGGCACCGTTCTAACCCTTGTATCCGCACTCTACAGTACGAGGATTTACCAATGGCCATATGGGGCTGGATAACCAAGAGACCCGGACTGGTACTAAACAGTTGGCACCATGGTTAACAGTGCCGGATAGATGTTCTGGAATGGCGGGAACAAGAGACCCAGCATGTTCCTCTTTCCTGATGTCTCAGATTCCCAAGTCTCATGTTTTTTTTTTCAGTTCTCTCTCGTCATCATATTTGTTGATCATCACAGAATGTGTTCGCTAGAAGGAGAGGTGCTATCAGGTCGTGTGTTGTGCCAAATTTATACTGGCATTCCTATTGGCTTCATTGATGGAAATGGTAGGTAACTGCTTTGTGCCTATTTTTGAGAAAAGTTTTATGCTGCTAGGAGAAGTTATGGGCTGTCCTTCAGCAGAGATTGAATGGTAAGAACACATAAGGTACATACGAAAGAACCCAACTAGTGTCGGTATTATTATTGTGGTTTTTATTAGTTTAGCTCACTGTGGCTGACAGACCACTCGAGTCCAAGGCATATGCTCTGCAGGTAAAATATGATAGCTAAACTAGTGCACGATCAATGTAATCTTTGAGTTTGTTTAGATTTGGAGTCATAGGTTGTTAAGATAGAGGAGGAGCGTGGTCGGTGGCGTGCTGGACCACGACACCATCCTGTCGGTCGTTGAGTCCGCGCTAGGCACGAGTTGCGCATGCAGTGCGTGCCGCGGCGAAACGGTGCGCGCACAACGCGTGTTGTGGCGCGGTGGATCGCGGGCGCCTGTGCCCAAGATCAGGTCATGTAAGAGTCTATAAATACATGAATAAGAGGACCGAGATAGCCACGATGTTGTGGCGGCATAAACCCTAATCTCTCTCGCGTGTGTGTGTTTTTCATCTACTTCCCTATCTTGTGGTGATCACGCTCCAGAGGCGTGGTGATCACGTCGGCGGCGAGCAGCGTTCGGCGACGTTCCTCGGTGATTGTTCCAACAAAATACGTGGGGTAGAGAGAGAAGAAGCAGATAGAGAAATACGGGAAGGAAAAAGAAATAAAGTAGGAAAAAAGACGAAGAGAAGAAAAAAATAGAAGGGTCTTTTCTGTTTAGATAATGGTCTTTGTGGTTCTTGTGAGGATTTGTGATTCTGATCGTAACTGGTCTCTGTACTGTTTGTGATTCATGTTGCTCTATTCTGAATGGGCTGATTTAGACTGTGATTATACATTCTCAATTTCTCACATGCTGTTTGGAACATGTGCATGCATTGTGCAATCACATTTAGTTTGAGTGAAAATGTGTAGCATTATGACTGAATGAAACTGCTATCACATTTTTCTCCTTAACAGCACGACAGATGGAACTTGGCAAGAATCGTATAGGTTCGTCCAATGCATGAATAATAATAGTAATATGTACAAATGGTGATTCAATCATAATAGTAATATGTATAAATGGTGATTCTGTTGCCAATTTAGAAACATCAGTAATACAACACTACACATTTTTTTATCACAAAGCGGTTGCAGCACATTATGTTGCCACAACACAGCCAATATCCGTGGCACTTGCAGTATCCTCTACCATACTAGTGTCTCTTGCCAAGAGCCATTGTAACCATTGTATCGGCACTCTACAGCTAGGGGATTTTCCACTGGCCATACGGAGAAGATTGGATAACCAATCTCAAACTCCTGATCTCTCCAACTAGGCTTGTATAAGGTCTACCATGATCCAGAAAGATCTGCCAGCGGCCAGGATGTTACTATACCATTGGCACCATGGTTATGAACTAATGGTGCCTGATAGATGATCTGGACTGGCAGAAATAAGTGGAGATCCAGCATGTGCCTCTTTCCTGATACCTCGGATTCCAAAATCTCTTGTTTTTTTCTTCTTTTTCCATTTCACTCTTGTCATCTTATTTGTTGATGATAACACACTAGTATTATGTTCACTAAAAGGGAGAGGTGCTATCACTCGTGTGTGGTGTGGCAGACACAGGTATAGAATCAGCAAGCATGGGGTGCCAAATTTATATTGGCATTCCTATTGGTTTCATTGGTGGAAATGCTAGGTAACTTATTTATGCCTAATTTATGAGATTTGTTTGTGGTGGTTGGAGAAGATATGGGTAAAAGTACATAAGGTATTTAATGAAAGTACCTTGATCAAACAGGTGGGCATACTCCTAAAAAGAATGCAACTAGTGCCCGTATATTGTTGTATTATATATTAGTTTACCACACTAGCTGACAGACCACTTGATCTGGAGGTAAATTGTGAGTGGTAGAGAGAGAAGGAGCAGAGAGAAATAAGGAAGGAAAAATGAATAAATAAAGTATGAAAAAAAGACAAAGAGAAGGAAAAAATATAGAACGGTGTTTATGGTTCTTGTGAGGATTTAAGATTCTGATCATAACTGGCTTTCTCTAGTTTTTGTGATTCATGTAGCTCCGTTCTGAATGTTGTATTTAGATCAGGATCAAACATTCTCAATTTCTCATGTTGTTAGGATCAAGTGCATGTAGTGGCCATTTGAAGTTGTACATCCCTGTAAAAGGTAACTGGCTAACAAGTTGCTAATATTTCCCATGTGAGCAAACAGATTCTGTCAGCCAGTTGTTGAGAGAGAACTGCAAGCCCTTGCTATCTTGATATGTGAGGCCCTTGACCATTTCGTCCCAGATCAGCTTAGTGTTGGAGTGCACACGCATTGTCCAATCACGTTTAGCATGTGTGGAAAGTGGATGAAAGTGCTACCACCTCGTTATAATTAACAGCATGACGACAGGTGGATGACTTGGATCAATACTTCTAGTAATATGTATATCTGGTGGTACTGTTGCCAAATCATGAAGAACAACATTACAACATTACAGCATTCCCGATGTCTCAAATTCCCATGCCTCATCTTTTTCCTTCGTTTCTTATTTTCTTTCATCTTATTGTTGATGCTAACACACACTAATATGTTGGATAAAAGGAGAGGTGCTATCATGTCGTGAGTGAGTGGCAGATGCAGGTATATGGTTAGCAATTGTGTGGTGCTATATTTATACTGGCACGCTATAGGTTTCATCGATGGCAATGGTAGCTAACTAATTTGTGCCTGATTTATCGAAAAGATATGGGCTGTCCATCTAGAGAGTTTGAATGGTAAAAATGAGATTTGCTAAATTTCAGGTGCCTGAATTTTTTTTTTTTCTATTTCAGGCGACGTCTATTGCACATATTTTATACTAAAGTTATTGGTTTAGTTCGTTTGCAATTTCTAGACACAATCTGCAATTTTCGGTTCCAATAATAAAAACCAGGTAAACAAACTACAAAACTTACAAAATTTTATATGTGTTGGCACAAAGATAGTTTAAAATTAACAATTATTTTCTATAGTTAGACAAGGACAAAAATTTAATGTGTTACTATGACACAATGACAAATAACAAATCATAAAAATAAGAATGTAGTAGTACAAAAAGTGTTGCCTGAAATGTTATTAAATTTCAGGCACCTGAAATATAGGAAAAGTGGGTAAAAATACATAACGTACTTATCGAAAGTAATTTCATCAAATAGAAGTGGCGACACTGCTAAAAAAGGGTGTGACCAGTGTCCACATATTTTGTAGTATTTAATTATTAGTTTGCCAAAGGCTAAACCGGTTCGTTTACAACGATGACATTGATTTACAGACCAGCGTTCTGCAGCTTTGTCAATCACCTTGTCTTTCTGCTTGAGCAACTTGAGCAGAGTGCTCATTTTTTAAAGATAAAGGTTAGTTTATACGTGGCCTCATCTACTACCAACAAGTGGAATCAAGCCAATTAAGAGTTAGTGCTCATAAGGACGAGGAAAAAAATGCTTGGTTAGGGGTTCCCACGACAACATGGTCTAGCACCAGCCCCGATGGTCACAACAGCCTGGTCGTCTAGCCAGTGGCCGGCCCGGCAGCTAGTGACAGGATCCGGAGTGGTAGCACTCTCTTTTAGATCACCATATTCTCGATGTCTCAAATAGTAAGAGCAACCGCAGTGGGGGGTTTGATGCCGGTTCGAGGCTATCAATGAGGAGATAGAACCGAGTCCCATACATTGTGGACATGGATCCATGGAGAATCCGGTGCGTTGTATCGCACCCGCTCCTTCGCTCATCACTCGTTTTCTCTCTACTGTCGTTGGTATTGCGCGCGTCGGATGGAATCACATCACCCTCTTCCGGCGAACAGGGAAGGTCGCAGGAGGCGGCTTCTCCTGTCGAGCAACAGCGGCATGACGCACCTGCCTCTCCCGGCGAGCAGCAGCGGCATGGCGCCCCTCCCTCCCGACGCCTGACGAGCAGGCTGCAGCGCGCAGAGAAGGCCGGAGGAGTCGGCTCCTCCCGGCGAGCAGGCCGTGGCGCGTGGGGAAGGACGGAGGAGGAGGCTCCTCTCCCGGCGAGCAGCAGCGGCACGCCCTCCCTCTCCCGGAGAGAATGCGATGCGCTGTGAAGGCTGGAGAAAGGTGAAGCGGCGGCAGATGTGGTTCCTCTCCCGACGGGGAAGGCATGCAGGAGGAGGAGGCATATTGCGAGAGGACAGTTGATTTTTTTATATCAATGTGGGGCCCATGTCGGTTCTATACATTGTGAGTTGTGGAACAGATCACGTCCAATCGTTAGTGGGGCCCAACTAAGACCCAGGGTGGGTTCGATACACTGCTGATGCTCTAATATGTGCCACACCAGTAAACAAAATCTATCTGCCAGTTGTTGGGAGAGAACTGAAAAGCGCATGCCATCATGCTCTGTCAGACGCTTGACCGTTTAGTATTGTCCCAGAGATCAACTTGGTATGAGGGTTGCAAGTATTGTGCAACCACGTTTAGTATGTGCAAGAAGTAGGTACACTACCACAAAACAGAAATTTCTTGAGGGCTGGGAATTTCCTTGAAGGCCAAATTAAAACCGCAAGGAAATTGTAAGTTGCTTGACGGTCCCTGGAAACAGTCAAGGAAATATATATTTCTTGGCTGTTTCATGCAGCAGTCAAGGAAATTACATTTTCCTTGATGGCCGGCCGCCAAGGAATTATTTTGGGTGCTGCCACGCCAAAATTAGCAAGTCCCGCGTTGTGCTCCCGCCTAGAGGAAAAAATTGGCGCGCTCTCCCGTGGATAACCCTATACCCGCCGCCGCCGCCAACCATCCACACCAAAAATATCCCCACCGGCCGCCACCACCCAATCTCGCGCTACCTGCTCCCCTGGACGCAACCTGCTCCTCCGTCGTCTCCCATCGCCGGCCTCCAACGCCTTCTCCGCTCCCGACCCTCGCGCTACCTTCTCCCCTCGACTCACCCACTCCATTCTCCGCCCCCTCGAACTTCTTCCCAAGATCTCCATGGGTTAGCTCTAAAATCAGTGTATCCTCTACCATTGGATTGACACCATCGGCTTCTCCACTCACCCCCTCCTTTCCCACGCCCAGATGTGCAAGATTTGTGACGATGTGAAGCCTATCTCTGGTGTGGTGGTGGGGATTCCGCAGCGTCTTGGACTGAGTTGGTGCTGAGTGTCGTGGACGCTGCTGCCGTGGTGGGGATTCTGTAGGGTGTTGGCCTGGGTGCTGCTGCCCTGGTCCAAGGTCTGCACAGTTCCGGAGTTCATTACCCTGTAGATCCATACAAACTTCAGAGCCTGGTGAGGATGCCTTTCTTGTTTTGTTTATTTGATTTTCCTTCATTATTACTAGTACACATACTGTGCGCTAGGACAGAGGTCTGAATTTAGTTCAGAGATACATTGGGTATTCCAAACTGATTAGGCTTTCGTTTCAAACAAATTAATTGTTGCGATCTGAAACATCTGGTTAGACTTTGGAGACATGGAAATTGGTATGCAAGAGGATTAATCATTTTTCTGAGCTTACACTGAGTGCCTGAATCCTTTGTGCTCACGACAGCTATCAGAAGGCTGTACTTTCCTAGACCCATCTAGACAGATTAAATTGCAAATCTCATTCTATTTCACTGTCTTATATGTTATATTTCTTACAAAAAGCAATCATGAAAATAAGCTTATTGGTTCATTAGAATTCTTACACATTTACAGTACTCGGTATGGCTGATGACATGAAGGCATGAAACAATGTTGCCATATTTATTTTGTATATATCTGCAAAATGGTCTTGTAATTAACCATTGGATGTTGCATGATATGGATTTTATAGTGTTATTATCTATAAGACTGTTGGATAATTAATGGATATTGTTCGATCCATTTGATTTAATTGTTCTCGTGAACAAAATGTTCCTGCCTTTTCCTTGGCGAGATTGTATTTCCTTGGCTACCATATTTGTGCAAAATCTATTGCAATGGCTGAGAAGGGAGCAAGGAAAATTAATTTTCTTGGCTGGATGGCAGACAAGGAAAACATGCTTTCTTGACGGTTTAAGGCCGCCAAGCAATACACCTTTAACTTGGCGGTGAGGCTCAGTCAAGAAAATGCAATTTCTTGGCAGTGAAACACCCCCAAGGAAATAGGATTACTTGACGGTACATGACCCTCAAGAAAACGTATTTACTTGTCGGCCCTTCACCTCCAAGAAAATAAATTTCCTTGACGGTGTACTTATTTTCTTGTCCCCTTACCAATCTGTGACATGTCCATATTATTCTTGGCGGGGCAGCAGTCAAGGAAATATTGCTTGAGGGCCAGCCGTCAAGCAAATGCTATTTTCCTTGCTGTCTAGCCTTGACGGTTCATGCTTGGCGGTGCACCGCCAAAAAACATTTCCTTGGCGGTTTTCGTGTATTCCTTGGCGGTTTTAGGCCACCAAGAAAATTCTGGTATGTGGTAGTGGTAGCTCTACGGCCATATCAAAATGCTACCACAACGTTATCGTTAACGGCAAGGCAGATGGAACATGGGAAGAATCAAATAGGTAGGACCAATGGATGAATAAGACTAGTAAATTTGTATATTAGGCAGTTCTGTTGCCAAATCAAAAACAATAGCAGTACATCACAAAGCAGTTTAGAACATGAAGAGGTCAGAGCAGCCTATCCTTATGTTGCCAATTTTAGCATGCTAATTTCTGATGCATTTGTTGTATCGTCCACCGAAGCAGTGTAACCTGGATTGGCCACCGGCCATATGGCATCGACTGGATGGTGCCATCAACAAAACCAATGCCACTTGTTCGATGGTCACCGGCCATATGGCGCCGACTCGATAACCATTCTCAAACTCCTGATCATTCTAACTAGGCTCTTTTAAGGTTGATTGTGATCTGAAGAGACCTGCCAGCGCCGAATGTTGATAAGCTATTGGCACCAAGCGTGAAGCAACCGAACTGGATATACATGATCTGAAGTGGCAACACTCCCTTCTAAATCAGCATGTGCCACTTTGTCGATGTCTCAAATTCCTATGGCTCGTGTTTTTCTTCTTGTTCAGTTCTTTCTGACACTAATATGTTGAGGAAAAGGAGAGAACCTCCCTATCAAGGTCGTCGTATGTGGCTTTGTGCAGAGACAAGATTGTATAGGCAAATGTGATGCCCAATTTATACTGGCATCCCTATCGGTTTTATTGATTGGTAGGTAACTTATTTGTGCCTAATTTATGACAATCTTTTGTGTTGAATGAAAGAAATAAGGTCTGTGCATCACATCAAGATAAATTGAATGGTAAATAAAAATACAGATTTACTGAAAATACTTTAAGAAGGTTTGTGGTTCTGGTTGCTGAACTAGCGGCTCTAATAAGGTTTGTGGTTGTTGTCCCGTTCAGAAATGCGAGGCTTTTAGATTTCATTGTTGGCAGCGACGTGAACCTAGGACATATGGAACCAGAGCTCGGCAGCGACGTGAGCTAATAAGCTACATGGATGTGCCAGGAGACAGATAAGGCTCAAGGTGATCCCAATAAGCTACAATAGGCTTTTTTAAGAAAACAGAGTTGGCATTGTCAATCTAACCATGTAATCTACACAACCATGGACATCAAATCTCAAAGCAATAGTAATAAAGATGATCCAAGTAGTCGGCGATTTTTGTTGGCCACGCATTACGAGAAACTGGTATAGGAAAGAGTATAGAACATTTGCATGTTGGATACATATTCGAGCACTGGATTACAGCTTTGATCGTGATGCGAGGCGTGCACATAATACCATGCCCACCTTGGCTCAATCATCAAGAGAGGCGGTTCTATATGCCCATCTCTGTTAACAAAACAAACCAACAAAGAAATCACAGCCCTGGTCGTCCAACCTGGCCCAGCCCTTGATCTAGAGTCTGGACTGTTCCTTCGCAGCTTCTACGATTGTCCTGTGCCTGCCACCTAGATCGTCCTCTTCTGCTGAGATCCCTGTTTTTAATAGCTAGCTATGCAAAATAGCGACACCAATTTTTCAAAGCTATGTAGCTATAGCGCAGCTATAGCTTAAGCTTATGCCGAATAAGCGTTTTTATAAAAGATATGAAAAACACCAATAATCAAAGCTAAAAACATGGAAAATATCAAATTTGATGAACATAAATATGTTTCTAAGGTTCCACAAGTCTAAATAATATTACAACATGACATTACAACATGGTTCATTAAAATTTGGTTGTCCAAAATATCAAATTAGTAGCAAAGATAACTGATAAGTAGGAAATACCAATTAAATTTCAAGCACACAAGTGCAATTCTAGTCTGAGATTGAGTTTTGAAAATAAGCTTTGCAACTTAGCGTAGCTATAGCGGCAAATTGTGGAGAAAATTGTCATGGCGGAAAAAAGACGAATAGCTTAGCGCCGTGTCTCTGGAAAAGCTATAGCGCAACTATAGCGTAGCTATAGCTAGCTATTTAAAACAGGGGCTGAGATCACCATCACCGATCCCATCATGTCTTCATTTTCCTTCGTTAGATTCGAGACAGGAATGGGGTGGGCTAGAGAACAAAGGAAGAGGGTCGGACCAATGGATGAATAATACTTGTAAGTCACGAAGCGGTTGGACCATCTTATGTGGCTATTTTCAGGAGCAGTACTGCTAATGTCTGCGGCACTCACAAGACAAATCGTGATGACACCATTGCAACCATGGTGCTGATGCCTGGCCTCTACAACATTCTATTGGGTCACTGGAATTGGATGTGCGGCACAAACTGGATGACCACTCTCAAACTCCTGATATCTATAATTATGCACTTATAATGCACACGGTGATCCAGAGAGACCTGCTGGCAACCAGGATGTTCATACACCATTGGCACCAGGGGCAAAATAGCTGCACTGTGTGTAAATGATCCGCAGTGGAAGCACTCTCTAGTCTATGTGCCACATTCCCGATGTGTCAAATTCCTATGCCTCATGTTTTTCTTCTTTTCCAGCTACCTCTCCATCTCTTATGTGTTTATATGCTAACACTAATATGTTGACCAAAAGGAGAGGCGGCATCAGGTGATGTGTGCGATGGTGTATGAACATCACCCTGAGATAGTATTGTACAGGCAACTGATTGGTAGGTAACTGATTGGTAGGTAACCAATTCATGAGAAAACTTTTGTGATGGAAAATATTGATATGGGCCGTCCATTGAGAGAGGCTAATTAAATGGTAAACCTCCAGAAGGCACTTATTGAAAGTACTCTAAATCAAACAAGAGCAGATATACTACTAATAAAAAAGGGCACCACCAGTCTCCATATATTATTACCAAAGGAGAAACCGGTTGTCCTATGGCTCTGTCTACCAAATCCATTACATCCATTCTCCTTGTCCTGCCACAACTTGTCTCGATTGATCCTCAGCCAGTTGTTGAGAGAGAACAGCAAAGTGCAAAGCCCATGCTGTCATGCACTGTGTGAGTCGGTTGACCGTATTGTCCCAGATCAGCATGCTATTGTTGTGCATCACATCATTATCCTTAACAGCACCACAGATAGAACTTGGGAAGAATTGTATAGGTACAACCAATGGAAGACTATTAGTAATATGTATATGTATCGTATGATAGGGAGATGGCGATGATACGCTACGAATTTCACTTTAGAACTGGTAACTGGAGTTTACAAGCTCCGGTGGCGATGGTTGCCGCGAACCACTCGAGCAGAGCTCGCCGCCAACGTGTTTCACCGGCAACAACCAAGGCAAAGTGAATAACCGTTTCCTCGGCTACTTTAGCACGCTTACAGCAGACCGCATCTATGTGGGCTCCCGATTCAATGGGCCTCTCGTTTACTCCAACTTGTGTTGCTGACTTTGGTATTGGGCTTCTTGGTCCTTTTCTCCTTGTGCTTATCTGTGGGCTCAGGCGATATCGTGACAGTATAAATGGCGGTTCTGTTGCCAATTCAGAAACATCTGCAGTACAACACTTCATATAGTTTGGATCACGAAACGGCCGGCGGAGCACCTTATGCTGTCAGGTTCAGCATTGCAGTTGCAGTACCCTCCACCTTAGCAGTGCCTCTTGCCAAGAGGTGCCATTGTAACCCTTGTGTCGGCACTGTAGTGAGGATTTACCACTGGCCATATGGAGCTGCATAACCAAGAGACCCGGACGGGTGCTAAATAGTTGGCACCATGGTTAACGGTGCCGGATAGATGTTCTGGAATGGCAGCAACAAGACAGCCAGCATGTGCCTCTTTCCTGATGTCTCAGATTCCCAAGTCTCATGTTTTTTTTTTCAGTTCTCTCGTCATCTTATTTGTTGATGATCACAGAATGTGTTCGCAAAAAGGAGAGGTGCTCTCAGGTCGTGTGTGGTGCCAAATTTATACTGGCATTCCTAATTGATGGAAATGGTAGGTAACTATTTTGTGCCTATTTTTGAGAAAAGTTTTATGCTGCTTGGAGAAGTTATGGGCTGTCCGTCAACAGAGATTGAATGGTAAAATATATAAGGTTTATATGAAAGAACCCAACTATTGTCGGTATTATTATTGTAGTATTTATTAGTTTAGCTCACTGGCTGACAGACCACTCGAGCCCAAGGCAAATGTTCTGGAGGTAAAATGCGTGGGGTACAGAGAGAAGAAGCAGAGAGAGAAATATGGGAAGGAAAAAGAAATAAAGTAGGAAAAAAAACGAACAGAAGATAATGGGTCTTTGTGGTTCTTGTGAGGATTTGTGATTCCTGATCGTAACTGGTGGTCTCTGTAGTGTTTGTGATTCATGTTGCTCTGTTCTGAATGGGCTGATTTAGACTGAGATTATACATTCTCAATTTCGCACATGCTGTTCGGAACATGTGCATGCATTGTGCAATCACGTTTAGTATGAGTGAAAGTGTGTATCATTATGACTGAATGAAACTGCTATCACATTTTTCTCCTTAACAGCATGATAGATGGAACTTGGGAAGAATCGTATAGGTACGACCAATGCATGAATAATAATAGTAATATGTATAAATGGTGATTCTGTTGCCAATTTAGAAATATCAGCAATACAACACTACATATTTTGGATCACAATGCGGTTGGAGGATCTTATGTTGCCACAGCACAGCCAATGTCCGTGGCACTTGCAGTTTCTTCTACCATACCAGTGCCTCTTGCCAAGAGCCACTGTAACCATTGTATCGGCACTCTACAGCGAGCGGATTTTCCACTGGCCATACGGAGCAGAATGGATAACCAATCTCAAACTCCGGATCTCTCCAACTAGGCTTGTATAAGTTCTACCGTGATCCAGAGAGATCTGCCAGTGGCCAGGATGTTACTATACCATTGGCACCATGGTTACGAACTAACGGTACCTGATAGATGTTCTGGAGTGGCAGCAACTAGAAAACACCCAGCATGTGCCTCTTTCCTGATGCCTCAGATTCCCAATTCTCTTGTTTTTTTTTTCTTGTTTTTCCAGTTCACTCTCGTCATCTTATTTGTTGATGATAACACACTAGTATTATGTTCGCTAAAGGGAGAGGTGCTATCAGTCGTGTGTGGTGTGGCAGACACAGGTATAGAATCAGCAAGCATGGGGTGCCAAATTTATATTGCATTCCTACTGTTTTCATTGGTGGAAATGCTAGGTAACTTATTGATGCCTAATTTATGAGATTAGTTTGTGGTTGTTGGAGAAGATATTGGTAAAAGTACATAAGGTACTTAATAAAAGTTCGTTGGTCAATCAGGTGGGCGTACTCCTAAAAAGTATGCAACTATTGCATGTATATTGTTGTATTATATATTAGTTTACCACACTAGCTGACAGACCCCTTTTTTAAGGGCTCAGTGGGGAAAACTCCCCACCTATTTTTTTGTATAAATATAAAGGGATAAAAAAGGGTACATCAAGTATATAAAGAGTTTACAAGAGATCTTGCACAAGGAGTGCAAGGGGGCAGGGGGGAGCAAACTAAATTTTTAGAGCTTGCAAAGCTCAAAATCAGAAATTAAAATTCTAAGCTATATTCACCAGCCACGTTTTGATAAGGCCCGCATGGCCTGGCTTTGCCTTGTTGCAAATCAAGTCAATCTCATTCTTGAAAATAGACCACATCTGACACACCACTTGATCTGGAGGTAAATTGTGAGTGGTAGAGAGAGAAGGAGCAGAAGAAATAGAAGGAAAATGAGTAAATAAAGTATATGAAAAAAGACGAAGAGAAGGAAAAAAATAGAAGGGTGTTTTTTTTTTGTTTAGATAATGGGTCTTTGTGGTTCTTGTGAGGATTTATGATTCTGATCGTATCTGGCTCTCTGTAGTGTTTGTGATTCAAATTGCTCTGTTCTGAATGTGCTGATTTATATTGGGATCAAACATTCTCAATTTCTCATGTTGTTTGGAACAAGTGCATGTCCTGGCCATTTGAAGTTTGTACCTGCCTGTAAAAAGTTGACTTCCTAACAAGTTGCTAATATTTGTCATGTGAGCATACAGACTTTGTACGTCAGCCAGTTGTTGAGAGAGAACTGAAGCTCATGCTATCTTGATCGGTGAGGCGCTTGACCATTTCATTCCAGATCACCTTGGTACTGGGGTGCACAGACATTGTGCAATCACGTTAAGTATGTGTGGGAAGTGGATGAAACTGCTACCACCTCATTAACATAATTAACAATTTGACAGATGGATCTTGGAAAGAATCATATAGATTGGACTAATGGATGAAATACTACAAGTAATATGTATATCTGGTGCAACTGTTGACAAATCACAAACATCAATTTTACAACACTACATATTTTCTTGTTTGATCATCACACAGTACAACGCAGACACCCACACACGCAAGCACACGCACCTTGGCCCTATGAACTATGGAAACCCTACCATTATGAGCAACTCTGAAAAAGCTGGCAGATCTTGAAATTCGCAAAGTCACCACAGGCGGCCGACTAGGACGACGCTTACCATTGAAAGCATAGCGCCGTTAATTCCTGGATTCAATCTAGGAAAATATGAGCACTTGTGCCAAGTCGAGGACTTGAACCTAGGTGGGTAGGTTTCACCATAAAGAACCCAACCAACTAATAGGCATGTGTATATCTCCGCACCTTTAGGTCCATTCTCCTAATGTCCAAAAGGTTGAGTGTTGGGACATGGAGTTGTGAGAGCAGTTTTTTCAATCTTGCCACAAAAATTAAGATTGGGAGTGGGTTTTGGAATACTCTTGTAGATGTGGTAAACATAGATGAAATTGGACGGACAAATCTTGGCATTTCAAAGTATAGACTTTTTAGAGACTACGTCTCGCTAGACACCTAACCCACTCCAGATTGGGAAAATGACACTCCCACTTGGCCATATGGTTGTAGAATCGCTTGGCAGCTTGTAAAGGATGAGCTTGGTGTTGGGTTCTATCACGCCGCAAACTCGCTAAAATTTGGGGTATTGTTGGTGCAAAGAAGACGAACCCAAGACTGGCGTTCACCACAAACAGACAGTGTGGATACGAATTAGAGTATCACCCAATTTGAACAGCAGCTCACTGCCAAATCGGGGAAGAACAGACTCAATCCCTTCTTGCGTCTGTCCAAGAACACACATGGAATCGATCGCGACAGTATCTGATACCAAATTGTTAGATTTAGACTTGGGAAAGAAGAAGAAGCAGAGGCCAGGACAAAGACGAAAGTTTCAGCACGGCTCTAACAGAGTCCAGTGTTTTAGAGTATAGGGTTTTCAGAGTTTGGATACAGAGTTTCATGAGCCTTTCCACTCTCCTTTGCTTCCGACTTATACTAGATTACATCACCCATTGTGGGCCTGCAACTATCGTGTTGCGCGTCAGACTCTTGTGGCCTATGACTAGAGCATTGGCAACTTAGCAGCTGCACTTGCTAGATCATCAACAGTTAGGTCGGCATTGTTAACAAGATGCCCTTATGCTGTTTTGGAATGTACATTTTCTTGCTGATTCAGAAACAACAGCAGTTTCAATCATAAGGCAATTTGAATCTTTGAGAAAAGCTTTTAAAAATTAAATGTCAGAGACAAGGGTCATGGACACTGATGTCAATTGTTTGGGTGTCAAAACCACAATTCGAACTAGAAGCAGTCAAACTCTATGGTTCCTGCACTCGACCACCAACATTCCTTGACTTGTGCACACTAAGATTAATAAATTTTATTCGCAATGAGACCCATGCAAACAACCCCACTCAAACCTTAAAAAAACAAATCAAACTCTGCTCATTCGGTTCGAGATGCGGACAACACATTGGTCCCTTAGATTGCCAGTTTGAGAGGCAGAGCTAATGCCTGTGCTCGCTGCTGCATCCACTTAACGCGTGCTGAAGCCACTGCAGTATACCCAACTTCTTCAGCAGCCGGTTGCGCCACTGGCCACATGGAGCCAATAGTTCTTTGCTCTTTTAAGGCCGACTGTGGTAGAGCTGCAAGCAGCCGAGATGTCAACAAATCGTTGGCACCATGGTTAAAATAGTTCATATGTGGTATAACAAGTGGCAAGGTCATGGTTCCAGCCAGCATATGCCTGTTTCCCGATGTCTCAAATTCCCATGCCACATGTTTCTTCTTCTTTCCCAGTTCTCTCTCACCATTTTATTTGTTGTAATAATATCTTCGCTACAGCCTACAAGTAGATGGGCCATCTGGTTGTGTGTGCTATGATTGAAAGATGAAGTTTTGTACATGCAAGTGCGTGTGGCGCCATATTTATACTGGCATGGGTATAGGTTTTATTGATTAGTAGGCACCTAATTTCCGCCTAATTCAATGAGATACTTTTGTGGTGGTTGGAAAAATGGGGTTATATCGAGAGAGACCGGGTGGTATAAAATAGGAGTCACTTAGTGAAAAAGTAGTGAAAACTATCAAACAGATGGGGATACAGTGTTAGCTAAGTAGTTGCAGTCAAACAAATGTAATCTTCGCTCTAGTCTTGGTTAGGCGTCAGTCAGGATAGGAGAGGACTCGATTAGAGGCATGCCTGATCGTGATCCATCTCGGTTAGAGTTTGGTCGGAACACGCCGTAGCGCGCATGGCGCATGTGGCACGCACCGCGGCGAAATGGTGGCGTGCAACTTGTGTGTCACGGCGTGGGAGTCTTGATGTAATCTTGAGTCTATAAATATATTGAGATAGGGGGCCAAAACGCTGCGACATTTGCCGCAACAAACTTCCAACTTTCACGCGTGAACATCGGTTTTGATCTTATCTACTAGCACTTGCTCGACGCGGTCACCGCGCGCCGTCATCGTCGTGGATGTTCGTCACGTTCCAGGTCCAACAAGTGGTATCAGAGTTGTGGGAGCGACGTTCGTCAGTGGAACGAGGCAGTAGAAGAGGCTCGGTGGTCTGGTTCATCGTTTTGGTGAAGAGGGAGTTGTGAACGTCCAAGTGATCGCCATGGGTGACGCAAACAAGGACTAGATGGAGCGAGCTTTCAATCAGGCGCAAGGTAATCTGACCTGGCTGATGCTAACTCGCACCAATTACCAGGGGTGCTCGTCGCACATCCAATGCAATCTGGAGGCCATGTTTCTCTGGGATGTAATCGAGGGAGACAAGGCAGGAGACAAGGCCGAACGGCGTCGTGATCGGCTGGCGTTGGGGGCGTTGCTCCGTGGGGTGCCTCAGGAGATGCACTCCATGCTGTGTGAACAAGAAGATGGCTAAGGAGGCTTTGGAGGGAATCAAGACCATGCGTCTTGGCGTGGAGCAGGTCAATGCCCAGAAGTTGTTGAGCGAGTTCGAGCAGATCGCGTTCAAGACGGGGGAAACGATCGACGACTTTGCGATCCGAATCACCAAGCTTGTCACCGATCTGTGAGGTCTAGGCGAAGAGAGCATGACCAATGCGCGGATGGTGAAGAAGTTCCTTCGTGTTGTCCCATCACGGTACGCACAAGTGGCGGTGGCAATTGAGATGGTCAAGGATCTCAAAACCCTAACCATTGAAGATTTGATTAGTCACCTTAGGGCGGCCGAGGAGAGGATGGAGCCAGCACTGGAACAAGTCACGGAGAAGGTCGGTAAACTCTTGTTGACAGAGCAAGAGTGGGTGGCAACAAACAAGAGTCGCATGGTGCTAGACCAATCTGGATCAGGCACGAAGAACGGTGGTGGTGGCAGTGGTCATCATGCTGGGAAGAATAAACCCTGGAAGAAGGGTAACAATGGTGGTGCTGAAGGATGTGATCCTAAGCTTACGTCCATGGGCACACCTCGATGAAAAGTCAAGTGCTACAAGTGTGGCATATACTGGCACTTCGGGAAAGAGTGCAAGAAGACCTAGAAGGAGGAGCGGCAGGAGGCTGTTCATCATGCCAACGTCGAGGATGGTAATGGTGCTCTCATGGTGGCGCAGGTGTGTGAGGTGGTGAGGAATAAGCCGGTGGTGACGCAGCAGGTTTACCTAAACCGGGAGCGTGTGTTCCCGTCATTGTATGACGCTAGAACGTGGGTGCTCGACACCGGTGCAACCAACCACATGACCGGGTGCCGATACTCACTGACGAGGCTAGATGAGTCGGTACAGGGAGCTGTGTGGTTTGGAGACGTGTCGAAGGTAGAGATCCACGGGATCGGTGCTGTGATGATCGCCGGGAAGGATGACTCTCTCTGTGTCCTCACCGGAGTGTATTACATCCTTTCCCTCAAGTGCAATATAATCAGCCTTGGACAGCTGGAGGAAGCCGGGTGCAGAGTGGAGATTGATCATGGAGTCATGCAGGTGTATGAACGTCCACATCCTGACAAGCTGAAACGGGACGTAATAATCCATGCAGAGAGGAAGAATCGACTCTATCACATGAAGGTGAATCTCACCACACCGGTGTCTCTCATGTCCAAGATGGATGACACAAGCGGACACCACAATGCAAGACCATCCCATGAAATACCGCACAGGTCATCCCGGCACCTCAAATCTACTGGCCATCACCTCCCACACCGGCCTGATCCATGCCAACTTCATGGGTGCCTCCCACATTAGCTTCCTTACCACTTCGTCGACTCAACTGGCATACCATCCTACCAAACAGTTGCCCTTTACAGCCAGTAGATGCGAGGCCTTCGTATCGCCATGCCAATGCCTTCCTTCTGACCGACTTCCTTCGTCATTGACACCACAAACGGTCGACCGTACGCTGCCTGACTTGTCATGAGGGAGGAGGCACGCAAAGGAAATAACCAGCTGCTGCCCCCCGCATCTACACGAGCTCTGACTGCTTCCATCACAACCACCACTGGTCAGCGTGCCTCCTAGCTAGGGAGAACCTAATCCAGCCGCTGTGGCTCCGAATCCGGCCACCAGGACCACAAAACCGGCCACTCGGGTGCTCTAGGACGACACAACACTGCCGATGTGGAAGGGGGCAAGGGGGGGAGCTCCACCTCCCTGAACCCCAAGCAGCGTCGTCGCCTCCACCGTTGCAGCCATGGATCCGGCCGCCCAGGCTCTTACGCAGCCTAGGCCGACGCCGCCAATGATGCACGCTAGGAGGATGGGGACGACTGATCAGGAACAGATCCCACCACCGCCGGCCCCTATGCCAGTCCAAGCCCCGGCCGGCATCGCTGCAGTCATGGACAGACATCAATGTCAAGCCCCACACCGCCCGATGAGGTCACACCATCGATCCGCTGCAGCCTTGCGCCTCCTTGACACCTAAAACGAGAGCAGGGGCCTGCCGCCGCCATCCCGGTGAGCTGCACGGCCGCATCGGGCGACCTGTTCCGGCGGCAACAAGACGGGGTAGGGAGGAGGATAGTGAGGAGATGACGCTAAGTTTCGCACTCGAGTCGCCCACGTGAGTAGGTAAATAATCTTTGCCTACTATTTAATGAATCCATCTATAGCCTTGAGTATTGTAATAATGTATTCAAAACGTCTTTTTTTTTCTTTTTATCGTATTGGTCCACCACAATGTCTATATATAGCTATCGTAGACAATATATTCCTTAGCTCAAACCTGTTATTTTTCTTCAGTTCTACCTTGTGCTTGCTCTGATCTTTGTTGATGCCAAGTCAAGGAAGCTTTTAGTTTCGTTTGGATGACATCCATTTTTTTAAGGAAACAAGAGGGACTTGCACCCCTACTAGAATTTTATTGAATTAAAACAAAGAGTTCCACCGGTACAACTCAGGAAATGTAAAAGGAAACAAAAAAGATTACACAAGGACTTCTAGCCACTGATCAATAAAAGGAAGAAACCGATCTTTTGCTCTTAGGATAACTAAGGCAAATTCCTTTTTTGAAAACCTGACCACATCAATGCAGTGAATGAGGGATTCCTCTAAATATCACATCATTTGTCATGGTCCAAATTGCCCTGTACATTGTTACCACAATTTCCATAAATTGGACGACAACCATTTCTCAATAAAAACCTATGTGCAAGTCTTTAACAGTTAGGCAATTCTTGTGTGCTCTTCTGAATTTAAATTTGGTACCATCTTTGTGGCACAACCATCTATTTTGAATAAGTTCAAGTGCGCTTGCTCTGACTTTGTAGAATGTCAGCAACTATGCACATGAAAAGGGGAAGCCTGGGGAGGACGCGAAGTTATGTGTGGTTGGAAAAGTTCCCTGACTCAAAATTTGCTAATGTCTACACATGGGAGCTGCTGCCACATGCTGAGTGCCATCGCAGCTGCAGTATCCACACTCTATAATGGATGGTTCGGCCACCGGATGTGTGGACTCTGAAATTATGCTCGCAGGCACAAGAACACCATATGTGTCTTCCGCGGTGTCTCAAATTCCCATGCCACATTTTTTTCTTTTACTGTTCTGTCTCATCCTCCTATATGTTCAAGCTAACACTAATATACATTCACTAAAAGAAGAGTTGCTATGGAGGCCGTGTGTGGCTTGTTTAGAGATTGTATTGCTCAAGCAAATGTGGTGCCATATTTATAAAGGCATCGATATTGTATTTAATTTTTATTGATTGGTAGGTAGCTAACTTATACTTATTCTATGAGACATGATAGTTCTGCTGGAAAAAAAAACATGGACAGTCCATCGAGAGATATCAAGGGGTAGATAGAGGCTCTTTTAGCACACTATAGTGCTGAAAAGTGTCAAACATGTTCTTCATCTAGACAATTCTATTGGGCCCAACTATGACCCAACTCACTCATAGTGCTTGCCTTCTATACCCCAAGCACCCATTCCATTCTTAGTCTCGTATTGCTTGTATTTGTCACTTGTTCTGTCTTGGCTGAATTCGTTTAGAATTGTACAGTACTTTGCATTGGTTTAGTATTGCTTGTTATGGTGCGATCAACCATGTGCAAGTTTGAGAGGCACTCTGCAAAATTTACACTGTCTGGTTATCTGAAGAGTAAAGGCGGAATTGTTATTCAAAACAAGGTTTTGGGAACACCAGGTTACTGGATTATAGTTGAAACAGAGTGGACCTTGGCTGCCAACTTTAGATGCAGAACTAGTGCCTAGTGGGATATCTCGACTGGAAAATTGAGCCTGAACCCTACACCAACAGGTAAAAAGAGAAATCATTTGTTCAACCAGAGTACAATTATGGTTGCTACCAAAAGATACATCGAAAAAGCAACAATCAGCTAGGACTATCCGTCTTGGGAAATCCTGCTGGGTATCTCACTGCTTGCAACTTGTATCTCGCTGTTATATCTGTTCATATGGCAACATATTCCTATTGAATTTTTCTGAACCTTTCATGGCAGTTTCTGTCATTTGGGGACAGTTTATAGCATTGGGAATATTTATTTTGTATTTCCTGTTGCGTTTGTCTGCACTAGTAAAAATATCCTAACAGGCAATATGAAATCTTGTTATCCATGGAATTTCTTCAAGAAATTGTCCTCTGTTAGCTCATTTAATGATTTACATAATCCTATACAGCCTAAACTTCGTGTCTAACTGTTTCATGATAGACAAGAACCGTGGAAACTATGGACGTCGATTTTTGTGTGACAGCCAGGGATCGAACTCCAAAAGTCAGTATAACCATGAGACTGAGATCCAGCATTATGCAAAGAAGCACCTGACCCCGAACCCTGCTAGTCTGCTGCTGGTTGGGTTCGACTCCGAAGACAACACAACAGACCTTCCCAGTGCCCTTGTTTGAGCAGCAGAGCTAGAAAATGCCTGCTGTCGCTGGCTGCTGAGCTCTCACATGTCGCAACAGCAGTGTCCACACTACAGTGACCGGATTGGCCTGCCAGTGGCCATATGGCGCCGCCTTGATAACCATTCTCAACCCCACTGTCTCTAAAATGCCGGCTGTGATCCTCAGCGACCTGCCGGCGGCCAGAACATTGTTATCCTATTGGATCTAGAGCTGCAGTCGCTGGTACGCGGTCAGCGTATGCCTCATTCCTGGTGCCTCAAATTCCCAGGCCTTATGCTTTTATCTTTTCTATTCTATTCTTGTTGTTTTTGTCTCATCCTCTCTTATATTTGTTCAACACTGATATATATTCACTAGAAGGAGCAGAGGCGCTATCAAGGCCGTATTTATATAGTTTATATTGTTCATGCTTGTGTGGTGCCGTATTTATACTGGCATTGATATGGGTTTTATTGATTGGTACACAACTCATTTATATTTATTTTCTGAGATAGTTAATTTTGCTCCCTTTCGAGGAAACAAAATAGGTTATGCATCGAAAGTGTTATAAATAATTAATTGTAGACAAATAATGATTAGAAAGTAGGAAAGCACGCACATGTACACTTGTCAAATAGGTAGTAATATGTGCCACACCAGTAAACAGATTCTATCTGCCAGTTGTTGGGAAAGACCTGAAAAGCGCGTGCCATCTTGCTCTGTCAGACACTTGACCGTTTAGTATTGTCCCAGACATCAACATGGTATTGGGGTTGCAAGCGTTGTGCAACCACATTGTTATCGTTGACAGCAGGGCAGATGGAACTTGGGAAGAATCATATAGGTAGGTAGGACCAATGAATGAATAAGACCAGTAAATTTGTATATTTGGCAGTTCTGCTGCCAATTCAAAAACAACAGCAGTACATCACTATGCAGTTTAGAACATGAAGATGAGCAGGTTATCCTTGTTATGTAGCCAATTTTAGCATGCCAATTTCTGATGCATTTGCTGTATCGTCCACCGAAGCAGTGTAACTTGTGGATTGGCCACCTGCCATATGGCATCGATTGGATGGTGCCATCAACAAAATCAATGCCACTTCTTCGATGGTCACCGGCGATATGGCGCCGACTCGATAATCATTCTCAAACTCCTGATCATTCTAACTAGGCTCTTTTAAGGTTGATTGTGATCTGAAGAGTCCTTATAAACTATTGGCACCAAGCGTGGAGCAATGAACTGGATGTACATGATCCGAGATTCTGAAGTTGCAGCACTCCCTTCTAAATCAGCATGTGCCTCTTTGTCGATGTCTCAAATTCCTATGGCTCGTGTTTTTCTTCTTTTTCAGTTCTCCCTGACACTAATATGTTGAGGAAAAGGAGAGGCCCTCCCTATCAAGGTCGTCGTATGTGGCTTTGTGCAGAGATAGTATTGTATAGGCAAATGTAATGCCCTATTTATACTGGCATCCCTATCGGTTCTATTGATTGGTAGGTAACTAATTTGTGTCTAACTTATGACAATCGTTTGTGTTGGATGGAAGAAATGTGGTCTGTGCATCAAGATCAAGATAAATTGAATGGTATATAAAAATACAGATTTACTGAAAATACTTTAAAAGGGTTTGTGGTTCTGGTTGCTGAGCTGGCGGCTCTAATAAGGTTTGTGGTTGTTGTCCCATTCAGAAATGCGAGGCTTTTAGATTTCATTGTTGGCAGCGATGTAAACCTGGGACATATGGAACCGAAGATTTCATTGTTGGCAGCGATGTAAACCTGGGACATATGGAACCGAAGCTCGACTAACCATGGATGTACCAGGAGACAGATAAGGCTCAAGGCGATCCCAATAAGCTACAACAGGCTTTTTTGATATAAGAAACCAGAGTTAGCATTGTAGATCTAACCATGTAATCTACGCAACCATGGACATCAATTCTCAAAGCAATAGTAATAAAGATGATCCCAGCAGTCCGTGATTTTTGTTGGCCACGCACATGAGAAACTGTTATAGGAAGGAGTATAGAGCCTATGACTGATACATATTGAGAGCACTGGATTACAGCTTTGACTGATGCAGAGGCGTGCACATAATACCACGCCCACCTTGGTTCAATCATCAAGAGAGGCGGCTCTATATGCCCATCTCTGTTAATAAAACAAACCAACAAAGAAATCACAGCCCTGGTCGTCCAACGTGGCCCAGGCCTTGATCTAGAGTCTGGAGTGTTCCTTCACAGCTTCTGCAGTGTCCTGTGCCTGCCACCTAGACCGTCCTCTTCTGCTGAGATCACCATCACCGATCCCATCATGTCTTAATTTGCCTTCGTTAGATTCGAGACAGGAAGGGGGTGCGCTAGAGAACAAAGGAAGAGGGTCCGACTAAAGGATGAATAATTTTACTTGTCAGTCACGAAGCGGTTGGAGCATCTTATGTGGCTATTTTCAGGAGCAGTACTGCTAATGTCTGCGGCACTCACAAGACAAATCGTGACGGCACCATTGCAAAAATGATGCCTGCCCTCTACAGCATTCGATTAGGTCACTGGAACTGGATGTGTGGTACAAACTGGATGACCAGTCTCAAACACCTGATATCTCTCATAACGCACTTATGCACACCGTGATCCAGAGAGACCTGCTGGCAACCAGGATGTTCATACACCATTGGCACCATCGGCAAAATAGCTGCACTGTGGGTAAATGATCCGGAGTGGCAGCACTCTCTTTTAGTCTATGTGCCTCTTTCCCGATGTATCGAATTCCTATGCCTCATGTTTTTCTTCTTTTCCAGCTACCTCTCCATCTCTTATTTGTTTATATGCTAACACTAATATGTTGACCAAAAGGAGCGGCGGCATCAGGTGATGTGTGGCTTGTGCAGAGATAGTATTGTACAGGCAAGTGATTGGTAGGTAACCAATTTATGAGAAACCTTTTGTGATGGAAAATATTGATATGGGCCGTCCATTGAGAGAGGTTAATTAAATGGTAAAACTCTAGAAGGTGCAGATACTACTAATAAAAAGGGGCACGACCAGTCTTTAAAGTGACGTTGGTATAATCATATAAGTGTCCTATGGCTCTGTCTATCATATCCATTATATCTTTCTAGGGGCAATTTGAGCAGGTCAGGCTGTTGAGGATCGATGTGAAAAAAAATGGGTTGGATGCCAGCACCATTCTCCTTGTCCTGCATCAATGTTGGCCCCTATCTGCCACAATTCGTGTCGATTGATCACCAGCAAGTTGTTGAGAGAGAACTGCAAAGTGCAAAGCCCATGCTGTCTTGCTATGTGTGAGTCGGAGTGACGATCTCTGACGTTCTGCAAAGTGCAAAGCCCATGCTGTCCTGCATCAATGTTTTCCCAAGTTGTTGAGAGAGAACTCCACATTATTGTTGTGCATGCATTGCACAACCACGTTTAGTTTGAGTGACAAGTGGATAGCATTATGACGGAATGAAACTGGTATCACACCATTATCCTTAACAGCAAGACACATAGAACTTGGAAAGAATTTGTATAGGTACGACCAATAGAAGAATACTAGTAATATGTATATGTATAGTATGATGGAGAGATGGCGATGATACGCTATGAGTTTCACTTTAGAACTGGTAACTGGAATTTACAAGCTCAGGTGGCGATGGTTGCCGCCAGCCACTCGAGCAGAGCTCACTGCCAACGTGTTTCTCCGGCAACAACCAAGGCAAAGTGAATAACCGTTTCCTTGGCTACTTTAGCACGTTTACAGCAGACCGCATCCGTGTGGGATCCCGATTCAATGGGCCTCTCATTTACTCCAACTTGTGCCACTGAATTTGGTGTTGGGCTTCTTGGTCCTTTTCTCCCTGTGCTTATCTGTGGGCTCAGGCAATACCGTGACAGTATAAATCATGGTTCTATTGCCAATTCAGAAACATCAGCAGTACAACACTGTATATAGTTTGGATCACGAAACGGCCGGCGGAGCACCTTATGCTGCCAGGTTCAGCAGCAGATCAGCTAATGTCTATTGCAGGTGCAGTATCCTCCACCTTAGCAGTGCCTCTTGCCAAGAGGCGCCGTTGTAACCCTTGTGTCCGCACTCTACAGTGCGAGGATATACCATTGGCCATATGGAGCAGACTGACCAAGAGACCCAGACTGGTGCTAAACAGTTGGCACCATGGTTAACAGTGCCGGATAGATGTTGTGGAATGGTGGGAACAAGAAACCTAGCATGTGCCTCTTTCCTGATGTCTCAGATTCCCAAGTCTCATGTTTTTTTTTCAGTTCTCTCTCGTCATCATATTTGTTGATCATCACAGAATGTGTTCGCTAAATGCAGAGGTGCTATCAGGGCGTGTGTTGTGACAACTGTTGTGCCAAATTTATACTGGCATTCCTACTGGCTTCATTGATGGAAATGGTAGGCAACTACTTTGTGCCTATTTTTTGAGAAAAGTTTTATGCTGCTTGGAGAAGTTATGGGCTGTCCTTCAACTAGTGTCGGTATTATTATTGTAGTATTTATTAGTTTAGTTCATTGGCTGACAGACACTCGAACCTAGGCATATGCTCTAGAGGTAAAATGCGTGGGGTAGAGAGAGAAGATGCAGAGAGAGAAATAAGGGAAGGAAAAAGAAATAAAGTAGGAAAAAAGACGAAGAGAAGAAAAAAATAGAAGGGTCTTTTCTGTTTAGATAATCGGTCTTTGTGGTTCTTGTGAGGATTTGTGATTCTGATCGTAACTGGTGGCCTCTGTAGTGTTGGTGATTCATGTTGCACATGCTGTTTGGAACATGTGCATGGATTGTGCTATCACGTTTAGTATGAGTGGAAGTGTGTAGCATTATGACTGAATGAAACTGCTATCACATTTTTCTCCTTAATAGCACGATAGATGGAACTTGGGAAGAATTGTATAGGTACGACCAATGCATGAAAAATAATAGTAATATGTATAAATCGTGATTCTGTTGCCAATTTAGAAACATCAGCAATCCAACACTACATATTTTGGATCACAAAGCGGTTGGAGCACCTTATGTTGCCACAGCACAGCCAATGTCTGTGGCACTTGGAGTATCCTCTACCATGCTAGTGCCTCTTGCCAAGAGCCATTGTAACCGTTGTATCGGCACTCTACAGAGAGGGGATTTTCCACTGGCCATACAGAGCAGACTGGATAACCAATCTCAAACTCCTGATCTCTCCATGTAGGCTTGTATAAGTTCTACCATGATCCAGAAAGATCTGCCAGCGGCCAGGATGTTGCTATACCATTGGCACCATGGTTACGAACTAACGGTACCTGATAGATGTTCTGGAGTGGCAGCAACGAGAGAACACTCAGCATGTGCCTCTTTCCTGATGCCTCAGATTCCCAAATCTCTTGTTTTTTTCTTCTTTTTCCAGTTCACTCTCGTCATCTTATTTGTTGATGATAACACACTATTATTATGTTCGCTAAAGGGAGACGTGCTATCGGTCATGTGTGGTGTGGCAGACACAGGTAAAGAATCAGCAAGCATGGGGTGCCAAATTTATATTGGCATACTGGTTTCATTGGTGGAAATGCTAGGTAACTTATTTGTGCCTAATTTATGAGATTAGTTGTGGTGGTTGAAGAAGATATGGGTAAAAGTACATAAGGTACTTAATGAAAGTACCTTGCTCAAACAGGTGGGCATACTCCTAAAAAGAATGCAACTAGTGCCAGTATAATATTGCATTATATATTAATTAGTTTACCACGCTAGCTGACAGACCACGCTAGCTGACAGGTAAGTTGTGAGTGGTAGAGAGAGGAGCAGAGAGAAATAAGGAAGGAAAAATGAATAAATAAAGTATGAAGAAAGACGAAGAGAAGGAAAAAATATAGAAGGGTGTTTTTTTTAGATAATGGGTCTTTATGGTTCTTGTGAGGATTTAAGATTCTGATCATAACTGGCTCTCTGTAGTGTTTGTGATTCATGTAGATCTGTTCTGAATGTTGTGATTTAGATCGGGATCAAACATTCTCAATTTCTCATGTTGCTTGGAACAAATGCCTGTAAAAGTTAACTGGCTAACAAGTTGCTAATATTTCCCATGTGAGCAAACAGATTCTGTCAGCTAGTTGTTGAGAGAGAACTGCAAGCCCATGCTGTCTTGATCTGTGAGGCCCTTGACCATTTCATCCCAGACCAGCTTGGTATTGGCGTGCACACACGCATTGTGCAATCGCGTTTAGTATGTGTGGAAAATGGATGAAACTGCTACCACCTCATTATAATTAACAGCGTGACAACAGGTGGACTTGGATGAATACTTCTAGTAATATGTATATCTGGTGGTACTGCTGCCAAGTCATGAAGAACAACATTA
Source organism: Hyparrhenia diplandra (assembly GCA_015847255.1). Classification (NCBI taxonomy): domain Eukaryota; kingdom Viridiplantae; phylum Streptophyta; class Magnoliopsida; order Poales; family Poaceae; genus Hyparrhenia; species Hyparrhenia diplandra. The sequence goes on along the minus strand of JADLZK010010767.1, from coordinate 110,177 downwards.
CAACACAACACTACAACATTCCCGATGTCTCAAATTCCCATGCCTCATGTTTTTTTTCTTCGTTTCTTATTTTCTCTCATATCTTCTTGTTGATGCTAATACACACTAATATGCTCGATAAAAGGGGAGCTGCTATCATGTCGTGAGTGAGTGGCTGATGCAGGTATAGGCTTAGCAATTGTGTGGTGATATATTTCTACTGGGACGCTATAGGTTTCATCGATGGCAATGGTAGCTAACTAATATGTGCCTCGTTTATCGAAAAGATATGGGCTGTCCATCAAGAGAATTTGAATGGTAAAAATACATAAGTTACTTATCGAAAGTAATTTAATCAAATAGAAGTGGGGACACTTCTAAAAAGGGTGTGACCAGTGTCCATTTATTATTCAGACCAGCGTTCTGCAGCTTTGTCAATCACCTACTGTCTTTCTGCTTGAGCAACTTGAGCGAGTGCTCATTTTTTTTAAGATAAAGGCTAGTTTATACATGGCCTCATCTACTACCAACCGGTGGAATCTAAGCCAATTAAGAGCGAGTGCTCATAAGGAAGGGAAAAAAATGTTGGGTTGGATCCTCTTCACCATTTATAGGGTTACTATCTACCGCCACTTGACTTTACCTATCTACTCATTCCCTCAAACCTGTGCCCGGTTTGGTTAGTGGTTCCCATGATAACATGGTGTAGCACCAGACCTGATGGTGACAACCGCTTGGTCGTCTAGCCGGGCAGCTGGTGACAGGATCCTGAGTGGCAGTCTCTTTTAAATCAGCACATTCTCGATGTCTCAAATTCCTATGCCTCATGTTTTTCTTCTTTTCCGGTTCTCTCATCCACTGACACTAATATGTCCAGCAAAAGGAGAGATCCTATCAAGGTCGTATGTGGCTTTGTCCAGAGATCGATAGTATTGTATTTGTATAGGCAAGTGTGATGCCATATTTATACTGGCATCCAGATAGAGTTTATTGATTAGTAGGTAAATAATTTATCTCTAATTTATGAGAAATATTTCTTATCTTTAGAGAAGACACGAGCCACCCATCAAGATAGATTGAATGCCAAAAATATAGAACTTACTTGCTGAAATTACTTTAATCAAATAGTGGAGATACTATCTCAGTTAAGGTGTCCAGTATTTGACGTCCCTGTCACGCCTCTGCTTCACAATAAAGTTTCTTTTTAATTTGTGGACCTATAATTTCCCATCTTAGATATATAACTTTAAGTTTTTTGTGCTGGGTCTGACATCTGTTTAGCCTGAAATGTATTTCAGTGAATATTATTAGGTATCAGCTAATTCCTCACACATGTTTCACGGCACCATGTTATTAATTAGATTAGTTAAGTCAAATGATCGTCTGCCTCGACGCTCTGATCACCCCAATGATATCCAGAACTCATCGATGCCGATTTAGCGGCAACATTCAGTGATTTTGCCTTCTTGATTTCTTCCTTCCCCTCGAGAATGCCTAACATTCAGTGTCTGCACTTGCGGTATGCTTCCACTCGAGCGCCGTGGTTGGTGCAGTGTCCACACTCTACACAGGACGGATTGAATTTGCCACCATTTTTTTTTTTGACGATGAGCAAAGTTTGTTATTAGCAGCACTTAGCTGCAATGATGGTGAATAAATCACCAGTTACAGAGTGCTAGGCTGTCGCTATGGGATAGTTGTTTACATGAGTAGAGTTGTTACATGTAATCTGCATTGACGAACAACATGTGCTAGATGAGGCAAAGGCCTGAGTAGAGAGGATGTGTGCGGTGATATTTTGCTTTGGACAGTATATTGGCGTTGTTTCTTGACATCTAGTTGATGAACCTCTTGATTTCCCAATGCGGTGGATTGTTGCCACCATTTCCATAGAGCCACAGCGTCGTGGACAACTGAGCTGCCAACGTCAGAGCCAATCCAGCGTCGCCGACACGACCATACTCGAGGCACAAGAACAGCATATCTGTTCTGCCTCTTTCGGTCTTTCCCAGTGCGTCAAATTCCCAGGCCACATGTTTTTTCTTTTCACTTTTCATGTTTTGTCTCACCCTCTTACTTTGTTCATGCTAACACTAATATAATTTTTTTTCTCTTTTCATGTTTTGTCTCACCTTCTTATTGGAAAAAATCTACTTAACCCCATGAACTATAGGGCCATGACTAATTCTTTCCATCACTTTTAAAACCGTCTAACCAATACCCTAAACTTTGTAACACCATCTAAATCACCCCCTGGGGCGGTTTTGGTGGGTGGTTTTGCCTACGTGGCAGCCACGCTACGCTGGAGTGGTTTTGCTATGGTGCCGCTTTGGGGCCGCAGCTCATCTCACCGCCATGCGGGTCCTGCTCGTCAGCTTCATCTCCCTCCACATGCTTGGCAGGGCACGGGCAGGGCAACGCTCGCTGCTGCATGCAGGCTTCATCCCCCAACGCTGGCTCGCTCCTGCTGCATGTAGGGGTTAGACTAAGCCTTGCTATATTTGGTTGCATGTTTTCTCTTTGCATGCACGCATGAGCACCAGGCTGGTGTGTGGTTCTCCGTCTTGCTGCGTAGAGGCCATGACCGAGTCTGTGTTCGTCCCTCACCATGAGCCTAATAGGCTGTGCGTGCCGAGCCCCATCGTTTGCCCTCCCCAGCCGATGTCGATCCCAGCACCTCGTCAACGAGCTCGCGGACGAGGGGCGCCCAGTAGGAAGGATCCCAGCATCTTTCACGATGTCTCCAATTCCCATGACTTATTGTTTCTCTTTTCCACATTGGCCTCAACATCTTATCTGTTTATGCAAGTTGTGGTGGATAGGCGACATCTCTGTGATGCTTGTTCTGATATATATGAGCGTGGTGCCTATATTTATATATGTATCGGTATTGGTTTATTCATTACGGTATGTAATTTCTGCCTACTATTTAATGCATCCATCTGTAGCCTTGCGGATTATAATAACTAGGGGAACCTCACCCGTGCGTTGCTGCGGGAATTAAGAAAATGCAATGATCATAATGGAAATTTTCATGATATCTTAATAGATAAATTTTAATAAAACAAACTGCACACAATGTATACTTAGAGGGCTCACTATCATTGCAATTAGAGGCAGGCTAGATATATATACTTAGAAGCTCAGTCTGGTTGCAATTAGAGGCTGGCTGAATGAGAAGTGTTGAATCATGAGCTTATTGGTATCACTGTATCCCCTGTTGCTGGGGAACAAGCAAATAAAGAAATTTTATCCCAATCTCTCTCCTCTCCCTCTCGCTCACGCCTCCCTGCCCCTCTCCCCCCGCAAGCCGCCAGGGTCGCCGCCGTCTTGCGTGCCCTCCTCCACGCGCCACGCCCCACGGGCGCGCGCCACGCCCGCCGCCCCCTCACCACCGCCTCCATCCACCCCACGATCGCCGTTCTCGTGTCAGTTCCGCACTAATCTAGCCGGGTTCTGACAGTTTATGAACACAACCGCTCTCTAATACTACCAAGGTGAACCGAGCTGGACAAGCTTGTTGCTGTAGCCTATTTCCAAGTGCCTACCATTTCTACACACAAGAAAACAAGTAGTTTCTTTTTCCTGGACTATTGATGATGCCACCTTGGACTCATGCCCACCCCGCACTGATCACCACCAACAAAGCTAATCATCCACTCCTCTTTCTTCTCTTTTGTGGTGACAAACTGAAGGTGTTTGTAAGGGGAGAGTAGTTTAATTAAGATGGTGCCGTCGGCATTGGGATGAATATATATATTCCAATAAGGTGGATGACTTAATGAACTCATATTCAAGTTATCAATAACATCGGACATAATTTTCGAGATGAGGTGGACGGCGTAATAAAACTATTAGTGAAGTTACTGTTCACACCACTTGGAAGCGCATAGGAATCTATCCTTATTCATTGGACGAAGTAAGAAATCTAATATCAGTGACCATAATTGTTTTCCTTGACTCAAGTCTATACACAAATATTTATTTTACCTTACGTGGGCGGCCCGCCCAAACCCGGCCTTGGCCTGAAAAAATGGGCTTGACTCACCCAGTAGGATGGTCATGGGCGGGATTGGTTTTTGTTGGCCCTGCCGCAAAATACTAAGCTCTATTTCATAGTTTGTGGAAAGTCATCAATAATTACTTTTTACTTTGAACTAAAATTTCCACCTCTTCTACATTTTCTTCCGTTATTGTAACTATCTAATTTAAATGGCCAGATAGCTAGTGATGGTCACGAAGAAAAATAGAAACCCTAGGTTAGTCAATGAACGTGTGCTACTATATATCGTCATTCAATAACATATATTAGATCAAGAGATAATAATAACTCATCCAAGTGGAGCTTGTTCAATAATTCAATTATACAGGCCACCTCCCTCTGATCAATGTGAAGAGTACATATGAATAATCCTCTGCCTATCAGATCCTTATTTGAAAATTTTCTTTTCTGGTTACCCCTCTTCTCAATATTGTAGAAACACATTTCTGAGAATTTCCCCAACCATGACACATACGTCAAATCCGCCTCGCGGCTAGGCACACTCTTTCTTCTGTCAGTATCCCAAATAACAGCTTTCACCAGGTAAGTGCATACAGGCTTTCGGCTCCGGTCATCATCTGGGTTTCTAGAAACCAGTTTCTGTGTTTTGCCGTGCTCCCCTGCAAGGCCGACGCAATTCAATTCCTCTCAACTTATATCGGCTGATAAAAGCTACAGCTTCTGGAGACTCTACCTCTGAATGAATCTCTCATCCTGCAGCCCATCACCATCCACAAAGATTTCTTGTGACAAAGGTTTTGCCTTCTTCTCGCCGGCGATGATCACCGGAGTCGAGGAAGATGACTGATGAACACTCCCACACACACGCAAGAACTCACGCGAACACACACCTTTGAGTACACTGAAACTTGTGCTAGCATGTCACAGCTTTTCTGTTACTTCTATTGATCAATTTATAGGAAGCAAATACAAGACATGATCCTACAACTTTGCACAAGCTATGGACAGGACTGGTCCGTGCCATCCCACGGACGATCTCACAGCAAGTACTATGACCACTACTTGCTAAGTCTATGAAAGCTAGAAACAATTACAGCCATTGCATGGGTCTTATTCTATATTTGGCCAATACTAAGAGTGGAGCAGAATGAGCGTGGATTATCTAACAATCTCCCCCTAATTCATGCTCAATTCTTCAACTTGCCGACGCCCACCATATCACGAAGTTCACAGAACCTCGCGCGCCCCAGTGACTTCGTCAGACCATCAGCAAGCTGCTCCTCCGTGCTTGTGTAGTCTACCTGAATTTTGCCGCTTTCCACACACTCGCGAATGAAATGAAATTTTGTGTCAATGTGCTTACTGCGATCATGTAGAACAGGGTTCTTGCTCAGGGCGATTGCGGATTGATTGTCCATCTTCAGGATTGGCTGCTGGACCTTCCTCCCAATGATGTCACCCAGCAGCTGAACGAGCCACATAGCCTGACAAGCTCCTGCAGCTCCCGCTATGTATTCAGCCTCGCAGGTGGATTGAGCCACTGTCTTCACCTTTTGGGACTGCCATGTAACTGGCAACTCCCCCAGAAAATAGATCACCCCTGCGGTGCTTCTCCGATCGTCAATGTCACCACCCCAATCACTGTCACTGTAGCCCGTCAGGCGGTTGTCGCCATTGCGTAACTTGGGGTAGACAATGCCGTAATCCACTGTGCCAGCGATGTAGCGCAGCAGATGCTTCACGGCCACAAGGTGTTCTTGCCGTGGCTTCTCCATGAAACGCCCAACATAGCCTACGGCAAAAGCTATATCTGGACGAGTATGCACCAAGTACCTTAAGCTGCCCACCAGGCTCCTGTACATTGTTGCATCAACCTCCGGCGTCGTGCTCTTGGTTGTCAGCCGAAGGCGCGCCTCCATGGGCGTGGGACTGAGCTTGCAGTTTGTCAGCCCAGCCTTCTCCACGAGCTTCTTAGCATAGGCCGCCTGTCCCAATGAGATGGCATTCCGACCTTGCTTCACCTCTATACCGAGGTAGTATGAGAGAAGCCCAAGGTCACTCATGCGGTACAGATGGCGCATTTCCTCCTTGAACGCCTCGACCTCCGCCTGGTTTGCCCCTGTGATGATCAGGTCGTCGACATAGACGCCCACCACCACACGCGATGCAGCCATGCCACGCGTGTACATGCCATATTCGCTGGCACACCGCGTGAAGCCGAGCTTGCGCAAGCTGCTGTCGAGCTTTGTGTTCCAGGCACGCGGCGCTTGTCAAAGTCCATACAGCGCCTTCTGCAGCTTCAGCACCTTGCTCTCGTGTCCTGCAGCAACAAAGCCTGGCGGTTGCCGGACATAAACTTCCTCCTTCAGCTCGCCATTTAGGAACGCCGACTTGACATCCATGTGATGAACAAGCCAGCCCTCCTGTGCAGCAACAGCAAGCAGCATGCGGATTGATTCCATCCGCGCGACAGGTGCAAAGACTTCATCAAAGTCGATGCCTTCCTTCTGTACATACCCCCCTTGCAACGAGGCGGGCTTTGTGCTTGACGATGGCACCCGCCTCATCACGTTTCACCTTAAACACCCACTTCTAGCCGATCGGCTGATGACCATGGGGCAGGTTCACAAGCTCCCAAGTGCCATTCTGCTAGATCGAGGCCAGCTTCTCAGCCATGGCCTTGCGTCAGCACTCCTCACGCCTAGCCTCTTCAAATGTTGCAGGTTCCTCCACAACAGCAAGGAGCAAGTCCTCGTCGACTTCGAACTCCGGTACAGCCAGGTCGGGGATTTCCACCAGCCCCAGAAGATCATCCAGCTTCCGGAATCGGAGTGGTGCTCCACCATGATTGGCGTCGAGGTCCAAAGGACCAGATGGAGGTGAGACGAACTCCACTGCTGGTTCTGGACTGGGTGAAGTAGATGTTGCTGGTGTACTTCCTCCATGCGCGCTTGCCGTTGCATCCGGCGATGTCGGCGTTCCACCCAGCCCATCGGCCGAGTGTGCTGGAGTTGACGGCGTTCCAGTCAGCCCACCGGCCGAGTGTGCTGGAGTTGACAGTGTTCCACTCGGCTCACCGGCCAAGTGTGCTGGGCTCCCCCCAAACGAGACCACCATGTTCCAGTTGTGCTTCAGGAGCTCCACGGCGAATAATCACCATCGTGTACTCGACATGAAATGGCTCCTGGTCCTCCTCACCGTCTTCCCCGTCCCAGTTCCACGCACGTCCTTCATCAAACACCGCATCCCGCGAGATGTGCACGCGTTTGGTGTTCGGATTATAGAACCTGTACGCCTTGGTTCCTTCTTCGTACCCGATGAAAACCATCGGAGTACTGCGGTCGTCAAGCTTCTTCTGATGTCCGCCGGCCACCTTGACATGTGCAACACAGCCGAAAGTACGAAGGAAATGTACAGGCGGCTTAGCACCATACCAGGCTTCATGCGGCGTCATGTCCTCCACGCTCCTCGTCGGCAATCTGTTTAGGATGAAGACCGCCGTCAGCACCGCCTCTCCCCAGAACCGGCCAGGCATGCGCATTGCCTTGAGCATGCTCCACGCCATGCCCAACACGGTTTGGTTGCGCCTCTCAACCACACCGTTTTGCTGCGGCGAGTACGGTGCGGTCGGTCAAGCGGCGCTGCACGCCCTCCATGGTGCAGTAGTCGCCGAATGTGCGCGACGTGAACTCCCCCCCGCGATCGGTACGCAGGGTGCGCAGCTTCCTTCCCGCCTCAGCCTCCACTCGAGCTTGTAGGCGGATGATGGCGTTGGTGGCCTAGTCCTTCGTGCTCAGGAGCACCAGCCACATATAGCGGCTTTTGTCGTCGACGACGAGTAGGAACAGCTGCTTGCCACCGGGGGTCATGAGCGTGATCGGGCCGCAGAGGTCTGCGTGCACGAGGTCGAGCAGGTGTGCAGCCCGGTACTTGCTCGCCGTAGGGAACGAGTGACGTCGCTGCTTGCCCGCCAAACAGCTGTCGCCAAGCTGCTGTTCAACGTGGTCTATCTCTAACAGCCCACGCACCATCTTCTTCTTGGACAGCTCCTTCAGTCCCTGAAAACCAAGATGCCCAAACCTGGCATGCCATTGCCAGGCTGCCTCGGAGCTCTGCGCGGCGAGGCACACCGGCTTGTCGATGGGAAGGACGAGTGTGTACAATCGATTCATGGAGCGCGGTACCTTGGCCAGCAGACTCCTTTGCTGATCCCAAATCCTCAGGATGCCATGTTCAATGAGCACCTTGTAGTCTTGCTCGTCGAGTTGGCTGAGACTCACGATGTGGGTCGTAAGCCTCGGAATGTGGTAGACGCCTGCCAGCTCCTGGTGTGCGCCACTCTTGAGCCTGAACAGGATGGTGCCGTGCCCCTCAATGGGCACGACCAAGCCGTCCCCAAAACGCACAGTCCCGCGCACGCCAGTGTCGAGCTCGGTGAAGATGCACTCATCCCACATCATGTGGTTCGTGGCTCCCGTGTCGAGGATCCAGCGAGTGCTCCCGCCGCCGCCCTTTTCTCCAAGCTGCACGAACAGTTTATGTTCGTCGATGTGCAGCAGAGATTGGGGCACATCAGATGATGTTGATGTCGTCTTGGTGGTGATCGGCTCTGCCAGGGCCACGAGCGATGTGGCACCGGTGTCCTCCTCGAGAACCCACTGCGTCGCTGGTACATCCGCCTTGGCACCGTGGTCTTGCTCCTCTAGTACCCAGCGCGTGGCTGGTTTTTCCTCCGGCATGGCGTCGAGCGACACCACACCACAGTTGAGCGCAGCCTCGACATCCTCCTCCGCCTGGGCCATGTGCGCAGCCTCGACGCGCTTCTTCTTGCGGCGCTCGCGAGCCCAGTGGCCCGTCTTGCCGCAGTAGGCGCACTCGTCCTTGGCGAGCTTGGGTTTCTCCTTCTTCTTCCCTTTGCCCCCGCCATAGGGAGGCCTTGAACCTCCATCGCTTGTGCCGCGGTCACCACCACGACCACGAGGCATGTTCCCAGCCGAAGTTCTTGTTGCTGCCTCCGCCGGACGATCCCTCACCAGAGATCTTCATCCGCGCCATCACGAGCGACACCAACTCGTCTTCAGTGAGGTTGAGTTGCGCCCGGGGATGCGCCACCGCTGCCATCGAGACCGTATCTCTCTCTCGACAGCCTTGAGCCTCCCGATGAGGTCATCCGGAGACAATTCCTCCAGGTCAAGTGAAGTTTCAATGGACATGACGATCCGGGAGTACCTTGCCGGAGTTGCCCGAAGAAAACGCCACACGAGCTCAGGTTCGGTGTACCCGGCGTCGAGTACCTCGGGCTGATTTGCCGATCGGTGATGCGGAGGGCGAAGTCGTCCACCGTCTCACTTTCCTTGAACCACAGCGCCTCGAACTCGCGCCGAAGAGTGTTCGCCTTAACCCGCCGCACACGATCCACCCCGAGATGGATGTTTCTCAGGTATTCCCACGCCGCCTTCGCCGATGGCTTCCTGGCGACGGTGCCCGTTCATCTCCGGAGGCACGCCGAGAGTGATGATCTCCAGCGCTCCGGTCGTCGACGTAGTCCACGATGTCGTCGTTGATGGCCGGCCACAGCTCGCGCGCTTGGAGCTTGAGCTTCATGAGGGCCGCCCACGAGTAGTAGTTCGACTTGTTGAGCAGCGGGTACCGGGATCCGCCTCCGGTTTCCTCCCGCACGACTCGGTGAACCACCCGATCGCGGTCGCGCCCTCCATTCCCGCCCCTTCTCCCGCCGCCGCCGCCGTTTCTGCGCAGCGGCGAGAAGGAGCGGTTGCGCCGATGATCCATGTACGTCGCTGCGCTCGTAGTCGAACGTACGACGATGAAACCTGGCTCTGATACCACTTGTTGCCTTCTTCTCGCCGGCGATGATCACCGGAGTCGAGGAAGATGACGATGAACACTCCCACACACACGCAAGAACTCACGCGAACACACACCTTTGAGTACACTGAAACTTGCGCTGGAATGTCACAACTTTTCTGTTACTTCTATTGATCAATTTATAGGAAGCAAATACAAGACATGATCCTACAACTTTGCACAAGCTATGGACAGGACTGGTCCGTGCCATCCCACGGACGATCTCACAGCAAGTACTATGACCACTACTTGCTAAGTCTATGAAAGCTAGAAACAATTACAGCCATTGCATGAGTCTTATTCTATATTTGGCCAATACTAAGAGTGGAGCAGAATGAGCGTGGATTATCTAACAAAAGGACATTTGTGGACTCGGATCTTGTTGTATTGACCAATTTCCTGGAGCATCTCATTCCTATTCGACTGTTTATACACCCCTTCTTTTCTTCCTCCTTTATTTGTGCACCTTACCCACACTTTGTCCTGTATTTGCAAACAAGCTGAAGAGCTACTCGTGCTCCCATTTTATTGAGCTCTTGTTCTTTAGTGGTAGCCAACTTAAGGGGAAGGGCAGACATACGGTTCTTGTATATATAATATGGCAACCCCTACGAGTCATACTACTGTTTTCTGGAAAAGTATTGAGTTCCATTATTATAGAACAAGACAAAACTCTATAAATATTTGAATTAGGTGATACTATATTCATCCTGAAATAAAAGGGATGTAAGATCGTCCTAATGAAACAAATCGTCATAATTCACACCTTTAATAAGACAGTGGCAGTACATAGTTACATTTATAAGCAGCTAGTATAATTTAACACAAACCTAAAGGCGAAAATGGCTCTGGGTCACAAAACTATCTAATAATATCGTAATTATTGGCCAAAGACTTGTCATAGTGATAAGTCTTGTAATTTCAAATGTGTCAAGTATGATACAATCATATCTTTTGTTGATTAATGGTGGGAAATCACAGTATATAGCATATTAAATGAATTTACAATGCGTCAAACAATGTTCAGAAAAAACGGAATTCTTTCTAGCCTGTTCGGCTGGGCCCTAACAGTGGAGAACAAATGCTGCGCGGGACGTCAGTGCTGCCTGCTTCAGGCTGGGAAGACGAGCAGAACTTGCTTCTGGCTCTGTCCTGAAGTTTGCAAGGTGACTCAAGAGACAAAAGACCAAACCTTAGGGCATGATAGGTTCCATACATATTGCAGCAGCACATGCTTTTGCTGGCAAGAATCAACACATCCACATGAGTTTGTTTTGCCAGCCATTGCCTTCTTGATATCAAACCAATGGTCATTGGATGGACTGTATGCGTACACAACTTCTCTCACACACGGTGTATAGAATGTCATGATGACCTTGTTCACACTTCACCACGACAGCCTGGCTGGACAGAAAGATTTTCTTCACATCTGTGGAGCTCAAACTCTCAGTGATAAGATTCTCCCTGATGCCTACCACTCCAAGAAAATGAAGTAGAATACATGTCAAATATTCTTTTGTATATGTTTCAGCATACATTGCTCCTCACCCACTTTGAATTTTCCTGTTCCCTAGTGTTCCGGAAAACTAAAGAAACCATAGAAGTGTGTAATGTTAAATGATAAGATATATTCGGTTATGGTGTATCCTGTCGATGGTTAGTTAGATAGGATAGACTTGTATCTAAAGTAAACTTGTAACACAAGATGTAATCCTTGATTGTTGTACAAGCCACGGTAGAGGCTCTTTCTACCCTATATTAACACGTAACCGGGACCTCAACAGGTATCCCGTTCTCCCATTCTTCACATGGTATACAGAGCCAAATTCCCAACGGAAGTACTCCATGGCTTTCGCTGGTTCATCCTCCGCGCTCTCGGCTGCACTCTCCCTGACCACCTTTCTCCCACCTGTCTCCGAAAAATTGAATCGCACAAACCGCCAGTCATGGAAGGCGCAAGTCCTTGCTGCGTTGAGAGGAGCCCAACTCGCTGACTGGCTCGATGCAAGTCATGAGCCGCCGGCGAAGTTCTTGCCCAAGAAGAAACCCGACGATGCTGATGAGGTGCCGGTGGCAAATTCTGATCACGGCACCTGGGTGGCGAAGGAGCAGATCGTGCTCAGCTACCTCCTCACCAATCTCCACAAGGAGATCCTTGGCCACGTGAACATGGAAACTACGGCCAAGGGGGCGTGGGCAGCGATTGAAGCGCTGTTCGCGTCCCAATCTCGTGCTAAGATCATTAGCACCCGCATGGCGCTCACCTCCGCTACAAAAGGTACCTCCACCATTAGTGAATATTTCACTAAGATTAAAAGTCTAGTAGATGAGATGGCGGCGGCTGGCGCAAAGTCGGAGGATGAGGAGTTCGGTGTCCTACGTCTTGGACCGGATTGGATCGGGGTTTTGATTCCATCGTGTCGCCCATAGCGGCGCCGTGTCGAGCCCATCACCATTGCTGAGTTGCATACTTAGTTGATCGCCCACGAGCAAATGCGCATTGAGATGCGCAATGGAGGCACCCAGTCCTCCTCCAATCTTGTCTCTAAAGGCAAGGGCGGCGGGGGGAACTTCACGCGTGGAGGACGTGGCGGCGGAGGCCGCAATGGTGGCCGTGGCAACCGCGGGGGTTTTACCCGTGGAGGAGGCAACAATGGAGGTGGCGGCCGCGACTGCGTTCAGCGGGGGTGTCTATTGCCGATCTGTGGCAAAGAGGGACACCCGCCCTCCATCGTTGCTTCAAACGGTTCGACGCCAACTACACCGGGCCGCCACGAGAAGTCGGTGTCCAACGCCACGACGCCGTCGTGCGGTGTTGACACTAATTGGTACATGGACACCGGCGCCACATCCACATCACGGCGACCTCGAGCTACAAGAGATTGGGGATTCAATGACAATCCAGTTGTCATAGAATCCCTATCACATTAGACCTTTTGTGACAATTACAAAATAGTTTTATGACAATCCAAAGGATCTATGACAAATTTTATGACAACTAGATTGTCGAGATCACCGGGATTGTCATAAAACTAGCTAGTAATTGTCACAAAAGGTCTAATGTGACAGGGGATTCTATGATAAGAAAATCGATGTAATGACAACCGGATTGTCATTGAATCCCCAATCTCGTGATGTCGCCTTTGACGAACAAGTACCATGGTGGTGAGCAAGTGAACGCCGCCAATGGCTCAGGTATGGACATCATGCACATAGGTCACAGTACATTACGTGCCCCTTCCACCAATCTTAGATTGAATCATGTTCTTCATGTTCCACAAGCTAAAAAGAACCTTCTTTCCGTCCATCGATTCACCAATGATAACAATGTGTTTGTTGAATTTCATCCACGTCATTTTTCGGTAAAGGAGGAGGAGACGAGGAGAACACTCCTCAGAGGCAGGTGTGAAGGGGGCCTCTACCCGCTGCGATCATCTTCAAATAAATCTTCGTTGAATAAACAAGTCCTCGGTGTTGCTAGGCCGACGACCTCGTTGTGGCACAATAGACTAGGGCATGCTTCATCCCAAGTGGTGCAAAATGTTCTTAGTCGCCATAAAATTTCTTTCATTAGTGATTTGAATAAAGGACATGTGTGTAATGCGTGTCAGCAAGGCAAAGCTCATCAATTGCCTTATTCTAGGTCTACAAACATTTCAGATAGACCATTTGATTTGATTCATTCCGATGTATGGGGGCTGGCACCGACTTCGGTTGGACGGCAAACTTATTATGTGAGTTTTATAGATGATCACAGCAAATTTGTGTGGGTTTATCTCTTGCGTTATAAATCTGAAGTTTTTCAAGTTCTTCATGATTTCCAAAGCATGGTTGAACGCCAACATAATCGCAAAATTCTTGCAGTGCAAACCGATTGGGGAGGAGAGTATCAATCTCTTAATACCTTCTTCCAACACATTGGAGTCACGCATCGTGTCTCTTGCCCACACGCCCACCAACAAAACGGCATCGCAGAACGCAAGCATAGACATATCGTTGAGGTTGGACTCACCCTTCTATCCCAAGCCAGCATGCCACTAAAATTCTGGGGAGAAGCCTTTCTTCATGCGGTGTATCTCATTAATCGGCTCCCCTCAAAAGTCATTCAGAATCAAACTCCATTCTTTCTCCTATTTGGCAAGGACCCCGAGTACACTAACCTACGTGTGTTTGGTTGCGCGTGTTGGCCAAATCTCAGGCCATTCAACACAAGGAAACTTGAATTCAGGTCCAAGCAATGTGTCTTCCTAGGATTTAGCAACATGCACAAAGGCTATAAGTGTCTAGATCCTAAGGAAGGGCGCGTATACATATCTCGTGATGTTGTCTTTGACGAACAAGTCTTTCCGTTTGAATCCATGCATCCAAATGCCGGGGCATGACTCTGAGCAAAAATTCTTCTTCTTCCTAAACACCTATACTCATCCGGGGTTACGGATGACTGTGTGCCTAACATGAGTCCTCCTGATGCTACTGACTCATCTACAAGTTGTGCAGGTGCTGGTGGAGCAGCAAAAAAAAAATTCGGTACAAAATGATGTTGATTTCAGGTCACAACCGGCTGTTGCAACTCGTCATCGCATGTGTCGGGCCTCCGGAGGCAGCAGCCAGCTCGAGGGAGATCTTCCTGGCAACGCGGCAGGTACAACAGGTGAATCTGCTTCGGGATCGTCGCACATGATTGGGTCCAGTGGCGGCGCAAGTCGCGAGCTGCCGCGCGTCCAAGCCCACGCGGGTGAGGACGAGGGGGAGATCTTTCCCTCTGGATCTTCTACGCCGTCGCGCTCGTCTCCTCCACTGGGTTCGACCCGTGCTCCGACCGCAGCGGATCCCGGGGGGCAGTCATCGTCGCTCGAGGTGGATCCAGCCGGATCAGCTGCGGCAGGTGTTTCTGCTGACACTCCTGTTACTTCTAATGCATCTGAGAACACAGGTCCGGTTACAAGGGCTCAACGTGGCATTGTGAAGCCCAAAGTCTACACTGATGGAACCGTTCGGTGGGGGATGCTTGCAAGATCAAGTGAAGAGGAGCCTACATCGGTTCAGAAAGCCATGGATGATCCTAAGTGGGTTGAAGCCATGAATTTGGAGCATGAAGCCTTGTTGCGGAATAATACTTGGAAGTTGGTACCTCGACCAAAAGGTAAAAACATCATTGGATGTAAATGGGTTTACAAGGTCAAGCGCAAGGCTGATGGCACCGTTGATAGATATAAAGCTCGGTTGGTGGCTAAAGGGTTCAAGCAACGGTATGGGATAGATTACGAAGATACTTTTAGTCCAGTTGTGAAAGCAAAGAACAATTGCCTCATTCTTGCCTTGGCAAAGATCAAATAATTGGTCGTTACGTCAGCTAGACGTTCAAAATGCCTTTTTGCATGGTGTTCTTGATGAAGAGGTGTATATGGATCAGCCGCCAGGTTATGAATCAAGGGCTGGTTATGTTTGCAAATTGGAAAAGGCTTTATATGGTCTCAAACAAGCTCCTCGAGCCTGGTATGCACGGTTGTGTGCGAAACTTATATCTCTGGGTTTCAAGCCATCGAGAGCAAACACTTCCTTGTTCTATTATAGCAAAGGAGGTTGTTGGTAAAAGTTATCCTACAGAATTATTTATAAATTTGTATAGTCTGCAAGCGAACGTAAACGATGAGCACTTCACCCAGGTGGGTTTTAAATATCGAATCCACAGGGAGAATGGTGTGAGAATACTGAGGCAAAACTAATCCCCGAGATAATAGGAAGGAACAGGGAGTTCGGATAAAAGGTGAGAAGAATTCTATGGTCGTCTAATTTATACTCTTGTAAGGCTTATAGATATTCCTTAATGGGGATCGTACTCAAGAGAAGGTAAGGGCGAAACTTACTATCTCCCCAAAGACTTAGATCCTACGTGTCCTATCTACGGAAGTGGAATTCAAAGGACTCAATGGTAATGCTTGTCACTACCACGATCTACCACTCTCCGGCAGGTAGGGGCATTTATGAGTTATCTAGTATAAACACCACGTTTACACTAGGGAAACAACTTTAATTCAAGAGCGACAAGAATCAAAGTACTCTAATGAGTCATAAACCGAAAAGAAATATAAATAAGTGAACTTACTCAACTATAAGGTTGATCCACCAAAGAAGTCTCAAGATCAAGTGCAATGAAGCCTTTGATCCCGGAGGTACAAGCGTGAGAGAATCACCGACAGATCCGGTACTTCTCCTTACTTCTCCTCAACTCTACTTCTTATCTCTCAAGAACAGATCTAGAACTCTAATCAAGTTCTTTTGATCTATCTCTCAACTTTCTACTAATCTCTCTCAACTTGATCTAGCTCTTCTAATTAGAGAGGTATGGCTCTAGCTATGATCGAGCTGAGTATGATGAATAATGATTTTCATGCCTAAGGCCGGAGGTAGGACCCTCCTTATATAGTCCCGGGCGGATGAATGCCGGCCCTTGGATCAAACCGACTTCAACAACGGCGTAGATACAACCTCAAAGGCGGTTAGAAACCGACCTAAGAAGCCGAGGTCGACGGGTGGGACCCACCGGGCGGCGCCGCCAATGTGGGCCTCGGCGGCGCCAAAGCCGGGTGGGCCCCGCCTGTCCGGGTCTTTTCCTCGTGTCTTCTGGTGTCTTCTAGAATGTTTTAGTTCACTTTTCGGATCGAAATTCTTCTCTCGGTAAATCTTCTTATTATATGGGGGTTTTTCTCTTAATTTCCCGGCATTTTCCTCGTTAAGTCCCCTCAAAAGATATAAAATCACCAAAACTCGTGGAACATTATCGAGATAACACCTATTCTATGCATTCTATTCTTTTTATATCCTTATTATATATTTAATTGACACATAAAAACATGGCTTAAGAGGTGTCAACAGAGGTCTCACTTTATTTGTGTTGGTTTATGTGGATGACATTATCGTTGCTAGTTCTTCACCTAAAGGTACGCAGGCATTGCTCTCGGATCTTAAGAGTGATTTTGCACTCAAGGACTTGGGAGATCTTCATTATTTCCTTGGAATTGAAGTCAAGAAAGATTCTTCTGGTTTGGTGTTGTCGCAAGGAAAGTATGCCAAAGAAATCTTGTCTCGGTCTGGTATGGATAAGTGTAAACCTGTTGATACTCCACTTCCTAGTACACAAAAAGCTTAGTATAATTGAAGGTGATAAGCTTGGTGAGGGTGACTGCACTCGATGCGGGAGTAGGTGCTTTTACAAAGATTTGACACTAACCAGACCCGACATTAGTTTTGCGCTTAATAAGGTGTGCCAATTTCTCCATGCTCCTACCATGGCACATTTTGTTGCTGTCAAAAGAATCTTGAGGTATGTGCAAGGAACGATTAATATGGGTTTAAGAATTCGAAAGTCACAATGCAAGATTGTTAGCGCGTTCTCGGATGCGGATTGGGCTGGTGATGTTGATGATCGTCGATCCACTTTGGGATTTGCTGTGTTCCTCGGTTCAAATCTCATCTCGTGGACAGCTAAGAAGCAAGCCACGGTCTCTCGATCTTCAACAGAGGCTGAGTACAAGTCGCTAGCAAACGCAACAGCTGAAATGATGTGGATACAAAAATTGTTGACTGAACTTCGTGTTCCTCACTCCAGAGTTGCCCGGTTGTGGTGTGATAACCTTGGGGCAAAATATTTATCAGCTAATCCTATCTTTCATGCCAGGACAAAGCATATTGAAATAGATTTTCACTTTGTCAGAGAAAGGGTAGCTGCAAAGTTGTTGGATATCAGATTTATATCTTCAGGAGATCAGGTAGCAGATGGCTTTACCAAAGCACTACCGGTGACAAAGCTTCATCAATTTAGGCGCAATCTCAACCTTGTTAGTGGCTGAGATTGAGGGGGAATGTTAAATGATAAGATATATTCGGTTATGGTGTATCCTGTCGATGGTTAGTTAGATAGGATAGACTTGTATCTAAAGTAAACTTGTAACACAAGATGTAATCCTTAATTGTTGTACAAGCCACGGTAGAGGCTCTTTCTACCCTATATTAACACGTAACCGGGACCTCAACAGGTATCCCGTTCTCCCATTCTTCACATGTAACACATGGTGTGCCGGAGACATGTGCCAAATATATATATAGTTCTAAACCTAGAGGCATCATCAATTATTAATCGTCAGTTGGTGGACATTCATGTGGCTGAATTGGTGCCATTCAATTATATATGCAAATATTGTAGAATATATATACATGATGATGTTGATTCATTACCACTAGCCTGCATCTAATAGATATAACATAAAGGAACCCACACCGACACCCTAGATATTACAATATAATCTTTTAGTGCCATATCACTCGTTTTGTATATGATTATCTCAGAACCGAGCTTCACTGTCGTCCCATCGCTGCCTATTTGTTATGAACCAGCAGTTATAGTCTATTAAAAAATGCTAAGGCCAATTTTTACCATACTCCAAGAGACGATAATTTGGTGGCCGAAATTTTAGCCAGGAACACTTCCAAAAGCTTCAGTGTTCTTCTTTAGAAAAGACAAAACACCAACATGTAGGAAGGATGGCTGAACCAATGCTAGTGTGCATCAAAAGGGAAGTCATTGGTTGATCAAGTTTACCGCGAAGGTTTACCAAGCAAAACTTCTGTAACATTTGAAACATTATCTGTAGTGCTAGTTGTTAATTGTTTGGATCTAGATCCACATTGTAGGTGGGCATAATTAAACCACCAAGAGTACATGCATACCAAACATAAACCCAAGAACCATGATGAGGGCGATTACTAATTGTAAGGCGTTTTGATTTTTTATAGATTCATATGTATCTTGACAGAGTGTACATTTAGATGCATAGCAAAAAATAAATAACTGAAGGAGTAGATAAAAATATAGGAACAACAATTTGTCGAAAACAAAGATATACTTGCTCAATTCACTAATATTATCATTGGACATGTAAAAGACAAAATTATGCATAGACTACGTTCCTACATGTATCAATGACAGTCGATCGCATTCTGAAATGGCCCACATCATCCAGATATCGAATGATCTTGTTCATTGGCAGTTTTTCCAATCCTTATGTTTCCTGTTACCATTAGCACCTCACTCGTGTTCCATTGATATTGCTCTAATCCTTTCCTACGTTCCTAAGTTAACCTTGTCTAAAGAAACAGTACTTATGTTTTGATGTCAGGGTGAATATATGCACGAGTTGTGAAAGATGGAGATGGCACGTATTTTTGTTCTTTTTCAAACATAACATGATTAAGTTATGGTTGGTCAGAAATTTATGGCGTGTACCTAAGCCTTACTAAACCTTCTTACACCATATCTGATGTATGTCGACACACTGATTACATGGACACATTTGGTTGAAGCATATACACATTCCACGAAAAACATGACGATTAATTTTACATAGGATTCGAATTGGGCAAATCTTTTTTTTTGTCTCAAAAGACCATGGGGAGTTCCTCACGTCAGATCAAAATTTATATATATAAAAGAAAAGAGGAGCCAAGTAGAGGAAATGCTTACAAGACAGAAAGAGGGAGAGACGGCAAAGATCGACCTAAGCCAAACATACAACAGAGAGGAGGAGGAACAGGAAACAACAAAACAAAAAATATTTACAAGGCATCAAGCCAATTTCAAGCATCTCTTCTGTCTTCTTCTTTCAGCTGGTAACTTTGTAAAAGAACTTCATCTTTGAAATTCCTAAGCCACCTTGCAAATCTTATGTGTCTGGTGGCCAAGAAAAACTGAGAAGCCAAATGTTAAGTGGAATGTGTAGGTGCTGTGTATCGAGGTTTAGCTGCTAATTTTTTTGGATCCAATTCCATATTGTAGTTGGAGCAAATGCATATCAAACAAAAACACAGGAAGATTTTGAAAACACCAGGAAAGATCCGGAAACTGAAACAAGGTGACATGACATCCTTCGTGTGCTATTTCTACGTATGTAGACATAGTGTATGTATCTAGATGCATAAAAAAAAATCGTGTAACTAGAAAAATCAGAACTGCTCAAAAAAATGGAACTGAGGGCGTAGATTATTTTTGTTTTTGAAGCGAGGTAAACCCCATTTCCATTAAGCAACGGAAATACAAAACAGAGTTTTTGTTGCACCAGATACATACATGACCAGAAAACAGGAGATTACCAAGGCATCCTAGACCTATAGGATACGACATCTACAGCTCAAAACATGCGAGACAGCATAAAGTTGTTAACCAAGCGAAGTTTAGAAGGGCTTAACACAGCCAGCAACATGCCATGTCAAACGACAGAGGGCTAAATCAGTAGCAGGGTAACTCCAGAAAGAGCGACTTGCTAGCAGAAAGCAAAAATTAGGCACAAAGACTTGCAACTGAGGGCGTAGATAACAATATAGGAACAATAATTCAACAAAAACTTAGATATATAATTGCTTAATTCACTAATAATCCTGTACCAGACACCTACGCTAGCGATGCTCCAGTCAGCCTGGTGCTTGAATATACCTTGCACCCTTTTGCTTTTGGTTCCATGAAAGAAACACGGTGATTAGCAGTCTGAGACTGTCTCCCAACTCCTGTGATTTCCAGGATCTCCATCAAATGCTGTCACCAGTACAGTGTGATTACACGGTGATTAGCGACTGCTCTCCAGACAGAACCAACAAGCAAAGGCGAAGTGATGAAGATTGACGAGCAAGCCAGCCAAAGTACTATACGTCCTTAGTTGTCTCGCATAGGCATCTTGCTTGCATTCCCATCTCTATCTGACACTTCCAGCCCGGCCAAATTTACCAGCTAGCAGTAGCATATTTTTTTGGTGCCTACCGGCCATTTCTACACACAAGAAAGAGAGTTCCTTTTTCCTCGTCCACTGATGAGGCATGTTGCCCTCATCTCTCAGCCCCGGTCACATCCACTTGTGTGCTGTGTGTATAGGGGTGGTATTTAAAGGTTGTGCCTTTTGACGATGGGACTCCACATAAATTTCCAAGATACGATAGTAGATGATGTAATAAAACTAATACAGTAATGCTGCAGTCTGAGCGTCCGTCCACCCGAACACTTGCTTCATGGGCGAGCAGACCAGCCCAAACAATCGTAAGAAAACAACTGGACCAGCCTCTAAATAAATTGGATCATGCGATATTTCTCCACTCCAGTTCGGCTTCGTTCTCCACCACTGCACCGGCGCTGCTAACTCGCCACGGCTGCCTACACCGTGCTACCAGCTCGCCGCAGCACTCGCTCTGCATCTGAACCACTACGGAGGCGACGTGTTCACCATGATCGGAAAAGAGAACCACCTCGACGCCGTACTCCGACTCTGGAAAGATCCAAACCGGCTAGACTCTGGAAAAATCCAAACAGGGTCTTCAGATTGGATTCACCATCACTGCCTGATTACTTCCTACCCGGTCCCTTGATCTGATTATGGAAAGCAGTAGAGACCTACGCAATTTATTAGCTCCAGCAAGCCCTTGCAGAACCAGCAAATCCTCAGGGGAACCTCCCAGCCAAATCTACGGTCTCATGACTAGGTTTGTCGGAAAGATCCAAATATGGTTGGCACCCTGGATCTAGAGAAGAATGAGGTGTTGGAGGAACCGGAGGATGTAGATAGCGAACGACCCTTCATTGACTTGACCTCGAATATGGGCAATACCTTCTCGATGGGAAGGAAGAACTCCTCGACGAGGAACCCGTGCAAGTACTCGAGGAGAAATTCGAGGAAGACGAGCCAGAAACCCTTGGAACGACCAAGTGAGCGTACAAGACCCCAAGCCCCACCTCGGGAGGAAGTGGTGAAACTCGCCCTTGACCGTCGCAAGCCTTCCGGAGGGAACGCGACATTCCCCAACTCGGCCCACGAGATGAGAGATCAAGCCCACGCATGTGTACTTGGCCAGAATGACGTGCTGAAGGTCGAAAACAATCACCTCCGCCAGTAGCTCAACTGGTAGCTGGATGTATGCCACAGATTCACCATATTGAGAACTTTTTTCGGTTGGGCTTAGAAAGTCTAGTATCGCTGATTAGTTTTTACTTTGGATTAGAATTCGGTGAAAATTATGTATGGTGGCCCAGTGTAACAGAAACCTAAGGTTAAGTTGGAACATAAGTACAATTATGTTTTTGAGATAATGGATTCATTAATGCAGCCTTTATATACCACGAATGACACACACAGCCAAAGGCAAGTACTACAACTACGTGTTGTTTATTTGCATACATCAATAAGGAGACAATATTTGATCTAAACTAATAAGCTATAGCTCGCCAGGTTCAACATACGTGATCAATATAGTTTTCCAGCTTGCTGCTAAAGGCATCCAATACACGTTTTGCAGCTAGAAGCTATCGTCTCTTTCTACGATTTTTCTGTGTCACCAACATATGTGAGTTGTGAGTACACAGCCACGTAGCTGTCCTCTGCTGCAACCATTCTACGCCAGCAAGGATTCCAATCACCAAGATAGCCAACTTTTCGCAGCATAACATGCAGTTAGTCACGCCCGTTTGTATGTGTTTTCCCTTCACCATCGATCCCTGAGTCACCCTTTCCAAAAGGGCAATTTCGCCTCATATTTTTCTCCACTGTTATCCATTGCCCTTAGGCTTGGTGGTGACGAAATGAAAGAAGTTATGAAAGGGGGAGGAAGCATACGTGATGGTGCCTGAACGGGTAATATATATTTGCCATCAATTTGCATGAGTGAATTATGACTACAATAACTTCATCACCGTTAGTTTTGCTCGACAGAGTAAAAGTGGGTGGCGAAAATGGTGTTCACGGTCACTAGTTTGCAAGTCAGCAATAAAAAGTAAATAAAAACAAAAAAGGGTCTTGCCCGCCTCACCTCCCGGCCATTGCAGTGCTCACTGTGTGTATATCATACACCGCCGTCCTCCCTTGTGTCTGCGTCGCCATTAATTGTTGTCGTCATACAAACACGCGTCCATCTGCGTCTTCACTTAGTACGCCAAAATGAGGGAAGGGTCGAGGAGTGGCGGCATCAGCGATGAATAGAGTGTTACACGTTATTTCATAACAGGAAGGACTGAAACAAGTAGCTGTATTGTTATCCAGTTGCAGAAGTAATTACATTATGTTACATTCCACGGAACCAAATGATGATAGTTTTGCTCAGTCCTCTAACAGCACTGATTTTCCTAATTTATTTATTCTAGGATTACAGTAGCGCTTAGTGTCATTATTGATGTCGCTACCATTCTTCCACCGTGTATCAATGATCATGTCACGACGCACGCCAGATTTCGACGATAAGGCCACTTTGCTGACAGACCGAAGCATCTAGACATGTTAGATGACAAGTTTTTCCTATCCTGATGTCTCCTATTACCATAACCACCTCAGGCGTCATGTTCCATCGAAATCGCTCTAGTTCTTTCCTCCATTCCTATGCCGACCGACCTTGTCTAAAGAAACCAGACCACCTATTACCACTAGCTCGCTACAATACTCACTGGCAATATACATTGAAATGGCTCTGCTAATCCTTTCTTACACTGCTGTGTGGACGACCTTTGTCTGAAGGACTTCTGTTTTGTGTCGACCTTGAATACAACTGTGTAGAAGCCGGCTATATATGTACATTGAGTTGAGAAGATGGCACATGTTTTTCTTCTTTTCCGAACAGAACACAATTAAGTTATGGTTGGTCGGAAAATGATGACGTGTACCTGAGCCTTAATAAACCGTCTTACACCAAATATATGATTAATGTACGTTACAACTTACATACGTCGACATGTTTGGTTAAAGCACTACTCCCTCCGTCCCACTGAGTTTGTCACCCTGATTCCGTGCCATCTTATTCGATGCTTTGTCTTATTCAAATTTTTTACACAAATATAATTTATTTTGTTACGACGACTTATTTTATCAATGAAGGTACTTGAATATTGATTAATTTATTTTATGATTTGCAAAAATATTTTGAATAAGACGGATGGTCAAAAGTCAAAAATATATGAAGTTCAAAAAGTCAAAAACGACGAGAACTCCATGGGACGGAGGGAGTATATGTGCCCAAAAAAATGACTCTTAATTTTATATATAGGATTAGAATTTGGTGAACCTTATATGTTTGGTGATCAACAAAAACAGTGGAACCTTAGGTTAAGTGGAACATATTGTGGTTTCGCAGATAATTGTTTGGATCCAATTCCATACTGTAGTTGGAGATAAACCACCAAGAGTAAATGCATACCAAAGAAAAACCCAAGAACACTGATGAGGGAGATCACAAATTTTAGATTCATAGTATTTGTTATTTTTAGATAACGGAATTACATTTCGGCCTCTACAGTAACGACACTGACAAAGCCTCTGCGTGATCACACACAACCAAACTTATTACAGAATCTAAGAACAAAAAGAAACTTTAGTACATGAAGATATGTGTACTAAAGATCAACTGGCATCCACAACGTCGAAGAATTGAGATGCATGGACACCCCATCTTAGCGCGCCCCCACAAGAAGGCAAAGTGATGCTGCCTTCTAAACATTCCGCACTGCAGCTGGCAATAGATATGCTGCCAACTCTATGTGATATCGGGTCGCAAGGGTGCATCGCGAGGCCGAATGGTCGCCATTGGAGAAGCACCTGTCCCCGGCGAAAGAGAGGTCATTACTCACTGTTAGAATGTGTGAGCAACGGCCACCATCTTCGTGTCGGTGAAGATGGGAAGTCGCCACTGGATGTGCGACCCCATTCTCTCCTCTTTGACCTCCACCTTGGCCACCCCCACCTGCAGCTTATGCGCGAGGTCCGAATCATGAGATACTCCTTGCAAGGTCTCTAGCGACGAGTAGGAGTCTTCCTCTTCCTCTAGTGCAGCACCTCCAACGAGGAACATGGCAACAGTGGTGTCGATGTTGCCAGTGTCGGCACAAAATGTACCAAACAATGATTTCGCCAGGAACTCCTAACACTCGCTGCCATCGCCGCAGTGTGTCTTCCATGCGCCACCGAGACGGCCATTGACGCGGTGGAATGCCCGGGCCGTCGATCTGGCCGTCGGATCCCGCCGCTTGAGGTGGGGGGCGCCGGCGGCACAGCCATGCACACCATGACAAACCGGACTCGGGGGTGGTGGATCCACCCTCTGGATCGCTAGATCCAGTCAAGGAGAGCCGAATCTGGCCATGGAGGCAACCGATCCGATCACAAGACACGGATTTGGGGGAGAACAGGCGCCAGGGATTCGGCCGTCCTCCTCTTGAATTCGACTGGCTGCACTAGAGGAAGAGGATTGCACCACCTAGACCACCTTTTGCGGTGGCTGGGGATTTCGCGTGGCGCTTGCCTGGAATTCGCTAGTCTGCGCCGCCGTGAAGTCCCCGGCTGGGCGAGTGTGCGCTGCCGGGAAGTCGCAGGGTCCCGCTGGAAGTTGTGCACACCCTCGTCGAGATCGCCAAGGTCGCGCGCTACGCCTACCATCCCCAGCCACCCTGCAGACCACGACGGGGACACGACTGAGCCACTCGTGGGCGCTGATGGCAGCGGGGGCGCCAGCAATAAGTCCGCTTGGCTGCGAGAGGACATCTGGTGTCACATGTGGGCCACAGATTGGGATCACTGGAGGCAGACCAGATGGATTCCAACCACACACTTGATTCTGACCTCATAGTATTTGTTATGTAACTAGAAAATCGAGGCACGCATCACAACAGCCTCTTGGTCCAAAGGCCATGGTAAATCGATATTTCCTGTGGCGGTTCAAATGACTGCTTTGTTATATACAATAAAAAACGAACAAAGAAAATCCTTGGACAAATCCTTGGACAAGCCTAGCAACCCATCCACGCGCTGCTGACCGCAGTTCGCTCGACGCGACTACTGAGATTTGAGGCAGAGGGGCACCATTGTGGTGGGGGGATGCTCGGCCTCCACTATGCCGCCGCTACTACTACTCATCCGATCGGTAGCTGACCTCCACATCCAATGTCGATGCTACTAGGATGGAGAGAGGTGCCGCACCAGGACTGCTCGGAGGGTGGGAGAACTTTGTCGTTGTAGCCTATTTCCTGGTGCCCATCATTTCTACACACAAGAACACAAGTTTTGTTTTTTTCCTCGTCCTCCATTGATGAGGCACCTCTTGCCCTCATTTTCTCCCTCGTTATCCACTCCTCTTTCGTCTCCTGAAGGTGTGCCGTGTGTGTATCGGGGTAGTATTTAAAGACTGCCTTTGGCTACCATAAATTTCCACGATACGGTCCATGACATAATAAAACTAATACTAAAGTTGTCAAACACATCTCTCATAAGGTCTATCATCACTGTCCGATTTCATTCGATACAGCCATGGATAATAAGTAGTTTTAGCCCTTAGCGTTTTACACCGTATATTACTACCAGCTGCTTATGAGGCAATGATGTCAATTTTCAAAAATGAAAATAAAGAAAATAAATAAAAGAAATCTGAGTTGGCTGTCGCCAGCGCCGTGGCCGGATCCATTGCTCACGGCCTAACACCACCCGTTGAAGCCACCGCCTGAAACCGTGCTGCGAGAGTGTGGGCAGCTAGGGTTGCCATCGGGGCTAGCATAGCTGGCTTCTGTCATGCTAGGAAACAGTGTCACGCCTAGTTGGATATGAAAGTCTGCTGCCCCAACACAACACACACTAGACCACCCCAGTGCCTTAGTTTGAGCACCAGAAAAGATAATGCCTGCACTTGCTGGCTCCTCCCACCGCCGAGCTCTGTCCCACGTCCCAAAAGCGGTGTCCACACTGTACAGTGGCCGGATTGGCCGGCCAGCGGCCATATGGTGTCGGCTGGATAACCATTCTCAAGCCCACTGTCTTTGAAATGCCGGCTGTGTTCCTGAAAGACCTGCAGACGGCCACGACATTGTTAAATTATTGGATCTATAGCTGCAGTCGCAGGTACACTGTCCGCGTATGCCTCTTTCCTGGTGCCTCAAATTCCCACGCGTCATGTTTTTGCCTTTTCTTGTCCGGTCTGTCTCATCCTCTCATATTTGTCCATGCTAATGACACTAATATATATTAACTGCAACGAGAGAGGCGAATCATGCTTGAAGACAGTATAGTATGGTCACGCTTTGCGATAACCACCCAGTTTTGGCTTGTCTCCCGACCATTGCTCCCTGGCGACGCCAGCCGCGTCTTCGCCGGCGCCGGTGGCCTCCGAGGCCCCAGCGCCCACCCCTTCCTCAGCCCCAACCTCCCTCTCCCTCCTCTCCTCCCCTCCGCCCACTCCCCCAGCCACCCCACCTCTCCTTCCCCTGTCACGGGGCTCGCCCGCCGCCCACCATCACCGGCCGCCGCCCCTTCTATGTCGCCGCTGGTGGCGGATCCGGCTTGGCCGGGTCGGATCCATTTTCCTGCCCCGCCCCGCCCGCACCAGAACCGACGGCCCCTTTGTCGCCCTCGGCGCTGCGCTGTCCGCCCGGGGACCCGTGCTCCAGCCCGCCAAGTCGGCGTCTCCGCCCATGGTGGCCGCGCGGACCTTCTTATGCCAGGCCCGACCGCCGTCGGCCCTCCCCGGCGCCGGCCGCTCCTCCTAGTTGTCACCCAAGTCGGCCGCCGAGGCCGCGCCCATATCCCGGGGGGGATACAGCACCAGCGTGTACGGACGCCGGCCACCTCATCATCATCTCGCCGCCGCTTCGCCGGCGCAGGCCGTGGCGCCGGCGGCCACCGCTCCCTCCTACTCGCCGCTGCCGGTGGGCCGACAGCGGTGTCGCGGTGAGGGGCCGTCCGTGGCGCACATAGGAGGCCGTGGAGCACATCCGTTCCCTCACCCGGAGCCGAACTCCTTCTTCCTAGTCATTTGCATAATCCCGGGGAGTGATAGTGTCTCGTGATCCTAGCATGAGTCCACCCGAGTCTACTGATTCATCTACAAGTTGTGCAGGCACTAGAGGCGCACCAGAAAAAAAATTGGTTCCAAATGATGTTGTTTTCAGGTCAAATGGTGAATTACAAGGGCGTCATCGCATGTGTCACCCGCGCGGCGACAGCGAGGAGCTCGATGGCGATTCGCTGCGCCACCAAGGTTGACACCTGTTATCCTATACTTTTATATGTCAACAAGAGAAGAAATAAGGACATAAAATTGAACATATAATAAGTTTAGAGGTTATTACTAATGAATTCCATGAGTTTTGGTGATTTATATCTTTTCAGGGACTTAACAGGTAAATGCCGGAAAACTGAGAGAAAACCCCCCAAACAATGAGGAGATTTACCAGAGAAGAATTTCGATCCGAAAAGTGAACTAAAACATTCTAGAAGGTACCAGAGGACACCAGAAAGAACACGAAGACGTGAGGGGGACGGGACACCGGCGCCCGCCCGGTGACTACCCCCGGCGGCCACCGTGGGGCCATCCAAATCCAGCCTCTCGCCTTCCTATGTCGGTTCACTACCGACCTTGTGGTTGTATCTACGCCATTGTTGAAGGTCGGTTTGATCCAATGGTCATCGTTCATCACCAAGGCCTATATAAGAAGACCATCTGCCCCCAGGGTTAAACCCTAATTCAGTTGTAATTCATAATAGTCCATTGTAAACCAAAGTCAGGCAGAAGTAGAAGAGAGTTTCTCCACCAGAGATTAGAGTTAGCTACTAGTTCTAGTTCTAGTTCATCTAGTTCTAGTTCATCCAAGTTGATTAGCAAACAGATACAATTAGAGCTGGGTGTGCCTACCCAGAGTTCTCGATCTTCAAGTATTACGGTATGAATTATCTTGTACCTATGACTTTGCACTTTATTAATAATATGTGTTTGTTTGCTATGTTCTTACTTTATTCTAATAGTATGATTGATATAGATGTAGTTTATGATAGATATATGTATCTATTTGTAGAGCGCCTAACTCAATACTCGAGTGGGTTAGGTGGTAAAGATATTTATGTAAGCGTGGTGCTTATATATGATTTACCTACAAATGCACCTTATATTCCGGGCCGTGTGGTAGATCGCGGGCGTGACAGACCTGTTGAGTCCTTTGGAAGACACATGGACATTGATTATGGGGAATATCTTGTTTCACTCTTGATTTTCCTTGATAGTCGTCCGGATACATGATCTAGAGTCTACTATGCTATAGATGATAACATATGCCTTAGAGTAGATGTCATGACTTAGTAGATTAAATACTATAGATGAATTCTATCTCTTAAAGTAGTCCAATGTTAAGTCTAACTTAGTAGTTATTCCCTATCTCTGTGTGTGATGTATCCGCCTTTATTTATCACTATCATATCTTTATCGTTATTGGTTTAACCCCTCGCTAATTTAAGTACTAGTAACAGAATCTTTTCATAAGTATGCCACTTATTAATTATGTTTGCACCCACCTTAGATTATTCCTCCCCGTGGTAGAATATAAATGACAAAACCTGGATTACTCCCCGTGAAATGCTACAAAGGGTATTTATATCTCGTAAACTGCTTGCGGATAGACCTTTTATATTTATTTTCATAGATTGCAAACAACACATATCACAAGTATCACATATGCATTTCCTAGCATTACTGCTGGGGATGACAACCTAGCACATAGTAGTGTTAAGAGATGAACCACACTGAGTATCTTTTGATGGCATATAGCCTGAGGTGAGATTAACTCCACCTTAAGTTATAGTGACATTAGATTTACCAACACCAGCACCTGCAGGTGGATCGCCTCCGGGATCGGGCCCAATGATTAGCCCTGGCGCTGTCTCTCCCAGCCGACAACGCGTCGCGGCGGCTCAACGATCGGCGGGTCCGGATCTTCTGCGCACACGACCACTGCCCAGGCTGATGTTGAGCACCCTGTGTTCGCCGCATTGGATCCACTTGGGGATACGGTCGCGACGCCGTCCGACAACGCTGCCTCCCGTGATGATCCGGTGGGATCCTTTGCGACAACCTCGGCTGTAGAACCTCCTGCTGCTCCTACTGCATCTGAGAACTTGAGGCTATCAACACGATCCCAAAGTGGAATTGTCAAGCCCAAGGTTTATACTGATGGCACTGTTCGATGGGGAATGCTTGCTGATTCAAGATGTGAAGAGTCGTCTTCGGTTCAGAAAGCCCTGAGTGATCCCAAGTGGGTTGAAGCTACGAACATTGAGCATGATGCATTGCTACGGAATGGTACTTGGAAGCTTGTTCCTCGTCCCAAAGGGAAGAACGTCATTGGTTGTAAGTGGGTTTACAAGGTCAAACGCAAAGCTGATGGCCCAGTTGATCGGTACAAGGCATGACTCATTGCTAAAGGGTTCAAACAAAGGTATGGAGTTGATTATGAGGATACTTTTAGTCCTGTTGTGAAAGCTGCAACCATCCGTCTTATTCTTTCCCTAGCAGTATCAAATGACTGGTCATTACGTCAACTTGATGTCCAAAATGCATTTTTGCATGGTGTACTTGATGAGGAAGTATATATGGATCAGCCACCCGGATATGCTAGCAAATCTCATCCAGGGTATGTGTGTAAGCTGGAGAAAGCTTTATATGGACTGAAACAAGCACCACGTGCCTGGTATGCAAGACTTTGTGCAAAACTTGTGTCTTTGGGATTCAAACCGTCAAGATCCGACACTTCACTGTTTTATTATAGCAAGGGTGGTATTACTATATTTGTCTTGGTGTATGTTGATGACATTATTGTGGCCAGTTTGTCTCTTGCAGCAACTCAAGCTTTGCTCTCGGATCTTCAGCGTGACTTTGCTCTCAAGGATTTGGGTGATCTTCATTACTTCCTCGGTATTGAAGTCAAAAGAGATTCAAGTGGACTCACACTTTCTCAAGGTAAATATGCAAATGATATTTTGTCTCGTTCTGGGATGGACCGGTGCAAACCCGTTGAAACTCCATTGCCGAGCACTCAAAAGCTCAGCGTGACAGATGGTGATAAACTTGGTGAAGGTGATTGTACACGGTACAGAAGTTTGGTTGGTGCTCTTCAAGATCTAACCCCGACTAGACCGGATATAAGCTTTGCGAAATAACAAAGTGTGTCAATTTCTCCATGCACCCACAACTACACACTTCGGTCTTTGTCAAAACATTCTTAGGTATGTGCGGGGGTTCAAGCAATTTTGGCCTCGTACTGAAGTCTAGAAGTCGGATTGTTAGCGCCGTTCTCGGATGCGGATTGGGCGGGAGATGTTGATGACCGTCGCTCCCACAGGAGGGTTTGCTATCTTCTTTGGCGAGAATCTCATATCATGGACAGCAAGGAAGCAAGTGTAACACCCGTGTTTTTGCATCATTTTAAAATTCACTAAAAATTTGAACTTTTTGAAATAAACTAAAACTTGATCTACTTTCCGCAAAAACCAAACCCCTGTTTTCGAAAACCCCGCATCCAAAATCCACCATATAGAAATTAGACTCCCTCTTGTTTGCTTGCTTGCGGAGCGTATGGTGGCCAAGGTATGTATTCTTGATCTAGACTTTAAATTATGGAAGTATTTATGCATGAACATGATTTACATTTTCGAATAAATCTACAAACCCTAGACTACATGTGTGGGGAGACATATACTCCAAGCATCTCTAGACAAATTCCTGGAGTATATGTATGCGCCAAAAACCCATCGGTAGGCCCTAGGAAATAAAAGGGAAATAATGAGGGCAAGTATATTAATATATGCATGGATAGGTGTGACCTCCCAAACATGAATATATATATAAGTGCTTCATGATAAATTCTAAGAATATATATATGCTTGAATAAATAAATGGAAGGTACTACCTACATATACCATCATATAGAAGTATACATGAAAATAGAAATTGAGCAAGGAGAATAAATAGGGGAAATTATAAAAGACATGTATACACAAATGTATCCTTCCAAACAAGTGAATATATATATACTAGTGCTCACAAGGGTCCTAATAATATATATTTACTTGCATAAAATAGTGGGAGAAAATACATTGAGTAAACATGGAAATAAGAAGAGAAGGGAAAATAGAAAGGAGAAAAGAAATAGAAAAGCAGTTGGGCTCGTTTTCCTTGTAGTCGGCCCAGCCTGGCACGCTCCTCCTCTCCTTTTCTCTTTTCCTCACGTGAGTGGGCCGTCCCAACTGCATTCGACGGCAGCCCAGCCCGAGGCCAGCAACCGGACCCAGCGTTTCCCCTCCGTTCCCTCACCGACAGGTGGAGCCCACCATCATCTTCCTCCTCACATCCGCTTCTCGCGCACGCGCGGACACGCCGACGGGCCCCGCCTGCATCCCTGCTGTACCGAGCTGCCCTGCTGACGGAGACGAGAGCACAGTCGCACGCTCATCTTCCCGAGGAGCCAGCGCCGCGGCCACCCGCTTCCGTCCATGAGTACAGTGGCCGGCGTCAACGCCAACAGCAACACCAGCGCATGAAGCCCGTCCCGCCGGAGCTGGTGACGAAGACCGAGCTACAGCGGAGTTATTTACTCCGACGAGCCGCCCAGATGAGGCCATGGGCACAGCAGCGGCGCCAACGCCAACAGCGACGCCCGAACGCCCCGTGCTCGCGACCCCGCCGCCATCGTGGCCGGCACCGGCAGGCTTGCCGGCGCACTCACCGGGCGTTCCCCGGTGACCGAGGGCTGACGGCTACTAGCGGACAAGGCCAGCGCCTCTGCGTGGCGCGACGCCACCCCGGTCCAGCTGGAAACTGGCTGGATCCCCGCGCACCATGGCGGCCTTCAACGCCTACGGTGGCACCGCGGACCGCTCGAGCACCAACGCGCCCGGCGATGAGAGCGCCTCAGCCAGCCGCCCACGAGGAACACGCGCGATATACGACGCCCCGCCAGCTAGCACACCGTAACGAGGTCGCCGCGCACAAGGAGGCTGCCGGAAAAGATCGGGAGCAGCGAGATAAATATCTCGTCGGCGACACCCTCGCCGGCGCCCTATAAATAGCCCCCCTCCCGCTCTCAATCGGCCACACCATCCACCCGGTGAGCACCGCCCTTTCCCAGAACACGCGGAGCTCCCCTCTGTTCCTCCCCTCTCCACCTCCTCCTCTCCCCATTCCGATTGCCCCCAATTCGGAATCTTGAGGCCGCCGGCGGAGCTCCTGTTAGGTCGAAGCGTTCCTGGCGGACGAGCCATTCCGGAGTGGGATAGGCAGGTCAGTGAGAATCCTCGTCACTCAAGCTCTCATTTCCCCTCCTTTTTCCCTTCGACTTCCCTCTGTGTTACCCCGTCACCGGAAGGGCGCCGCCGAAGCTCTGCCGCAACGCCACCACCGCGGAGGCACCGCTCCACCACCACCCTGGGCGACGCTGTCTCGTTTGGAGTAGAAGTGGGGACCCAATAAGCCCCGCACGGCGGGCCTTGAGCAAGCTCCTGGCCGCTTGGCGGTCCGTGAACCCGCCCGCCTGGGGTGTCGACGGCGAGAACGGGATGGAGACCCTACCCCGTCAACTTTCATCCACGTCGTCATGCCAGGGCGAATCGGACAACGGCACGTGGCCCGTCTCGTCCAACGACGTCCCGCGCCGTTACGTCCTACGTGGACGAATCCCTCGGCCCACAGTGCCACCTGGTAGACTCATGTGGCGCCCCGAGGACCCACCAGTCAGGCACACAGCGCATCAATACAAAGCTGGGTACACTACTGTAATTGTTAGGTACACCCGATTAGTGTACACCGAGAGCTAGAAAACCTATTTCCCATGCCCAGAAAATTCCCAGAAAATTTCACCCACCGTCACTACACCCGCACCAGATTTTGCGAAGACCAAAATTTCACCCCTTCTTTCAGGTACGAACAAATGCACAATTTGATTTTTGGTTACTTCAAGACAATATACCATATAAACAATGCTATTTTCTTATTGTTGTAGGATTGTGTTGGCTGTATTGATGGAACTCATGTACCAATGATACTTCCACTAGATCAGCAAGAACCATATCGGAATAGAAAGCAAACAATATCTCAGAATATGATGGTGGCATGTGACTTCGATCTAAAATTTGTACATGTACATCCCGGGTGGGAGGGATCAGCTTCAGATGCAAGGGTTCTACATGATGCACTTAACCATGGCTTTGAAGTGCCTGCTGGTAAATTTTTCCTTGTAGATGCAGGTTATGCAAACACACCACAATTTCTTGCGCCATATCGTGGAACAAGATATCATTTAAAGGAACAAGGAAAGGCTAAGCAAAAGCCTCGAAATTACAAAGAATTGTTCAATCTTCGACATGCACAGCTACGGAACCATATTGAGCGAGCAATTGGCATATTAAAAATGAGGTTTCCTATTCTTAAAACTGGTGCACACCACCCGGCTACTAAACAAGTGGACATATCAGTTGCTTGTTGTGTTCTACACAACTTCATACGCTTACACAACGGAGATATGCGCTGGCCATGTAACTCCAATGTTGAAATTGATCCAAAGCAGATTGTTGATGTGCCAGATGGAGATCTGAAGTATAATGGTGATATACAAGCATTCAATAACTCCAGAGAAGCTGGGAATCAAAAGCGAGATGACATAGCACGAAGGATGTGGGATAAGTACAAGGCAAGAAGGACTTAGTAACATTGTATTTACTGATGTAACCTCAGGGTCATTGCAGCCCTTGTACTGCTACTTAACAGCTTAATATATTCTACTTGTTTACAAAAGCATCTGGCACCTGGTTAACAAAAGCTCCCAGTCTAATGCATGAGTACATGCTAATATAAACATCAGGGTCATTGCAGCCCTTGTACTACTACTTAAGAATATATTCTACTTTTTTACATAAGCATCTGCCACCTGGCAAACAAAAGCTCCCAGTCTAGTGCAAAAGTACATGCTGCCACCTATCTAATCATGAAACAAATCCTGAAGGTTTGTTTGCGCACGCCCAATTTCCTTTTTAAGCCAAGACAACCGTATGTCATCCGTAGAAAATGATAAGAATACTTCCCTGTTCTCCTTGCATTTGAAGATGTCGGATGCCATCAATATTTCTCCCATCTGTAGACCGTCTAAGCGTTCAACCATACTGACACACTTGTTGATGCTGTATGGATCCTCCAATTTCTTCTCCTCAATAGCAGCAAATCGATCTATTTCTACCTTTTTCAATTTAAGGTATCTCTCATGAAATCCATCATCCGGGCGAGCAACTTTGGTCTTTTGTTTCTTATTACCACGTCGAGAATCAGATTCCTCTGTATGCTTGCGTGTGGAGGTAGGTGCAGCTTGTGGATGAGGGACATGATTAGATGAAAGCTGCGAAAAATCCAAATCTGCCTGCTCAGTCTCTTCATCAAGATGAAACTGCAGATCTGATTCACCCGGAGCATTTAACGTTGGAGATGGCGAGTCATTTGTGTCAGCCACTTGTGTTGTGTTTGTTGATGGAAATAACACATTCTTTGCTTTGCTTGCATAATGGTCCATGCCTTGACGGGTTCTCCCTTCGGCGTGACGACCTGCAGAATGACATGCAACAAAAAAATTATGAAATTTAAGAAATCAATGGTAAAGGCAACTAAAAATGTACAGAATATGCAAGCCTCACCATCGTACAGTGAAGATAAAGCATCATAATATGGGAATGACCTATCTTGCCAATGAAGAGCGTCCTTATTGTTCTGGTGAGCAGTAAAACTAGCCCAAACACTTGCAGGTGCAGTCACCATCATTCGCTCATTATCCCATCCAAATCCACTTTCAGCCAACAAATCTTTAACACTACGGTATGCTTTCTTCAAGTCCAGCTCCGGCTGTTTGACTTGGTTAACACAATATGATGTACCAAACTTTGCATTCACGCTACGAACAATGTTTGTCCATGCTTCCTTACTCCAAGCATTATGTGTTCTAAAACCTGGCACATCATGTTCCTTTAAAAGATCAATAAGGAATAGTTTCATTTGGTGACTCCATCTGGCTCTTTTAGTGGTCCCAAAATTCACTGCGAGTAATAGATTACATAGACTCTGTTTGAGCAGGAATTTGCAACTACAAATTATAGACAGGGCGGTGAATCTAAAATGAGAAGAAGCATTGTTGGGGAGGGGCCCTCGCCAAGGGACCCCCCAGTAGCTCCTGGGCCCGAAAACAATACCTCCGCAGGCGCGGAGGGCGGCAAAGACCAAAACGACACCTCCGCAGGCTCGGAGGGCGGCAAAGGCCAAGGCGACACCTCCGCAAGCGCGGAGGGCGGCAGAGGCCAAGGTGACACCTCCGCAGGCGCGGAGGGCGGCAGAGGCCAAGGTGACACCTCCGCAGGTGCGGAGGGCGGCCAGACACCTCCGCAGCGCGGAGGGCGGCAGGTGACACACCTCGCGGGGCGCGGAGGGCGGCAAAGACCAAAACAACACCTCCGCGGCGCGGAGGGCGGCAAGACCGGGACGGCGCCCCTGCGGACACGGAGGACGGCGCGTCGGAGGCGAGCGCCCGCAACCGCGAGGGCAACCCGGTGAGAGGAAGACCCCGCCAACGTAGGGGCTGCGGAGCCCGGGAAGACTCACGGCTGAGTGGCGGCGCAAGAGGGGCGGAACCCTAATGAAGCCCTAGGCGTGCCAGGACTAGTGCTTTTACCCTTTTGTCCCTGTTAGGGATTGTACCGGTTTGCCCCTATGCGGGCCCTAGATGTAAGTGGCAAGTGTGCCGTGTCCTGATTTGTAACTACAGTAACAACCAACCGTATGCCTATAAATACGGACCGACAGGACGTATGAAGGGGACGGTTGGTAAGAACTTTTATGACCTATCAATCAAAAAGGCAACTTCTTGGGATCATCACTTTTGTCCACGTCACGCTTGTCTCCACCTGACTCACCCCTGTGGTGGGCCCTCGCTCCCCCTCCCGCCATCCACGTGGAGAAGGCTAAGGGGGGCAGGTGCCTTACCCCGATTGGCGCCGTCCGTGGGGATCGACACGAAAAGCCATGCCAGCTAGTACCCGAAGCAGCGCGAGGGGTCCCGAACACCCGCCGGCCGGAGGAGGGCCGCCCCCCCCACACGGGCCCAACCCCGCCGACCGGACCCCCGCGAATGGACCGCAGCCCTAGCCCCTCGGGGGTCGGAGGGCGTTGCTCCCACCCACGCCGAGGGGCAGGGGCCGAACCCCTCCTCGATCGGGGGCGCCGGCCGCGGGGCCCCTCAATCAAACGTGGATCCGAGGCGCCAGCGGCCCAAGGACCCAACCAATAGCCACGGAGCCGCATCCGGGCGGGGCTCGGTGGTGCGGCAGCCATCGCGCCCGGCCGCACCGGTGCGGGGGACGTCGTCTGAGGACTCGAAGGGTTTGTCGAGGGGTTCACTGAGGATGACGAGGACGAGGAAGCGGCCGGAACAGCAGCCCTCGAAACGCTACAGGCACAGATCGCTGAGAAGCGCAGACAGTTGGAGACCCTCGACAGGAGGCAACGCCTCCGCACCATCGAGGATCAGGCCGGCGCGGCCAGGGGCAGCTCGGCGTGGTTGGAGCAGCAGGTGGCGGCCGCGCGACGAGGTGCGGGGCCTGAACAGGGCCTCGCAGCACCATCCACCGCCGCCTCCGCCCCCACCCCCGATCATCCCCGTACCCTCCCACCCGAGACCTCCCCACATCAGCCCCGGAGCGGCGGCCCCGCGCGACGGCCTCTACCAGCAAAACCCACCGGTCTACGCTGACAACCGTCGTCGGGAGGCGCACCAGCCTCCGCGAACCACACACTACGACCCCGCATCACCACTCTCATTCGCCCTCCAGCTGGCGGAGTGGCCTCCCTCCTACAGTCAGCAACACCTACCAAGATACACTGGGCAGTCGGACCCACGACAGTTCATTATGTCATACGAGGCTGCAGTGGCGGCGGCCGACGGAAATGAGTCCACCATGGCGAAGTCGTTCGTCATAGTGGCAAGGGAGCTCGCGCAAGCATGGTATTCAACCCTACCCCCCGCCACAATCAGCAGCTGGGCGGAGCTCCGGTCAGCTCTCCAGACCAATTTCAAAGGCGTGGACCCGGGGACTGCAAACTCCACCGAACTCCTCAGCGTCATCCAAAAGCCTACCGAGCCCCTAAAAGACTGGTGGCGGAGGTTCCTCCATACTAAGGCTAGAACAGAGGGGGTAAGCGACCAGAGTGTCATCATGGCGGTCCTCGCATGCATAAGGCCAGGGCCATGCCATTCAAAAATCGAAAGGAAGCAGCCCAAGACCCTCGCCGAGCTCCACGATATAATGGAGAAATACTGCCGGGCTGACACCAGCCATAAAGCCAAGGTCGACGCTTTCCGTCCACAACCCTCACAACCCCATACCCCCCAACAGAGGCCGCAGAGGTCGGAGCACCTCAGCTACCCAGACCGCAACAGAGTGGCCGCAATTGACATCGCCCCGCCTCCCGAACAAAGGGCGAACCCTCCCGCCAGACCAACCTATCAACCAAGGGACCAACGTCCATACAACCAGCGCGACGAACGGGGGTCGTCGCAGCAAAAACAGCCCTATTGCCACTATTGCGGGGTGGACAAGGGCCACTTTACAAAGCAGTGTCCATATTTTGCAAAAGGCAAAGAATACATGGATAGCCAGCTGGCTTCCCAGCAAACCAACCGCCAAATCAACCACACCAGAAGACCAGCGCAACCCCCGCGGCACTACCACTATTCTTACACCTCGCCAAACTACGCAACCCCGTCTATACCAGGCTTCAGCTACCCAGCTTTCAATCAGCCCCCGTACAGCTACAGTCCTCACAATCAGCCCCGCTACGGCGGCCAAGCCTACACAGTAACACACCCACCGGATACCCAAAACCAGTTCCAGCCTAACCCCAAGTTACCACCACCCCCCCCAATCCCAACCCTACCCCCGCCACCACCCCCACCACCCCCGTAAAGCAAGAAATGCCAACCACGCTAAACAACCCCACCTCCGCTTACGGCGAGATCCCGGCCATCTCGGGGGGTCAAATGAGGACCACGGCAACAAACGACAGAGGAAAGAGCACTATCGCAGGGTCCACCATGTGGCCACAGAAGGCCCCCATAAGAATAGCCAGTGGTCTCACGTCCCAATCACTTTCAGTGCAGCAGACATGAGGCTAAAGGACTACCCGCACACCGATGCGATGGTAATCAAGACAGCTGTCGCGGGATGGATTGTAAACAAAATCTTGGTCGACACAGGAAGCTCCGCTGACATTCTGTTCACCTCCACCTTCGATCGCATGAGACTCGACCGTAACCTCCTGGAGCCCGCGGGAAACCCTCTCTTCGGATTCGGGGGTCAGCAGGTCAGAGCAATAGGCAAGATAACCCTCCCAGTCACGTTCGGGGATCAGCCCCACCCTCGAACAGAAAACATAACCTTCGACGTGGTGGACATGCATTACAACTACAACGCAATTTTTGGGAGAGGTCTTATCAACACATTTGCAGCAGTAATCCACCCGGGCTATCTCTGCATGAAAATGCCGTCAATCGCCGGGGTCATAGCGGTTTTTGGCGATCAGGACCTCGCAAGAACCGCAGAAGGGGCAGTTGCCCCGGGGCAGAGGAACGTTCACGCCCTTGAACAAGACAGGGAGGACAAAGAGGAAAACGAAAAGAAAGAGAAAGAGGACCCCGAGGAGGATCAGCACAAACCTCCGCGCGCCCAACCAATAGAGGAAACGAAACAAATCAGACTCTTCCCGAACGATGAGACCAGGGTAGTAACCATCTCCGCAGTGCTGGACCCCGAATTCGAAGCTAACCTCACCCATTTCCTCCGCGACCACTGCGACGTTTTCGCCTGGTCGGCCGAGGACCTGCAGGGCGTAGACCGTCACATCATCGAGCATAAGCTCAATATTCGCGAGGGAGCAACCCCGTGCAAGCAGAAACTCCGCCAAATGTCCGAAGAAAGAAAGCAGGCAGCACAAGTCGAGGTCAACCGCCTCCTAGATGCTGAAGTGATAAGACCGGTGAAGTGCCCAACATGGCTATCCAATGTGGTCCTGGTCAAAAAACAAAGCCTCTCCAAGGACAAGGCAGAACCTCCGAGATGGAGGATGTGTGTGGATTTCACAAGCCTCAACAAAGCCTGCCCGAAGGATGACTTCCCCCTACCCCGCATCAGCACACTTGTAGATGCAGCAGCGGGGTGCGAAATGCTATCGCTGCTCGACTGCTTCTCAGGATACCACCAAATTTGGATGAACAAAGAGGACGAGGAAAAAACCAGCTTCATAACCCCCTCCGGCACATACTGTTTCAGAAGGATGGTAGAAGGCCTCAGGAACGCGGGGTCCACGTTCGCGAGGATGACCGCGGAGGTCCTCGCGGACGACGATGTAATCTCCGCCTATGTCGACGACATTGTCGTACAGAGCAAGCTCCGGTCAGATCACATCTTAGACCTCGAAAGGGCTTTCCTAAAGCTCCGCGGGGCCAGACTCAAATTAAACCCCGCGAAGTGCGTCTTCGGGGTCAGTAAAGGAAAACTGCTCGGATGCCTAGTCTCTGCAAGAGGCATCGAGGCTAACCCAACCAAGATCCAAGCTATAACCAAGATGGAACCTCCGACAAATAGGAAGCTGGCACAACGCCTCGCAGGCCGCATGGCCTCCCTGAGCAGATTCATCTCCAGATCCACAGAGCGGGGACTCCCTTTCTTCCAGATCCTGAGAGCATCCGAACCTTTCAACTGGGGCCCGGTACAACAGCAGGCCTTCGACGACCTCAAACACTACCTCCTCAACCTGACAACCCTCGCAACACCGGAGCCCGGCGAAGGCCTCCTGCTCTACGTGGCAGCCTCGCCGCACGCAGTCAGCGCAGTCCTCGCTAAGGAAGTCACGGATCAACATCAAGTACGACAGCTCCCCATCTACTACGTGTCAGAGGTTCTTGAGGGCCCAAAAGCCAACTACACAGAGCTAGAGAAGGTAGCCTACGCCGTGGTTATGGCCGCGAGGAAACTCAAGCACTACTTCCAGTCACATGAGATCACAGTACCCTCCTTCTTCCCGCTAGAGAACATTTTCAGAAACCCCGAGTCGGTAGGAAGGATAGCCCGATGGGCAACAGAGCTGGGCGACCACGCAATAAAGTTCGTGGGCCGAACGGCAATCAAGTCCCAAGCCCTCGCAGATTTCGTTGCAGACTGGACCCCCGACGTACACAACCAAGCTGCGAAGTTGGACCCAATCTGGATAGCATACACCGACGGAGCCTGGGGCTCCGCAGGAGCGGGGATCGCAGCCATACTCATCTCACCATCCGGTGTCAAGCTCCGCTACGCGGCGAGGCTAGAATTCCCATGCACCAACAACATCGCAGAATACGAGGCAGCCATCCTGGCCCTGAACAAGCTCCGAGCTCTATCAGCAAGAAGGGCCATCATCGTAATCAGACTCGAAGTCGCGGTCGGGCCATGTCGAGAAAAGTTGCAAAGCTAGAAACCCAGAGCTGCAGAAGTACCTCATCAGGGTCCGAAAAACAGAGGCCTTTTTCTTGGGCATCACAACGAAAACCATAGCAGGCAGGGACAACGGCGAGGCAGACGAACTAGCGAAGGCAGCAGCAGCACAGGGCCAGTTACCCCCGGACGTGTTCTATGAAATCCTCACAAAACCATCCGTCGAAGGATCCCCACCATCAGCAAAGTTTGTGAACGCCATCACAAGCGAAGATTGGAGGGCCCCAATCATCGCCTACATCAAAGGCCACCTCGAACCCGAGTCAAAAGAAGAAGAAAAGAGGATAGCGCAGAACTTGAGGGGATACAGAATGATTGACGAGCAGCTATACAAAGCATCAGTTACAGCACCATGGCTCAAGTGTATCTCCGCTCCCGAGGGAAGGGTAATACTCGCGGAGGTGCACGGAGGCGTCTGCGGCTCGCACAGCGGCCCCCGCGCGTTAGTCGGAAAAGTGTTCAGACAGGGCTTCTATTGGCCCACCGCCCTAAGTGACGCGAGAACCTCGTGAAACGCCGCGAAGGCTCGCCCGACTCCGCACCCCACCACTCAAACCTCCCCGGCGCCAACCACCCCAATCTGCCCGACTTGGCCGCTTCAACGGTGGGGGATCGACCTCGTCGGGCCAATGCCAGCAGCACCGGGGAACCTCCGCTATGCGGTTGTAGCCA
This sequence comes from Hyparrhenia diplandra, assembly GCA_015847255.1. Classification (NCBI taxonomy): domain Eukaryota; kingdom Viridiplantae; phylum Streptophyta; class Magnoliopsida; order Poales; family Poaceae; genus Hyparrhenia; species Hyparrhenia diplandra. Next base: position 68,279 of record JADLZK010010767.1, on the reverse strand, counting down.
TTGAGTACTTCATGAAATGGATCTAAGCCCGCCCCCTCGCGACAATAACCTTGCGCTCGGTGCAAAAGTTCTTCTGGCAGCAGATCATATGCCGCTTCGGGGTCCCAAGAGAGATTACAGTCGACAACGGCACTCAGTTTGATTGTGAGGCGTTCAAACAATTCTGCTCCTAGATTGGAACCAAGATATGCTTTGCCTCCGTCAGGCACCCCCAGTCCAACGGCCTCGTCGAGAGGGCCAACGGTGTCATCCTCCAGGGCATCAGCTCAAAAATCCAAGGCAAGCCAAGGGGCACCTGGGCAGACCATCTTACACCAGTAGTCTAGTCGCACAACACCTCCGAATGCAGAGCAACAAAGTTCACCCCGTTCAAGCTGCTGTTCGGGGAAGAGGCCGTGCTGCCAGAGGAGCTTACTCATGGCTCGCCCAGAACAACCCTCGCGCCGGCCGAGGAGAACCCCGCGATCACAAAAGACCTTGTGGAGGAGACCCGCAATCAAGCCGTCCTCAACCTCCACTCGTACCAACAAGAAACCTGCAAGTGGCGCAACAAAAAAATCAGACCCCGTAACCTCGCCGTCGGTGACTTCGCGCTCATCAGGAAGCAAAACGCTCAGATGGCAGGAAAGTTCGTCGCCAAATGGTCAGGGCCTTTCCTCGTCACGAGGTCAACAAGACCAGGCACATACCACCTCCAAGATCTCGAAGGAAACGACCTCCCACATACATGGAACATTGACGACCTCCGCAAGTACTACCCTTAGCGGCGCCTCACCTCGGCGTTCGCGAGCTGTAAGACCTCCCTTTTTGATGTTTTCCATTTCTCTTTCCTTTTGCAAGCTTTTGTAAGACTTTATCATGTAACCGGGGCTGCACTCTTTTTCCTCGCGAAGGGGCGTGGGGTTTTTTAATGAGGCAGCACCCCATCTTCATTAATATATGCAGAACGTTCCCCCCGAAAAACTTGTCTCCATGTGTATCTCAACAAGGCAAAACACCGAAAAGGGTGAAGTGCCAACACTCCACCCTCATCGGCAGATCCCGAAGGCAATGATTGGCCGTGCAAGGGGCTTGACATCTACCTTCGCTCCAGCACGGGCCAAACATACAAGGGGCTCGCAAAAATCACAACCCCGCTGCGGACCCCGAGTATGGGCCGCGCGGAGGTACAAAAAGACGCGCACCCTGGCAAACCACGCCAGGGGCTCAAAAAACACAACCCCGCTGCGGACCCCGAGTATGGGCCGCGCGGAGGTACAAAAAGACGCGCACCCTGGCAAACCACGCCAGGGGCTCAAAAAACACAACCCCGCTGCGGACCCCGAGTATGGGCCGCGCGGATGTACAAAAAGACGCGCACCCTGGCAAACTACGCCAGGGGCTCGCAAAACGCAACCCCGCTGCGAACCCCGAGTATGGGCCGCGTGGAGGTACAAAAAGACGCGCACCCTGGCAAACTACGCCAGGGGCTCGCAAAACGCAACCCCGCTGCGAACCCCGAGTATGGGCCGCGCGGAGGTACAAAAAGACGCGCACCCCGGGAAACTACGCCAGGGGCTCGCAAAACGCAACCCCGCTGCGAACCCCGAGTATGGGCCGCGCGGAGGCACAAAAAACCGCGCACCCTGGCAAGCCACGCCAGGGGTTCGCAAAACGCAACCCCGCTGCGGATCCCGAGTATGGGCCGCGCGGAGGTACAAAAAGTCACGCACCCTGGCAAACCACGCCAGGGGCTCGCAAAACGCAACCCCGACGCGAGCCCTGCTTAGGGGCTGCACGAGGGTACCAAAACCAGGGCCCACCATGTGCCCCGCATTGAACATCCCCACCAACAAAAGGACCGACACTTTACTACCCCTGACGGCCAAGGACACCCAACTACCCCCCTCGCGGGTCACTTAAAGACGACACCCCGCCGTACAACCCCGCACCGCTATAAAACCCGCCCACGCAACACAAACACATCACAAAACCCACAAGCCAAAAAGGGAGACACCACAGGAAAGCAATGCCTCCAGAACTAGAATATCCCCGCTCTTACAAAGCAAGCCGCCACAAGCCTCAACATACCCAGCACAACGCCCACAACCCCGACACTGCAATGGAAAATGTAAAACAGCAGCAACTAGCAGCGCAACAAGGTCTCCCCGCGCACATTGCCACCAGAGCCAGCCAGCAGACCCGCTCGCTTGAATCCATCGCTCAGCGCTACCCACCTCTCGAAGATGGGCACCGCAATGGAGAATGTAACATCCTCCCAAGCGGCGAGGCGCCAAAGGAATCAAAGTTCCGGCAACAGTGCTCCGAGAACCTGCCCACACAAGAACCTCGCGCACAACGCAGAGCTGCAGCACGAGCCCTCCGGAGACCCAGCGGCGCAAGAACACGTGCCGCTGCGGCGCAGGTCCCCGCGCCAGCCACTCCTCCACATGAAGGGCATTCAGCACAAGTTTCCGAACCGCCACCTCGACACCACATCGACCAACTCGGAGCCACCTCGACACCTCGCAGCGCGCGGCCAACCCCGCGCATAGGTAGAAATAGGAAGCATCAGGAAAAGCCACCTAGCAGGCAACCCTGCTTAACCTAGAAACCCAGGGTAACCTTGGGCAATCTAGTAGAGAAGCTTAGCTAGTCGGTTTCCTCCCTCCGCAAGAAGGGAAAGCATTGCAGAAAGCGGATGAACCTCGCTTAAAATATGTACCTCCGTGATCAGGCAATGGAAAAACTGTCGTCTTGCCCTCAACTAAAACCTCCGCGAAAGAGCGAGCCTCGCTAAAAGAAGCAGGGGGCGTCGCTGCGCAACTAAAACCTCCGCAAAAGAGCGAGCCTCGCTAAAAGAAGCAGGGGGTGTCGCTGCGCAACTAAAACCTCCGCGAAAGAGCGAGCCTCGCTAAAAGAAGCAGGGGGCGTCGTTGCGCAACTAAAACCTCCGCGAAAGAGTGAGCCTAGCTAAAAGAAGCAGGGGGCGTTGCTGCGCAACTAAAACCTTCGCGAAAGAGCGAGCCTCGCTAAAAGAAGCAGGGGGCGCCGCTGCGCAACTAGAATCTCGGCAAATAAGCCCCGCAAATCAAAACAGGCCCACGACAAGTCTACAACAACCCCGCAAAGGGGGGCCAAGATTACAACAGCCCGCGAAGGGGCGACAAAGTATACAACAACCCCGCGATGGGGGAACAAGTCCACAACAACCCCGCGATGAGGGATCAAGTTTACAACAGCCCCGCGAAGGGGGGACAAAGTTACAACAGCCCCGCGAAGGAGCGAGCCCGAGCCAAAAAATACCCCTAACCGCAAACGGCGCTAGCAAGGTCCGCGATCTAGCCCTCCAACACGTCTTCCACAAGAATCCCCGCCACACGCTCCACGAACTCCGCCACGTCAACCACCTCGACTTCAAGAGGATCACCACAAACCCCGCCACCCACCACACAGCCATCCATCTCCTCCTCCTCAGGCAAACTTAGCGGCCCCCACAAAAGGGGCGGGGCCCTCACAAGTGGGAGCGGCCCCGATAGGACCCGGCGGCGGAAAACTCTCCGCAAATCACGGGGTCTTAGCTCCACAGGCTCAGGCTTAGGCACAACCACAGCACCCCCTGCATCCACCTCGAAACCAACCTCGCCGAGCGCAATGGCGACAGCCTCCTCGTCCCCAAGGTCGTCGTCCATCAAAACCAAGGATGGCCCCGCCCCAAACAGCACTCGCTCCACCTGGCGATCCGTCAGATCGTAACCACGCCAAAACATCCCGGCGGCTGGTTATTCGCGTCATACCGCCGAGTCGCGCCCACCAAAAGGCCTCGAAACTAAGCCCCGGACGTTTCATCATGGCATGAACCCAGGTCTCCCCGGAGATGAAAATGTCTTGGTAGTTCATCATCAACGGAACAATGTTGAGCACCTCCCGCGCAGGCCCCGCGGGATCCTGCGCGGTAGAAGCAAGGGTTAGAAAACACGTATCTAAAAAGCCCACCCCCCGACCCACAACATCAAAACAAAACAGCCATAAGAGACCGGCAAAATAGCAGCGCATTTAGACTTAGTCAGCCACACAACTCAGTCAACACACCAATCGCTTATCCGAACAACGGTACACGTTAAGCATGTTTACAAAACCCACGACGGGGCGCCCTAACTCCTACACGCCTCGCAGGGCATCATTCAACCGAGGTCTCAACCTGGCCGGTAGAGGCGGGCCCCGATCCAGTCACGCCATCCTCGGATTGCGTCACGGGGTGGGCGGTGGCGACCCCCCCGGCGGAGGCACCATCGCCAGCACCTACTTCGTCTTGTTCAACCCCCGCGTCGATCGCGGCAAGGTCCGCATCCTCCGGGGTCTCGCCTCCCTCGGCAGCTTCCTCTCCCTCGGCCTCCATCGCAGCGGCCAGAGCCTACATGACAGAAACTATGGTCGGTCGAAGGTAAAAACAACTCAACAAAGCATGGGAGTAACTAGGAAAAACCTGTACCCGCGTAGTTACAGCCTGAGCCTCCTCCATAGCCGCATCATGCCCATGATCCAGGAAAAACTTCTTCAAAAACCGCTGAGCCAAATAGCGGAGATCGGCGTCCTCACGCACCCGGCCCATGTCCTCCTTCTTAGGGAACTTGAGTTTTCGGGGCTCGGCGAGATGGGGACACCCCGCGGATCGGAGAGTGTCCGCCAGCGCGAGCACCCCCACAAAACCGCCGTAGTCCGCCGCGTTGTGCACAATAGGCGTCACACCGGAGAAAGTCGCTTTCGGCCACTCTCCGACGGCCGCAGGCTCCACGGGAGGCAGCGGGGCCGAGCCTAAGCTCCCCGCGGCAGCAAGTATGCTGTCGAAGGTTTCCTTCACCGACGACATCTCCGCCAGCCAGGCCGAGTCGCGGGCAGAAAGCCTTTTCTCCAACTCCGTAACCCGCCGCAGGGCGGCCTCCTCGCGCTCCTTGGCCTCCCGCGCTTCGGTGACCAGATCAACGTTGCGCTCCGCGGTCTCGACAACGTCGGCGTACGCCTTCTCAAATTTTTCATGAAGGGCAGCATAGGCCTCCGTCTGCTTCTTCAGGTCCGTCTGAGCAGCGCCGCCGGCCTCGGCACGCTCAACCTCGCCGGCCCTCCTGCGGAGGGTCTGCGTCGTCGCCGCCGTCGCGGCGCCAGCGCGACCGCCGCCCGCACGCGCCAACACGGGATCTCCGCGGCCTTCACCGCAATATCCTCCTCGAGCTCGGCGGGAGCGGAAGGACAGCCGGTGCTCGGCCTCCGAATCCGCAGACACGCCCGTACACCGCGCCCGAAGCGCCGTTCAGCCTCGTTCGACTCGAACGAGCACTCCTTTGATATCGGGGCCCGTGTACGTCGACCCCGGAATCACCGGCGAGACCTCCTCCGCAAACCGGGAGCCGACGACGCGGCGGCGTCCGTGGGCTCGCTTCCCACCGAGCCCCGTGTCATCAATCTCCCCATCGATCTCCCGCCCCGACCAGGATATGGCACCGCGCGCGGTCGGCCGGGCCCGGCAGGACCGGAGGGGCATCACGAAGGGGGGCCGCAACGCGCCCACCCGACGCCGGGATCAACGCCGACTTCCCGGTGTCGACCACCTACGGTCGAAGGAGCCTCCGAGTCAGCCAACCCCCGCCGGGCACCGGTGCAGCCCGGTCGGTTCAACCCTCGCTACATGAGGGAATCCACCGCCTTCTCTTGCGCAACCGGGGGAAACCCGGTCCTCGGCCAACCCGCCTATCATCCTCCTCGCTCTCGCTCGAGCTGCTGATGTCTTGCACAAGTGCGAACGCCCCCGCCCCTTGATCGGGGGCGCCCGCTGCCGAGCCCCGCCCCGGCCGCGCGGCGTGCCGGCTCCCACATCCGGTCGGGCCGCCGCGCGCCCGGGCCTCCGCCGCGCCCAGCGCGACCCCGGGCGGGCCGTCGGGCGCCGCAGGACCCCGCTTCCTCCGCTGCTTCTTCGTGGCAGCCGCCTCCACATCCTCCAGCGCTGGCCAATCAGAGTAGTAAAAACCAAACCGGTCGAACACCCGGTTTAGCCGATGGCGCGACCCAAGAGCCATCCTTATCTTCTTCAGCTCCGCCTCCTCGCACTTCCCTACCAGCTCCTCGGTCCGCGTCTCGACCTCGACAAGAACTCGGCCGCCGGCCGCTTTCCGTGAGCTGGACCGCTGAATCTGGTGCTCCCAGAGGGTGTCGAAGTCCAACACAGGGGACTTCAAATCCAGCCCTCGTAGCTTGTCAACGTCCTCCACCGCCGGCCAGGCCTACGACGCCGACAGGGGAACAACCCTCGCAGCGACGAATTCTTCCACCAGATCGCGCCCCGTCAGGTAACGCGACATGTTGGTCAACATCACCTGTTGATCCGCCAAGGCATTCGTCCCTGCCCACTGCCCTTCCGGCGGATCTCCAAGATTGCGCAGAGCCCCGCACAGCTCCGGAGCCTCCGGAAGCTCGTAGTAGAACCACCGCGACAGCCAGTCCGCAGACCATTTGCTCCTCTGGGCCTGAACGGGCAACTGGCGACCGGCGCGATACGCGAAGGTATACACCGCGTACTGCGCCAGCTGCTGCACCCCCTGCGAAGTCCCCAAAGGGCGAGGCTGCGGGTGCACGCGATGGGTGTAGAGGAAGGCATCCACATCCGGCTCCAGACCCTGCGAACGGCAGGCCCAGACGAAGATGGAGAGCTTGGTGAAGCAGGCGGGGTTGAGCTGGTGAAACCGGAGCCCAAGCCGCTTTAAAACCTCCAGGACAAACTCCGCCACCGGGAAGCGCAGCCCCGCGGTGAAGAACTCCGCAAAAACAACAACCTCGTTGTCGTGGGGCGCCGGGATGCGCACCTCGTGCGGAGGCCGGGCCCTCGCACGCACGAGGTATCCCGACTCTTCATACTCCTTCAACTCCTCTTCCCCAACCTTGCTAAGGGGAAAGAGCAAGGTAGGGGAGGTCTCCTTTGGCTTCCCCCTCGTGACCTCCGCAGTCTTCGACGCCATCACCAACACGGCACCACCAGAACCCTCGCAAATCAGGCACCCCGGAACGCTCGAACCCCGCAAGCAGACCAGAACAAAAGCACGCGTGCGCGCAAGCGAGAGGAGCAAGGGGCAGACGTAAGCGACAGCCTAAGTAAAAAGTGAGAGCACAAGGTTTCACCGCGATTACGGCAGCAGCTATTTATAGGAGCCGGCAATCTCACCGGGAACGGACCCCGAGGGCACTGGGATTGGACGCCACGTGCCCCGACGGTTCACCTTCAACGATCTAGATTCAACGCAACAGCGCAACCGCCACACCCCCAGAAAACGTCACACGTGGCAAGGTTAAAACCTCAACCGGCCCAGCAGCAACTAGGGCGTCGCTGGCGAGGGAGGCCCCGCAAAGGCCGCATCCGCCCGCGGGCCCCCCCCTCTCTCTTAAAAATTCGTTGCTCTGGCCCGACAACACGGACCAAACCCCGAGGGGCTCTTGTTGGGAGGGGCCCTCGCCAAGGGACCCCCCAGCTCCCGGGCCCGAAACAATACCTCCGCAGGCGCGGAGGGCGGCAAAGACAAAGCGACACCTCCGCAGCCCTCGGAGGGGCGGCAAAGGCAAAGGCGACACCTCCGCAAGCGCGGAGGGCGGCAGAGGCCAAGGTGACACCTCCGCGGCGCGGAGGGCGGCAGAGGCCAAGGTGACACCCTCCGCGGCGCGGAGGGCGGTAGAGGCCAGGGTGACACCTCCGCGGGGCGCGGAGGGCGGCAAAGACCAAAACAACACCTCCGCAGCGCGGAGGGCGGCAAGACCGGGGCGGTGCCCCCGCGGACACGGAGGGGACGGCGCGTCGGAGCGCGCCCCTCAACCGCGAGGGGCAACCCGGTGAGAGGAAGACCCCGCCAACGTAGGGGGCTGCGCGGGCCCGGGAAGACTCACGGGCCGAGTGGCGGCGCAAGAGGGGCGGAACCCTAATGAAGCCCTAGGCGTGCCAGACTAGTGCTTTTACCCTTTTGTCCCTGTTAGGGATTGTACCGGTTTGCCCCTATGCGGGCCCTAGATGTAAGTGGCAAGTGTGCCGTGTCTTGATTTGTAACTACAGTAACAACCAACCGTATGCCTATAAATACGGACCGACAGGACATATGAAGGGGACGGTTGGTAAGAACTTTTATGACCTATCAATCAAAAAGGCAACTTCTTGGGATCATCACTTTTGTCCACGTCACGCTTGTCTCCACCTGACTCACCCCTGTGGTGGGCCCTCGCTCCCCCTCCCGCCATCCATGTGGCGAGGGCTAAGGGGGGCAGGTGCCTTACCCCACAAGCATCACCTGGTTCGGGGATATTTTCTGTAGACCAGTGCACATCGTCAGCACCATGAGACAACTGTGATTGGAAGTGATGGTGTTCTTTATCAGACAAAGTGTGTGGATCAACCACATTAATCTGAGTGGATCCTTTCCACGGCATGAGTACCCTTGCAATAAAATAAAGTATATTAGATGAATTAGGCATATAAAATATGGTACAATAAAGTACCCTGCATCATTTCAATCAATTTGTTCTGCTTTTATGTTTCTGCTTGTAGCTGCAGGGTCCAGATGCTAAGAGCAGCTCCCCTTGTCTGCTCGCTGCACCCATCCCCACCTCCGAATCCTCATCTTCCATGGGTACAGCCTGTTCGAGGAGCGCCGCGGCTGCAACTACGATCGGGCGCGACACAGCGGCACCGGCGCACGGCATGGTTGAGACTGCGGCCACCGCGATGGCGCTGGGGCAGGGCTGGGGCGAGCGGCGCGTCGGCAGCAGATGCCGCTGGGGCCTCGGCCCTCGGGATTCCGTAGGGTCGCATGGGGAGCTCCGCCTCCGAATCGCTTGTAGCGGGAAAGGTAACGAACTTGCAATGCAGATGGTGAATTGGAAAGTACCTGGATGACAGAGGAAGCTGTGGATGCGTGGTTCCATACGGCGTAGTCGCTGCGAGTGCCGGACTACATGGCCGGAGATGGGTTCCGGCGGATTGGGACGTTGAGACAGTCCGGCGATCGGCGATGGGGGCGCCTACAGTCGGTGATGGGGCGATGGGGATGGGGCGCCATCGCGCCGACGGATGTCCGTCGGTCGGTCATCCCAGCGAGATGTGTCCGCGACGGGGATTGGGGAAGGTCCGCGAAGGGAAATAGAAGCGCCAAGTCGGCGGGGAAATCGGGAGCACAGCCAGTCGCCTTTCGTGCCGAGCTCGGCTAATGTTTCGTTTCCCGGATCCTGGTGGCGGGGAATTCAATCCTCGAGGATTTGTTCCCGTCCCAAAGGGCATACATAGGAAAAAATTCCATAGGATGGAATCCTCCAAAAATCCTGTGTTTCCCCTCCAATCCAAAGATCTAAGGCCCGTTTGGAACGGAGTATTTCTGCAGGAATTTTGAAGGAAATCGATTCCTATAGCTGGTGTCGTTCTTGCTGTTTGGAACGAAGGAAATGAGCCTACCCGTTCCGGGGAAAGGAAGGATCGCTCGCAAAATACAGGAAATAAAGAATCCAGTCCGAGCTCATGGTTTCGCGGAAGTCCGAGGCAAATCACGTGGTCCGTCGCCCGTGGAGAGAGAGGAAGCGGAGGCTTCGACGGGTTAGCTAGATTCTTAGGAATAAACAAATCATCATCCTTGCCGTACGTAGAAGGCCTGGGCCGCTGGCCGTGGTTTCAGGATGTCAGTTACGAATTCTTTTCCAATAATCAATAATCAATAATCTTGCACTTCTGTTACTATTTTCTCATGCACTGGATACCTCTCTCAAATATCATGTCATCGGAGGAAATTATCATGCAGATTCACTAGAAAAAGATTTGTTCGCATATGTTTATTTGCTATAATTAAAACCAAAGGGTACAAATATTCAAAATAAGAAAAAATTATTCATCAATTATACCTTACATTTTGGAAATCCTGGTTAAAATTCCTCCAAAAACCTCCTTCCTGCATTTTTCATTCCTCTCAACAACACTCAAATTCCTGGACCATTCCTCTGTTTTATATTCCTCCATTCCAAACAGGCCATTCCTGTGTTGACCGACCTCGTCTAAAGAAACCAGAACCTTCTATTACCACTGGCGAGCTACAATACCTGCTCACACTATACCTTGAAATTGCTCAACTAATAGTTTTTTACGTTGTTGTGTGGATGACCTTTGTCTGAACGACTTCTGTTTCGTGTCGACCTACAATGCAACTGTGTAGGAGTCTGCTATATATGTACATTGAAAATGAAAAGATGGCACACATTTTTCTTCTTTTCCAAACAGAACACAATTAAGTTATGGTTGGTGGAAATTGATGATGTGTACCTCAGCCTTACTAAACCGTCTTAATTCAAAGATATGATTAATGTACGTCAAAACTTACGTATGTCCACACGTTTGATTAAAGCATTATTAATAGGTGCCCAGAAAAAATATGATGACTAATTTTTTATAGGATTAGAATTTGCCGAACCTCATATGTTTGGTGGCCAACAAAAATAGAGGAACCTGAGGTTAAGTCGAACATGTCGTAGTTTAGCTGCTAATTGTTTGGATCCAATGTATTTGGAGATAAACCACCAGGAGTAAATTCATATCAAACAGAAAATCAATATCCCTGAAGAGGGAGATTATAAATTCTAGATTCACAGTATTGATATGTAGAAAAAATAAAACGTAGAATTTGAAATTGAGGGAATAGATACTACTAAAGAATCTTTTTCTTGGTGCAGGCCAAACTTGATTAATTGAGGCACGCACCACCACTGCCTCTCGGTCAATAGGCCACGGTTAATCAAGATTTCCCTAAGGCGGTTCAAATGCTCGCCTTGTTAAAACAAATAAAAAATTGAAAATCCCTAGACAAGCCTGGAGACCCTATCGATCACATGCTGCTGACCACAGTTCGCATGATCCAAACGCCGAGATCTAAGGGAGAGGGGCACCACTATGGTGGGGGGAAATGCTCGCTGGCACCTAGAGGATCTCGACTGTGCTGCCACCACATCTCCAGATCGAATCTATGTCCAGCGCCACAGCCGAGGCTACTAGGGTGAGGGGTGTAACCGCCGGCTTGCCCGGAGGGTGTCAAAACTTTATTGTTGTAGCCTATTTCGTGGGGCCTATCATTTCTACACACAAGAAAACTAGTTTGTTTTCCTCATCCATTGATAACGCACCTCTTGCCTTCATTTTCTCATCATATCCACTCCTCTTTCTTCCCTTTGTGGTGACAAACTTCTAGAGTGCGGTGTGTGTATCGGGGACTCGTGGTACTATTTAAAACTGTGCCGTCGTCTGTGGGTGTGGGAGCCCACATAAATTTCCAAGATACGGTGCATCACATATATAAAACTATTATTAATGTTGTCAATCACATAGTAGCTTAGAAGGCCTATCATCACTGCTCGATTTTCTTCGATCCAGAAATGGATAACAAGTACTTTTTGCTCTTTGCATTTTACTATCAGCTGCTTATGCGACACTGATGTCAATTTTCATAAATAAAAATAAATAAGAAAACACAAAAAAAAACAATAGTGGGCTGCCGCCTACGAACGAAAATGGATCAGAAACGAATGGATATCGTTGATACCATATTTGTTTTCATATTTCTGCTCGGATATAGTTTCAAACATGAATAGTTATCGGATATATATACGAAACACGGATTGTCTTGGTTACAGATACGAATAATGTGTATCGAATACGGTATGAATCGGATTCGAAAAATGTCGAATACAAATATCTTCCCTGATATTGATTAAAAGCAACATAAATATATCAAATAGGTGCCCAAACCATTAAACCACTCTATAATCCTTCATGCACCCATTGTCCATTGGAGATTCGACACTTCTAGTCCTGCCAAAGAAACCACACCAACCTTCTTGTTGTAGTGTATTTCCTGGTGCCAACCACTTCCACACACAAGAAAACGAGTTTCTCCCCCGTCACATCCACTCCTCTTTCTTCCTTTGTGCTGACAAACTGGAGGTGTCTAGTGTAAGTAAGGAGGTGGTCATACGTATTTAAAGACGTGCCTTCGGAGATAGCACTCCAAATAAATTTTCAAGACACGGTGGATGGCATAATAAAACTAAATAAAAGAATTTTTACGGTGCTTGGGAGGAACTGCCGATTCATCTTGTTAATCTTTTTTCACTTGGTTCCACTCTTTAATTATAATCAAGGGTACTTTAGTATTTTTAGTAACCTACAGCTTCTCAGCTCCATCAGCCGTATCCCAGTCCAAATCAACGAACTGCCCAGGCCCTGATCCACCTCTACTACTACATAAAATAACTACCATGGTGATTTTCTAGAATTTACCGTGGCGGTTTCTAGATGCCTGCCATGGTAACTAAAAAAAACAAAAATCCCACATCCGTCTGTCCGCCGACGCCTGGATCCGCCGTCCACGCCGCCGGATCTAGCCGCCAGTGCCTGGATGCAACGCCACCTGACCGGATCTCGCTGCCAGCGCCTGGAGCCGCCACCACCTCGCCGGATCTCGTGCGGCGGCACCTAGATCCACCGCCACCTGGCCACATTTGGTCGCTAGCGCCTAGATCCACATAGAAGAGGGTCATCGCGTGCCGCCGGTAGAGGAGCTGGCTAGTGTGCCGCCTTGCGCTAATGCTCACCCAAATCCATGAGCTCTGCGCCAGATCCTTTCTCATGGTGGATCTGTCAGTGGAGGCCTCGGCCGCTGATGTTGTTGGACACCGCCACGCGTCGGGCCGGTCGCTCCACTGCCGCCGCTGTGCTTTTCGCTGCGCGAGGGAGATGCGTGGCCAGAAGCACTTGGGATAGATGTGGGGCTCCGAGGGGAAGAGATTGTGAGGAGTGAAACCCTAAGTCACATAGGGTGATATTTCGAGCTGGTTTGTAGTGGTCGGTGGGCCTCTATTTTCCATGTTGTACATCTTAGGAAAACCGCCAAGGTTAATAGAATCCACCACAGTTAATTAAAAATCTTCCACAGTTAATCGAGGTATTAACCGTTGTGTTTTTAAGATTTTTTTGTAGTAGTGCTTATCCCCCATCGCCTCCAAGTGGCTGGAGTGGAAGAACAGCAGGCGAAGGCCATGGTACGTTGCTGCAACTGAAAAATCTGAACCTCTAATTTCTTTTCATCGGGCACAGCCCACCATCTGAACATCGGGAGGTGGCCATATGCGACGCTGCATCCCTTGTGCAACTGAATTGGGGCGACGAATAGCTTTATATGAGGATGAGGCAGTTCATCAAACATCTGTGGGGCAAGGTGTTGGGAACCTCGTCCTCTGCATATGAGGTAGCTGTTGCTGCGGATGGCTGTGACGTGAGGAGTGCAGCAGGCCTACCCATGGTCAGCATGGTTTCTGGGAGGCAGAGTGAGGATGAGCTCATAGGCCTTCGTGGCGTGCTCGTTGGTTGCCTGCTCTGCCAGCACTTCCGAGGTCGTAAGGAGCACGTGGTCACATATACATGAGATCATTTTGAAAACTGCGAAAAAATTTTTCTATTTACTTGACTTTTGCGCCACTTGAAACACCTAAAATCGAAAATGGATCTCTTCCTTGATGTCCCACCGGCGTGGCTTAATCCAAAAAAGAGCGCCAAGTCTCACGCGCTGATTTTTGGCCCACCTAAAAGAAAGGATCTCTCGATGTCCCACCGGCGTGCACCCACTCGTTTATGCCCCCTCCGACACGCGCACGAATGAAGCGGTGCACGCTGGAGTTTGGTGGTCCAGGAGTGCGGTGCTATAGGCCGGTTCCCATGCGGACCTTGGGGAGGACCGAGGAATGCCATGGCAGGGATGTCATGCTTGAAGCGGTGTGGAAAATATTTATGCACGTCGCCCGAGCACGCAGATGTTGCGAGGAACCATGTCGGGAGCTGGAAGCCGTTGAAAATGGCGGAGGCAATGTCCTGCGCGCCCATTGAGACTGTGCTTCCGAACGAAGTCAGCGACCTCCGTGCCGCCCCAGGAATGCGAAAGGTAGTCTACGACGCGAGCTTGGAACCGGGGTCGTCCGGGCATCTGCGATGTCGTCCTCGGCACAGGGATTGCGGATTATTGGTTGCAGATTAGGTTGCTAACATAGTGCCACAAGTCCACAACACTGCGTGTCTGATTTGTTGCAGACCAAATCGCTAACATAGTGTCACAGCGCCGTGCGAGTGATTTGTTGCTGACCACCGGTAGTGGCCGGCGGCACAGGGCAGCTCGCCTGGGACCTCGAGCAATTGTTGGTGTGCAGCAACAGGGCCACGTCAACACTAGTCCTTGCGAAAATCGCTCCACCGCTGCCACCACGCATGATGTTACCGTAGTAGCCCGTGTTGGATTTGAGCAAGGGCGGTGGCTGGCGGATAGCTGGATGAACTTGGGCGCCACCGGAGGCATGGTGAAAGTTGGCTAGACGATTTCCTCAGGCTCTTTACGAAAAGCAGATTTCATCTAGACAAGCAGCTCTTTTTTTTTTTGTAATTTGGAGGTACTACAGCTTCTTAGACATGAAAATAGTGTTATACCCTCCAAATTTAATTACCAATCAGTTCCGGACTCACGTGATTTTTGGTTCCGGCCTGCAACTTAAGTTCCATCAGATCTGATGAAATGGAGGGCTCATGTTATTTTCAACCATGGTAAAAAATCCCGAAAACTAATATTGAAGTTGTCAATCACGCATCGCTCCCAAGGTCTATCACTACTGGTTTTTGAACCGGTAGTGGAGAATAAGTTGTTTTAGCTTTTAACGTCTTACTACAGGCGTATCTAGTATATACTTAGATTAGCGCATAGATTTTCACATTTCTTCACCATATAACACGTTTTTGTATTTTTCTGGAAGTTACACATTTTTAATTGAGAATGTAATAAGGCTGATATAGTCTTGATGTATTAGGACGTGACCACACTTTATAGAAATATGTATACATCAGGCAGAAGATCAACATGTATACAAAATAGCAAAAAAGGAGGCCATACCCCGCGTCGTGTGCCTTGCACTGCTGCACGTGGAAGTGACACTTACAGCATGTTCTTTATTCTTTTGGTCGACATGTAAACAAAGCTAGCTTTTACAAAGAAAAAAAGAAGATATATTAAGCATCCATTCGAAGTGGCACTTAGAGCATGTTCTTTTCTCTATTTGTTGGTCAGCAAGCAAAACATCCTTCTACATGCCACCGTCCGCATGATGATAAGGATGGTAATAAGCAGATGCGGATCACAGGTGTTGAGGAACAGAGGGAAAATAAGGATGAAAACGTTCAAGAGAGCAAGCATGAACTGTAATCGTTGATGTATGAAGTGCGATGGGGCACTCTTACAGCAACGGAAGACAGTCAGCAAATATCAGTTACAAAAGCTACCTCTTTAGGTTTAATCTGATCAACCTCATGTATCTGCGCTAACCATCTAAGTCAGGTGGATTTTTCCTGCTATCTCTTAATTCTAAAACTCCGATACGTGCTCCATGATGGTGCTGATATCGTCGACAGATCGTCAGATACTGAAATGGGCAGCACAGGGTTGACGGCGCTAACGGTCTACGTATGTTCAATGGCAATTTTTTCCAATCCTGATGTCTCCTATTACCACTGCGTCCTCGCTCCATCTGGAATTTCTCTAATCATTTCCTACTACGTTGTTGTGTGGACCTTGTCTAAAGAAACAGAACATCTGTTTTAGCTGCTGAGGGTGAATGCTACTGTGGAGTCTCCTATATATACATTCGACTTGAGAAGATGCATGGTACTTGAGAACACAATTAAGTTATGGTTGGTGGAAATTGATGACATGTACCTGAGCCTTGCATATTTACTGCAACAAACGTATACATAATTAAGTACGTCGAAACGATTGTATAACATAACACTTATTTACGTTGACACATTTGGTTAAACCCTTATACGTGCCCAGAAAACATGTGGCGATTATTCCCTTCAGGATTCGAATTGGTTGAAGCCTATGTGTGTGGCCAAGAAAAACAGAAATTGGAATGTAGGTACTACTATGTATTATGGTTTAATTATATATTACTCCCTTCATTCTAAGGATGCCTTTGGTTGGGCTTTTACCTACTTTTGGTTTTACCAATAGCCCAAACACAACCAAAGGGCCCAAAAGCCACAACTGCTTTTGCCCAAAAGCAGCTTTTACTCTAGTACAAATTAAAAAGCAGCCTGAACCCTACATTTAACTAATTTTGGGTTTTAATATTTACCCATCGGCCATCGGTTTATGAAAACGAATCATTATTTTCCTTTCCCTTCTATTCGCATCTATTCCTTCCATCCTCCATGCGAGGCTCCATGGACGGCGGTGCCCGCCCATCTCCACTGCCATGCCCGTCCATCTTCGGTCGCCCCTCTTCTACATGCCCATCTCCACCTCCATGCCCGTCCATCTCCAGCCACCCTCTTCTACAAGCCCTATTCTTCATGGTTGTTGCTCCCCTCTCAGGATGGCAAGACCTAATGGGCTGGAGGTCACTTCCTCCTAGTCGGCGAGCTCGTGGAATGCGGCACTGCCTCCTCCCTCCGTCCGGTGGCGTCCACCCCACGATGGGCGTGGCGGCAAAGCTGATGGGCCCACAACGGCGATGAGCGTTTTCTCAGCTGCTTTTCCAACAGCCACAACCCACAACAACTTTTCCAAAAGCCATAGGCGGATGAAATAAAATTAAGGTATGGCAAAATCGATAACATTGATACTAAAAATTTCTCATTGGCGAAGATGCAGTCACAATGATCGTCTGAGCCTGATCTGACCGAGCAGTGGCGCTGTGATGCAGGCGGGGTGGCACAGCGTGGAGATACAAGATTCGATTTCGATCTCTCGATGACTCTGCCAGTGGTGCAATAGACAGAAAGACCTCGTATATAGGTGACCACTTAGGATTGTATAGGCCAAAACATCACACCTATATAGGTATAAACGTGACCACTTAGCACAACACCAACAGAAAATATCTATAATTAGTATATACTATATGGAGTTCATAATTTTTTTGACTTTAAGGTATGGCCAGCGCCATACCTTGCCATGCAAGAGCTCAGCCACTGACCGTGACTATTATGGCACTGTTCAGAATGCATTTGGGATATGTGCCACCCGAGTTTTAGTTCAAGACTAACAACACAGTTTTAATTACGAAATAGCAGCATAGTTGCAATTATGAAGCAGTTTAAGCAAAGCTCTAGTGTATCGAAAATTTTTAAAAAATGACTGACAAGAACAGTGGACACTACGGACGTCGATATTTGTGTTTCTGCCAGACATCGAACTCCAAACCACAGTGTAACCGTAAAAGTAAGATTCAACCATACGCAAGGAAGCACGGACCGAACACGGCAAGTCTGCTTCTGGTTGGGCGTTCGGTGCCCAACACAACAGACTAGACCTGCCAACTGCCATAGTTTGAGCAGCGGAGCATGCTAATGCCTGCACTTGCTCGGTGCGGCCACCAGCCAGACCTGTGAAAAACTTCGCAACAGCACTGTCCACACTCTACAGTGGCCGGATTGGCCGGCCAGCGGCCATATGGCGCCAGCTGGATAACCATTCTCAACCCCCATTGTATCTGAATTGTCGGCTGTTGTCCTGAGAGATCTGCCGGCGCCCAGGATATTGTTAAACCATATGATCTGCAGTTGCAGTTTGTGGGACATGTTTCGCGTATGCCTCTTTCCTGGTGCCTCAAATTCCCATGCACGCCTCATGTTTTTGTCTTTTGTTTTCTTTTCTTGTTCTGTCTACCTTCTCTATATTTGTCCATGCTAATGACACTAATATATATTCACCGCAAGGAGCAGAGGCGCTATCAAGGGAGCATGTGGCTTGTTCAGAGATAGTATTGTTCATGGGTGTGTGGTGGCGCATTTATATAGGCACTGATATGTGTTTTATTTGTTGGTACACAACTCATTTATTATGCATAATATGAGACAGTTTGTGAAAGAAAATAATATAAGTGGTAAGAAGCCTCATATATTGGGCCCAATTATTAGCCCAGTTCTCCTAGTTTTGCGTTGTTTAGAAAAAGATTATGGACCGGTTACGAGATAGTTTTGGGTAATTCAGTTTGTTTATTGTTCTACAGTGGTTGAGGATACATCTCAATGCCTCTGCAAAATAATTATTTTCATTGATTTTATTCATCCATGGATATTATGGTCATTGCACAGGCCTCTAGCTCTCTCCGGGGCCAAATATCTCCTGAGTCCGTTCTCTTTTTGCCGCTTTTCCTTGTTCAGTTTTCAGCCCAGCCTTTTTACTCTCCTAGGCTGAAACTGGCCCTGGAATTCTCTAATGCGTCCCGACTTCCTTTCTTGGGCCAGCCCAGCTCTTGCAGCCCGACTGCCTCAACTTCCGCACGACGTCAGTTGCTCTTGGAACAGTGGTGCAGCGACCAAGCTAGCTGGGTGACTGTACTCCCCAATGCTCGAATCAACCCGCATCTGCACGCCCCGACCAAGCAACCCGCACCACACCTACCCGCTCATCTCTACTCCACCCTCATCCCGCTCGCACAGAGTTAGGGCACCTACCATTATGACCGCATGAGCTCGTCTGGACCAAACGCTCCCCTTACCCTCTCGTCGTATAAAACCACCTCGGTTCCGTATGTCCACGCTAGCACCTCTACTTACCGCCAGTACCGCCGTGGCTGGGGTTGATCCACCCAAGCTCCTGATTCCATGCTCCAACCAACCTTTGGCTACGATATCTCTTGGCCTAAATGGGCCACACATTCAGGGCTATTAAACTAATAGTTTTTGAGGCTGATAAGCCAGCTTGTGCTATTTTGTTTTGAGAGAAAAAACATTGTATCATCACAGATAAGTTCAAGTGAACTATAGTACTCCAAACCTATGGTACTTAAAACATTATGATTTTATTATAAATTTACTGTTTTACCCTTGATCACATAAAAAATTTAAAAAGAATAGCCACTCCGTTTTTTTATGCCCCAATCATCTCAATTTCGAGGCATTGGGAGACATTATGGTGCATATGGACGAATCAACACCATACACACATCTTATGCCTCCCGACACCCTCATCATAGATGCCTCCCAATGCCTTTGTCTATCCAGCCGTTGGATCGCTCGTCGTGAGCGTCAAAACTTCCTCAACTAGTAAAGTTAATAATTTTTAAACTTTAAAGCTTTGTTGAGCTACTGACCATAGCGTGCCACGGCTTGGGATACACGGAAGATAAGTATCAGTACAAAAATAGTTTCAGGAAACTCTGATAGCGTGTTTGATGATACGTATCCCAACTATTGCTTCCTAAACCATTCCCCACACGGCCACACCTAATACCACTAGTTGGCGATCACATTAATAGACGCCGCCGGCCACTTCCAATCTCTCATGGCTAATAAAAGAGTTGGTGGATATGCAATTTCTATAAGGAGAACGATCTCTCGATAGAGTTGGCTCTGATGTGCCTCGCCCTGTGCCTGTAGCTGCGTCTGTGGCCTACAGCACGAGCACTTGTAGACGACTACAAGCTCCACTCATGCCGATGCCGTTAACACATTCATGTTTATTCCATTACCCTCCTGTGGCAGTACAAAATCCCAATGCATGGACGACGATACAGAAACAGAAGATGACAATCTGAGGACAGCGGATGATGGCGATGTACGAGGAGTTGAGGACGCTACTTACACTACCAAATCGCAGTTACAATGATGCTGCCATATACAAGAACAAGGGTCTCCATGCACTCTTCTTCTTCGGTGTCGATCTTACCGATAGTAAGGAGACCTGGTTAGAGCCAATGAGGTTTTCCAAGCACCCAAATGTATCCAGCCGTACACAATTCATGTTCCAGTTTTCCTCTGTGCTGTTGTCCAAGAGTCCTATTTTTTGCAGTGGCACCGGCTCGATACAGCTCTACGGATATATTGCGGCATGGGACGACATTGACGGCCTGCTCAACTAAATTGTGAACTACAGAAGGGACAGCCCCACTGTCATGCAGCACGGTTCTTCATGAGGGTTAAGACGGGTGAGCATGCAGGACTATGGGAGCCCGGCAAACAACAGGTTATCGACAGCTCTGGTGGCGTGGCTGATTTGGCGATGGCAGTTGTTGGGTACGTCGTGGAGGCCACAATAGAAGTTGTTACATTACATCACAAGTGGTACAGAGTGGCTTAAGTTTGTCTCTAAGTTCCTTTTAAATGCGTTGATGTCCTTGATGAAGTGATGCAACTTTTTAGTAGTCCGGTTGCTCAGCACGGGGCTCTTAAAACGTTCGTCGTTGCTGTCCCTCTCAGAACTACGATGTGTCTGGATTTCGTTGTTGGTAGCCCACATGCGTCGTGATGGAACATGGGACGAATGGAACCGAAACTCGACAAACTAAGTTTGGTGCTATGCTACATGGATGTGCCACGCGACAGATAAAGTTCAGGGCCGGTACTATCTCTGTGAAGGTGACCTGGTCTTGTATTTGATGACTTACCTGTCTCGTCTCTGCTTCATATTGAAGTTGCTTTTAATTTGAAGATCTTTAATTTACATACACAACTTTAGTTATGCTCAGGGTCTGTGTACCATTTAGCCCTAACTATGTTTCAGTGAAATTGTTAGGTATTAGGTAATTCCTCGTCATGTGTTTCACAACACCCAGTTATTAATTAGCTTGGTCATGTCAATTGAAACTATTAATTGTCAGTGGCCCACATTCCCCCGTCACCGCTACGACCTTGAGCAATATTTCTTGGTGCCGATTTAGCGGAGACCTTTGGTGATTTTGCCTTCTTGATTTCTTTGTTTCCCTCTTGATCTACTCACTTGTTGCTTCATTTCATTACTTTTCTTAAACTCATACATATATTATCTGGGCATTAGACTTTAACGGCTCTTGAGGGGTATCCAGAGAGTACATCATAACAATATGACTATGATACGGTGCTCAGTCATGTGTTTCAGGCACTGCATATTAGTATCCTCTACTGGTTATTTTGTAGACCAGATCAAACTTTGGTCCCGCGCGCTTATCTTGTAGACGAAAGGGCACCAGACTACAAGATTATTGTTCGAGCAATGTACATGTTGGGAAATCCTTCTGGTTGTCTTATTAATGCTTGCAATTTGTATCTGACTGTTATATCAGTATATATAGCAACATATCCCCGTTGAAGTTGTCTGAACATTTGCATGGTAGTAGTTTCTCTGTCATTGGGGACAGTTTAAATCATTGGGAATTGTTGTCAAAAAAAAAATCATTGGGAATATTTTTTTTATATTTTCTGACAAAAGTATTTGTTTATATTTCCTCTTGTGTTTGTTCGAACTAGGTAGTAGTAACCAGAACCTAACAGGTCGTATAGGTTTGAAGTTGCATCTCAATGTTATTTTCTTGTCGACATAATAGGTTTGAAGTTAGCCTGTTGGCTCATTTAGTGATTTTCTCAGCACCCTGAAGTTTGTTATCCGTTATTTACCAATGGTGCGCATCTTGTTTGCATATGGGGTAATTGATATATGGATGTTGCAGGATGGGTCATCCTTTTAAATAATGGGTCTTTGTGGTTCTGGTGACAATTTGTCGACATAATTGGGCGTTACAAGATATGTTCACTGTTTCTGATTTTTTTTGTTCTGTTCCATTCCTTCTTGTAGTTTGAGGCAAAAGATCCTCATGCCTATAAAAGCTGCCTGCCTAAGAAGTTGCTGATATGCGCCACACAAGTAAACAGATTTGAATTGACAGTTTTGTAGAGGTAATGGGTAGAACAAAAGATTGAATAGGTTATACTAATAAATAACAGGGCGTTTTGTTTGCCAATTCACTATAGCAGCAGTTTCAATGATGAAGCGGTTTGAGCAAAGATCTAGTGTATGGAAACAATAAAAACAACAGGCAAGAACCATACGTCGACACCGGAGACACCAATATTTGGCTGTCAGAAGTAGAAATCGAACTCCAAACATTAGTCAAACTTTACGATTGCTCCCACACTCAAACGTATCATTCTAAGAGCAGCAGCAGAGCTAATTCCTGTGCTCGCTGCCCTAGTTTGAGAAGTAGAGAGCTAAATGAGTGCGGTTGCTCTGCCCGCTGCCGCTCACTGAGCATCGACGCAAGTCGCAACTGCTAGGCTGACGCAAGCCTACTGGATAAACCATTCTCAACACCACACCAAGCTCATGAAAGAACCAGGATTTCCAAATATCCATACTTCGTCTTCCATTGTCAAAGATGATGCTGTTTCACAATTTCCAAATAACCCATGAGGCTGTGATTACTATCTTACTGAAGATGACATTATTAAAAGTTGCTCTTGCTTTTAGCATCATATCCAGAGTTTGGACAGAACATTGTGTACTCCTGGGAATCATATAATGTGAAAGAAATAACGAGCCCTCTATTCTTTCCATCTCTTTTTTGTGTTCAATCTTGTGCTCGTGTGCTTCATTGATAGAACATTTGATTTCAAAAAAAAAAAAAAAAAAAAAAAACGATTTGTCAACAGAATGGAACTAATAATAAGTAGTGAAAAAAAATACAGGAGTTTCATCTGGCCTATTATATTGGGCCCCATTATAAGCTAACTCGCACATGCACCCACTTTTTTGATATAGTATAAATTCATAGATGTGACTGTTTTTGCCAAATACATAGAAGTATATGCTCCTGGGCCCTTCAGCACCATGGGACCGCGGGCATCGCACAGCCTCCCCCGCCCCCCTCTAAGACGGGCCTGTGGATGACTTTCCCAAGAGGCATCCATATGGGTGATAGAGTTCGACTTGAGGGTTATTAAGACCAAAGAGCGTGATGAAGACGATCTAACACTGATCCATGGGGCATTGTCACCATGCTCTTGCCCTACCTGTATAGCATGGAAACCGATCAAATAGCAGATCTGGCGGCTCTGGTGACGCGGTTCGTCATGTGACATTCGCGAAAAGTTCTCAGGTATGCAGGAGAGGTAACAGTGGAAGTTGATATATCATAAGTACCAGTACAGAGTGGTTTAAGTTTGTCTCTTAGGTCCTTTGTAGATGCCGTTGGTGTCCACGAAGAGATAGAGCTTTTTAGTGGTGTGGTTGCTCAGCCGGAGCTCCTAGAAGGTTCGCGCTTGTTGTCTCGTTCAGAACTACGATACTTCTGGACTCTAGTGTTGTTAGCATGTGAATCATGGAACCAAAACTGGACAAATCGAGATTGGAGATAAGCTAAATGGATGTGCCAGGAGACAGATTAATGCTCAAGGCTCCTACATTATCTCCGTTAAGGTCAACTGATACAGTAGATGTATTTGATGACTTACCTGTCTTGTCTCTGGTTCACAATACATTTGCTTTTAATTTTTGGATCTATAATTCAATTGTATGGGTAGGACCAATGATAGAATAATACAAGTAAACAGCAGCAATACAAACCTACACAGTTTTGAACACGGAGAGATCGGAGCACCTTATCCTTACGCTGCTAGTTTCAGCATCAGAGCTAATGTTTGCGGCACTAGCTTGCTGTGTCTTTTCTTCATTAAAACAAACTTGTAGTGTCTTCCACCAAAGCTGTGGAACTTGCGGAATGGCCACCGTCCATATGGCGCCCACTGTATAGTGGGAAAATTATTTGGTGCTCCCCTGGCGTACCATCCCTTCGGTGCTCCCCACACCAGATTTACGACGCGTGGCCTCTCGACCTCATCGTGCGCTCGAGCGCAGGCAGGCGCGACATGCTCGCGCGCGATGGCTCGTTTCCCTGACTCCACGTAGACGAGATCGAGGACCCAGCGCGAGGCCGCGGTGGTGATCGGCTGAACTGTAGCGAATTGGAAGCAGCCACGTGGGAGCACCGAATGGATGGTACGCCAGGGGAGCACCGAATAATTTTCCAGTGCTAGTGCCCTCAGCAAAATCAGTGCCGCGTGCTGACTGGCCACTGGCCATATGGAGACCAGAGAAACCCGTCAGTAGCCTGAATGTTGTGGAACTATTGGCAGATCAAGCGTAAACTAGTTGCAGCGGGTATACATGATCCGGAGTGGCAATACTCCCTTTCAAGTCAGCATGTTCTCGATGTCTCAAATTCCTATGAAACATGTTTTTCTTCTTTTCCAGTTCTGTCATCCACTGAGACTAACATGTCCAGTAAAAAGAGAGACACTATCAAGGTCGTATGTGGCAGAGATCGATAGTATTGTATAGGCAAGTGTGATGCCATATTTATACTGGATCGATATACGTTTTATTGATTGGTAGGTAACTAATTTATGTCAAATTTTTGAGAAATATTTGCTGTCATTAGAAAAGATATGGGCTGTCCATCAAGATAGATTGAATGGCAAAAATATGGAAATTACCGAAATTACTTTAACCAAATTGTTGGAGATACTATCTCAGTTAAGGTGTGCAGTATTTGACTTCCCCGTCACGCCAATGCATCATAATAAAGTTGCTTTTTAATTTGTGGATCTATAATTTGCAATTTTACATACACAATTTTTTTTTGTGCTGGGTCTGAGTACCGTTTAGCCTGAAATGTACTTCAGTGAATCTATACTATAAAAGAGTGAAGGAATTGATAAACAGGTGTCACAATCTCAACCGTTGGATTCGATGCGGATACCCGATCTGATGGCTATCTATGCGTGACGAACCTTAGGTTACAGGGTGTTTCGGCTCCACTCGTCGCTGCGGCATACACAGATCGGGCCTCCGAAACAGCGGGAACATCCCGAAAAGCCGCGATGGTGCTAGCGGTAGCCTCCCCTCCTCTCGCGAACAGGCCTCGCCCAAAACACTCCGCATCTGGACTGCAGAAGAACCGCCGGCCAAAGGTTGCCCTCGATGACGCCTTGCCGCCTCGCCCGCACACCGTGTTCTCCGTCGTCACCCTGCACTTCGTCGTCTTTGTCCCCTCGCACCGTATGACGCCGCCATCGTCGATCGGCATCTTCCTGCCGATGCCCAGAACAACGTCGTCGTCGTCCCCCAGTATCGGGTCCTCTCCATCAATCAGGTTTTCACGCGATTTCCTCCACTTCTGAACGCTGCCTTTTCCATCCCCATATGTACCTCACATCTAGATCGATCCTTCTATGTAGCCTCCTTCTATGTATCATCTACGATGGTGGCAGTGCTGTGGCCCTCGGCGTAAGGAGATGAAGGTGAGAGGAAACAAACGCGTTGCTGCCGTGCTCCTGTGTCCGCCTCCTTGTATTTTACGCAGATGCCCACATATGAGTCTGTACGTGCATGCATACATACACATATATATTAATAATCTTGGTCTTGTTTGCATCTCGTATAGCACTTGCATCTTCAGGTTCGAACCTGAAGACGGGAATTCCCGTCTGGCGGCCACGTTTGCCACATTGAAGCGCCGAGCAAGAAACGGGTCGCCCTGAATTTCTGGTATAGACTGAATTTTCCATACATAATACACACAGATCGCGAGATCATCTTATTTGCACCTTTCTAATGCACGCACGGTGTCCTTAAAGTATGGCCCAGCATAGATATATGTACGTATCTTTCTTTTCAAATTAATGCACTTTAATTTTGCATCCTCATTGCTTCAAAGTCATGAAAGCCATGTTATAGAACACTTGTTCTTATTTTCAGTTAAGCGATGAAGTCATCGTCACAAACCAAGGTTGGCAAAGCTAAGTTCTGAACGTAAAAGCAGCAACGTAGAGAGAGGTATGCTGCATTGTTTGATAATAAGGAGGAATTAAAATAGATGCATATTGACCTTTTGGTAGGACAACTCATGTGACCTTTTGGTAGAATAACTCATGCGTTTTTTGTCTCATGTAGTGGCCTGTTAACATGCATTTATTTAAATAAAAATTTATCTTTTACCAATACTACTTTTTTTTTTTTCAACTACACATTATTTTGAAGCCACTTGTGATTCAGTAGTGAGGTGGAAAATAGCAAATAAAATGATAAATAAATGTTTTTGCGATTGGGTAGTGAAGTAGAAACTGCCAAACAAAATTGTTGAATAAATGTTTTCTTGACACGGGAATGTCTTATAAATGTCTTATAAGCACCCAAGTGCTTGAGGTGATTACCTATTTCTTATTTTATGTTATTTTCTTCTTTTGAAGCATATTTTAATTTATTTTAATGAACTCATCGGCTCTGGCAAAGAGAAAGTCCTAGCATCAGTTGCAGGAATTTTATAAATTTCAGTCTCTCAAATACTGTAGATTTTTTAATTTATTTTAATGAACTCATCTGATGATGAAAGTCCTAGCATCAGTTGCATGAATTTTATAAATTTCTCAGTCACTATAGATTCCATGTTGAGTGACTACATGAAGGAAGTTGACATGTCAAACTAAAAATTGCATCATGTCCAAAAAAAAAAACTAAAAATTGCTTGATCTTTAATTGTCTGTTCCTACCGTCCAGTAGATTTTTTTTTTTTTTGCTAAACTTGTTGCATAAATGATATGTCAAAAGGCTGAGGCTTGCCTGAACCTAAAGAAGATTTGGATACTGGGACATATTTAGCTTCATTTCAGAAGGTGCTAAGCTAATTTTCTTTAACGTTTTAAGCTAATTAATTATTTCTGTAGTATCAATATACTAATTATTAGTTGACTTTAAAACATGTTAACGACAACTGTAAAATTTGTTTTTTTTTTGTTGTCTATGCCTCTGCAACAGTTAGAGTTAAATAAATTTGTTTTCGACAACATAATTAGAGATAACTTTTATATGGTATCACTCTATGTACACAATTTATTGTATCTGAATTGTTGTCATTTTGTTACATGAAAATATTGAGCTACCAACACCTTCGGCAAATACACAATATTATTATTATTATCTGAATTGTTGTTATCTCTTAATAAATTCTCTCCAATGTGCATTATTATTTCCAGAATTTTCAAGGATCAACTTTTTTTTTGGACACGTGCGTACCGTACATGTGATGCCCCACATTTGAACTAAAATGGTTTCTCAACCAATGCATTCAGTCTTTCTGGCAGAGTTGATCGCCTGTATACCTTGATGATGGAATTCTTTAGAAGAATTGGGCAGGACCAGATCGATGCGAAGGTGTAAGCCAGTTATATATGTTAGCAGGTCACATATCAGGTAGACACAAATAACCAATCATTAAAAAACTTTATGTGTTCACACCATCAGTTTTTGTATTAGCATGTGCCTGATTTCTACATGCAGAATTCAGATTGGATAATCAAGCCATGCCTGATTATAAAATCTAGAATATCTTATCTTTAGTTTCTTGGCCTTGCTTTGGCTGATCGTTTTGTCCTTCCTTTGATACATGCTAAAAACGTACGTACGACGTAACCAAGGCCCTAAGCATGCTCAAATTGAACCTGCTCCGAAGAACACTAACTTTTAAGTCAGGACTCAGGATATGTGTATATTCCTTATGGGTTAGTTCGTGGCCTTCATGAAGGTGCACTGTGGGAATTTCGGAGAAAGAAACTACATAGTGATTTAGTGTAGATGTAAGTCCAATGTTAGAATTATAAAAAATGTTAACAGGAGATGTCCTCACATTTCTGCAAGTTAGTGATTAAAACAACTCCATATAACAATAGCACTCTGTAGGTTTGATTTGTTTTCTTAAGAATAGCATTGTTTGTATTGTTTTGTGAAAATGCAGCGAAATGTTACTTATTTCCACTATATAAAGATCTTTCTCTTTGGATACATAATGATGGAAGCTTGGACAGTTTTAAAACTCCTCAGGTAAATAAGTCTCATAGACTATCTTTAAATTGCTACCATTCAAGGATGGTGGTGTGGTTTAATAGCTTTCGAGCATTATATTCTATACTCGGACTAAGATTATGTGTACTGATTTCGTTAAATTTGGTGAGTTTTAGTTGAGAAGCAGCCAGCCAATGAACATGCCCATATCAGCTGATAGTGAAATTTCACCTATGGGTGAAATTTTGTTTTATGGTGTCAGGAAAAAAAACTGAACCGTTTTCCTTTTGCCCAGGTAAAAAGTGAGAACCCTTTCCAAATAATGGGAGGACCAGGGCTATAATCTTTGTTAACAACGCCAGATGAGGAAACATCATCGGATCGGAAGAGAAATTGTGCCTCGAGACACTTGAATGTCATCTTAGATCACCTTGATTGGCCAACAACACTGGTCGTACATAGGCAAGCGGGATTGATTGCCATCATATCATTTGAAGTGAGTTATGAACGTTTGTTTAATTTAATTTTAATAAATACAGGGTACTGTAACTACCGGCAAAAGAATGAAGAGAATAAATATTGGTAAATACCAAGAACTATCTAATCAAAGAACTTTTAAGGCCGATCTTGCTTACATTCTTCGTAGTTGGCAATGAATTTGATGGTAAATTGACAAATAGTGTGAAACAAATATACTAGGATGTCATATGTCCTAGATATAAACACGTGCGTGTCGCACGTGCATTGCCACTAGTATTATTAGGTATCAAGTAAATCTTCACCACGATCCCTCGTGTCGTCTCCCTCGGGGCGACTCAATGGCTCTCCCAACTGCTGCCACCACAAGGCCGCCTCCCCACCTCGCTGGCGGGCTGCCGCTGCCACCATGTCGTCGGCGGCGGCCCCCCGCTCTCCTTCCGTCCCTCTCCCTCTTTCCTCCCCTCGCTCCTTCGATCTGGATGCTGGCGGCGTGAGGGTTCGCCTCCCCATGGCGGATCAGGCTTTCCCCGCGGTGTTCCCAGCGGTTAGTGCGGCCCCGGATCGGCTAGCGGCGGACCGACCTAGGGTGGGTCCCACGGCGTTTCACCCGGGCGGTGCTGCGGGTGGCGGCGGTATGGCTCGCGCGCCTTGGTGGGCTTGGCGGCGACGCAATCAACGTTTTGGAGGGATTTTCCCCGTACCTGCGCCGTTGGAGGCGTCGGCGGGCTGATTGTAACTTCCTCCTCTTTCATTGATGGGTGGCATCAGGCGGGCGTTGCCTTGGGTCGGGGATACCTTCTTGAAGGCATCAACACAATGCACACCTCCTCAGCCACGCCCCCTCCGCACGGATCATCTACATTGAGATCTAGGCTCACTAATCAACTCGACATCAAACAAAGGACAACCTCGCCCATGGTGAAGACCCTCGCTTGTTAATCAAATAGAGGGTCGATGAGCAATTAGTTTTTTGGAGGCGTCGTTAATGTTCTTTCATTGATGGTGGCATCTGTGGGCGTCATTTATAAGACTATGGCACCTCTCTTGTTGTTTTTTCAAATAGTCTCTTTTTGTAATGTATTTTTTGTTGTGTACATTTTGGTTGTGTACATCCCCGGATGTAGAGGCCAAATTTTTTTAATCCATTATCTAAAAAAAAAAAAAAAATTGGTGCGATCATGTCCATTGAGCGACAGCGTCGTGGACATATATCCTGAGCCGCCAACGCCAGAGCCACAGCTTCAACCATGAGTGACATGTTTGGTACAGTGTTTACAATGAACTTTTGCAATGGTGGACACGTCCGTACTGCAGGGACAAGAATAGCACGTCTCTTTCAGGCTGATTCCTGGTGTCTCAAATTCCCACGCCACATTTTTTTTTCTCCTTTCATGTTTTGTCTCATCCTCTTATTTGTTCGTGCTGACACTAATATATTCACCAAAAGAAGAGGCTCTCTATCTAGGCCGTCCCATGTGTGGCTTGTCCAGAGAGTATTGCTCATGCAAGTGCGTGGTGACATATTTATGCTGTCGTTGGTACGGGTTTTATGGATTGGTAGGCAACTAATTTATACTTATTCTATGAGATATGAGATAGTTTTTCTGAAAAAATATGGACACTCCATCGTGGAATATTAAGTGGTAAAAAAATAGGAGGCTCTGAGTACTCTATAGTGCTGAAAGTACCATAAGGATCGTGTATGCCTCCTGGAGTCTTAGATTCCCACGCCTCATTTCCCCCTCCTTTTTCCTGCGCTGTCTCATCCTCTTATTTGTTTGTCTATCAATGCTAACACTAATATATATTCACTGAAAGGAGAGGCGCTATATACCAAGGCCGTGTGTGGCTTGTTCAGAGATAGTATTGTTCATGAGTGGGTTGCGCCACACTGAAAGTATTGTTTTTATTCATTCGTAGACAACTAATTTATGCCTGCTTTATGAGATAGTTTTGCAGCGTATGGAAAAAAATATATGGGCCGTGCTTTCAAAAGTGTTATGAAAGAATTAGTTGTGGGAAAATCATGATTATAAAAGAGGAACTCCAGCACATGTACGTCGCAACACATGGGGAGTTAACAAAGGAGGATAGGGATAGTGAACTATCGCTTGCCAGCTGATTGAGATACTCTCTTCTGTCACTCTGTGCCAATTGTTTTTATCTGCTGGTGTGACAGATCATTCCTGATTTTGCTAATTTGATTTGATAGTATGCATTTATAACTAATCTGACAACCCCAACAAGCTTTAATGCTTGTAATTTTTTCACTTGTTATGTTTTGTGTGAATTGGTTTAAAACTTTCTCACATACATATACATTACATGGACGAAACTGCTAGTTATGGTGCTCTCGCCCATCTGCAAGTAGCCACATTTGCACTCTGCTGGTTGTTTGATGGATCGTGTATGCCTTGCACTCTGCTGTTTGACTTATGGATCGTGTATGCCTCTTTCCTGGTGTCTCAGATTCCCACACCTCATTTCCCCCCTCCTTATTCCTGTGCTGTATCATGCTCATATTTGTTATGTCTATCTATGCTAACACTGATATATATTCACTGAATGGATCAGAGGCGCTATATATCAAGTCGGTGTGTTGCTTCTTCAGAGGTATATATTCACTGAATGTCTATCTATGCTAACACTCGCTCATATCCCCCTGCTTTCCTTCTATAGCCCAAGCACCCACCCCATTCTTCTCTCGTATTGCTTGTATTTATGAATTGGTTTAGAACGGTACTTTGCATGGCGAGGCTGAGCTAAATTATAACACTTACATGGTGGAACCTGCTTGCAATCAACCATGTGCATGTTTGAGGCACTCTGCTAAATTTACAAATGGTCCTGCTTTATTGAAAAGTTGAGCCTGATTACATATGTAGACCCAACTTTAGCGCCCTGCTTTACTGAAAACAAAGTTTCTGGGGACAACAGATTACAGGATTATAGTACAAAATAGAGTGCACCTGGGCTGCCAACTCTAGATGCAGACCTAGTGGCATGTGTCGACAAGAAAATTGGCTCTGAACCCTACAACAGGTAAACATAGATATCATTTTTTTATCCAGAGTACAATTATCGCTGCTACCAAAAGATACATCAACAAAGCAACAATCAGCAAGGACTATGACTATCTGTCTTGGGAAATCCTGCTAGGCATCTTACATCTTGCAATTTGTATCTCACTGCTCTATCAGTTCATATATCAACATATCCCTGTTCAAGTTGTCTGTACCTTTCGTGGTAGATTCTTTGTCATTGGGGACAGTTTATATCGTTGGGAAGTATTTTGTATTTCGATTTACATTTGTTTGCACTAGTAACCAGATCCTAACAGGTCATACAACGGGCATCTCAATATGTCATCTTCTTGTCCACAGAATGTGTTAGAGAAGTTGGCCTGTTAGCTCATTTAATGATTGAGATAATCATCTGCTGCCTGAAGTTTCTTGTTGGATATTTACCAAGTATGCACATATGAAGTCTGCTAGTCTGCTGCTGGTTGGGCGTTCGATGCCCAATTGCCCACCATAACACACTCGGAGCCTCGGAGGTGCCCAGTGCCCTAGTTTGAGCAGCAGAGCTAGCTAATGCCTGCACTCGCTCGCTGCTGCCACCTCCAAGATCTGTCAAACATCGCAACAGCAGTGTCCACACTCTACAGGGGCCGGATTGGCCGCCAGCGGCCATATGGCCGGCTGGATAACCATTCTCAACGCCACAATCACTGACGTCCAGATCAGAGAGCTTCTGGCAGTCAGCGCATGCCTATTTCCTGGTACCTCAAATTCCCACGCCTCATGTTTTTGTCTTTTCTTTTCTTTTCTTTTCTTTTCTTGTTCTGTCTGTTCAAGCTAACACTAATATATATACATATATTCACCGCAAGGAGCTGAGGCACTACCAAGGCCGTGTGTGGCTTGTTCAGAGATAGCAGTATTGCTCATTGGTGTGTGGTGCCTTATTTATACTGGCAATGATGTGGGTTTTATTGATTGGTACACAACACATTATGCCTATTTTATGAGATAGTTTTGGGGTGTCAATATGTAGCATTCACCGAAAGAAACTAATATAAGACCGTTCTCCTCACTGTTTCCAACACACCATCCCACATTTCTGGTCTGCTGAAGCTTCGTGTGCACTGCCGCTTATAATAAAAAAAAATAGGTTGCTAGGACCCGAACATTGTTTGACTAATGCACACACATATTGGAAAGGATAAGCAAAAAAAAAAAATTGCTTAATAGTGCATACAGATCTCAAAATATATACTTGTGGGGTGGTCATTTGTACAAAAAAGTGTCAACGGGCAAACTAATCTACAATTCCTTATAGTGCTATTGCACAAATATCTCCAGCTTCATTAGGTGAATTTCTGCACAAAACAGAGCCAATTTGTATATTAGGCACATGAGAGCACTAGTGAGATCCAGCCTTAAGCAAAGATGCACCTGACCCCGAACTCTGGTAGTATGCTGCTGGTTGGGTTCGTTACCCACCACAACACACCGGATCCCGGGCCATCGGCGCGTCTGCCTGAGAGGGGGCCTATGCTACAACAACCATCAACGTCGTGGGTGGAACCATCATGCTCTTAGCAGCAACGCGTCTGTCTGAGAGGGTGTCTAAGCGACATTGGTGGCAAAGCTGCCGCATTCCCCAAAACAACCGGCGGTGAACTCTAGTGAAGGTAGTGGGTGACGAACTGCAGCAGTGATTCAACAATGCCTTCAAGAAGGGAAATGACATCCGCAGAGGCCAACAATGTTGGAAGAGCACACGAGTAAGACTTTTGTCCCTAGCCTGCTCCGGACGAAGAAGCTTCGGCAACACCTCTAAGAAGGTGGATGATGCACACTACGCCACCGCCGCCAATCCGAGGCAATCAGGCAAGGTTTTGACCCCAATTCTTGCCACCGACGCAGGCCACTAGCACTGCCAAGCAACGAAGACGAATCAACAAAGCCCCGGCGAAGGTACAAGACTAAAGCATCCACCACACCAACAGAAGAGAACAGGCATGGGCTCCACCATTCATTTCCGCCCCAGCCCCGAACGGAGCTTGGCGGCGGCAACACATTAGTATGAAGTGTTGAGGTAGGGCCGCAATGCCGATCTGAGGATCCCGGGCCATCCCGGGCTCGCTAGGACGTGCCAGGAAGGGAAGTCTGTAGGAAAGAGGGGCACTCCTGCCCTAGACACGGCCATGCCAGATCTAGCAATGGGCCTCTAGATCTAGTCGTTGAGCCGCCATGCTAGAGTTGGAGAGGTGGTGGGGGCGACGGATTGAAAGGGGGGACGAACCGGTGGAAACGTTTGCCATGGCCGTCAAAATCCTATGCCCGGGTTGTATGGTGCCGAATGGAAAACCATACTCATACCTATGGTCTCTGAAATTACGCTCCTTCGTAAGGCCGACTATAACCTAGAGTGACCTACCGACAGCACAGACATGCGTAAAGTAGTCGCACCAGATGGACACGTTTCAATCAAGAGTTGCAGCTGCATTTGCAAGAATGGCATATGAGTTCAGCTACGGTTGTTTTGGAACCCGAGCGTAGCCCCTCCCCCGCAACCCCCACCGCTGCCATGCCACCGCCCGACCATCCCGCACCGCTGCTAGCCTCCCCACCGCTACCAACAACAGATCCGGGACCACCATAGTGTCCTCTTTGCATGAAGGCCTGCCTCACCTCCTGTCACCCAGTGGAGATGGAGATCGAAGCAGCGGCCCCGCTCACCTCGGACATCACCGATGCCTAGCTCTGAGGTCAGGGCCGACCCCACTGCCATGTCCCACCGGCGGTAGCCCTCCACGCCCCATGGGGTGATCTACCGGTGGAGGTCTTGCTCTCCACGGGCCGCCCGTGTAGGAGGGAGTTCAGCCGGGGTCCATCTCGGGGGGATGCGGCCACCATCTCCGCCCCCACCCACCCACGCACGTGGGTCATGGATCCCCCTCTACTGCACTGTCGGCCATCCCAGTGCCCACTCCTAGCGCTAGCCTCGTCGCCGTCGTTGTGTTCCCCTCCCACGAGTCCCGTCTGTTCTTCCCTTCCTGTGTCGGTAGATCCATGCTCGAGAGGTGGGACGAGGGGTGCGTCTCCGACTGCTCCGACGACACGGTCGAGGAGCCGCTGCCGCACCACCTCCATCATCTGGCTACCCACTCATCTTCCTCTAGGCAGGTCCGACGACACGGTCGAGGAGCCTCTTGCTTTTCGCTGGGGATCACAACACCGCCTCATGCCATTACCAGCCCCCGCTGCCTCTTCTACCTTAGCACGAGGCACCGGGTGAGGAACTGCAAGCACCGGCATTGTCATCCACCATAGAAGCCCTCTGTGAGCCACGCGCAGGCGCCACACCCGTGCCAGCTCCTTTAGGATCACCATTACGTCGATGACCATGGCAATGACCGAAGGGCTCTTGTGGCATCCAGGCCGCTCTCTGCTCCTTACCTCGTCGGACAGATTCTTTGTTCAGCCCTGTTGATGTTTTACGACCGAGAGCCCGCCACGGGGTGAACCGGGCGGTTTGTTCGGGCCTCGATGAACCTGGAGCCCGGCGGTTTGTTGCGCAGTTGACATGGAGAGCGGGGTTTTATACTGGTTCGGGCCCTCGATCCTTGATCGAGTAAAGACCTTTACGTCCAGTCGGCGTGAGCCTGTTTTTGATTGATGGGGTCAACCGAGGATCGGTTGTAAAGCTTACAGCACTTGATGTGTTCAAGTTGCGCTCTCCTCTATGAGGTGCCCTTTGGCTGCCTTTCATAGTCCAAGGAGCCAAAGAGCTTACTACGGACCTAGTCGGATACAGAGAGGGTTGTCCGTAGAGGATTCGAACTCCCAAACTCCTTACATGGTAATCTGACTAGTAGTCCTATCCTGATTACAACAGAAGTCTTCCGTAGCTATGCTTCCATTGCCTTCTGTGAGTTGTTAGTGGCCGCATTGTAGGATAGAATCCTGCGAACAACTCTGTAGAGTCCTTAGGTGATCCCGTATCCACAAGCCCCCAGCATCTCTAGGCTGAGTCATGAGAGTTGTCTCGCCCTTCTCGGATGAAGCCTTGATATGGTCTTGAGATCATCATACGGTGTGCACTTGAAAAGTGCACCCGTAGGGTGTAGCCCCCGAGCTTCTTGCTTTTTGGCACAAAGAGCTGGAAGGTCTTTGAGTTCTTTCTCTCCTTCTTCGAGTTCTTTCCTCCTCCAGACCGCTCCCTCTTCTCAAGCCCCCGAGTATCTCTGATACGATCTTTGATGGCAGTCCTTCTTGCCCTCCTCGGATGAAGTCTTGAGCGTGGCCTTGAGATCTCTTCCTTTGTCTTCGAGTTCTTCTCGTATTTCGGGGTTCTTTCCCCTGGACAGGTCTTCTTTTCGCGAGCCCCCGAGCATCTCAAGTATGAGTCATGAGGGCTGTCCTTCTTGCTCTTCTCGGATGAAGCTTCAACGCGAATTGGAGATCTCCCATCCTCGAGTTCTTCTCGATTCGGAAAAAATCTTATCCGGGGTATCCTGTAGCCCCCGAGCGTCTTGGAGTTCTTTCTTTGGAAAGGAATCTTAGAGGTTCTTCTGTCCTCCGGGATTTTTGACCGTTTCTCTTTTTCCGTGCGATCACGGGTCATACAGTGCGCTTTTACTGCGCCCCGTTTTTCGGGAAAGGTCAGTGCATGACAGTCATTGCCATAAATTCCTCCTTGCATGATTTGAGGTGACCGTTTGGTGGTTGCCTCGTCTTCTGTGGACTTGGTCCATAGGCAATGTGTTGCTTGCCTATAAATATGCCCCTCTTCTCGCTTTGTTGAGGATCCATAGTTTGCTTTCCTCTTCTCTGCTTCTTCCTCCTCTCGACAGTTTCTCTTCTCGTAGATAAAGCCCTTCTTTGAGCTTTTAGGTCCATGGCGGTGCCTTTGAGTGAGTTGGATCAGCCCCCGGGCGTCTTTCTTCACCTTTCTGGGTTCTTCTGCGAGTGAGGGATGTCTTGTGATGTGGAGTAGAAGGGGACTACTCCGGGGTCCGCTCTTCTCCCTGATATGCTTGGGAGCGTGAAAGGGCTGCCTTGCGACGTGTTTTTGGCCGTTGGCGGCTATATTCACTGTTGCTCCGTTGTCCTGCCCCACTTCGCTGGCGTTTCTTGGGGTTTTAGCTGGCCGTTGGGGGTTTTTGCTTAGAGCGCCCTCGTCTCTGTTGTGTTGATGGCCTCTGGTGAACTTCTTCCCTTTGGAGCTGTGACCCTCTGATTCTGTACCACGTGAATCCCTTGTGCTGCGAGGGTTTCATCGGTGTCAGGTGCTTTTGTGCAGGTGCTGACTCCGCTTTTGTTTTCCGTGGTCTTCCTAGCGTTTTGCAGCGCTTGGGGTTCCTTGTTAGGTCGTCATTCTTAGCTTCGAGCTCTTCTGAGGTTTCCTGGATAGTAGTCTGTGCTGCTTCCGTTGGAACCTTCATTGCTTTAGCTGATATGCGTAGAGCTTATTTTGTCTTCTTTGTATCTTGTAGGGATTTGTTCCCATGTAACTTGTAATCCCAAGATGTTGAATAAAAGATATCTGCTCCTTTATCCATTCTATGTTTTGTAAGAATCTGATCTGTCTTCGAGCAAACTTGTTTGCGATTGTCTACCGCTTCTGTCCTCAGAATTCTTCTTCTTTGGACAACTCGATGTGATTGTGCCTTTAGATCTAGGCCTCTGGCTTCGTCCTTCTCTTGTAGGCTTGAGCCGAGTAGTTGTGGAGTCTTGCTCCGCATTCACCAGGGTTGTTCTTCTGATGATTTAGCTTGTTTTGTTGTAGACCTGCTGAGAAAAAAGTAGAAAAGGAGTCTTGCTCCTGTGCATTAGAGTTCTTCTTTCTCCTTACGCATTCAGCTTTAGCTTCTTTTGAGCCTGCTGTAGATTGTTGATGTCCTGCTCCTGCGTCTTCTGGGTTCATTCCCTTGGCGCTTGACTTGTCTTCTTTCTTTGAGACTTGTCGTGGGTATGGAGCCTTGCTTCGAAGTGCTAGGGTTGTTTCTTCCCTGCTTTGATAGCGCGCCTTTGTTCTTGGCTTGCTTGAGGTAGATGGGGTCTAGCCCCTACGTCCTTGGATTCTTTCCGTCGACGCTCGACTTGTCTTCTTCTTCTTGAGACTTGTCGAAGGTATGGAGTCATGCTCCTCAATGTCAGGGTTGTTCCTTCCCTGGTTTCCAGCACCGTCTTTGCTTGTGGACTTGCTGGAAGTGTGGAGTCGTGCTCCTGAGTGCCAGAGTTGCTCTCCTCCCTGTTGCTGTGGCTTGCTTTCTTCTTAGGCTAGCTTGAAGTTGTTGAGGTCTTGCCTCTGCGTCTGTGGGTTCTTTCCCTTGACGCACGACTTGTCTGCTTTGTCTTGAGACTTGTCGAAGATGTGGAGTCGTGCTCCGAAGTGCTAGGGTTGTTCCTTCCCTGCTGCAGTAGCTTGCCTTTGTCTTAGGCTTGCTTGAAGTAGTTGGGGTCTTGCCCCTGCGTCTTCGGGTTCTTTCCTTCGACGCACGACTTGTCTTCTTTCTTGAGACTTTGTCGTAGATGTGGAGTCATACTCCTCGGTACCAGGGTTGTTCCATTCCTTGGTTTCCAGCGTCGTCTTTGCTTTAGACTTGCTGTAGATGGCTGGGGTCGTGCCCCGCTCTTGTGTGACTTGTTGTCTTTTTTCAAGACTCGTCACGGTAGGTGGAGTCTTGCTCCTGGCCGTTTTGTTAGGCCTCTAGCGTTTGTCTTTTTCTTAGACTTGCTAGTGATTGTTGCTGGAGTCATGCTCCGCGTAGAGTTGCTATAACTCAGATTTGCCGCTTCTGGGCAAGGGCTCTCCCATGCTGTCCGGTGGACTCTAGCATGACGTCCCTATATAGGGTTCTCAGTCCGGGCCCATTTAAGTGCACTGCGGACTGAAGGTCAAGGTGGTTGGGTTTCTATTTCACAACACTACAATCCACCTTGCCTGGTTTGGGCTGCTCTGCTTTCTGAGAGACTTGATGTGAGACGATGGGTTCCTATTTCATAACACTACATCGTCCACGCCCGATCGAAAGGTCGTCCTCTGGCCGTGGGACATATTGGCTCTTTACGGACCCTCGATGGCCTCTGCGACCTAAACGGGCCGATTCCTACGTCCTCATTTCGAGTCATAGTTCACGATCTACCGCTAGGATTTAAGGTATGGACGCTATTCCAATAGGACTTCGCGTGGTTCCACCCTTTTTTGGTGACCTCCGTTCTGGTGGTCGGGGTTGCCTTCTGTCGGTCGACTTCTTTTCTTTGAAGTGCCGATTTGGGCTGTTTTGGTTCTTCTCCTCTTGGGAGGCATGCGGCTGTG
This sequence comes from Hyparrhenia diplandra, assembly GCA_015847255.1. Lineage (NCBI taxonomy): Eukaryota > Viridiplantae > Streptophyta > Magnoliopsida > Poales > Poaceae > Hyparrhenia > Hyparrhenia diplandra. Next base: position 29,802 of record JADLZK010010767.1, on the reverse strand, counting down.
CTCTTTTTGAGTTCTTTTTGGGTTTGAACTGTTAGAGTGCCGCGCATTCTAGTACCTCTTGTGGGTCTAGAGTTCTTCTGAGGCCACTTTCTCCTTCTTCTTCGGAGAGTTGTTCTGCATTCTGCGATTTCTCTGTGGCCTTCGCATTTTTATGGATAGAACCTTCTGAGTTGGCTGATGTGCCAAGAGTTTCTGATTTCTTCTCCTTCTCGTGGTCATCGGCTTGTAGGTTCCCGGTCCCGGTACTCTTTTTGACGATGAAGGGTCCTTCCCATGGACTGAGCAGTTTGTGCTTGCCTTCTGTCTTTTGATTTCTCTTGAGTACTTGATCTCCTGAGTTTAGGTTTCTTGGTCATGTGCTCTTGTCATAGTGCCTTCTGAGTCCTTGCAGGTATCTTGCATTCTGAAGGATGGCATCTTCTCTGACTTCTTCTGCACAGTCAATTTCGAGTCTTCTTGTCTGTTCTCCTTCTCCTTCTTCGAACTGCTCGATCCGTGGAGAGCTCCATATCAGATCTGCTGGTAGTACCGCTTCTGATCCGTATGTTAGGAAGAAGGGGGTGTAGCCTGTTGCTCTGCTAATTTGAGTTCTTAGGCCCCAGACAACTTTTGGTATCTCCTCGATCCATTTTGCTCCGTAGTCTTTGAGTTCTTCATATAGTCTTGGCTTTAGTCCGGCAAGGATGAGTCTGTTGGCTCTTTCGACCTGTCCATTCGCCTGAGGGTGTGCTACAGAGGCATAATTGATTTGTATGCGAAAATCTCGTGCCCAATCTTCGAATTCTGCCGCTGTGAAGGGTGATCCGAGGTCCGTGATGATCCCGTTGGGCATCCCGAATACGTGCATGATCTCTTGAATGAACTCGACGCTTTGTTGGAGTCATGTAGTTGACCAATGGCTTGTATTCTATCCATTTGGTGAATTTGTCGATTGCTACGAAGATGTATTCGTATCCTCCCTTGGCTCTTTTAAGTGGTCCGACTTGATCTAGTCCCCAGCACGAAAAAGGCCATGATGGTGGTATGCAGATCAGGTTGTGCGCAGTGCATGCGTGCGCCGTCTTGCAAAACATCCGGCATCCTTTGCATCTTCTGACGAGTTCTTCTGTGTCTTTGAGAGCTGTTGGCCAGTAGTATCCTGTTCTGAATGCCTGTTGACGGTCATTAACTACATATTTTATACCGTCAACATTAGTATAAAATTACCAAAACACAATAGTGATAGGGCTTTGAACTAACCATTTCCACAAGTTTTGGTACTTCACTTGTTTTGCAGGACAATGTTGAAAACATTCACATTTCGGGCCAAAAGCAAAGGGAAACATATAAAGAATAACAAGGCCCTATATGGACATGAGCAAAGCAAGGAGAAGAGAGGAGAAATGCCCATAAATATGAATATCAACATCTATACATAAGCCCAAGAAGTCGAGGCCCAAATCCAACATGAAATCATACCGGGGGTCGCGGACATGGGTTTAGTATTTTGGGCACAACTTTCTCATACAAAAAAATCGGATTTCAGTGATCCAACAGCCAAAACGAAGCTTACTCGAGGCCCACGCACTCCTACAAAATTTCAGGCCAAACGGCCCATATCTTGGTGCGGCCGCACCATTGGGTGCGCGCAAGCACCGCCTGAGGCGGTTCGGGCCCATCCTTCTCGAGGAGGTTCATCACTTTCCAAAAGTGTGTTGCCGACGTTGGTTGGTCGGTTTGGGCTTATTAGGAAGGTGTTCCAAGGTCGGTTTGGTTCCTTCCATGTGGGGATGGCCATCTTCCAAAGAGCCCCCTCCTCTCTACCTATAAAAGGAGGCTCTCTCCCCCTCATTCAACACACACCAATTCCATACAACACAAGGAGGAGCCACAATGTAATAGAGAGGAGAGAGTTCCATTCTTGTTCTTCTTCCCCCTCTTAGTTCTAATGGAGAGTGAGAGAGGAAAGGCTAGAAGGAAGTTTGGTTCCTTCTACAGAGTTGTCGGTCCGCCCCTGGTGTGCCGCGGTTCCTAGGAAGTCGGAGTGCGGGGAGTTGTCGGTACCGCTTAAAAATTCCTCTACAAGCTACTTACACTTTGGTAAGAAAGCTTGTGATTATCTTTCGGCTTATTGTTCTTCAAGCATATTATCTTAGCTGTTGTAGACTTGCGGGATTGGTAGTCGTAACTTCGGGTCGTAACTCTTGGAGAAGGAACTCTTTGACCTGGGGAACCTTGTACGACCCAAGAGTTGTGGATGGTAGTGCAAGCGTGGTGTTTGGGCTAGCGTTCACCTACCTTTTGCGGTGCATCCCACGGTTGAGGGGTTAGGCGGCTTGGTCGTGACAAGCCTTGTCCGTCCCTTGAAATCCCCCACGTTCGGGTCGTGTCGTGAGCTAATTGCCTGGACACCGTCCCTTTGGCGTGGGTCGGTGCCCGAAGTGAGTAGACAATAGACTTTAGAAATCCCTCGCCTCAAAACCTGAGCCCATAATGATACCTCACTATCCATAGTTATCCTAGGGTGACCCTGCTCAAAGATTAGAGCGCAACCGTTCCTCGTGGAAAATACGATACCCTCGAATATTTCCGGTGAAAGCTACAACGACAATTCCGTGCGCGCTTTGGTTTATCTCGTGGTGCGTTAAGAAACGTCAACAAGCTTTCTAGCGCCGTTGCTGGAACGGTAGTCGTAATTCTCTCTCGAGCCTAGAGCACCCGTGTGTTGTATCCAAAAAAAAAATATTTATTTATTTTTCTTTTTCAAATTGAAGCCATCTCCAATTTTAAAATCCTTACGCTTCAATGGGGAGTTCATAAGAGCCACAATCGTTTTTTTCAAAACCAAATTTTTTTTATCCGGCTATGAACTCACCCTAATTTAAAAAAAAAACTTTTGGTTTGGGCACTCCATCTCTGGTGACCATTTTGAAAATCTATGTTGCCACCTACGAGATTTTGAGGAATTATGATGATGCCTCAGCATTCCTAGCATGATCCAAGAAATTCACATGTGGAATTTGTTTCTGCTCTCCCTCATAGGGAAAGCAAAACAATAGCACACTATTGTCGTAGGAAATTTGAATGGGGACTGAGAAGAACTCAAAGACAATTTTTGTCTAGCATTCTTCCCCATCAATGCCTACCAAGGACAATCCTCGATTTCAAATAGGATGAGAAGGAGTCCATAGGTGAGGCCTAGGCCAGGTTTATAATGTTTATACATGATGGCCTAAACTTGTCATTACCCAATAGTATGCCCTTTGCATATGTTTTTGGGTCTTGACATAGATGCTGCCCCTATGCCTTAACATGACCGTTGGAGGGTTGTTTGCACGTAAACCTACAACGGAACATAGGAAAACCCTTGAACACATCCTAGAGAAGCTTGCTTCTCCCGTTGTAGAATATTTTCCCCTCCACATTAATGGCATGTCAAGTATTGAGGAGCCCTCATCAGTCGAGCCATTCCCAGTACCGCCATTGGAACCGACTGTTGAGCCCTCTCCCGAACCACGAACACTAAAGCAAGGAATGCTTCGTCCTTCGGAGTTCGCGATTGAATTCAAGGATGGTGGCGTAACCTCGTAAACCCGAGGTGCACTTAGACTTCCATATCTCTCTCATCCTTGACTTCAATCTTCTCATAGGCTACCCTCTCGAAAAAAAAAAGCTTTTTCACAAAAACCTATAGAGGGAAGCCATGATGAGAAGTTAGAAAAGATTGCTTCCGCCTCACACCTAGACATCCTAAAGGCGAAGCATCTTCCCAACCAAAACCCGTTCGAGAAGGCGAAGTTCATAACTCTATTCGCTTCACCCAAGTTGCTTCCGCATCTTAGTGAAATGAATTACCTGTCGCCCTCACTCGAACACAAGTCATGTCCCTCTGGCCAACAAAACGTTGTTCTTGACAATGGTCAAGATTCAACGTTCGTCCTTCATGACACATCTTTTGAGGAGAAAACCTCATGTGCCATGGACATGCACGGCGACAACTCTTGAGACCAAGCGAGAAATTTGTTTTTGAGCATAACAAGTTGTCACTTGAGACTTCTTACATGCTCACCTTTGGGTCTTCTTGAGTTTGTCTTGCTTCTAGCCGAGTGCTTCGACGAAAATTACAACCATCTCTTGGTTCTCTTTGTAAACCTTTTTAAGAATGGTTGCAAGCCTCATAGTAGCATGATGACGCTAACCTTGCAAAATTGGCGTAATGCAAAATTCTTAGTGGTGAAACCGGGAACTTCACCACCATCACCGCAGGATGTTTCCCACGGTCAAGCTTTTACGACCATAAAGAAAGCACCGCCGGGAGATACCCTGGACTATCATAAAAAAAAGAGTCTTTCTCTCTTCTTATTAATAAAAGCAAAAACATGCTATCAAGTTAGTATGCACCTTCGGGTATTCTTGTCGCTAACCATTTCAGGTGGAGATCGATTAAGAAGAACAAAGAGGCATGCGACGCCGAGAACATGAGGGCTACATCACAAAAAAAAAAAAAATTATGATGTTCATGGGTGATGGAACATGCTCAACAGAGACCGGACCTTGCACACTTGACTTTTTCACAAAAGTCTAAGTGTGGGGAAGATGGTGACAATCCCAAGTTCCATCCACCCGGGGGGATCATACAAAAAAAAATTGATGAGTGAATAAAAGATGACATCACCCTGCCTTGCTAGAAAAAAAGAGAAAAAAAAGAAGAAAAAAAAAAAATAGAGAGAAAAAGAATTACAAAAAAAAAGAAGAGAGAAAAAAAAAAAAAAAAAAAAAAAAAAAAAAAAAAAAAAAAAAAAAAAAGAAAAAGTTATAAAAAAAAAAAATAATAGAATTAAAAAATAGTAATAATAAGAGAGGAGAGGAGCAGGTTGGCCTGCATGGTCAAGATACATACCAAAATGCTGCCGACTCCACCCATCTTTGCTTCCACAAGCAAGAAGGGTTTGTCTCTCATCCTTTGCTGCTACCATCAAGACCCATGGCCCATACACACGTGTGTGTGGCCTAGCCTTGAGATGCACCTCAAGGCGTAGTCATCATGCAAACCGCAACAACAACTTCGACGCTTCATCCAAAATGTTGCCGGTAAGTATATCCGGTATGCAAAGGAAATAAACGTTCACCAACTCATTCACTCGTTTTTTTGTCTCCATGATGATAAAACTCCATGCTTCCCTTATTATGACATATGCTCGAGTTTTGGGTGCATTTACTTAAGAAATACATCCATAGGTCTTTTTTACATTAAGCATGGTGCTTAGGGTAAAAATGATCTCCTTTAATCAAGCTTTGACATGGTGTTAGAGCTAGGTTAATGAACTTAGAGCTTTGTTGTCATTATCTTTGGGAGTATCTTATGTTGGAGATAAATAAAGGCTATGTTATTCATTGTTTCTTTATGTTAGCCTTGCTGGAGTAATGATGAGGTGAACAAATAAAAATAAAAATAAATAAATAAAATAAAATAAAGTTCTCATAATAAAGGCTCCACGGTATTCTTTCCGATAGAGCCATGTTTTTGTTTTTGTTTTGTTTTCTTTGTTTAAAATAAAACAGTACAAGAATAAGTGTGGGGAGATCTCTCAAGCATACATGCACACCCATCTAAGATCTCCCCAACACAAAGGCACAAACCCCAAGCAATTCATGATGGAGAAGGACAAGACAAACAACTACCATTAACTCCTTCCTCCTCAAACAAAGTGGTTTGTGCTACTCCCTCTCTCACATCCTCCATAAAGTTTTGAGGTTTGAAATTGAACAAATCAAAAAGACAAAACTTCTTGAAAAAAAAAACTCCATCTCTGGTCTACCAATTGATTCATGGCATGCATACACTTTATTCCTCGCCAAAACCATTCTTTGATGAGCAACTACCTGTTAGGGACCCCATGTTCATCTACACAATTGAGCTTTGAGATATGGTAGAATGACTTGACACTTGCTCTCTTATGCAATGAGACTTGGTTTTATCTTCGAAAATTTAAAATAAAGCATGCTCATGGTTTGACTTAGCCAAATCCTACCAAAGCCCGAACAATGACAAGAATACCCACTATAGCTACTTCCTACTGTATTGAGTTTTGTCAGGCTCCGTTGATCCGCGTTGAGAGAGGCTCATACTCCCAAGATCGGAAAACACGTACACCCACATATACACGCCAGTTCTCACATTGAGAATTGCGCACAACATGCATCTTTACCATCCACCAAATAAATACTCCATCCATTATACCATGATCATCTCCGGTTATCGAGAAAAAAAAAAAAAATGCAGAGAGAAAGATGTAGGCTGCAGAAAAAAAAAGAATAAGAGATGAAAAATGGACACGTGTCCGAGGGCGAGTAGAGCCCACATCTCCAAAAAAAAAAAGAAAAAAAAAAGAGAAAAGCAGCCTCTATCTCTCCGTAAGCATACAAAAAGAAAGGAAAAAAAGATCATGGGTCAAGGAGTAACCACAAAGAAAATATACCACAAATATTTTCCACACACTTTTGCACATTTCGATCTAAGGGTATGGCACTTCTTTCCAACGATCCGTAGCTTGACCCGACAAAACATACAGAGGTATGTATGCAACACTCCACTCCAAAGATCCACAAAACCCTGTAAAAAGATAGGATGAGTGAGAGCGAAGAGTGCTTTGGCAAGGAAACACAAAATGAGTGACTATGTGAGAATCAACCATGGAGCATTGCTATCTTATCTTTCAAAATTCAAAAAAAAAAAAAAAAAAACCAAGTCTTTGCACATGAGTAGTAGCAAGGAGATATGATTTCATGACCGTTCCATTGCTCAATCGTTCAAGATAACTTGGTAGCCACTTTTGAATGCTCACAAAGCAGGTGAAGCCTGGAATAACTTGTATGCGTGTCTACATCTTGGAGATTGAACCACTTTAGTCCCTATGCCTTCACCGAGGACGAGCAAAGGACTAAGTGTGGGGAGTTTGTTGACGGTCATTAACTACATATTTTATACCGTCAACATTAGTATAAAACTACCAAAACACAATAGTGATAGGGCTTTGAACTAACCATTTCCACAAGTTTTGGTACTTCACTTGTTTTGCAGGACAATGTTGAAAACATTCACATTTCGGGCCAAAAGCAAAGGGAAACATATAAAGAATAACAAGGCCCTATATGGACATGAGCAAAGCAAGGAGAAGAGAGGAGAAATGCCCATAAATATGAATATCAACATCTATACATAAGCCCAAGAAGTCGAGGCCCAAATCCATCATGAAATCATACCGAGCCGCAGGACATGGGTTTAGTATTTTGGGCATAACTTTCTCATACGAAATCGGATTTCAGTGATCCAACAGTCAAAACGAAGCTTACTCCGAGGCCCACGCACTCCTACAAAATTTCAGGCCAAACGGCCCATATCTTGGTGCGGCCACACCTTGGGGTGCGCGCGCACCCGTCTGGAGGAGGCGCTCGGGCCCATCCATCTCGAGGCGGTTCATCACTTTCCAAAAAGTGTGTTGCCGACGTTGGTTGGTCGGTTTGGGCTGATTAGGAAGGTGTTCCAAGGTCGGTTTGGTTCCTTCCATGTGGGGATGGCCATCTTCCAAAGAGCCCCCTCCTCTCTACCTATAAAAGGAGGCTCTCTCCCCCTCCTTCAACACACACCAATTCCATACAACACAAGGAGGAGCCACAATGTAATAGAGAGGAGAGAGTTCCATTCTTGTTCTTCTTCCCCCTCTTAGTTCTAATGGAGAGTGAGAGAGGAAAGGCTAGAAGGAAGTTTGGTTCCTTCTACACAGTTGTCGGTCCGCCCCTCGGTGTGCCGCGGTTCCTAGGAAGTCGAGTGCCGAGTTGTCGGTACCGCTTCACTTGTACCTCTACAAGCTACTTACACTTTGGTAAGAAAGCTTGTGATTATCTTTCGGCTTATTGTTCTTCAAGCATATTATCTTAGCTGTTGTAGACTTGCGGGATTGGTAGTCGTACCTTCGGGTCGTAACTCTTGGAGAAGGAACTCTTTGACCGGGGAACCTTGTACGACCCAAGAGTTGTGGATGGTAGTGCAAACGTGGTGTTTGGGCTAGCGTTCACCTACCTTTTGCGGTGCATCCCACGGTTGAGGGGGTAGGTGGCTTGGTCGTGACAAGCCTTGTCCGTCCCTTGAAATCCCCCCACGTTCGGCTGTGTCGTAGAGCTAATTGCCGGACACTGTCCTTTGGGCGTGGGCCGGTGCCCGAAGTGAGTAGACAACAGACTTTAGAAATCCCTGCCTGAAACTTGAGCCCATAAAGATACCTCACTATCCATAGTTATCCTAGGGTGACCCTGCTCAAAGATTAGAGCGCAATCGTTCCCTGTGGAAAATACGATACCCTGAATATTTCCGGGTGAAAGCTACAACGACAATTCCGTGCGCTTGCGGATTTATCTGTGTGCGTTAAGAAACGTCAACAATGCCTTTCCCACGAGGGTTCTCGACGCTGCGTGGTTTCCACAGCATCTAGAGTGGATTTCTTTGAGGATTTCTTTTCCTTCTTCTGAGCTGATGCATTTGAGTAATACTCCTGATGATGCTACTCTCTTGTATAGCTTGTCCCCAATGAGCACGTAGTTCTTGCTTCTTCTCAAGATTCTTGTTGCTTCCGTTTTGTCTTGGGGTAGCGCCTTGTTTTTGATGAAGTTGATGATGTCCTCGATCCGGGAGTGGTTCTCGCGACACGAGATATTATCATCACTCCTGTTAAGGCTGATTGCTCCATATGTTCTTGCTCGGGTTCTCTTTGATTGAGGGCTTCGATAGTTCTTCGACGAATACTCACGGTGGGACTTGAGCTCATCATATCCGAGTTTGGCTAGTGCGTGCGCAGCCACGCTTTGCGTCTCGAGCACATGCAGGATTTCCGGGCCTTGGAAGTTCTTTTTTTTTTCAATTTGCGTATTTCTGCGTAGTAGAGGCCCATGTTATCCTTGGTGCAGTCCCGTCTTTTGTTGACTTGGTTGATGACAACCGCGAGTCGCCGTATACTTGAAGTCTTTTGATTCCCGAGTTTTTCGCTACTTTGAGGCCGTGGATGAGTGCTTCATACTCGCCTCGTTGTTGGTAGCCTCGCCACAATATTTGTAGCACATATTTGAGTTGTCTTCCGTCTGAGATATGAAGAGAATCCCGGCTCCTGCTCCCCTCGAGCTTCAATGAACCATCAAGTACATGCTCCAATGTTTCTTGATGTCATCGGGTATGGGCCGTTGGAGTTCTCGTCCACTCGCAATGAAATGCGGGAGTGCTTGGGATTTGATTGCTCTTCGTGGGGTGAACTCTAGATTTAGTGCTCCGAGTTCTACTGCCCATTTTGATATGCGTCCCCGTTGAATCCTTGTTCCTTGGGGATGTCTCCTAGTGGAGAGTCGGTAACCATCGTTATCTTGTGGTCGTCGGTAGTAGTGTCGTAGCTTCCTTGATGTGATCGATTATGGAGTAGAGTAGTTTAAATGCGTGAGGGTATCGAGCTTTGGACTCGAAAGGACCTCGCTCACGTAGTAAACCGGCCTCCGGGTCTTCTTCTTTGTTCCCGGCTCTTCTCTTTCCACAATGATTGCTTTGGTGACTCATTGTATTGGTTGCTTTGCTATGTAGAGCTTGAGATCTTCTTGATCTTTTGGTGGAGTGAGGACTGGTGCTGACGTTAGGTATTGCTTGAGTTCTTCAAATGCCTTGTCTGCCTCTTCAGTCCATTCGAACTTTCCCTTGGTCTTGATCAATTTGAAGAAGGGTAGTCCTTTCTCTCCAAGCTTTGATATGAATCTGTTGAGTGCCGCCATGCACCCTGTGAGTTTCTGGATGTCCTTGACGTTTTTGGGTTGTCTCATCTCTGTGATGGCCTTGATCTGTTTGAAGCTGGCTTCTATGCCTCTGCTGCTGACCAAGAACCCGAGTAGTTGTCCTGATGGTACTCCAAAAAGACACTTTGTTGGATTGAGCTTCCACTTCCACTTCTTGAGGTTGTTGAAAGTCTCCTCCAAGTCTTGAATCAGAGTATCTGGCTCCCTTGTTTTCACCACTACGTCGTCTACGTATGCTTCGGCGTTTTTGCCAATCTGTCCTTCCAAATAAGTCTGTATCGCTCTTTGATACGTTGCTCCGGCGTTCTTTAATCCGAAAGACATTGTTTTGTAGCAGTAGGCACCGAAGGGGGTGATAAAAGAGGTCTTGCTCTGATCTTCCTTTTTGAGCGCTATCTGGTGGTAGCCTGAGTAGCAATCCAGGAACGATAGTAGGGCTGATCCTGCTGTGGAATCCACTATCTGATCAATCCTTGGTAGCCCAAATGGATCCTTTGGGAAGTGCTTATTCAGGTCTGTGTAGTCCACGCACATGCGCCATTCTGAGGTGTTCTTCTTATGAACCAGAACTGGGTTAGCTAGCCAATCTGGATGTAAGATTTCCCTGATGAATCCTGCTGCGAGTAGTTTTGCAATCTTCTTCTTGATGGCTTCTTTCTTTTCTGGTGAGAATCTCCTCAGTCTTTGCTTGATGGGTTTGGATCCCATATTGATATCGATTCTGTGCTCAGCCAGCTCCCTTGGTACGCCGGGCATATCTGCCGGTTTCCAGGCGAATATGTCTTTGTGTTGCCTTAGGAAGCTGGTGAGCGCGAGTTCCTATTTAGGAGATAGGTGAGCGCTGATGATCGCTGTCTTGGAAGGGTCACCGCCTTTAAGTCGATGTGCTTGACGTCGGCTTCTTCCGGGGTACCAAGATTGCTTGTTTCTTGGCCGATATCTCGAGTTCCTCTGGATTTGTCTCCTGTGCCATTTGATGGACTTCTCTTTTCTCCAAGAGTATTCCAGTCTTGTTCGCTATCTCGATGGCTTGGACATCACACTCGAAAGCCTTCTTGAGATCTCCTTTGATCGAAAGAATCCCAAATGACGCCGGCATCTTTAGCAATAGATACGGGTAGTGTGGAAGAGCCATGAATTTTGCAATTGCTGGTCTTCCCATGATGGCATGATATGGTGACTCGAGATTTGCCACTTCGAACTTGATGTATTCTGTCCGGTAATTTGATGGCGTTCCGAAGGTAACTGGCAAGGTGACCTGCCCAATTGGTATTGCTGCTCGTCCAGGAACTATCCCGTAGAATGGGGTGTTTGATGGAGCAATCAATCCTGAGAGGTCCAGTCCCATCTTGTCCAGTGTTTCTGAGAATATGATGTTCAGCCCTGCTCCTCCGTCGATCAGTACCTTGGTTACTGTTACTCCAGCTATGGTGGGTTCTATCACCAAGGGATACAGGCCGGCGTTGCCTACGCTTGTCCATTGATCCTCCCTTGTAAACTGAATTGGGTATTGGGACCAATTAAGGTAGCGTGGTGTTGCGGGCTCTGCTGCCATGATCGATCGTAGTCCTAGCTTGTCTTGTCTCTTGCTCTTTGATCCGGGAACTCCAGAGAATATGACGTTTAGAGATCTCGTTGCTTTCTGGAAGTCTCCTGTTTTTTGTCCGTCATTGTTTTCTCCTTTGCTTTCTTGATCGTCCCTTTTCTGAGCTGAATCTCTTCCTTTATATCTCTCTTGGAAAGTTTTGCAGTTTCCGAGCGAGTGGTGAGCTCCGGGATGGTAGACGCAAGGTAGATCCTCTAGCTTGATGTTGTCTTTGCCGTTGCCGTTGCTCTTGTTGTTGTTGTACTTTGGCTTGTAGGGCTTCTTTGGCTTCTCTGCCAATGCAACTGTGTTGTCTGGCCCTCGCTTCTTATACTGCTGAGAGTTGTTCTGTTCCTTCTTCGGGCCTTCCGTGTTCTTTCTCTCTGGGAAGCGATCACGGGTTCTTTCTTCGGCTCCGATCATCTTCTCAACAGTGATCTTGAATTGTTCATTGGTCCTCGGGTTGTCTTTGTAGAAATCCGAGAACCGCCATCTCGAGAAATCCCATTACCGGCTGGCGTCCACCACTTCTCTTTTCGTGATGTCATGCACTTGGGATCTCATCTCGCCAAATCTTCGGTAGTAGTCTCTTAAGGATTCTCCCCGGCTTTTTGCTTGAGGCTCTTCAACTCGGCCTTTGTAATAGGATGGGTAATGATTCTGAAGTTGTCGCAATATTTTTTCGCAAGTCTTCCCAAGATCTTATTAAGCCCTCTTCGATCTTGTCGAACCATTGGAGTGGTAGAGCTTCTAGAGCCATGGGAAAGAAAACGGCTTTCGCGTCATCATCTCCTCCAGCCAGCTCAATGGATTGTGAGTAGACTCTGAGCCATTGCTTGGGCTCTGTTTTCCCATCATATTTAGAGTGGTTTGAAGGTTTGAACTTCGCGGGCAGTTTGACCTCCTTGAGTCTCTCCGCGAAGCAAAGGAACCTGTCGTAGCCCCCTGTTGTCCTACCTTCGGTTTGTCCTGACGATCTTGCGCCCTTCGTCAGGGTTCTTGCGGGTCTATATGAGGACTCCGCGACTTCTTCTCGTCGGCTTTGCCTTGGGGTTGGATTAGCCCTCGGGGGTCTCTGGCTTCCGCCATCCCTCCGGGGTCGCCTCGAGTTTCTTGAGTTCTCCGGCGTGCCCAACCTCTCGAAGACATTAGACCGGCTTTTTGGTGCATGCGAGTTGTTTGCCCTTGACTGTGACCTGGCGGGATCTCTTTCTTGGATGGCTCTCTAAAGCGCTTCCTTGATGAGCCTCTCCTCGTCATTCAGGTTTGAAGCAGTCTTTAGGCGGTTGACCAACTCTTGCAGCTTCTCGTGCGTTATTTGATGATCGTCTTCAGCATCTCTTTCAGACTTCATCTTCTCGTATTCGCGCAGGTCGGCTTGGTATTTGTTCCAGGCTTGTTTGCGCTTTCCTGCTCTGTCTCGGCATCCTCCCTTCAGCTTGTTTCTTCTTAGCCTTGAATGACGCTGGTCTTCTCCCTCGTCTTCTTGGGTTTTTTCGTCCGCCGAGATGTTTGATAGGCCTTCGTCAGTGGATCTGATGTCAGGGGCATCTGGAGGGTTAAGCGGCATGCGGGCTCTTGCTACCATCAGTATTTTGTTGGTAGCGGTTGCCTTCGGATGCCACTCCTTCCGTCCAGGGAAGATCCGTTGCTTGCCATCCCTGTTCATCGTCACTTCTTGACGTTCTGCCTTGTTGAGGGTTCTAGGCCAGTGGGTGATGCACTCCTCTGGCGTCCTTGTTAGGATGAGCCCTCGTTGCGCACCCTTCAAAGGAATCTCCAGCCTCCTCTTGAAAGTTGTCTTGATGCGCCTCGTGTGCGCGAACGCTGCATTGCGTAGTCCCGTTGGGAATTGATAAGGCAACCTGGGTTGATACCCAGATTTGTCTTCGGTTTCGCCTTCTTTCTCCGAGTCCGGGTAGCCTTCGAAAAAATTCTTTGCCGAATTGATTCCGGTCCCCTTATCTGAGTCGGAGTAGGAGCGCGGCTTCGAGTTGTCTTCGGAATCCGTCTTGGAACCTTGGATGTCTTCCTTCACCGAGTTCGTTTCAGCTTTCGGCCCCGCGACGTAGTTCTCCGAGTCGGTGTCGAGCTTGTTCTCCGTTTCTGAGGCGATGTCGGTGAGCGTCAACTGCTCGAGCTTCTCGGCAAGTTTTGATTCTTCGGTCTTGGTTTCCTCGATGACGTAGCTTCGAGTCTTGCCATCGTGGTCGATTTCGCAAGTCCATGATCCGAAGATGATCGTCTTTCTCGCCGACGAGCCCATGATCTCGTGGTCCGCCAAACTCTCGTGCTGAAATTCGACGAGAGCCCCTACCTGGCGCGCCAGCTGTCGATGTTTTACGACCGAGAGCCCGCCACGGGGTGAACCGGGCGGTTTGTTCGGGCCTCGATGAACCTGGAGCCCAGCGGTTTGTTGCGCAGTTGACATGGAGAGCGGGGTTTTATACTGGTTCGGGCCCTCGATCCTTGATCGAGTAAAGACCTTTACGTCCAGTCGGCGTGAGCCTGTTTTTGATTGATGGGGTCAACCGAGGATCGGTTGTAAAGCTTACAACACTTGATGTGTTCAAGTTGCGCTCTCCTCTACGAGGTGCCCTTTGGCTGCCTTTTATAGTCCAAGGAGCCAAAGAGCTTACTACGGACCTAGTCAGATACAGAGAGGGTTGTCCGTAGAGGATTCGAACTCCCAAACTCCTTACATGGTAATCTGACTAGTAGTCCTATCCTGATTACAACAGAAGTCTTCCGTAGCTATGCTTCCATTGCCTTCTGTGAGTTGTTAGTGGTCGCAGGCTAGGATAGAATCCTGCGAACAACTCTGTAGAGTCCTTAGGTGATCCCATATCCACAAGCCCCTTCGGCTTCGACAACGCTAGAGCTAGTGCGAGGTGCTACCGTCAATTTCAGAAACAATGCCAACCCGGTCGCACTTGAGCCACGCTCTTTGTTGCCCAACAAGTTTCCAAGGGCCGATTGGTGGGCTAAGGATGTGGTGGCCGAGTTTGCGGTTCATGAGTATGTGCCTACAACAAACCCCCCGCCCCCCCCCCCCCATCGCTTCGTGCTCGACCGGTGGGCGGGGCTTGTAGTAGCAAGTTTGTTGCCACGCCGAGGGGCTGCTTAGGGCCTCTTACCTTTTACGCCGAGGCGTAGGAGGTCCCCCCGAGGCTGACCACTCGACCGCCAGGGGTGGGTATCACGCCCCGTCCCATTCTTTGAGGGCTCACTTGACTCATAGGCGGGGCGGGGCCCTTTTGAGTTCGCCTCAACGCGGCCGGGGCGGACGCTATCGGACTGCACCTCGGATCCTCTCGCCTACCTTTGGCTTAGTCGGATGGCGAGGTGGATGTCGCCCAGCAGCTGCAGCGACTAACCACTTGCCACCGGCTACGGGCGTCACCAACTCACCGGTGACCGCGCCGTAGGGCGGCGGATGACAACATCGACCAGCGCCTCCACGCCGCCGGCACCGACCGTCGCGCCCGTTGAGGCCTTCATCGCTTCCCACACTTTGCTGCTCCAGGAGCCCCCTCGCTTTCGAGCCGCCATGGCTGAGATGGTCCAAGCTGGTGCACGAGGAATGGAGGCTCAAGAGAAGCTCCCGCTTGGCTGTGAAATCGGTTTACCGCGACCCGCCCCTGAGCGACAGTCGCCACGCCGAGTGCTCCTCAACAAGTGGGAAGGACGTCGGGCGGACGATTTCTTGAACACTCCGGACCCAGCAATGTCCGAGCGCTTCAATAGGCACTTCGGCGGGGACGTCCCATCGGTCAAGCAGGAAGCCGTCCACGAGCTGTTCACGTTGATGGCCCCGGGGGCTCTGGACTGGCCTGTAGCCTTTTGCTTTGCCTCGTCGCAAAATTGGTTTCCTAGTTAGTACAACCGTATTGCTCCGCCGTTAGAGCTGGCGAATTATGTTAAGTGTTGCGTCTACTGGACTTTGGCACCCCTCCATTGAACGATAGTGGTTGTAACCGCGACATTTCTGACTTTCCTTAATACAGTACCCGCACAATATGCACTTTCGAAAAAAAGAATGGCATATGCCTCTTTCCCGGTGTCTCAACAGGCCAGGCCTTTTTTTTTTTTTTTTTTGTTTTCCTGATCTGTCTCGGCCTCTTACTTACTCAATGCTACTAATATATATTCACTAAAAAAGAAAGGCCCTATCGAGGCGATGTGTGGCTTGTTCAGAGACACTATTGCTCATGCCAGTGTGTGGGCATGTGGCGCAATATTTATACTGGCATTGGTATCGTTTTATTGATTTGTAGGCAACTAATGTAAACTTTTTCTATGAGATATGAGAGACTTTACTGGGAAACAAATATGGACCGTTCATCGATCAAGGGATATTAAGTGGTAAAGAAAAATAGAGTCTGCATAGTGCTAAAAGTATCAAGCATTTTGCAGTTTTAGGGACAGTACCCAATGGGTACGCTAGCTCGATCGGCAGCCTGGAAGTGGCCCTCCCCCGAGGAGGCCCTTGATGGGAGAGGACCGAGCCCGAGCAAGGCAGAGCCACTAGCACTGTCGGTAGCTCCCCAGACAGGGTCACACTCAGGGCTCGACACATAAGAGTAAGACAAAGGACTTCCCCAGGCCTATATTTCGTCTAATGTTTGTAGCCATTACTTGTACTCAAATCATAGCAGCTGGTTCTTGTTACAGTACGTACGTTTGTGATTCTCATTTCTCAACATAATTGAGTGTTACCAGCTGTGTGCAGCGCTTCTGATTCCTTCTGCTCTGTTCTTGTCTAGAATGGGACCAAACATTACAATGTTGTTCCGAACTTGTAGCTGCGGCCATTTGAAGTTGTGCATGCATGGAAACGTTCTCTGCCACAAATGTAGCAAATGTCTACACCTGGGAGCTGCTGCCACACGCTGAGCGCCATTGCAGCTGCAGTAGTATCCACACTCTCCAATGTCTGGTTTGACCACCGGCTGTGTGGTCTCTGAAATTATGGTCGGCAGGCACAACAGCATATATGTGTCTTTCCCGGTGTCTCAAATTCCCATGCCACGTTTTTTTTTTCTGTTCTGTCTCATCCTCCTAGCTATTCAAGCTAACACCAATATATATTCACTAAAAGAAGAGGTGCTATGGAGGCCGTGTGTGGCTTGTTCAAATTGTATTGCTCATGCAAGTGTATGGCGGTATATTTATACTGACAGCGATATGGTTTTTATTGATAGGTAGGTGACTAATTTATACTTATTCTATGAGATATGATAGTTCTGGTGGATAAAATATGGACAGTCCTCGAGAGATATTAAGTGGTAAAAGATAGAGGCTCTTTTATAGTACTCTATAGTGCTGAAAGTATCAAACATTTTCGTCATCTGGCCAGTTCTATAAACCCACTCACTCATAGTGCTTGCCTTCTATACCCCAAGCACTCACACCATTCTTCTCTCTCGTATTGCCTATATTTGTCACACTTCCATTGTTTTGGGTGAATTGGTTTAGAATTGTACTTTGCATTGGTTTAGTGCTGCTTGTTATGGTGTGGACAACCATATGCAAGTTTGAGAGGCACTCTGCTAAATTTACACTGTCTGGTTATCCAAAGAGAAAAAGGCAACTTAAGGCCCCGCTTTATTCAAAACAAGTTTTTGGGGACGCAGGAATATAGTTCAAACAGACTGCACCTTGGCTGCCAACTCAAGATGCAGAAGTAGAGGCTTATCTCGACTTGAAAATTGAGCCTGAACCCTAGACCAACAGGTAAATCGAGAAATCATTTATTCAAGTAGAGTACAATTATGGTTGCTACCAAAAGAAACATCGACAAAGCAACAATCAGCTAGGACCATCTGTCTTGGGAGATCGTGCTGGGTATCTTATAACTGCTTGCAACTTGTATCTCACTTTATATGCCAACATATCCCAGTTAAGTTGTCTGAACCTGTCATGGTAGTTTCTTTGTCAATGGGGACAATTTATATCACTGGGAATATTTGTTTTGTATTTCCTTGCGTTTGTTTGCACTACTTTTTTTTCGAAACCGGGAGTAACCAGATCCTAACTGGACATACAATGTGCATCCCAATGTCATCTTGTTGTCCATGTAATATATTTGTTTGAGAAGTTAGCCAGCTGGCTCATTTTAATTTTAATTTTAATTTTTGGATCTATAATTCAATGGTACAAACCTATACAGTTTCAAACACGAAGAGATCGGGGCACCCAATCCTTATGATGCTCGTTTCAGCATGAGAGCTAATATCTGCAGCACTTGCAATGTCCTTGTTTCATAAAAAAAATAACTTGTAGTGTCCTCCATCAGAGCATTGGAGCTTGCGGATTGGCCACCGTCCATATGGCGCCCACGGGATAGTGCTAGTGCCCTGAGCCAAATCAGTGCCGCATGCTGATTGGCCATATGATGTCAAAAGAAATTTAGATCACTCGAACTAGGTTTTTAAAGGCCGATTGTGATCTGGAGACCAGAGAAATAGGCCAGTAACCTGAATGTTATTAAACTATTGGCAACGAGCGCAAAATAGTTGCACCGGGCGTACATGATCATGGCAGCACTCTCTTTTGAATCAGCATGTTCTCGATGTCTCAAATTCCTATGCCTCATGTTTTTCTTCTTTTCCAATTCTCTAATCAACCGACCCTAATATGTCCAGCAAAAAGGAGAGACTCTATCAAGGTCATATGTGACTTTTGTGCGAGATCGATAGTATTGTATAGGCAAGTCTAATGCCATATTTATACTGGCATCTGTATAGGTTTTATTGAATTGTAGGTAACTAATTCGTGTCTTATTTATGTGAAATATTTGTTGTGGTTAGAAAAGATATAGGGCGTCCATCAAGACAGATTCAATGGCAAAAATGCACAAGGTACTACCTGAAATTAATTTAATCAAATAGGTGGGGATACTATATCAGGTAAACCTTCACACGTGTTTCATGGCACCAGTTATTATTTAGCTTGGTTAAGTCAAATGAACGCCTGCCTCCACGCCCTGGTCAACATCCAGAACTTGCGGATGCCGATTTAGCCTTCATGACTTCTTTCTTCCCCTCCTGATCAAGGCACCTGTTGCTTCATTTGTTCTTTTGTGTAAACTCAAAAACATTAATAAACTATTAAAAATTGAGAGCAGAATTTCAGAGACACGACCGAATCCCCAATTACGAGTACTTAAAAACAGCCACCTTGTAACTGGGCACAAGACGTTAGCGACTCTTAAGGGAAGCATCCAGAGCGTTAATCAAAAACAATATAATTATAGGCAGTTCTGTTTGCCAATTCAGAAACGAATCATATAGGTAGGATGAATGGATGAATAATACTAGCAAATTTGTATATTATAGGCTGTTAAGTTTGCCAATTCAAAAATGACAGCAGTACATCACTGTTACGGCACACACACTGAACTGGATGGCAACACTCGCCAGGGAGCGAGAGAGATTAATCTAATCTGTAGCTGATCTTTGTTATTGCAATAGTGTTCCATACTTATACAATACTCACACTAGACATGCCTGACTTCTAGGAAAATATTCAAAGAGTAGATGCTAGAACTAGGATTCTGACTTGGCCTGGTGGCCATGGCGCTGGAGACCGCGTGCACGTCGTTGCAGCATCTATCCAGTGGGCGCCATATGGACGGTGGCCATATGGACTTTGCCGGTCATAACAATTACTAAGCAGTTTTGAACATGAAGAGGCTAGAGCATCTCATCCTTATGTAGCCAGTTTCTCAAGTCTCAAAAGAAAAAATGTATCCAGTTTCAGCATAGAGCCAATTTCGCAAGCATTTGCTGTGTCGTCCACCAAAGCAGTGTCACCTGCGGATTGGCCACTGGCCATATATCTGGCGCCGATTCGATGGTGCACTGAAGCAAATCAGTGCCACTTATTGATGGCCGTCCACTGGCCATATTGCCCTGACTCGATGACCATTCCCAAACTCCTGATCATTCTAACTGGGCTCTTTTAATGCTGATTGTGATCCAAAGAGAGCTGCCAGCGGCCAGAATGTTGATAAAGCGTGAATCAGCCAGCATAAATGCATGTATGTGATCCGAATTGGCAACACTCTCTTTTAAATCAGCTTGTGCCGCTTTCTCGATGTCTCAAATTCCTATGCCTCATTTTTTTTCTTTGTTTTGTTCTCTCATCAACTGACAATAATATGCTCAGTAAAAGGAGAGACCCTGTCCCTATCAAGGTTGTATGTGGCTTTGTGCAGAGATAGTATTGTGTAGGCAAAATGTGATGCCATATTTATACTGGCATCCCTATAGGTTTTATTGATTGGTAGGTAACTAATTTGCATCTAATTTATGAGAAATGCTTGTGTTGGATGGAAAAGATATGGGCCGTGCAACAAGATAGATTGAATGGTAAATAAAAATACAGAAGTACTGAAAATACTTTAAAAAGTTCTATGGTTCTGGTTGCTCAGCTTGTGGCTCTAAGAAGGTCTGTGGTTGTAGTCCCGTTCAGAAATGCGATGCTTTTGGCCAGACTTCATTGTTGGCAGCGATGTGAACCTAGAACATATGGACCGAACTCGACAAATCGAGTTTGGTGCTCATTAAGCTACATGGATGTGCTAGGAGACAGATAAGGCTCAAGGTGATCCCAAAAAGCTACAACGGGATTTTTTTGAGATGAGAAACCAGAGTTAGCATTGTCTATCTAACCATGTAATCTACCCAACCATGGACATCAAACCTGGAACAGTAATAAAGATGATCCCAGTAGTCGGCAATGTTTGTTGTCCACGCATATGAGAAACTGGTACAGGAAGGAGTGTAAAAACATGAGAGCACTGGATTACAACTTTGACTGTGATGCAGAGATGGCCGCCACTGTTCATCAAAATACAACAACCGAAAAAATACAACAACAGAAAAAATACAGCCCAGGCCTTGATCTGCAACTGTCGTGTCGCTACCACCGAGCTTGTCCTCATCTGCTGAGACAACCCTCATCGACCCCATCTTGTCTCTGCCTTCGTTAGATCTGATACAGGAAGGGGGTGGGCTAGAGAGCAAAGGAAGAGGGTCGGACCTGTTGGCGTTAATCCTGTCACACCTGTCACCTGAATAAAGCAGCCACTTGGCAAGATCATGCAAGCCACGAGCTGGAATGTCGGGGAGGACGGTGACCGCGCCTAGGGAGTTGCAGCTCTGAACCGTGCATTTTTGGTCAGAGTGTTGAGCGATTCTTTAGCATCGTGTTTGTATTTTTGCTTGGTTAGCGAGTATGTAATAATCTCGATGTATGGAGATTGTGTGTGAGTTTATTTTGCTGGTTAAGCATTTTGTATTCATCACCATAAACACTGAAAAAGGGCAGTGTCAACACCCTGTCGCCATTGCGACGTTCCACTGAATTCTTGTTTGTTCTTCATTTGTTCTTTCTTAATCCATCCACATACAGCGCTTGATTGTGATCCTTGGCTAATACGCGGGTATCAGAGCCGATCAATCAATCGCGGAGACACTCCAAGATCAAATCCATGTCGATCGCTCCAAGCTGGAGCGCGAGGGGGGGGGGCGCTGGCGGCGTGAGGCGCGGCAGTATATACCAACTCGACGTCCACCTAATTACACCAGCCGGTGCATTCGTGTTCAAAGGAGCAATGGAGGATCGGAGGAGTGGGAGGTAGTGGAGCCGAAGAAAGTGCAACGGTGCCAACGGCGGAGGAGGTGGCCAAGTCGTCGCCAAGAACAAGAAAATCAAAGCTCACCTTCTTCAATGCATTTCGATGATCTCGCCATGCAGGTCGCCGCTAAGAAAACCGGAAGGAGGTGGGGATGCTTTGAAGACTCGGTTCGCCGGAGAGAAACGTGTCGAGATGCAAGATTGCAGACACACTCAAGACTGATTTTGACGCGATCCGGATGAGGAGTGATGAATCGCCGACCAGGTTGTTGGGAGGCCGACGGGCGATGCCTGTAAGGTACAACAGCTTGGGGGAGTCTTGGAGATGCGGATTTGATCGAGCTCTTTCACATCGTGCCTCGAGAGATTTCTCAATGTTGTGGCACCGATTGAGCAGTTACGTGATATGGAGAAACTCACTTTTGGTGGCTTGAAGACGTTTGATGAGAGAACCCGGCGGAGCAATGGTGGCGATGGACGCCTGCGAGAATGGGCGTGTATTGCTCACTCAAGCGAATGGGAGGCGAGACAAAGAGCACGGGGGTGATTCTTCCGAAAAGGGAGAAAACCCGACGGGGCGGGACGGGGCGTGGGCCGTGGGTCGAGGAAGCGGCGGTGGGTCGCGGGCAACGGTGGTGAGTCCGCAAGGACAACACCGAAGCGTGACAAGAGTCATGTGAAATGTTTCAAAAAACATGACTATGGGCATTATGCAAACAGATGCCCGTGAGAGAAGAAGAAAGAAGAAGCACATTTGGTCGTGGCCGTGGAGAGAGGACCGATCGCGGCCGCTGGCTGAATCCGTATTGTCGACCAGCTACAAAGCAAATAAGAACCAAATGCCGCATGTTTTTCTCGGTGAGGAGAAGGTGACACCTGAATTACACTTAATCGATGGGGTGTACCATCGAAATGTCCGGTACCTTGACAATGGGGCAAGCAATCACATGAGTGGAGATGTGAAGAAATTCGCAGATCTGAATCATGCCGTTTCTGGCCATGTAAGATTTAGGGATAACTCAACAAAGGAGATTCGGGCAAAGGTACAAAGTGGTGTTTCAAGGGAAGCAAGGAGATCATTGGATTTTGTCCGATGTTTATTATATACCAAAGCTCAAGAGTAACCTGATAAGCCTTGGACAACTCGGAAGCATGTGGTCATAGAATTGTCCTAGATGATGATGAGTTGGAGGTGTGTGAGAAACGTATTTACAGGATAATCATGAGAATCCCAAGAACACCAAACACGATGTACGTGATTGAACCGAAAACTGTTGAGTTGAACGCCTTCCGGCAGAAATTGAAGATCAAGCCCGGCCGCGGGCATGGCAAAGCTTGGGCATGTGAATTTCGTGAGCTCGGGCAAATTGAAGCATGGGAATGGCAAGTGGTGTTCCCCGCCATTAATCACCCGCACCAAATATGCGCTGATCGTCTTGCAAAGAAAGCAAACCGCACTACCATTTCCAAAATCAACTTAGTGGCATGCGGAGGAGAAGTTGTCACCGGGTGTATGTTGATTTGTGTGGACCTATCACACCATGCACCGCAGAGGCAACAGTACTTTATGTTGTTTGGTAGATGACCACTCAAGGTGGATGGAAGTTTTTCTCTGAAGAACAAGGATCAAGCATTTGATGCTTTTGTAAAATATAAAGTCGAGTGGAGAATTTCAAAGTGGGAAAAGCATCAAGACCCTCGACGGATAGAGGAGGGGAATTTTTGTCCAGGCTGTTTAGCACGTGAGTATGTGAACAAGCCGAATCAAGAGACAACTCACAAATTTCCATACACACCACAACAAAATGGAGTGGTGGAAAGGAAAAAATAGGATCGTGATGGAAATGGCTAGATCCTTGCCGAAAGGCATGAATATACCAGAAGGTTTTGGGGTGAAGCGGTTAGGGCGCGGTGTATTTGTTGAAGTGCCAACAAAAGCATTAGGTGATGTAACCCCACATGAGTCATGGACAGGGGAGAAAGCCATCTCTTGGGCATCTTAGAGTATTTGGGTGCACTTTGCACATGCTAAAAACAAAGGCACCTCATCTCAAGAAACTTGATGATAGAAGCAAAGCTCGGTATATTTTGGAGTAGAAGAAGGAAGCAAAGCACACAAGTTATTTGATCCCGAGACTAACAAGGTTATTGTTAGCGGGGATGTAGTGTTTGAGGAGAAAGTGGTTTGGAAGAGGGGATCCAGCTCGATTTGATAACTCAATGGAGTTTGAGGTTGAACAGATGACATTTTTCCCATAGTAGACAAAGTGGAGTTGTGAGCAATGACGGTAGTCACCGACCGGATCGAAAATTCGAATAAATCGACACATTGCCGAAATGCAACCGCCACCTATTGCGTGCACCAGCCCGGTTGCAAGATAACACCGAGCCAATTGTCGAGGAACAAGAAACACCACAACACAATGTGACTAGTGGGGATGCTACCACACCAAACACTTGGAGCAAGAATCCTGAGATTCGAAATCAATGATATCTATGAAAACACAAAGAGGTGGAACCGAGGAATCGATGATGAGCATGATGACACCGATGTGGAAGCTTTGCTAGTAGAAGAAGGAGAGCCTACCAATTACGGGAGGCAAAGAAATCATCAAGAATGGATTGATGCTATGAACATGGAGATGGAGTCCATAGAAAAAAGAACAACACTTGGGAACCGTTAAGTTGCCAAGTGGGAAAAACCCATTGGCCTCAAATGGGTTTATAAGCTGAAAAAGAACCCTCGATGGAGAGGTGGTGAAACATAAAGCAAGGCATGTAGCAAAAGGGTATGTACAAAAATTTGGCATTGACTTTGAGGAGGTGTTTGCTCCTAAGTTGCGACATTGGATACAAGAAAAAAGCTGCTACTAGCTTTTGCAGCTAATCTTGGATGGAAAGTTCATCATCCGGATGTAAAACTGCTTTCTTACATGGAGACTTGCAAGAAGAAGTCTATGTCTCACGTAGGAGGGATTCACTTTGTGAGAGGGAAAGAGCAATGTGTACTTAAACTAAGCAAAGCTCAGATGGATCGAAACAAGCACCAAGGGCTTGGAATGTCAAACTTGACAAAAGCCCGAAGAAGCTAGGGTTCGATAGATGTCCGAGTGAGCAAGCAAAGGTACATAAAAGGAGAGGGTTCGAGATGCAATCATCCTTGGGGTTTATGTAGATGACCTAATTGTCACTGGAGGCAATCCATCAAAGATCAAAACATTCAAGGATGAGATGATGAAGGAATTTGAAATGTCTGACTTGGGACTATTGTCCTACTATCTTGGCATAGAAGTTGATCAGAAAGATGACCATATGACCTTGAAGCAATCTAGTTATGCAAAGAAAGTTTTGGTGCAGTTTGGTATGACTGATTGTAACATAACCAGAACACCAATGGATCCTGGATGCAGGCTGGATGCTGATAAAGGAGGAGAAGCTGTGGATGCAACAAAGTCCAGGAGGATGATAGGCTGTCTAAGGTATTTGTTACATACTAGACCAGACCTGTCTTATCCTGTGGGGTTGGCCAGCAGGTTTTTGAAAAGGCCAACAGTGTTGCATGTGAAAGCCATCAAGCAAATAATGAGATACCTGAAGGGCTCAACAGATTATGGTCTAGTCTATGTTCAAGGAGGGAAGGCAGACATAGTTGTGGGCTACACCGACGAAGACCATGGCTCGATCTTGAAAAGAGGAAGAGTACAGGTGGGATGGCATTCTACTTGAATGAGAACCCGATTACATGGAACTCTTACAAGCGTAAGACGCCTCTCTATCTTCTTGTGAATCAGAATTCATGGTCGCTACCGCTGTCCGGCACAAATAAGCACTTTGGCTGAGGAACTTGCTCGGTGAGATCATGAAGCAATAGCCATCAATGGTAACTCTCTATGTTGATAATAACTCGGCTATTGCACTTATGAAGAATCCAGTCTTTCATGGAAGAAGTAAACATATAGACATCAAATATCACTTCATAAGAGAATGCATTGAGAGAGAGGACAGATCAAGGTGAAGAGAGTGGGAACCGATGAGCGAAGGCTGACATTCTCGACAAAACCAATGCCTCGCATTGAAGCCGGCCGGTTATGAGGCATTTGATTGGGGTCGAGATCTTTCGCTGTGTCGATTAGGGGAGCATGTTGGCGTTAATCCCGTCACACCGTCACCTAAATAAAGCGACCACTTGGCAAGATCATGCAAGCCACGAGCTGGAACGCCGGGGAGGACGATGATCGCGCCTATGGAGTCTGCAGCTCTCAACCGCATTTTTTTGGTCGAGTGTTGAGCGATTCTTTAGCATCGTGTTTGTATTTTTGCTTGGTTAGCGAGTATGTAATAATCTCTGATGTATGGAGATTGTGTGTGTGAGTTTATTTTGCTGGTTAAGCATTTTGTATTCATCACCATAAACACGAAAAAGGGCAAAGTCAACACCTCGTCGCCATTGCGACGTTCCACTGAATTCTTGTTTGTTCTTCATTTGTTCTTTCTTAATCGATCCACATACAGCGTTTGATTGTGATCCTTGGATGAATAATACTTGTATAAATATGCATATTAGGCCGTTCTCTCTTACCATATCGAGAAAACAGCGAGGAAGCCCCCTACATATTTTTTTTATTTTTGTTGATGATATCAACAAGAATACAAAGAACGGTGGAATACAAGATTATCATGACCCAAAAGTTAAAAACAAAACTCATTGCTATTAACTATTCTCGCACCACATTGACAATGGATCTGTGATCCGCTTAGCTTTGATACACACCATGCTAATCTCAACCTTGAGGGTGAGCCTCCATTCTGAATCTGATCGAACCTCGATCATCGAGGTAGTTTCATGGTCGAAGATAATACCATTTCATGCCTTCCAAAGCGGTTGGATCATCTTGAGTGGCTGGTTTGAAAAAGCATGCTAATGTCTTCTTACGGTTGCCGAGTGCCGCTGCAACCGTGGTGCCTGCAATCTACAGAATTCTATTGGGTCACTGGTGATATGGTGAAACTGGACAATCACCCTTAAACACCTGATATCTCTTGAAGTCTTTTATGTGCCTCTTTCCCGATGTCTCAAATTACTATACCTCATGTTTTCTTCTCAACATCTCTTATTTGTTTATATGCTAAGACTAATATGTTCACCAAAAGGAGAGGCGGCATCAGGTCATGTGTGGCTTGTTCAGAGACAGTATTGTCGCTCACGCAGTACAACTCTACGGATAGATTGTGGTGCCACGTGGATGGATTGCCCGGCCACCAGCAATATTCATGGCTCCGACTGTGGATAACCTTTATCAACCCCATGGTCTCCGAAATGCTAGGTGTGATTCTTTCCTAAACCATTGGATGCAGAGTTGCAGTCGGAGACATACTGATAGAAGGCAAGCATATGCCTCTTTTTCTAGTGTCTCAAATTCCCACGCCTCATGTTTTTTTTTCTTTTTGTATCTTGTTCTGTCTGTCTCATCCTCCTATTTGTTCGTATATGCAAACACTAATATAGATTGACTGGAAGGAGATGCACTATCAAGGCCATATGTGTCTTGTTGAAAGATATAGGAGTATTGTTCATGATTGCATGGTGCCATATTTATAGTTGCAATGATATAGGTTTTATTGATTTGCAGACAACTCATTATATACATGTTTTCTGTGGTGGCTTTGCAGTGTTTAGGAAAAATCAGGAGTGTTTATCGAAAGAAGTTTTCATAATAACTCGTAAAAAATACAGGAGGTTAGTCTGGCCTAATCTTTTGGAACCAATTATTAGCCCACCCGCGGGAGTGGCTCACGGCCCCTTGTGGTGCTTACAAAAAAAATATGGACTTAACAAAAATGCTTGTCTATATATTTTAAACCCTCGCTACAGAGCCAGCGCTTGTGTGACGATGCGGTTACCTGTCAACTGTCATCACGCCTCTGCTTCATAATAAACTTGCTTTTAATTTGTGAATCTATAATTTGCAGTTTTACATACACATTTGTTTCGTGCTAGGTCTGTGTGCGGCTTAGCCTGAAATGAATTTCATTAAATAGTCGGTAATTCCTCTTCAAGTGTTTCACAGCAACGAGTTACTAATTACCTTGGTTAGGCATCTCCTTGAGATGGTCGAAATCTCTCCATAAGACCAGATTTAGCTACTTAGGGAAAAACATGTCCAAGCAGCTTCTTTATTGCCTTCTCTGAGATGGGTTTTGATGGTTGATACACAACTCATTTATGCCTACATTGTGAGACAGTTTTTTTATTGTAAATACAGATCCTTCTATGAAGGAAACCAATATACGTAGTAGGAAAATATAGGAGGTTTGTCATCTTATTGTTTGACTTTTCCACAGTTGCATGCAAGGCCCTCGAATCACCACGCCAATTCCCTCCTCCAGACCGGCTTCCTTCGTCATTGACACCACAAATTTGCAATCTTGCAAGCTCAACTGGGCCATCCACTTCCACGCCACGATGCAGCAGTAGAGTGACTGAGCACGCGGCTTCCAAAACGACACATCCACGGAGAAACACGATGCCACCGACGCCGCCATTGCCTAACCAAAAAATTCTAGGTTTCACCCCTAGAAGATGGCCATGGCTTGTCCACTGGTCCAGCCGTCGCCGGTCGACCGTGCGTAGCCGTATTTGCCATGAGGGAGGAGGCATGCAAAGGAGAAGACCAGTTGCTGCTCCCCGCATCTACAAGATCTGCGACTGCTGCCACCACAGCCACCGGTGCAGCCACCGTGGCTCTAATCCGGCCACTGACCATGAAACCGGCTACTTGGGGAGGTCTTGGCCGGCACAATGCCGCCGATGAGGAAGGGGGCGAGGGGCAGAAGCTCCACCGCTCTCAACCCCAACCAGTGTCATTGCCTTCACCGTTGCAGCCATGGATCCACCATTGCAGCCATGGATCCGCCCGCCCGCCCAGCTCGATGCAGCCTAGGGCCGATGCCGGCAACGCTGTATGCTAGGGGAGGAGGCGGGCGATTGAGAGGAAGAGCTCACCACCGCCAGCCCCTACGCCAGCCCGAGCCCGGCCTGTGTCGCTGCAGCCATGGACATCCCCTGCCCGAACCCCACGCAGCCCGATGAGGTCACACCATCGACCCGCCGCAACACGGCGCCACCTAAAACGAGGAGGGCCTGCGCCGCCGCCATCCTGGCGAGCAGCACGGCCGTACCGGCGACCTGCTCTGGTGGCAGCGAGATGAGGTAGGGAGGAGACGTGAGGAGGAGGTGCTAGGTTTTGCCCCCCACCCCTAGGAGTTGCCCACATGGGTAGGTAAATACTGTGCCTACTGTTTAACGAATCTATCTATAGCCCTGAGTATTATAATAATGTACTTGAAACATTTTTTTTCATTTTTATCATTTGGTCCATCACAATATCTATATAGCTATTGTAGACGATATATTCCTTACCTCAAACCTGTTATGTATTTCCTATTTATTTTTCTTCAGTTCTACCTTTGTTCTTGCTCTGATCTTTGATGACGCCAAGTCAAGGGAGGCTTTTAGTTTCCTTTGGATGACAACCCCTACTGGAATTTTATTGAAACACCTCATGAAACGTAAAAGGAAACAGAAAAAGGTTAAAAGATTACACAAGGCCTTCTAGCCATTGATCAATAAAAAGGATGAAACTGGATCTTTGCTCTTAGGATAACTAGGGCAAATTCCATTTTACTAACCTGACGACAACAATGCACTGAATGAGGGATTTAAAGATCACATCATTTCTCATGGTCCCAATTGCCACACATGGTTACCACAATTTCCATAAATTGGACGACAACCATTTGTCAATAAAAACTATGCCCAAAGTCTTCTATCAGTTATGCATCTAACTATGTCCAAGAGATCACATTTTAACAAGGCCTTCTTGTGCACTCTTTTGAATTTAAATTTGGTATCATCTTTGTTGGACAAACATCTAATTTGAATAAGTTCAAGTACGCTAGCTCTGATCTTGTAGAATGTCCGGGAAAGCCCGAGGAGACGCTAAATTTTGGTAACCTCCAATTGAACATCCAAACGAGCCAAGGGTTAGGGACAATACCCCACGGGTACCGGAGCAAGGCAAAGACGGTAGCACTGTCGGCCGTTCTGCCAGAACAGGGTCACACACCCAGGGCTCGACACACAAGACAAAGGACTTCTGTGCCTATATTTCGTCTTATGTTTGTAGGCATTACATGTACTCATATCCTAACAGCTGGGATCTTGTGACAGTACGTTTGTGATTCTCAACATAATTGAGTGTTACCAGCTGTGTATAGCGTTTGATTGCTGCTTCTCTGTTCTTATCTAGACTGGGTCCAAACATTACCATTTTATTCGAACACATGTAGCAGCTGATGCTAAGTCATTTGAGTTATGTGTGGTTGGAAAAGTTCCCTGACTCAAAATTTGCTAATATCTATATCTTTGCTGGAGTGCCATCATAGCAGTGTCCACACTCTACAATGGCTGGTTTGGCCACCGGATGCATGGACTTTGAAATTATGCTCGCAGGCACAGAACAGCATATGCGTCTTCCATGGTGTCTCAAATTCCCATACCACGTTTTTTTTTTCTTTTACTGTTCTGTCTCATTCTCCTATATGTTCAAGCTTAACATTATTATACATTCACTAAAAGAAGAGCTGCTATGGAGGCTGTGTGTGGCTTGTTTAGCGGATTATTGCTCATACAAGTGTGGTACGATATTTATAAAGGCATCAATATGGTATTTAATTTTTATTGATTGGTAGGTAACTAATTTATATTT